>CM072999.1:83057500-84257500 GCA_037038555.1 Rhynchonycteris naso | reverse complement strand
CACCCAACCCAATAAAAGCCTCCAACAGCAGACAATGTGTCAGCCTCTTTGCTCAACTCAAACAAAGTCCAATAAAGGAGAAAAAATCATGCTTTAAATCACAGTGACCAAAGGATCTGAATTAATAATTACATTAAATAACCATAACTTTTTGTTTAACTATTCACATTCCACACAGTGGAAATTATCCTTTCCTCCAGATTTTTCACTTACATTTTGAACTTTGAAGAACTACAATAGCAAAAAATCCCAACCAACCAAACAAAAAATACTTGCAGGACCTGTGGGTTTTTTCATTCAATGTCAAACACAGAGTATACATCATAAACTTCATATTTGTTGTTTGGCATTATTTTAACAGGTAAGATCAAGATAACAAAGATTTTGCCATTTAAAAAATTCTGTAGTAATGAAAAAACACTTCATTACATCATCAATGACTCCAATCCTGTATGTAACAGATATGGCACTTTCAATAAATGTTGGAAGACACACCGTACTTGGGCTAGCCTTAATACAGGCACAGTAAGGAGAGCAGATGGTTCCCTCTCTGCTGGTGCTGTGTTCTTAGGGCAGTTATGCTGATTATCCCAGTGAGTTCAGTTTGAGGAAATTCTCTTTACTTCAGCCAAATTCAACGTACATGCAAGACTGTGGTATGAGCTACTAAAAGAATAGTACTGCTGCCAACTTAAGTCATCTCTTTTCAACACAGCAGTGTGCTTGCAGCAGAGTTAAAACAAGAGTAACTCAGTGTCTGCTGGTTCTTAACATCACTTTTCCTCTCTAGTGTGGTTTTACATTTTCAGTTCCTTCCCCATTCTCTCCTTCTCCCCGCCCCCTCAGAGTTCTGGGCTTAGCATTTGCATGCTTAATTAACTCCATTCTGTGCTTTATTGCTGGAGGATGTGCATGATAGATTTAGGGCAGGGGCATACAGTGTATACAAAATGCACAGACTATGTATAGTAGGATCATCAGTAGTGAGTTCCAAAGTTTTAAAACTAAACACAATATGTTGGGTGTTCAAAATAACTTCTGCCTCAAGGTATGGTTCCTGTTTAGTTGTTAGATGGGAGAACGCTGAACCTAAACAGAAACAAAATAAAAACCACCTCTTTAGTTGCAACCAGTCTTGAACGCTGAAGCCTTGATGGGCAACTGAAACACAAGTCTATGATATCTGTTTCCCATGTTACATATGACTTGGCTGGTGAGGCTGAGACAATATGGGCAAAAAAAAATGTTCATGAGGGAAGGTGGGTACAGTTTACATATAAAACCTCAGGTTTGAAGAGAACAGGTTAGTGAACCCAAAATGTAGGAAAGTTGACCCACACACTTTGGCTATTAAATAAATCCTAAGTAGGTATTGCAAATAGCTCAAGTTTAATCAAAGGACAGCCTCTACCAGGAGGTTCTGAATAGTTACAATGTTACATGAATCCCACCAGCAACAGGGGAGAAGCTAATGAATCCAAATGCTCTGATTTCTTACCTGGGGTTTCCCCCTAGACCCTCAGAAGGCAAAGGAAGAAGGGGAGGTCATATCCCCTCATATCTCCTCCCAGGCGTTCCAACTAAACTCAATGGCTAAAACAAAAAGACCCCAAATATACTTCCAGCTTAAACGGAGAAGGCCCCAAGTTCTCTCATCCTAGCCTGGTTCTTCACTGTCAAGAACACTCAGCAGAGGCAGGGGCTTTATAATGCAGAGTTGTGGCTTTCAGAAGCATTGCACAGAAACAGTGAACTGGGAAAGAGGTGATGCTAACCAAGCAAAAGAAATCAGGACCTTTTGCTTGAGAGATTTTTGGTTCTCTTTCTATCCCTGTGTAGGGGTTCTGAACTACATCTACCGTCCACTTGAGGGGCAAAGCAGAAAGGGGCTGTTTGGGGTAGCTCATTCACATGGTTCTGAAAGTAGGAGTGGTCAGTATTTATGTTTTAAGTTCAGTACTTAATTCCAACTCGTTTCAGCAAATCAGAGTGACAGCCAACGTGAATGATTTTATTTTTTGCAATTTTATTTCTCCTCTGTTCTCTTGGGTGCTGTTAAATACCAGGAAAAAAACTTTCTAATGCATGAGTCTCACTGTGTTTGGGGTTGGCCTTTCAAGACCCTGCATGTCTCCTCAATGAATATTGCTGGACCCAACTGGTCCTCACGTTCATTCCCTCTCTTCTCTCACTCTATCCTTCTTGCCCTTGTCCCCACCATCCTCCCCCAGAATCTGAAGGGTCTTCCAAAAATGGGAAACATTTATATCCATGGTTGAGTGAGTGGCAAATAGGCTGAAATAGTTACTGAGATCCTAAGACGGGATTGACTATGGAAGGGAGGAGAAAGGCAGGAAGCAAGCACAGGTTGAAATACCTTTTCCAAGTTGAATACAGCACTAAAACAGGTCTCCTGCTCTCAGGGTAGCCTCTCCCATTAACATTCACTCTAAAGGGCAATTCTGTCCCCAGGAGGGCACAGGGAAAACACAGGTAGAACCACAGCTCAGCCTTGCCCCTTTGAATGTGCCTGGAGTGGTATGGGCTTTCTGTGCCATCTCTGCAGGAAGCAGATGATTCATTTAGGTAAGAGGAAGTGCCCTCTGGCAGAGATTGTTTCCCCTGGTGTCTGTGAACAGCCACAGGCACCCATGCACACTCGTGCACACAAACTACGTACAAGCAAGTAGGTGCCTGCCTGTCAGGAGGCAGCTGGTGGGTCTTCTTGCCTCTAGGTTTAAGCCAAGTTTGAATCAGGTTGTTTTAGGTCTGGCTCTGGGCCTGCCTGGGGCTGCATCCCTAGGACAGGCAGGGTGCCCTAGCTTAATCCAAATCGATGGAGATGCAACGACACTGCTTCACACGTGTCACCCTCTTCTTCTTGGTGGGTGGCTGTAGTTCGGGACAGTTGAGTGTTACCATCATGGTGGTGAATTTCTTGGGCTTGCAGAAGGAGCAGGACTGAAAGGAGCCTTCCTCCTTGCGGATGTGCCTGGGGATGTAGAAGGAGTTGCACTGGCCATAGCAGAAGCGGTTGATGATGGTACGGCTGTTGCAGCCCTCCTCGTGGATGGTCTGCTTGAGCGGCTGGGTTTTGCACCAGTCTCGCTTCAGGTATTTGCGCTCCGTCACATGCAGGGCCTCCTGGCTGGACTCCAGCACCTCCTCCCCAGGCATAGCGGTGCCTCGCCCTTGGCCCCGCCCCCGGTTCCTGGAGCCAGGCTGCTGCGGAGACTGAGTCTGCTCAGAGTCATTGTGCTGGGCCTTGTCTGGTGGGGGAATGGCACCTTGGGACCCATTCTTTTTTCCTTCAGCAGCTGGCAGCAGGGTCCCCAAGAGGAGAAGCAGGGCTCCCACAGCGTAGGCGGTGCGGCTCATGCTAAAGGAAGGAAACACAAAGAGAAAAGACATGAAAAATAGAAAATTTAATGAATTAAAACATTAATATTGCCATGCACTGCATAACAACATTTTGGTCAATAACAAACCGCAGATACAAAGAGTGGTCCTGTAAGGTTATAATGGAGCGGAACTATTCCTATTGCCTAGTGATGTCATAGCACAATACATACTCAAGTTTGTGACATGCTGGTTTAACACACCTATTGTGCTGCCAGTCATACAGAAGCACAGTATATACAATACAGTACACAATAATGGCAATGATAATAAATGACTGTGTTACTAGGCATTTATTATAGTATTTTATTTTAGAGTATACTCTTTCTACTTATGAAATAAACTTTGCTGCAAAGCAGCCTCACACATCTTGTGTTTACCATGTGTCTTAATTTACATCATTTTCTCTTGTGCTTGATTTAATTTCATGTTGTTTTGTGCAGGCTTGGACCCTATGAGCAATAAGCTAGACCATATAGCCTAGGTGTGCAGTAGACTGAACTATCTGTGTTCGTGAACTCTATGATGTTTGGCACATGGACAAAATTGCCCACCGTATCCCTGCAGTTAAATGGTACATGGACTAGCAGCTAACATTTTATCACGGCCTTGCTAAGCATTTTATGTGAATATACTTCACTTACTTTTCACAATATCTCTATGAATTGGTACTATTATTCCTATGATCTCCCTCACCAGTAGGCCATGAGGTAGCTTGCCCAAGGTCACACAGTGAATAAGTCAAGATCTGAACTCAACCAGGGCTCCTCTCTTTGTCACATGTGCTCCCACAGGATTTTCTTCCTGGATTCTGACACCAACGACATCCAATTTTGTATTCTAGTCATTTACCTGCATTCATTCTTGTATTTAATAATATTTAGTGAGTTCCTACTATTTCAATGCCAGAGTACCTTGCATCTCTTTGGGGAAGCTTATTTTCTGTCTTGATTTAGAGCAAAGATAAATTAGCTTCACTGCCCAAGGGCTTCCTCTGCCAGAGAATCTCCCAGTCCTTCCCCTTCACTGGCCTTGGTGCTTCCGAGCTGGGCCCTGTTCAGTTGGATGGATACTATGAGATGTTCACTGTTTGCAGGCCCTGGAAGGACATTGGTGGGGGGACCAGGAAGCATGGGATAGAGGGAGAATTCTTCACAGGAAGAACACTGGACAGGAAGTCAACTGAGTTTCTCTGAAACCCTGTGACAACACTTTGCTATCTGACCTGAGGAAAATCATTTAACTTGTAAATAAATTACTTCATTTAAGTAAAACTACACCTACCTCAGCTCCCCAGCTAGATTGTTCAGATAAAATTTGATGTAAAAGTGAAAGCAATTTGAGAACCAACCAAATGTATGACAGCACCGCAGACAGAATGACTTACTTTACCAGAAAGATCTCATAACTCACAGACTCCTGGAGCCCCCACTTCTTCTCATTTTTAAACTGAGAACAGATATTCATTGTATCATTCTTTACACAAAGATATGCATTTTCCCTTCAAATGTGAAATATATCATTCACATGTGTGTGTGTCTGTATGTGTGTGTGTAAAATTTAGAAGATAGAAACTAGCCACAAGAGAACAGGTATGTGCAAATATTCACATTAATAAATGCTGTAGACATGTTGACTATTTTAATGTCAGTGAATCACTATGGATGGGTCTGGATTTAGATTAGGATCAGAAACTGATATGGCATATAAAAATAATTACAAAAATTAAATAAGGAGTGAGGCAGAGGGAAAACTAACAGAAAAAGTAACAAAAGAGTAAAGCAAGGATGGAGAGAGAGGAAAAATGAACAAAGTGAGGACTGTAAGTCAGAGACAGGAGGACTGCTCCAGAAGCAGGGTGTGCAGGGAAGGAGGGGTTCACCTAGGAAAAAGGGGACGAGGAGCAGAATTTTAAAAAGGAGAGTGCCAGAGAGAAGCAGCTATGACTAAGATTCTCTTAGGGTGGAGCTTCTCAAACCTAAATGTGCAGGGAATCACCTGGGGATGTGTCTGGTTCAGTGGGTCTTCCTTCCTACCATGCTTTGAGTAGGACGGCTGGAGCACGTGCAACCATGGGCACGTACAGAAGGGCTTACTAAAATGTGAAAGCACTTTCTCTTTCACTAGGACAGCCTCCCTTCTCAGGCCATCACACCAAATATGACCTGAACCCTAATGTTTCCCCCTGCCCTGCCCTGCCCTACCCTGCCAGCCACCCCGGGCCTCACCACCGTTTTTCTTAGCTTAAAGGCAAGGCCATGAAGCACCCATTTCCCAGGTCTCTTCCACACACCAGTGTTACCCGTGAAACCGCGAAGTGCAGTTTGATAAAGACCTTATCACAGCCCCCAAGGAACTGTACATGTGGGCACTATTAGCTAGAGTGATTGCTTTCAAAGACAAAAGCAGTCTGGAATCTGCATTCTCTAAGGGACAGCCTCTATAAGTAAAGACCAGGAAACCCTAATGATAATGTCAAATTAAGATAATTAAATACTACATTTAAAATAACCTAAAATGGCACCATCTTCCCCACATTAACCTAATACTTTGGGGCAAGTTCAAATTTGGAGCACATAATGTGACATTTAGCTCTCTGCTCTGACTACAAACTCCCTGGCTTTTGTCAGTTTATGTTACAACATCCCTGTTCTTTAAACAGAGCCTTTTTTGCCTCAACAACAACAAAAAGTTAATTTCCTTGTTCTGTCTTTAAAAAAAATCACTCATGAGAAGAGTCCAGTTATAAAACAGTACTGATTTTCCCCAGAGACCAGAATAACTTGACGCACGACAGTTCAGTCTCCTCTGCAAATACTATACAGTGAATTTGAGAAACTTTCACAAGTATCTGCTATTTATTCAGTTCGGGGCCAGGATCTAAACTAAAATAGTCTCTGCCATTTCAAAGAGCAGCACATAAGACAGTCCTAGGCCTGCACCCTTGATCTTCCCTCCAGGACAATTCAGCCCTCCCAGAGCAAGACATCACAACCCATGTCAGAGAGTCAAATCTAAGACTGATGGAAAATGTATGTTGACTGCATATGACAGGTTCATGCCCTCCCACAAACTTCTTTCTAAAGGTTGCAGACCAACTTAGGACCTTCTTGGTACTCAGGCTTTTCCTTCCTGGCATTTTTACATAGTAATTAAATAAAGATATACTCTGAGAGGCATGAGGGGTTACTTATCACCCTCCCTTCAGTGCCTGGCACACAGTAGGTGCTCTTAAATTAATTATTACTGACTACATTGAGTTACACCTTCCATTCTTTGCACTTTAAATGCTTTCCCACCCACCAATGAGCAGTTCAGCTAATCACAATTCTTTTGTTCTCGCCCTCAGTATAGCAAACTCCTTACAGTGTAAAGAGCTTCTTAATACTTGCCTTCTTTTCTCTAGGAAAACGCCAGATATTCACTACTTTTTAGCTGATCTCACGTGGAGTGCTATGAATTTCATTTTCTAAGTGAAGCCATTGAATTCACTATGGCAAGAACCAACAATAAAGCAGTAAATCTCAAATTAGTCAACTGTGGTTTTCAGTTTTTGTTTGGACAGACTTCCTCTTCCTATGGGAGCATGTGTACCCCATAAGCCAAAGGAATCTAGAATGGCAGGCTGTTGTTTGGTGTTTTTTTTTTAAATGAAAAAAATAAATTTGTCTCAAAATAAGATTTACTAGAGGTGGAAAATATTATGAAATGGTGCTTCATGTTCAAAAAGCCTGCTCTTCAAAGAGCTTCAGCACTAATTGTGAGTTTCTGAAGTTCTTAAACTTTATTAACTAGTTATTTGGAGAGGAGCAAAAACCAACTTCTGGAATCTCAATCAATAGAGAGCTCAGCTTCTGGGAGAAGAACAGTGCTCTGAAGGACTCCACATACTCCACATAAATAAGGGTGAGGGGGGTGAGAAGTATAATGCGTACTGGAACCAAGTCACTGTGGTCCACTACCCAAATTCTCCACACCATGCTGGTCTTGATGACTTACTGAAGGGTACAGGACTGTTTTGCTCCTGGAATCCCATTTGTATGGCCACCAAATAATTTTTTCTTTGTAAATATCCTAGACATGGAGGAAACCAAGAGGACGTAAAATCCTTGAGGACAATTCTTTTCCACATCAACACCTAGCAGAGTGCCCCGTTATCAACTCAACTCAAATGCTTAACCCCATTTAGGTTCCTAGGAATTATCACTCATGTCCAACCAAAAGCTGCAAACCTTTTTTGGTAAGCTGCATACATGGAATGACCCATTCACATCATTAAATTAAAGCTACAACTCGTGGATCCAGAGCGCACCATGACCCCACAAAGACCTCCCTTAATTTCCCTTTACAGGAATACTCTTCTCCTAACCCTGCCTCAATCTCTCCTTACTGCATTTCTCCTGCAAGTAATGTGATCATATTGTCATGGTGAGCTTTCTCTGCTACTGGTCCCCACCAACAAAACCCAGCCCTACCTGTTCTCCCCCTTTATCACTGTCTTCCCCTCCAACCACTTGTCCTAGAGGAAATAAAACCTCTCAAAGCAGGTCTTCTCTAGGTAATGCCTTCCTCCAGGTTTCCCGTAGTGATCAAGAGCAAATGTCTGTACACACACAAAAAAGCAGACTTTCCCCTCTGCCCTGCGCAGGTCATTGTGATTTATTCCAGTATTCAGAAGACTATGAATACATCATCTAATTCTGGGGAATCAAAAATAAAAATGCTATGTGTGACCCTTTTCCAGTGTTCTTGGTGTCTTTGGGAAACTTTAGGTAAGCTCCTTTCTACCCTTGTCTTGCTATCTTTCTCATTTTAGCTAACCAACCTGCTTGTCATCGGTTATACGTAGTGCTGAGTGGGAATTACAATGAAGAGAGCAAGTCAGATATCTGTGCCTCAACATCTGATCAAGTCCTCCTGATAAACAGTTTTATAAAAACATTCAACAGGCACAGCATCAAAGTGTTCTTCCAGCATAAAAAAATAATAGAACTAACAGCAAATACTCCAAGTGCAGGCCAGATTTTAGAGTAATCTACTCCTATTTCTCAAGATGAAATCTTTGAGAAGGGCAAAGGTTACTTTTATTTTGACCTTTACTTTTAAAAATGATAGTCAACTTTTACAAATTAAGTAGAGAAATTAAGAATATACTGGCTTGATTTTTTTTTTCAGACAGGTTTAACCAAAAAGAAAAGTTGGTGGCTGCTGGCAAACTAGTAGACCATAGTCTCACTCTCTCCAAGCTAAAAGTACCATAACCACAACCTCTCAGGCTAAATTACGCTGGGACCCAATATTACATTAGACTGGGAGAAGACCACCTGGTAGTTAAATATCTCAGGAGCTCTAAGCTCATCTGAAGATTTTGTGTGTGTATAAAGTTAATGAATGTATACAATTCTTGTGGTCAACAGGAAATAATCAGAATAATAAATATGAAATGTTCACTGAGTAGTACAATGGAGAGACAGCCAAGTTATCAGTTCTCCTTTGTAGTGAAAGATGTATATTGGTCCTGGCGTGAGTGGGATTTAGGATTTAATTTCAGAACCACCTCATAATAAATACTGGTGCTACAGAATGTTACCTTTCAATACTACCACGAACAGCAACAGTCATCTATATTTTTAAGCACTTACTGGGCCAGGTATTATGCTAAATTCTGAGAAACTTTTATCATTTATTTTTTATAACAAAATATGAGATAGATAATGTTGTCTTTATTTTACCAGACTTAGAAAAGTTAGGAATCTGTCCAAGGTTACACGGCTCCCAAATTGGAAAGCAAAGTTTGAATCCAGCTCTATCTAGCGCCCAAACACGTGTCCTTAACCACTATTCTGTGGATACCCACCACAGTATTTAACAAGGAACACACGGACTTATTTCTCATGCAATAAAATGTGAAGAATACCATAAACTCAAATAATTATCTCTTTTGTAGCTTCATGTGCACTGTGAAGAAAATTCCTTGTCCCAGGAATTACTGTTGTACTTTCCATTTCTAAGAGCATAGGTTAAAATGAAAGAAAATTCTTTGCAGATGTATGACATGGGCTGGTAATACTTACCTGATCTGTGCCTTTTGGTGGACGCTTCCCTACCTCCTCCCACTTTCCCTTCTAAAAAAGGATTAGGTTTACCCCTTCTTCAACGCCTGCTCTATGACATGCTCCACAGATTTGCTGTTGACAATCATTTCTTGGGAGAGGGGTCTGTGACATAAAATTTTTTGGATTTATATCACTTTTAATACTTAAACATTAAGACTGAGGGCTTCAGTTTAAAAGACAAGGCAGGCAAGCTGCTCTCATTCAGAGAGGTGAGGATTTAATAGCTTTCTATTCTTCCTTGTGTAACCACTCAGCTACAGACTGCTATCCAAATTGGATTTCCTATAGATTGTGAGTTGCCAAAACATTTCACTCAACATGACTTTTAAGAAAATAGGAAATCTGTGAAATTACAAAGTTTACAAAAGACTTTCATTTCTAAATGACCTGGGGGTTAAACACACACACACACACACACACACACACACACACACGCACACCAACTACAGATCTAAAGAACACTTAATTAGTTAACCATTGGAGAGTGCAGTTTATCCTGTGATAGTAATCAAATTACTTACTGTTGTAGACTTGGGTGTGCCAGAGAGGAGATGATAACCTGTAGCTTTCTTAAGATCTTCTCCTCCTCACTGCTTTGAAAAATCTACCCCTTCAAGTCCTTATGCTCCCCTTCCCGCCCCAGCCAAAAAAAGAAGAAGAAGAAGAAGAAGAAGAAGAAGAAGAAGAAGAAGAAGAAGAAGAAGAAGAAGAAGAAGAAGAAGAAGAAGAAGAAAAGGAGGGGGTGCTGGAAAGCCCTGGGGAGAAAGAAGACTCCTCACCCTGGGACGGGGTTATCTTAACCTCTTCTCTGCTATTTATTTAACTTGTGTGTACAGCCAGAAGGAAACCACTACTCTGGGGTCCCTGGGACAGTTTTAATCCCTGGTGACCCACTTAACACAATAGATTAGTTTAATTAACTTTCATTCTGGCACCGTCTCGAAGGCAAACATAAATAGACTAGCGCACCGCTAAGATCTTGCTCTTTCCAGCAAGAGATCCAATTACCTACCAATGGTCGCCTCTCTGCCCTTGTACCATTTTTTAAGAAGAGATTTTTAACCCCTAACTTTGAGGTTATATTTCTGTTTTAAGAAGCCGGGATTCGGAGTCGGCAGGGGAGCAGAAGGCGGCAACCGGGTTCAACCCGGGAGCCCATTCAGTCCAGCTCTGAGCGCACAGTAAGGGATATATTGCGGAACCTTGGTTACTTCTTGTCTGCACCCCTACCTGCCGCCTTACAAGGGGCCGTCACTGAAGTCCGCGGGGAGAAACGCCAGGCTGGGGAACCCCCAAAGAAGAGCTGGGATCCGAAGACAATGCTACCCAGAGCAGGGGTGCGCCTGTTCTTCCCAAGCCCAAAGCCTACAGATAACACCCGCTAATGAAGTGATAGCCCCGAAGCCCCTGGACTCGCTCCTCGAGCTGTAGAGAGCTCAGCGGGGTGACCTAGGAGGGAGAGAGGACAAGGGAGGACGTGGGCCTTAGAACCGGAGACCAGCCTCCCGACGCCAGTCCTGCATGGTCCGTGACTAGCGAGGCGCAGCGAGGCGAGGTCCGGGCCTCGGGGCACAAACTAAGGGGTACCCGCGTAAGTGGGACCCAGCGGGTTGTCGCTGCCCGACTCCAAGACGCCGGAGGTACAGCCGAGGTGCGCGTGGGACGTGTAGAAGCCTAAAACAGGGAACCGGGCGCCCACGAGTGCGCCGCCAGCACGTGGGTGTGTGCGGTGTGAGCACTAAGGGCTCTCTGGAGTCCGCGTCCGGAACCTAGTGTCCCGACACCCGACGCTCAGGCAACCGCTACTGCTGAACTCCGCGGCTCCGCTCATGCGTGAGTCTCCATCTCACCTTGAGGATGAGGGAATGGGCCCAATAGCTTATTCTCCCGACCTTCCAGCCCACGGCCGGATCGTTCACGGATCCCCGACGCCCATCGTAGACGTAGCCCAGTCCCAGTGCCTCTCCTCAAATACATGAGGCCCTCTCAGTTTAACTTGCCCCGCCGTCTGCTGCCGAGCTGCGAATCCCTGTTGCTCCCCACTGCCTCCGCTCACTAGCCCTCTCTCCCGCGCTGCGGCCGCGGGGGCTAGTGCCCTCGCAGTGCGGGCGCGGCTGGCGCCGCAGCTGCCACTCGCATCAGACAGCGTTAGTGGGGCTCCGGGAGGAGGAAATGGAATACCCGGCCATCTCTCTGGCTCCTGACATCCTCTTTCCCAGCCTTTCCCTGCAGACCGCGCAAGGTGAGGTCATAGCAGTCCCGACCCTGGCAGGAACGACCCCGCGACGGCTCTGCAAGGTTCGCCCCAGGGATCAACAGGACAGGGCACTGCGTAGCGTCTGCACCGAGCCGAACGCGCGAGTCTTTCTGCAAACCTTTGCGCGCGCGCAAACACACACGCACACGCACACCCTGGCCAGCGCTTCCGCGCTCACCTGTCAACGCGGAGGGTAGTCGCAGCCGGCGCTCTCCACGAGTGGCGCGGTGTGCGGCCGCGGCCCGAGCCGCCGGGGCTCGGCGCGGGGTCTGCCGGACCGAGAGTAACGCTCTCGCTGCGCACTGGGTCGCCCGGTCCGCGGAGGGCGCACCGAGTGCGGGGCATCGCCCCGTCTCCCGTTTAAATGCCGGCCGCTGAGCGCGGCGCCCGGGGCCGCGCCTCTCCATTGGCCAGGCGCCGCCGCCGCCGCGGGACCCGCTATCCGCCCCCTTTCCCGGTACTGCCCCCGCCCCCCGCACCCCTCCTGCCTCCCCGCGGGGTCCCCTCTCCCCCTGCCTCGCCTCTTTGTCTGCTCCCCCCGACCCGGCCGGCTGGGAGAGGTCACCCCAGGGAACCGCGCCTGGAATGCACAGCAAATCACATTTTCCGCTCCCGTTGGAGGGGAAAGCACGGGAAGGAAATCCCCCCGGCTCCCGGCCCCTCATTCCTCCTCCGCCTCAGGCCTGCCTGGGCTTTTCTCTCCCTGACTCCGCTTCGCCTGCGTCCGCCCCGCGACGGGTTCGGTCGCGGAGACGGCAGTGGGAAGAGTAAGATCTCTGTGAGATCGTGACAAATTAAGCGATTCTTTCCCCGTGGAGGGAACGGGAGTGCGGGATGCTCTGGTTGAGCAGTCCCCGCGGCTCTGCCCAAGGCCCCCAATTTCGAAGATGCTGACCTCGGCGCCCCTGTTAACCCCGGCGGGCTCGCCGGCCGCCAGCAGGAGCCTGTCGCCAACATGACACCCTCCTCTCCTGGCTTGCCACGGGTTCTTTAAGCTCAGAAGCTGCCGGCCTCGGCTGTGATTGTACAGAAAGGAATAACGGGGGAGAGGGGAGAGTAAACCGAAAAGAACCCTCAAAGGTCAAGGTTTTCATTCCTAAGCCATTTTAAAAAGGGAGAGACAGTCGCTAGGAGAAGGAGGTTTTGTGTAACGTGTTAAAGAGGAATAAATCAGGAAAACAGAACTCCAGACAAGGAAATAACTTCCCAGAAATTTAAGACAAAACTTCCGTAAGTGAAAAACCGATGTCACAGCCTTTATTCATTACTGAGAACCCAATGGACAGAGCCGATCACACCAAGAGCATATTTTTCGAAAGACGAGCGAACACTTTCATTTGTTCTCTTAGCTTGAAAAACTGTTTGCTAAAAGAAGGCCGTGAGTTTTGTGTGTGAAGTTATAGCCCCTGCAAAAATCAACCGGGCTGCAAGGTCTGTCTGCAGACCGCCTCCCTCAGACAGGTCAGATGATGGCTTTGAAAAAAGTTTGTTATAGAAGGAAATTTGAAGGTTTCTGCACTGACTAAAGCAGAATAAACAAAACAATGCAACCCATCAAAAGGTATTTATGAAACCGTGGTGACTTACGTACTTGGCGAAGATAACAAAATAAAACCTCCAAACAACATGATTTTCCCTCCCTTTAGGCAGACATGGGGTGGGGGAAGCAGACAGCAAACAGTGAACACTACTATATAGATGATGTTGGGAACTGAAAATCTATTTTTCAAAATAAATGAAACAAGAAGGAAATCTGTGGTAAATTCCGTGTCTAGAGAATCCTCTTGGTTGGAATGTTTTGTTTGTCAAACAGCAGTTTCTCCCGGTAAACGCAGGACTGCACTTTAAATGTTTTCAATAAATTTTTGTCAGATCGTCTTGTGAGCCATCATAATTTGTAGATGCCTGCAGGATTGAACATTTAACAGGACTTAAAGACTTACTTTGGTGGTTGGCTACAGAAGAGGTAGGGAGTCAGAAATACAAAAAATAAAAAAAAGTAGGCAATTAAGAGTCTAGCCAAGCCCACCACCAAGTTGTTCTTTCACTGTGCAAACTATTCCTCCAGAGAAAAGGGAACATATTTTGCAAATTCATTAACTCGTTTTAACCTAACAAGCAATGCTTTAGTCATTTTTATTTTTTCAAGAGTCATATAAGCTATCCCAGATAAAAATACAAAGAGACAGGGCTCACCTGTTAAATTGGAATTGTTTTTGGATCCCTGACAGGGTGCCTTTGTGTATCCCACGCTGTCTCTCTCACTGTATCTATATCCAGTAAATGTTGTTGATTTTCACTATGATCTCTCTTCAAAAGGCATCTCAGACCACACTCCGCAATTGAAACATTCAGGTCCCCCACCTCTCCCCTGCATAACTCTGTCCCATTTTTCTGTATCATTTTTCTTTGTCACTTCTCTCTCTCTCTCTGCCACCTTCATGAAGGTGGACACTTTGGTCACTTTGATTACACAATGCACATAGAATACAAAGTGTCTAACAAAATTAAGATTCAGTTAAGAGCTGTGGTTTGGGAAAGTTCACAACATACCCACTAATTAGGATTATCAACTGAGCCGAATACTGAGGATATAACCACCATGCATGTGATAAACACAGGCCCTCACCTCCCAGTTTATAGTCTAGTGTTTGTGAGTATTTATACTAGACTATCCAAGCTTTTTGCCTCATATTTGTGTTTCCTCAGCTCTCAACCAGTCATTGCAAACCATTATCCAATCAGGAAGAAAGCATAGAGTAAAACTCTTCAGCCCTCTTGAACCATAATTACATAATTGAAACCTGCTCTCGGTAAGAGGAGAAAGGAGAATGACTCCATGTAGTCAAAGTTCAAATTGTAAATCTGAGATCTAAACAATGATCAATAAATGATAAATTGCACTTACAGAATCTGCTTTCAAATTACTTTGAAGCTGTTGTGAGATGTGTATATCTTGATCAGCTGCTAGTTTGTAGAAGGAAAGTCCATTTCTCTAGTTTCCTCCCCTATCTATAGAAGGTGTCTTCATCTAACTCCCACAATGCTAAAAGGGAGCTCCTCTCCAGACTTAAGAGAAGAACCTTGAAGGCCTTCGTAGAGAAGTTTTTCCTTAGAGCTGCAGGAGCTGTTTGTGGCTCTTCCACCTAATTGCAGAGGCTCTGTATGCCATCTGGTTTGTTTTTTCCTTTAAGCACCCTGTTTTTATTTCCCCCCAGATTTATTGAGGTATAATTGACCAATGAAAACTGTATATATTTAAGGTGTACAACATGATGTATTGATGTGCATATACATTACGAAAGGATTACCACCATCAAGCTAATTAACACGTCCATTACCTCACATAATACCTTCTTTGTGTGTGTGGTGAGAGCACTTAAGATCTACTCTCTTAGCAAATTTTAATACAATGTAGTGCTATTAACTATAACCAGGCTGTACATTAGATCCTCATAACTTATTACTCTTATAACTGAAAGTGTGTACCCTTAACCAGCATCTCCCCATTGCCCTCACCTCCTGGCCCCCAGCAATCACCATTTTGCTCTGTGCTTCTGTGAGCTTGACTACTTTAGATTCCACATACCTGTACTGTTAGATCGTTCAGTATTTGTCTTTATCTCATTGACTTGTTGACTTATCGTAAAGTCCTCATGTTCACCTATGTTGTGTGAAATGGCAGGATTTCTTTTCTAAAACTGAAAATAGGCTCTGGCTGGTTGCCTCAGTGGAAGGGCAGTAGATGCCCTTCCTTTTCTAAAACTGAAAATAGGCTCTGGCTGGTTGCCTCAGTGGACGGGCATCCTTCGGTGTGTAGATGTCCTGGGTTCGATTCCCATCAGGGCACACAGAAGATGCAACCATTTGCTTCTCCACCACCCCCACCCCTGCCCTCTCCCTTCCCTGTCTCTCTTTCTTACCCTCCAGCAGGCAGCTCTTTTGGAACAAGTTGGCCCCACATGCTGAGGATGACTCCATGGCCTTGGCTCAGGCACCACAATAGCTCAATTGCCTAGCAAAAAAGCAATAGTCCAAGATGGGCAGAACATTGCCCCATAGGGGGCTTGCTGGGTGGATCCCGGTGGGGGTGTGTGTGGTGGGGGTGCATGTGGGAATCTGTCTCTCTGCCTCCCCACTTCTCACTTAAGATAAATAAATAAATAATAAAACTGAAAAATATTCCATTTGTGTGTGTAAATATATGCATGTGTGTACACATGTGTATATGCACTTTATTTTTTAATTTTTATTGAATTTATTGACGTAATATTGGTTAACAAAATTATATAGGTTTCAGGTGTATAATTCTGTAATACATTATCTATATATTGTATTGTGTGTTCACCATCCAAAGTCAAGCCTCTTTCCATCACTGTTTATTCCCCCTTCATCCTCTTCCACCTCCTCCCACCCTCCTTTTCTTTTTGTAATAACCATAGAGTTGTCTGTGTCTATGAGTTGTTTTATTTTCCATAACTCCTTCTCTGCATCTGTGTGTCTGCTTCTATTTTGTTTCTTTATTTTGTTCATTAGATTCCACATATGAATGTAATCATATGGTACTTGTCTTTCTTTGACTGGCTTATTTCACTTAGCATAATGCTATCCAGGTCCACCCAAATTATTGCAAAAGGTAACATTTACTCTCTTTTGTAGCCAAATAGATTGTTGTGTAAATGTACTACAGCTTTTTTATCCATTCATCTACTGATAGACAGTTGGGCTGCTTCCAAATCTTGGCTATTGTAATAAATAATGCTGCAATGGACATGGGGGGATATATAGTTCGTATATTCTTTTGAATAAGTGTATCGAGTTTCTTCGGATATATTCCCAGAAGTTAAATTTCTGGGTCATATGGTAGTTTTAAATTTTTTGAGGTAGCTGCATACTGCTTTCCACAATGACTGCACCAATCTGCATTCCCAACAGGGTACAAGGGTTCCCTTTTTTCTACATCCACGCCAACACTTGTTGTTTGTTGATTTATTGATTATAGCCATTCTGACAGGTGTGATGTGATATGTCAGTGTGGTTTAATTTGCATTTGTCTGATGATTAGTGACATTGAGCATCTTTTCATATGTCTATTGGCCATTTGTATGTCTTCTTTGGAGAAGTGTCTATTTAGGTACTCAGGTCCCTTGCCCATTTTTTAATTGGACCACTGTTTTTTGTTTTGCTTTGTTTTATTTTATTGGGGTTTTTCTTTTTTGGTGTTCACTTTTATAAATTATTTATAAATTGTAGATATTAACCCTTTATCAGATGTATCAACAAATATGTTCTCTCATTCAGTGAGTTTTCATTTTGTTGATGGTTTCCTTTGCTGTGCAAAAACATTTTAGTTTGATGTAGTCTTAGTTTTCCTTTTGTTTCCCTTGTCTAAGAAATATATCAAAAATATATTGCTATGAAAAATGTCAGAGGTTTTATCTATGTTTTCTTGTAGGGTTTTATGGTTTTGAGTAAAAAATTTAAGTCTTTAACCCATTTTTGATTCATTCTTGTACATGGTGTAAGAAAGCGGTCTAATTTTATTTTATTTTGCATGTATCTGTTTAATTTTCCAACACCATTTATTGAATAGACTGTCTTTACCCCATTGTATGTTCTTGCCTCAATTAATTGACCATGAGGCATGGTTTTATTTCTGGGCTTCTTCTGTTCTGTTGATCTATGTGTTTGTTTTTACACTAGTACCATGCTGTTTTGATTACTATGAACCTGAAATATAGTTTAATATTAGGTAGTGTGATTCCTTCAACTTTTGTTCTTGTTTCTCAAGATTGCTGTTGCTATTTGGGCTCCTTAGTGGTTTCATATGAATTTTTGGCATATTTCTTCTCATTCTGTGAAATATGCCATTAGTATTTTGATGGGAATTACATTGAATCTGTAGATTACTTTGGGTAGTATAAACATTTTAATGATGTTAATGCTTTCTAACCATGAACACAGTATACACTACCAATTATTTGTATCGTCTTCAATTTCTTTCTTTAATATCTTACTATTTTTTAAGTACAGGCTTTTCACATCCTTGGTTAAATTTATTCCTAAGTATTTTTTCTGATACAACTGTAAATGTGATTTTTTTTTTTTTTAGTTTTCCTTTCTGATAGTTCATTATTGATGTATATTTCTGGATATTTATTTTGTATCCTGCTACTTTACTGAATTCAGTTTTTATGGTGGAATCCTTAAGTTTCTTTATATACAGTATCATGTCATCTGCTCTGTATGTCATCTTGTATTGGATTAAAGAATAAAGGCTTTTACTCATTTGGAACTGACTTTCTATGCCCTTCCTAAAAAAATGTGATAATGAACTTGACAATGGTTAAAGGAAAAGATATTTGCAATAATCAAATAGCAGTCAAATGAGTCATATCCAGATGGATTTCTCTTAATAATAATAATAAAAAAACTCCACAAATAACCTAACAGGAAAAAAAGGTTGGCCAAGCACTTCATAAAAGAAGAAACATGAGCATCCAATAATCATAAAAAGATGCTAGTTTACACCAGTAAACTGTGGAAATGCAAACAAATAAGAAGGTAACCTGACTCATACAGCATATTAGTAAAGATTTAAGAGCATCAGTGTCCAGTGTTGAAAAGGTATAGGGAAACAGGCATTTAAATGCATTGCCATTTAAAGTGTCCATTGGCACAACCATTTCAGAGAGTAATTTGTCAATATATGATAAAATTAAATATGGCCCTAGTATACCATACCGCTATTCCACTTCTAGATAAACACCTTGGAAAAACTTCAGAGCATATAGGAGAATCAGAAACTTGTGTGAGCACTTCTATTACAGAATTGTTTATAACAATCTTGCTGTCCATCAACAGTAGAAAGCATAAGAAATTATTTCATTTATATGCTATAGCAAGATGCTGGATAATTACTAAAAGGAATGGACTAGATTTTTACATTTCAATATAGAACTTAAAACATACTAATTTTTTTTTTAAAAAAAAAAAGCAAGTTGCTTGGCCTGACCTGTTGTGGCGCAGTGGATAAAGCGTCGACCTGGGAACACTGAGGTCGCCAGTTCAAAACCCTGCACTGGTCTGGTCAAGGCACATAGTGGAGTTGATGCTTCCAGCTCCTCCCTCCTTTCTCTCTCTCTCTCTCTCTCTCTCTCTCTCTCTCACTCTGTGTCTCCTCTCTAAAATGAATAAATAAAAAAAAGCAAGTTGCAAAATGATACAAGCAGTATGACACCATTATGTATATTTTATAATAAACATATAAAACAATGGTATAAATTGTTTATGAAAACATGTGTCCACATAAATGTATAAAGAGTGGATTGGAAACCAGACCTTTGATGATGCCCATCAGAATTGAGTGGGGGGAAGGGTGGACCAGGGCTGGAAGGCAAAGAGATTTCAACTTTATAATGCTTTAAACATTTTGAAGCATCTTGAAATAAATATGACAAAATATTGACAATTTTAATTTCTAGGCAGTGGGTACAAGGGTATTTGTTAGATATTCCTTTGTGTCTTCTGTAACCAGCTCCAATGAAGGTAGGCATGTTTGCAAAACACATACAATCCCATATTGGTGTTTATATATCTGCTGATCTGTCTTTACCCGGAGAGTGTTGGCTCCCGGCTATCCACCTTGCTCTTTGCACATAAGCTATAAACCATTTACCAGTTTGTTATATATTAAGAGTGTATATGCATATGACAATTCTAAACAATGCTGCCAAATAAAGTATATGAAAAGATGATTCATGCAGATCATTTGTACAATTCCAACTTAATTCCACACAAGTATTTATTGTGTACACTACATGTACTTTGCAGCATGCAGAAGGCAAAAGGAAAGAGGTGTGCCATGGCCCTTCACAGTCAATATGTTGGCATAGTGGAAAATGCACTGAACTTGGAGTCAGAAAAATCAGAATAAATTTCTGACTTTCCTCATAGGGACCATGCCCCTGGGTTTGATATTTAAACCCTCAGGGCCTAAATTCAGTCATCTGTGTTATAGGAATGACAATAATACCTATGCCTGGGTGGACGAAGGGAGTAAGTAAAATAAGCTTTGTGAAAGTGCCAGACACAGGACAGACACCTAGTAAACAACATCGTCTGCATACATACTAGTTCAGTTGTGGGTATCGTGAAGACATTGCAAGTGCAATATCAGCATGGATCATGTTTTATGGATCTCATATTTACAGTGCATAATGTAGTGGATGCCAAATAGTAGGTAGGTACTCATTAAGCTATTAAATGAGTAACTGCATGGGGGAAAGGAAGAAAGGGAAGGAGAGAGGGAGGGAGGGAGACAGGAGAGGAGAAGGGAAGAGAGGACAGGACACATGAGGTGAAGGGAGGGTAGGGGAGGAAAGAAAGGGAAAAGGAGTGATACTATTCCCCTAAATGGCACAGCAACTTCTAACTACCTTTCGTAAACCAGTCAGTGGTATGAATGCCCCACAAAGTGGCACAGACAGATCAGCAAACCCTTCTGGCTCTCCTTTGTGCCTGCTTCCTAGAATCACTTTCACTGAAAGTTATAGTTCTCAGATTGTTTTCACTGCAGTGACAGAACCTGAGAAAAGGAGACCAGAAGATGCCTAGCACTGTAGAAGAGAGGCTGAACCCCACCACCACCACCATGCCAAGGATTGCTGGCAGAGACCTAAGAGTAAACTGAGACAGGAAGGCAGAGACAGAAATACCATTCTCTGCATTCACACCCCTAGAGCCAGGGTTTAAAGGAACCGGCCACAAATGAGGCTACCCGCTTTGTCTGTAGACTGGGGGACGGGTTAAATCTGAAAAGTCTCTATTGGTCTTGAGCTCTTTGACATGACCTCACTCTTAGAGAAAGTTGGATGGGGCTTTAATCAGTTATTGATTGTCTGCTTTCCCTTAGGATTTGAACTGCTGTGGTTCTTCATCTTCTCAATTGTTTTTGAGGATATTTTCCAAGAAAAGCTCATTCTACGGCAATTGTAAAATGCCAATGCCGTGGAGAAGGTCTGCTGAGAGCGCTCATTAAACCTAAGCTCTCGGGGCACCACGCCATGGCTTTGGCCGTCCTGCCCGCTCCTCTCGCCCGCGCCTTATTGAACTCATTTCCAGCCATCGTTCCCTTGAGGTCTCTGCTATTTACTAAGAGCCATGTTGTAACATTTATCTTTTCACATTTTTTGTCCTTTTTTAAGGCATGAAAGCATCCATGTAATCTCTGTCCAAAAGAGTGACTGGCCTGACCTGTGGTGGCGCAGTGGATAAAGTGTCGACCTGGGAACACTGAGGTCGCCAGTTCAAAACCCTGCACTGGTCTGCTCAAGGCACATATGGGAGTTGATGCTTCTAGCTCCTCCCTCCTTACTCTCTCTCTCTCTCTCTCTCTCTCACACTCACTCTGTGTCTCCTCTCTAAAATGAATAAAGAAAAAAAAAAGATAAAAAAAAATCTCAACATCATCCTAAAAAAAAAAGTCACTGACCTGCTTTATTATATCTTTACAGAGATTTTATAACATTATAAAGATATTATGAACTCATCATACAAAACTTGAAAAATAGAGAAAATAATAATTTTTTGTAATTTCACAGCCCCAAATAACCAGTTTACACATACACACACACACACACACACACACACACAGCATATAGATTTCTTTCCAGTTGTGTCAAGTATGTGTCTGTGTGTACCTTAAAGTCGGTTTTTACTAACTACTTAATACATGGTAGAGTAAAAGTAGGTTTACAGTTGTTCATATGGAAAATAATACACTATTTAATAAATAATAATGGAAAATTAAACTCTGTGTTTTGCATACTCACAACTGTAAACCTGCTTTTACCCCACCCTGTATGTACCAAACACTACTCTTTACATACATTATCAAAATTAATCTTTAAAAGAGTCCTATGATGTCACTACTATTATTTGCTCTTTTCAAAGGTGAGGAAGCTGATGTCCAGAAAGGTTGTGTAACTATCTACCTGAAGGGTACACAGCTGTGTAAGGTAGAGCAGGATTTATGGCTGGTTGATATCTATGTACCCTCCACTCACCTTCTATACTACACACTGTGTAGTAGTTAGTCTACAATGTACAAAACAGACTCCCCACATGCCAAGTGATTTAAATTATTCAATAGCTGACCCTGACCAGGTAGCTCAACTGGTTAGAGCATTGTCCTAATATGCCAACATTGCAGGTTTGATACCTGATCAGGTCACATGCAAGAATCAACCAATGAATAGTGGTGGAATTCAGCCGGTTCACACCAGTTTAGCAGAAATGATACCTAATTTTTGGTTGAGTTGGGTGAACTGCTTGTTAAAATGGCACTTGTAATTAGAGTTCTCTCTAAGGTGGGTGCCTGGGCAGCCACCCAATATGCAAGTCACAAATTACATTCCTTACCCTTTTTTAATGTTCATCTATCTGTGCAATAGCATATTCTGAGCACCTGTTGTAATGTTCATTCCGTCCATAGATGAAAAAAATTTGATGGAACTATACTTGTAATATTTATTTATTCATTTCATAATACTCATTATACCTTTTATGAAATATTACATTTTAATTCCCTCATGTTTGTTACTTCAGTAAACAAACATATAACGTAAAGAGAAAATATGCCAAACAAACCAGGGGGTGACAAGCTGTCATTTGTTTCAGCTTTGTGTTACACCCAAAATTCCCCCAAGATATTATGAGTGCGCCGGTGAAGGATAAATCACACAGCCGATGTTGCTCAAATAAAAATGAAAAAAATTGCAAGTGAGGACACCAATCAAGAAGCAATGTGAAAATATCTTAAATAACAGTTTTATTGTTTTTTGTCAGATATTACTTAATATTTTAAAACTCTTATAACCTAGTTTTGTGTACCTCTTTTATTGTTTTTATTTAAGTATTAAATGCATGAAATAATAAACTACCTTTTGAAAGATGGAAGACCCTAACGTGCCGCCAATGAACGAATAAGCGAAGAACCAAACAGCCGAATAAGCGAAATCAGGCTTTATTGGGAGCTCCGGGCGAGTTCACTGACCCTCGGATGTGATTCTGTGAAGGCGCGCCCGGGGAAGGGTTTTTGGGTTTTTTATATCTGCAGAGGGGGAGGATGGTAACGGTCGACCGGTTTGGTGAGGCGTGCAGTTCCTGGAACGGCCTTGGGGACAGACAGTTCCAAGAATTTGGGCGTGTGCGGTTTGAGCAAGATTAACAATTATCAGAAAGCTCAGGGCCAGGGAGGGTTTCACTACCCAACCCAGAGGCAACTACTGAACACCTTTCAGTGTACCGATTTTTTATACTTAAACTGATCATTAGGGCAGAGAACCGGTTGTTAAATTATTTGAATCACACCATTGCCAATGAATGCATAAAAAAGTTGAACAACAAGTCAATGCTTCTCTCTCTCTGTCTCTCCCTTCCTTTCTCTCTAAAAATTAATTAAAAAACAAATAATTCAATATCTGGTATTGTCAAGACATTTGATTGTATAAAATATAAACATATACATGAAAAACTTGAGTTTGGATTCTACTTAACAAGGATTCTGAACACATGGCTATTGAAAATTCAAACAAGCCCTGTTTTTTTAATAAATACTGCCTTAGTGCTATTATAATTTTTATTCGTGACAGTATCCATCTACTTCTTAAATTAGGAACTCATAAATTCAGCATCATGGGATCTGCTCAGGGCTGAGTAGTATGGGGCTAAAGGTGAGAAAATAAATGCAAGACCTGCTTTCTCTTTCAGAAGCCCATGTAAGTTGGGTGCCAATGTGCACTTGGCTCACAGAGAGTCCAAATTTAAATCTCTTTTAAACCATAGTTTCTTCTTCACTCTTTAACTCCCTGGCTTAAAGAGTGGATCATCTGGAATATGATTTCTCATTCCTTTTTAAAAGAAAGACAAAAATGTAAACTGTGGGCTCCTCACTGCTTATGTCAGGGCAATACATGTGTGCTTTATATAAACTAACCATTTATCTATTAATGTTTGTAAAGAGCTTTGTAGATACAAGGCACTTGGGATGTACACTTTAGAGAAATGTGGTGCCTTTGGAAAGAGGATCAGAGAAGAAGGAAACCAGTGGAAGGAGAAACGCCTTTGTACTCAATGGGGAGAGAATGTGGCAAGAAGTCCCCAGAGGAGCACAGAGCTGCATATCCTTCTGATGAGGGCTATGGCAGGAGGAGAGAAAACTTTCCAAGACAACTTGGCACCCTTGCCTGTACTGTTTGTTTTTATACTCTCACTTGTCTGTGTAACGAGAGAGAGAAAATAAAGAGGACATATTTTGGATTGTACAACATGGCAGTGTGTCCCCAGACACTGGCTTCCAGATGATGTCCCACATGTATTCCAGAGTCATCAGGGCTTCCTGCTGACTGGTCACTTCATCAAAACGAACAATGAGGGGCTCACAGGGGCTCCCAAGGGCTCACAGGGGCATATGTCTACCTGCCCACCATGTTATATGAAAATGCAGGGATGAGCCCAGGATAAGCTCCTAAAGACTTTAAAGCATGGTTCTTGGCAACAGGGACATAGAGGCAAAGAAGCAAAACTTTCTGAAAATAAATCATAATGATTCCTGAAGCAGCAACTCTGCAGGCCAAACCAACCCATGGATGTCCATGAACAGAGTAGGATGTGCTGCCCCTGGACACATCCTTTTGGCCACCTCTCAGCACCAGCAAAAAAGCCAGCTCAGCAAAGCCCCAGGGCACTAGCCTGAATTCCTGCTGCTGTTTCCAATCTTCCTTGAAAGCAATGAAGGAAGGAAAAAAGGGAGGGACCCAGGGAAGGGAAGGGGATTGTTCCTTTTAAATTAGAAAGACAAGTTAGCCTGACCAGATGGTGGCACAGTGGATAGACCGTCAGACTGGGACGCAGACTCAGGTTCGAAACCCTGATGTCACCGGCTTGAGCACAGGCTCATCTGGTTTGAGCACAGCGTACCACCTTGAACCCAAGGTCACTGGCTTGAGCAAGGGGTCACTCAGTCTGCTGTAGCCCCCTGGTCAAGGGGGAAAGCAATCAATGAACAACTAAGGTGCTGCAATGAAGAATTGATACTTCTCATCTCTCTCCCTTCCTGTCTGTCTATTCCATCTGTCCCTCTCTCTTTGTCGAAAGAAAGGAAAGAAGGAATGAAGGAAGGAAGGAAGGGAGGGAGGGAGGGAGGGAGGGGAAGAGAGAGAGGAAAGAAAGAAAGAAAGAAAGAAAGAAAGAAAGAAAGAAAGAAAGAAAGAAAGAAAGAAAGAAAGAAAACTGATTCAGAAAACGACAGCTTCCTTTAAATGATACTTAAGCTTAAACTCTGTGGTTTTGAGTGTCTATTTCAGTAGCAATTATTACTCTGTGAACTCTGCAATTATTAATCTGTGAACTCCGTGCTGTCAATCTGGGGGAAAGAGTATTGTCACCAGGAAAAGGAATTTCAAAATGAAAATTTGCTTCGGATATAGACATTTGATATACATATAAGGTTGCAAAATACAGTCCAGTGTATGAAAGGAGGCTGAGCTGCAAGTGTCTGCTCATAGCCTCAATGTTCAGTGCTGTCTGACCACTGGTCTCAGTGGAACTTTCTGGAAATCCAACACTTGAGCCAAAGTGAACCACAAACTGGTCCCTGAGCACATCCCCAGATCTCCCCTTCCATGCTTTTGCTCCTGCCGTGCCCTCCACTCAGAATTTCCCATCCATCTCTCTTCCTGTTTAAGTCATCCTCTTACTTCAAGGATCTCTCTCAGACCATCAGCATTTTCTCTGATTTCTGTCGTGCTTTCACTTTATTGTAGTCCTATGTATACGTGACCTGTCTTCTCCCATGTAGACTGCTTGAGCTCTGGCACCACTTCCTTCTTCACCCCCGAATTCCTGTGGGTCCAGCTCAGTGCCCCGAGCAAAGAAGACTACTCACTCAGCAGATGCTGGTTGAGCTGAAAACAAGGCTTTCACTCAAAATAAAGGGGGCTAAATTGAATCTTTTTTTTTTAACTTCTTTTTAAAATTTTATTTATTTATTTTAGAGAGGATACACAGAGTGAGAGAGAGGGAGAGAGAGAGAGAAACAGAGAAAGGGGGGAGGAGCTGTAAGCATCAACTCCCATATGTGCCTTGACCAGACCAGTGCAGGGTTTTGAACTGGCGACCTCAGGGTTCCCAGGTCGATGCTTTATCCACTGCGCCACTACTGGTCAGGCTAAATTGAATATTAAAAGTGCTCCAGATCTCCTTATTATATCCACTTCGGTCTTCTATTTTGTCCCATCACCTGTGGGAGCTGTACCAGAACTACTGTTGCTCTAAGAAACATCTGAACATCCAAAACCGGAGGGAAATGTTATGAGTTTATTTGAGGCAAACAGACAACAATTGTCAGGAAGCGAAATCTCAACGGACTGTGAAACTGCTCTGGAGGAGGTGTAAGGAGGTTTGCATGCAACCCACTAGTGGTAGATAATGGCGGCAGGAGAAAGCAAAGCAGGAAAATCTCTGGGGTTTGATAAAAAGCAAAATGAAGATACACATTTCTTTTACATTCATGGGTACAGGATGGTTAACAACTAACATGTGCAGCACATAGAGATGGCTCGCAGGAAACAAGATAACAGTGAGGAGTTCTGGGGTCTCCTGCTCTGGCACAGTGGATGTGCCCTGAGCAGGTCTGGAAAAGGAGATCACCCTGACATTTCAAAGGTGTGTTTTAGATGCATGAAGACAATAGACAGGCTCCTTTATGGTAAGGAGTTGCCTTCTCAAGGACACTACAGGCCTAGGTTCTGACTACGTGCCATGACTCACTTTTAGTTAGGAATTTTCATGTTCAGACATATGTGGTTACTTTAGGTCTCTGGATTTGTAAGGCTCACCGTGTGGGCCTCCCCTGGGCTTGTCAGGTTTAATACATGGTCCTTTTTTCATCCACAGCCCCATATACTGGAGTTCATCCCAAACTTGGTTGCTAGTGATGGCAGTTTCAAGTACTGAACTTGAGTTGATCCTGTTTCTTCACTGCCACCACAGCAGCCCAGGTCTAGGTCATCTCTCATCTGGAGGGCTGCAGTTTTCTCTTTAATGTTCCATGAGGCTGACACACAGCTGCTGGAGTAAACTTTGGAAATCGCTTACCAGATCCTGTCATCCTTGCTGAAAATCCTCTTTTCCTAGCTCTTCCTGACTCGGAACTTATTCAGTTTGTTAATTTGCTTTGTTTGTTGTCTCCTCCACACATCTGTCTGTTCTGGGGGCAACAACCATCAGAGTCTGGTTTACTGTCTCCCCATTTTCAGTGTGATGCTTAGAACATAGGAGGTGCTCACAAAGGTTTGTTGAATGAATAGATAAAAACTGCAGAGTCATTAGTATTCCTCTTCACATTGTAAGCCTCGCTCCACTTCCCATTTTCCTTGCCCCAGCTCTGGTTTCTGCTCTTTAATTGCGGAACTCACTGGAGAAATGAGCATGCCGTGGCTCGGATCAAAGCCTTCCAGGGGAACCTCAGTTTTTAGCGAGGCTGTGGAATCAGAGAGCATATCCTTACCCATTGAGGGATAGCCAGTAATGATGGTGCAGCCTTATTCTGGAAACTTCCATGCATCCCTAGGAACTTTCCTTGTAAAACTGATCATGAGACAACATTCCAAAGACCCTAGAGAAGTAAGCTTTATGGTCTTCCAGATAGGATAGCAACCACTCTGCTAAGAAAAAAAAAAATTACGGTAAAGTTTCATGGAAAATTGCTATTCACTCTTCCCCTTATGTTCCTGGGAGACCTTAAAGATTTGTTGTTGGCAGATATATTTTTGTTTTCTTAGCCTGGTGTAATAGGGTGCAAAAGAAGAAAGCCATGCTGAATAAGAGAAGGAATGTTTATGTATGTGGCCAGGAATGATGCACGTTTTGCCACTGATTTTATTTTTTTACTCTTTTTTGGAACAAGGTCAAGTAACTAGCCAAGTCCATTTTCAGGGCACCCAAAGTTCCAAATGCCTCCTCCTTCACTGTGTATGGGTGGAGGCTCAAGTCGCTCATCCTCATGCTTCCTGAGGAAACAGGGTGTATCAACAGCATTTTATCACGGTTATTGTGGCTTCTGAAAGCACAATTCCAAACCACAGTAGGATCTCGTACTTCTGGGAGGAAGCGGGCTGATGAAAAAGGTCTAGAGTCTTAGAAATAAATGCAGGTGGAGCCAAAACATGTTTTTTAGATCTGGTGGAAGTTTGTGAGAATCCTTGTGTTGTTTTTCCTGCTGCTCACACAGTGGTGGTGTGCTTTTGTTCCACCTCCTCCTCTCTGGTCACCCAGCTTCCCTCACTCACATGCTCCCTCTGGTTTCTACTGTGTGTGTCGTTTGCTTCCCCAAACTCACCAGGTATCAGAATCACAGGAGGACATTTAATATTTTTTTGATTTTCAGAGCTTGCTCCAGAGTACAAAATCAGAAATTCCTAAGCCAGGACCCAGAATGTGTATTCTTTTTTTTTTTTTTCTTTACAAGGACAGAGAGTCAGAGAGAGGGATAGATAGGGACAGACAGACAGGAACGAAGAGGTGAGAAGCATCAATCATTAGTTTTTCATTGCCGTTGCGATACCTTAGTTGTGCATTGATTGCTTTCTCACATGTGCCTTGACCACGGGCCGAGCAACCCCTTGCTGGAGCCAGCGACCTTGGGTCCAAGCTGGTGAGCTTTTGCTCAAGCCAGATGGGCTCGCGCTCAAGGTGGAGAGCTTGAGGTCTCGAACCTGGGTCTTCCGCATCCCAGTCCGACACTCTATCCACTGCGCCACCATCTGGTCAGGCAGAATGTGTATTCTTACAAAGCTCACCAGATGATTCTGGCTGGCAGCCGGGTTGGGGAATCACTGATATAGTGGAGAAAATTCTATTTGCATCAAAGCTCAACCACCTAAGCAACTTAGACAAGTCACCTCTTTGGCTATTGGGAGGACAGAGGAAATTAGAGGCAATTTTGCATTTGGTTCATCCCTATGTGTATTAAATAGACAGAATTAGTTAATATTCTGCTGATGACCAAGAAGCTTCCCAGAGTCTTTTCTCTGAAACAGTGTTGAGCTTCCTCTTCTGTGTTTAATTCCTCATGAAACTTTATTTCTCCCTTTGTCAGTTACCAAGGATAAAGCCATATGTAGATGAATCATAAGACCATTATGCCATGTGTTCTAAGAGGCTTCCAAATTCATTGCTTCAAGAAACGCTCAACATTTAATGCATATTGTTTCTCGATATCTCTTTCCAAATTGCCAGTGCAGTTTCCATTTCTGGGAAATTACATAGACATGTCTGGATCCAACTCTTTTATCTTTACATTTCCAACTGCTCTGTTTTCCTTCTTTCTTCCCATCAAATTCTCATATTTTGACAGTTTTAAGACCAGCTCTTCCTTGATCTTTTTGTTCCTATAATATATTGAATTGAAATGAGCCCACATTCTCCCTGGTGTGTCTCCTCTCCACACACAAAACACTCTGAAGCTCAGAGTGTCTTTCTGTGAGTGGGTGCATGTCACAAAAAGTTTGTGGTTCTATCCATCATAAACAATAGTGTTTGAAACAAAATCTGTTTCTTTTCTCCCAAGCATTACAGAAAGGTTGGAACAACGTGAAATAAATTTTTTACCGAGAAGAAATTTCTTATTAAAAATAGTAGTGATAAAAATATGTAAATTGGCTCAGTAGGAACAATTTGTAAAATGCTTTAACTTGAAAGGAAACACTTGTAGGCCTCCCCAGTGAATCAGGAGGAAAACACTCCCGCTTCTTGAAAAAGCTGTTTGCACTTTTCAGTGTTGACAAAATGTATACAAAAAAGCCCCGTCTCTTCTGATGGGGGGAGGGGGGGGGCAAACTGTACGTGAGAGCGTCTGATCACCCTTCATGGAGGAATGTTACGGTTTTGTTTGCTGTGTACCCCACTGATCTGAGCATATTAACAAATATAGTATTAGTTGCTGGCAGTGTTCTGTATTGAATACATCCATTTGTAAAAATAGAAGAAATATTGCATTCACATTTTCAATCCTCTTTATTAAAAAAAAAATACTGCAATGTGGTTTGAGTTGCGAGTCTACTGAGGACATCTTTGATGAATCAACAGTCAAGACATATGTAAAAAGTGATTTGGAAAATTTCTCCTGGGTTGTTGGGAGAGCAGTGGAGTGAAGAATAAGGCATTTCTTCATTCTGTATCTGGCTCCTCCATTGACTGCTTTAGCTTTCTAAATTCATCTGCTGTTGCAACAAAAATAACTTCCTCTCACATATGCCAGCCTTGCTCAGAGTTTTCTGGGTTTTAGTAAACTTACTGCAAATAATCTGATATTTTTTAAAATAACTGGTACCATCTAAATACGAGGCATCATTCCCAGTCAGACACTCTAAATAGCAGCATCCCATCTGAAAGCTCCCAAAAGCTGTTGAGGATAAATAAGCTGAGAGCCCAATCCAAAACTCAACAACAAAAAAGAGCCAAAGTACAGTGAAAAAGGCAAAAGGTAAATATTTCTATCTTTACCCTTTTCACTCATGCCATTGTACTTCTAGGGGGGTGAAGTGATTCCCATGCCAATACCAATGATAAAGCTTGGATTTGATGTGCGTCTGTACTGCAATTACCATGCTCATTTCTTTAGAACACACTTTCTTGTTTTATCAAACAGGAATTTTGTTAATATATATATTTGTCTTTAAAATTCCACAGTCTATCATTTGGCTGTACTTGCTCTTGTGGAACTATTATAAAATAGTGAGTTGATGGCTAAACTGTGGTCAGAAGAACTGGGTTTTACTTTGACCTTTGCCAGAGCATTCAGCTTACCAATGCTTTGGCTACTTCTATATGGAAAATAACACTTCCTGATTATATGCTTTTGACAACGTGGAGAAGAAAAATATGATATAGACTACCTTTACTTCGAAGAATAATAGCTTATGAATGCTGGTTTAAATAGCGTATCTATTAATAATGATAGTTGACCATAGATGCTCTGTATTACAGAAGTCAGACACAAGAAGGTCGGTGTGCCACTGTGGACCCTCCCAGTCACAGACTTCGAGCTAGAGCCAACTAGAAAATGAACTCTTCCGAAGCAAACACACACACTGAAGAAAATAATGCCAGATCTTTTTATTCCATGGATGGCGTAGCCCAGCAGCCTTACCCGAGTTTCTGGTACCAGAAATCTGCCTATAATCTGGGCTCTGTTCCTGGAGCAGGATTCTGAAATGGAAATGTGTAATTTCCATGCTCTGTGGTACCCAGTGAGTGTCCAGGCTTCCTCATGCCCCATCTCCTTTACCCATGACACCTAACCGAAGACCTAAATTCCCTGTGGTATAGTCCAGAACAATGCTAGCACAACAGTGGCAATGAAGGGAAGTGAGAACAAAGGGACTCAAACTGAACTTCAAGTGCAGCACAGTGGGATTTCACAAAGTTCCAGCGAATATAGCTTGTGCTCAATAACCCTCCTGAGGGTAAAGAGTTGTCCTTTGATAAATGTAGGAAGAAGAAGTAGGAGAGAGGGACAGGTACCTCACAGAACCATTCCCTCTGCTACCTGGTTGGCCCAGCCTAACAAAGTCAACAAAGCCATCCATTGTGATATGAGCTGGTGGTGGGATGCGGAGCTGGTGAGGTCCCCTGAGCCAATGCCCTTGGTAAATGAAGAGTCACCACCAGACTGCACAACAAAAGGATCAAGCAAAAAGTCTAGGAATAAAAAATTAAACCAAACCGGCAGTGAATTCTTAAATTGAAAGATGGTGCATTTGAATGAAAACGCTGCCTTGAATATTGTGCTTCCTGACGATTCAGACAACTGTGAGTTGGAAGATGAAGTGCATGAGGTAGAATGGCTCTGTGAATAAGAGAATAGTCCCAGTGCTAAAGAAAGCTTTTATCATGAGGCATGAAGGCGGCTAGGTTGTCAACGAGCTCTCTCCATCCCCAACTTGTCTGGCCCAGAGGCAAGACGATCGATAACAATAATAAGATGCTGAATATGAGAACATCCCTGTGATTAGCGTGTTGACGAGAAAGCAGGACTCTGAAATCATTTACAGCAAACTTCAAACAGAACATATGACCACCCAGGAGGATTCAGAGTCCACGACAATGCCTGGGGAATGATTGGAATAGAATTAAACAAATTATTGAGTTCCAGCTACAAAGAAGAGCTAAATGTTGCATCCTCATGATGGGCTAGAACTTGTGATGCCTTGATTGAAACTAATAAAGCTGTTATACTAACAAAGAAATTAAGCCTTTGGAATGAATTATAAGTTGTAAAAGTAAGTAAGTTGAATTACAAAAAAAATAATGAAAGTTAACACTTAAGATGTTGTCGTATGTTAACACTATGATAAATACTTAAGCTAGCAGATATGGTCAACTGGCACACATCTACTCCCATCACCTTCTGTGTGCCTTCTTGTATCGCAGGGGCTAGAAAGCTAAAATTTACATTCATTGACTCCCTAACAACTAGGATTCTGGAAGCAAAACAGAACACCAAATAAGTGCACTCCCACAAGATTTTTAAGGTGGAAGAGAAAAGAAAAAAACATTTTCTGCTGCTGTGTTTTCTATGAGAGACAGTAGCTGCAGCCACTCAGCATTTCTGTGTCAAGATGATGGCTTTGGGAGTGTCATGCATCAATCGTAGCAGTGTGGTCATGGCAGAGACATCTAGTTCCTGACCCCTGGGTCCCAGCTATGTTGGTGACCTTGATCTGGTTAAGTCCACCCATGAGTTTCCACCTTCTACTCCTCCACATTTTCAAATAATTCAGGAAACATTCAACTCCTTGTATTATATTGCTTTCATCTAAAAATATCCAGAAAAAAGAATTTGTGTTTTGCACCATAATATGGCTAATTCTGAATTTGTCATTCAAATCAAAGTTTCATACAATAAAAGACCTAAAATTCAATGAGATGAAATAACTTGCTCAAGGTCACACGATTTCTAAGTAGTAGAACTCAAGGTCAGATGCAAATTTAATCACAAAGATTTTGTGCCTAACTGGTTTCTGTTAAACTGTGATAATATGGGATCAAATACACATAATAATCACGCACAAATTGCTGAAGATTTATTTATTTTGCTCTAAGCTACACAAGGGAAGTCTGTATCTTATGCATTTTTAAAAGACTCCTGTAGCATGGCACAGAATTTAACATCTAAAATAGTTCTATGATAAGTTATTGCTGAGAGAATACATGAATAGTATTGTGATGAGTCCTATCAAAGAAAGTGACATCAAAAAATTAATATTCATATGATGACCTGCTTGGGGATAAGTCACTATAGTTGCAAAAATGTTTTTATTTAGATGTTTCTCACTCTTGATGCTTTTAACTGCCTCTGCAATAATAACTTTTTTTGAGAGAAGAAAAGAAAGAGAGAAGCATTAACTCATTGTTTTATTTAGTTGTGCCATTGATTGCTTCACATATGTACCCTGACCAGGACTCAAATGGAGATCCTGGACTTGAGCGGGTGACCTTGGGGCTCAAACCGGTGACCTCGGTGCTCTGGGGTGGCGCTCTATCCACTGAGCCAATGTCCAGATCAGTAACAAGTATATTTTACAAATATTATTTACAGAGCAGTTACAAATATTTTTCCGTTTCCTGTATATACACTTTTGGTTTTTTTTGGGAAAATAGCTATATGACAAGTTCTACTACCACATTAAATTCATCAAGTGATAGAATATTCAGTCTATAAGGATGGCCATTTAGGTCTACCTCATTCCTTCCTGTAGCCGCTCTTTTCTGAAATAGTCTTTCTTTACAAATTATAATGTTTCCAAGCCCAAATTCAAGGACAGATTCTTCTAGAATCTTTGCAAATGCCTTGCCTTTGTTTACAGCCTTCAGGAGCCAAGGTGTAATGTCCACAGCCCTTTTTCCTAGTTTTCTGCATGGTTTCCTCTGTGCCTGTTAGCAATCGAGTTTTCTTCCACTAAATCGTTACGGTAATTTTTTGTAGCCCCTCTGCCTTCTCACAGGGCTGGTGGCCACCAAATCTGCTAAATTCCACATATTTCCTTTTAACTGCCAAATCTATGTGTATTTTAGGAGGAAATCTGATCCTATGCTTCTGAGTCATCTACAATAAAGTCACCAAACTGAGGAGAGCGACACTGAAAGTTGCAAAGTCTTGGTAGAACCTCTTTCCCCGTTAGAAACAGGAAGTCAGGTATGTGAGGAGCAAGTACCCGAACACTGCTGTGCTCAGGCTGCTATAAGAAACAGTCCCCACGAGGCTTCAGGGAATGTTACTTTTTCAAGATGTTAGCGTCTTTATGTAGGTCTGCCTTTCAATGGATCTTGTAAATAATATCTTGAATTGGGATGTTGATTTTGGGAGGTGATGGAACTGACCCCTTCCGTGGGGCTCTCATGCTCTAAGTAAGCTCCCCATTGACTGGCCAATGTTTTCTAAGCCTCTCTGTTCTAATTCCCAAGGCTGTTGCCGTAGCACTTGATATAAAGGCTGGCATATGGCCTGTGTGCCATCCACATGACTATACTAGATATTCTCACACCCAGAGGATCACTGGCAGATGAAAACTCATGGCCCGACATAGTCTGAGCACAGATCTGCCTTCAGGGTTATCAGATCCACTGCACGGGGCTGGTCTATTTCTCTCATAAATAGGTCATGCTCAGCCATCCTCAGAGTGCTGGAAATTGAACTGGAACTCTGTGCTTTGACACAGCCCAAACTGTCAACATTTGGGCAGTGACTCAGGTAAAAAGGGATGATGAGAGTTCCACTGGCTGGGTTTTAAAGGACCTGGGAATCATATACACACATTCTAGTCAATCTGTGAATCCCACCGACATGAGAAGTAATATCCACCCTTCCTTTTTCACACATAGTCTAAGATGATCAGTCTTTCCTGGTTTCTTTAAAATGTTCCATAATGTTCATTCACTCAGCAAACAGTTGTTGCTTTTGTCAGACCCTAGGCAAGGTACCAGGATGGAAAGAGAAATGAGACATAGTCCATGGTCTCAAGGAGCTCATAACTTAGTTGAGTCAGGCAGACACATAATAATCAAGTTATCGAGTGGTAGGGTTCCAAGGCTAAGTATCAACTGTGGAGATTAAGCGACTTAAGTTCAAGTTCCGACTCTGCCACATCCATATTGCGGAGTCTTGGTTAATGACGTCATGTGACCTTTCAGCTTCAATAAATGAACCACTTCTATAGAACCTGTTCTGCATACAGAGTAACTCTTACTATTATGACCTGTTACAGGGACTGTATGGAAATATATGTGAGGTCCTAGAAGAACACAGAAAAGGGTGATAATATCATTGGGGATACCTAATTTGGAGGAAAGAGTGATGTCTGACCTGACTGCATTGCTAGGTGAAAGCTAGGAGAAAGAATTCCTTTTCTCCTGGAATTAACCTTATATACTCTGACATAATGAGATGGAGATTGTATGCACACCCAGCACTGAGACCACCTAGCTTTACAAATAGGTCTCAGGGCTCACAGGACCTGAAATTTCTATGTGCCCTGAAATTTCAGCATTTCTAGTTTCCTTTCCCCCTCCTCCTACTCTTTCTTGTCCATATTATGAACTTGAACAGCCTTTGACTTGGTCTGCACACTATCACCAGTGATCTTTCTAAAATACAAACTTGATAATTGCCCCTTCCCCATATGAAATCCTTTTGGAATTTCCCATCCTTCAAGATAGAATCCACACACTTTAGTGTGGCCCATTCACTCTGCTCTTCTTGACATAGCCTCTGCCTCCCTCACCAGACTTACCTCTTAGCTTTCCAATACACGTTACCCTCAAAACTGTCACCAGATTGGGCAGCCCCACGTACTGTTGTCTCTCCCATAGTTTTATACATGAATTCCTTTGCTTGAAACATTCTGCCTTTTATTCTCCTTCCTGATTTTGAAAAAACTCTTCAAGACTCAGCTTGGGAGTGACCTTCTGGTTTCCTTTCCTGACCCCCCACTCTGGGTTAGCTGCCCCTCTTCGGAGGCCTCCTTCCACCTGCAGATTCCTCCATGACTCCTGTCTCCCTCACAGCCTCTCTACATGATGGGTTCCTTGGACTCATAGATCATTTGTTTCCCACCTGGCTCAGTCCTGACTCATGCAATGTTTGTGAATGAATCACAGAACCTTAGACAGAACCTCAGCTACCCTCTTGCTGGTAGGTGCACGAATGCCTTCTGCAAAAAAAAAAAAAAGGAAAGAAATTAACTGGGTGGCCAATGAAGAGGCTACTTCAAATGACAGCCTCTTCTGTGAGTAGGGGAGAATGGAAGACCATCTGGAGCAGAGACAAAGATCGGTACTACTCCTGGGTGAAGGGCCGCTCATTCGAACTTCCTGATGATCAAAGTATAGCATTGTGAGGTCTTGGTTTCCTGACAAAAGGGTCTAACTAGAGCCGGTCTATTTCCGAATGGTCCCTGGAGAGAGGGCGAGGGAGAGGGGAGGAGGCACGTGTTGGGGCAGCTCTGCCTAGCCCTATTGTACTCTAGAGAGCAGCTGTGAGTTATAGTGTACTCTAGAGAGCAGCTGTGAGCTATAGTGTACTCTAGAGAGCAGCTGTGAGCTATAGTGTACTCTAGAGAGCAGCTGTGAGCTATAGTGTACTCTAGAGAGCAGCTGTGAGCTATAGTGTACTCTAGAGAGCAGCTGTGAGCTATAGTGTACTCTAGAGAGCAGCTGTGAGCTATAGTGTACTCTAGAGAGTAGCTGTGAGCTATAGTGTAATCTAGAGAGCAGCTGTGAGCTATAGTGTACTCTAGAGAGCAGCTGTGAGCTATAGTGTAATCTAGAGAGCAGCTGTGACTGGGAACTAAAAAGTTTTAACTTCCTGGCCCAATTATGAAGCCCGTGTCAGCTGTCTCGGTGACAGTCTGGCACCCTGCTAGATGAGTGACTAAGCACTAAGCAAGACAAAGTTTCTCCAACAAGACTATGTGCTAGCAAGAAATGCCTGCAGTGGCTGCCCACGCCCCAGAGATGCCAGGATGTCTCCGCCCCCATTTCAGATTCATGAGGTCCCCCGGGACCTTAGATAAATGCTTGGAGGGGGCCTGAGTAAGGAGACTCTGGACTACCTCCCGGGTTTGTGCTTGAATGATGATGAAAAACATGCAAGTTTATGGAGTGTTCACGTTGACTGTGCAGTGCTGAGGAAGCCAGTAGCCCATCAGGAGTGCCCTGTGGTGTGATGCTCTGATGGGCAGCCTTTTCCCCCGTAGATGTTCACTGACTCCCAGCACCGTCACTAGAAATAAGCTCCAAGGGAGGTGTGGCTAAACAGGATGTAGTTTTTGTAAGTGTCAGAGGAAGGGCGGTATCTATTTTGTTTTATTTTGCTTTAATTACGCAGTAATGAGATAAATAGAGTCCAAAAATGAGGACTTCCAGATGTGAAATTAATTCAGCTACGACATCCTGCCCAGCCCAGCCCCACTCGGCCTCAGTCATCTTTATCTTCCATTCCATTTGACTCCGCAAGGCCACCTTTAAAACATGGGCAGGGGTTTGTCTGAGCCCGCGCACACCTGTGCCAGGGTAGTAACACCTTAATGATCATCCTGTGATTCTATGGCAGATACAGAAAATTTCAAACAGAAGGAATCTAATATGAAATGTTGGTTACACAAGTGATGGAACAGCCAGAGGCGACAAGCGTTAGTGAAATAACCCAGAGATGAACACTCTAGCAGAAGTCATGGCTTCCTCAGGCTGCAGGCACCAGGGGAGGAGGCAACAGGACTGCAGCTGGGAGGCAGGCTCACCTGAGAGAAAGAGAGCCTCAGAGATGTGGCTACTGGGAGAGAAAGCTAATTACCTTATGTTTCCCATTCTCTCTTCAACTCTGACCCCATGTTGAACCCAGCCAGAAGTCAGTTGACATGGACCCTGGGAACCCCAGCCTGCCATTCAGAAAACCAGAGGGAAAGGCAAGGAGCCACGTGAAGGCAAATAGGACACCACAGGCAGTGACCTCACCTCCTCCTGCTTGGTCTCCACTTCCTTCTTCATGATCTCAAGCCATCTTTCTTTAACATTTTTCCTTCCTTCTGTGTAGTCTTAAAAAAAAAGAAATGTCTTTGATTTTCTGAGAGCTAGAACTGGTATGAAATGCAACAGAAATACCTACAAAACCCAGAATGCATAAGGCAGACCCTCCCAGTTCCAGACTTCTCTAGAAGGTGAAGGAGCTAGCTTTTGGGATCAGGAGGCAAGGGTACTTCTGACATCATGCTGTGGGAGGCGGACAACCTTCTCGCAGGCACCGCCTTAGAAAAATACCTCCTGCTGTGAAAAAGGTGCCAGTACCTCTCTTGATTTTTATGAGCTATAATAACAGACTCGCATGTTAACTAAATACGGTCAAGCTATTTCTTTTAGACAAGTCACTGACATAAATGTGCACTTATTAAAATTGAAATCAAGAACGTTCTCCCTGAGTGCTTCCTCACTGCTGTCTCCCTTTTATAGATGTCCAATCCTGAAGTGGTTGTCTGCATTAGAGTGAAGAGTTGTAAAGGGCACGGGAATAGCCTGACCAGTGAACCGATTCCTGTCAGCCTTTTACTGAATTGCTTCTCTGACTTGGGAGGACTCGGCCGAATGGGAATTGCGCGGCTCTTCAGAAACTGGCAGGACAATGCTCCAGCACCAGCCATTTGAAACTTGAAAAGCAGATGGAGCCAGTAGATCTACTCGGTGCTCACAGAGATGCTTGGAGACCAAGATTGTATAACCTGCTGCCTAAGAATCTTAGTGGTGGCAGACTGGGTCCCTGGACACCCCCAGAGTCCAACTCTGTGCCTGGCACATGACAAAAAACAATTATTTACTTAATAACAAAATATTTCAAAGTCAGAGGACCCTAGTCATTATATATTGACTGTGCCACTCTTCGCTTCCCGTGGAAGCTCTCTGAGTCTCAGTCTCACCATCTGTAGAATGGGGATAATAACACAGCCTCATTTACTTCACAGATAAGCTCATATTTGTGAGTTTGTTCTAGTTAGCAAAGACATTGGTTTTATAATGCTTTAAATATATTTTTAAAAAGTCTGACACCAATGCTTGCAAACACATTTATTAAGATGCAGTCAAGCAAAATGTGCCAGCTCCATCTTTTGAGTACAATCTTCTTTACTGGTGCGTAACAGTGCCCAAGGGCTGGGTGCGCGACATCACCAGAACCAAACGCCAGCTTCTCACAGACTTGGCCCAAACACTGCAGCCCAGAGCACCATTCCAAACTACAAGAAATCTGAGGACATTTCATTCATTCTTTCTCATTGTTATTGACAGACACACTTCAATTTTAATGGTCATTTCAGATTCTCATTAAAAAAAAAAAAAAGAAAGCTGGTACTCTAATTTAGCAAAACACTGCACTATCAGCGTGAAGGACAATGCAATACCACAGTAAAGCTGCTTTTCATCCACACTTGTCTAAATTAGAAACACTTTGCCATTCACAGGGGCTCTAATAACATGCATATACGCAATGCTGGGTCTACTGGCCAGTGTGGACATCCACCCAGCATCTTCACTTTACTCTGGATCCTTATCTTCCTCTGAAAAATGGGGGACTGACTTCTTTGCCACAACGTTGTCCAGTCTCTGTCCTTGTAGATATGGGTTGACACTCTGAAAAAATATATATGGTTTGGTATTATATCTGTGCATCAAATATAAACATCTCACACAATAGATGAACGAGAACCATTTCTGGCCTGTTGGGTTAACTGTACCTACCACCTAACAAATGACTACTCTAGTGAACTAACCAGTAGCTCAGTGGGAGGAGACACTGTGAGACGACATGGCTCATTGTGTCTTTCACACAGCTATGCAGTTCTTATTGATGCACTATGGCCCCCTCTTTATTTTGGCACAAAGATTTGGAATGAGCCAGCTAATATGCTCTCACTATTAACTTAGATACACAAGCCCCATTATGAAAGAGAATTATTATTCTATGGCCTTATTTAAAAGGGAAAGAGACTCTGAAATGTATTAAATTATTTTACAAGAAGAAGGTTCTAAAGATGACAGAGCAGGGCTGAGTTGAAATTAGTATTTGCAGACTGGTCACCAATCACTCTATTGTGTCGGACCTTCCACACCAGGATTCTCCAAAAGAAGGTTCCCTGGGCTTCAGCACCCTTTCCGCCTTGCCTCGGTCAAATTGAAAAGAGAAAGGAGGAAGTTATATGGGAGGCTCCATTATTCTTGACTAAAGACTCCAGAGTCTGAAACCTCTATTATATGTTGGTATCCTGAATGAGTCAAGGTTTATCCTTTCCTTTCTAATGTACATCTATTTTTTAAGGTTTGGACTTAAACTAGTAACTACAGCTTTACAACATCGCCTTTAGCAAGCAGGAAAACTTCAAAAGTTTTGAAATATTAGTTTATTGGCATCCCCTTCCAATAACTGAAGAAAAGTATAATAAAGAAACTATAGTTGGAAATGATTATCAATTCCATTGGATACAAAGTCCCCAGGAATGAGCAGGCACAGTTCACAGGTGGGTCTCTCCTGCCTGGGAACATGGTCTGCCATGACTCTTGTGAAGGGTGAGCTGACATTCTCCAAAGAGAACGAATGAAACCTGAGGTTAGTATCTGTAAATGTCCTTCCACATTCTGACTGGTAATGAATCATGGAAGTCCCAACTCACCCTGCAAAAATGCATCACAAACCAGCTGGGAATTACAAAATATGCAATGTTCTTATAGATCTGAAAAGTGACATGTCACAAAAGACAGTGCTTTGTTGGGAAGGCATCTTTAAAATTTTTTAAATAACTAACATACTTTCTGTACTAGGAAGATTGTCAGCTAAAATGGCCTGGCGAGGGTATCATGATTATCAGAATCCTTGGGTAGGTAGAGCGAGTATGAAGTAAAAAAGTGTATTTAACATTATAAATATTTTGGGTAATTTTTAGTAATAATATTTATTCTGAAAAGTCTAATACATTAAAAAGGATATTAGATGTTCATGATTATCAACAATGGAATAAAAGGTTGATAGGTTCTTTAAATAGTAGATCTCAAATATTAACAAGATACGTCTTAAAGAGTTAAAAAATTTGCAAAGTCGTTTAAAGGTGAATTAACTTTTTACTCACGAAGCAAGTAGAAATTCAACTGAAAATGAGCAAGTATAGAAAGTTACATAACACCAGCTGAGGCTCCATTGTAACTTTGGGGCGAATCCTCTTGGTGAGGGACGTTTATGGGAGATAGTCCTTCTGCCCAGACCCAGAACATGATAACGACTGGAGGGAAGGGGAAGTAAATGAGTGAGGAAGTGAAAGGAGACATCAGCTAAACTTTTTTGATGAATGTTTAACTATTACTATTGAATCCTAACTTTAAGAGTAATAATAATAATGATATTTGGTTTTAATTATCCTCTGAAGAACTTAAGGCACTTGTATATTTATCTTCTCCTTTGGGCAGGACACTGGGAGGTCACAAAGTGGACATTATTCGCATTTCACTGCTGGAAAACCCTGGGGATGCAACCCCTACTTTTCACATCCTCGGAAACCCACAGCAAGTGCTGAGCTCCACTGGAGAAAGCCTTAATTCTTCCCAGAAAGAAGGCCATCATTTATATTGATTCGTGCACTTGAGGTGGTCAAGTCTTCAATCAAGATGGGAATACCATCTGAGGCCTGATGGCAGGGCAGGCAAGTGCTATTTCCCCAGCTGTCCTGAGAGGCTCATGGCTTACGGTGTGAGTGTGGCCTGTCTTTGTAGATGCCTGAGAATAGAAAGAACTTGATAGCTCCGGGTCAAAACGACCCTGATTTTCACAAATCCTAAGTCTTTCCTGTGAGGAGGAAGTTGAGGCCAGAGAAAAACCTTTATAACATGTGTCCTAGCCAGAATTCTGATTTTGGTAATCCTGGTCTCATCACTGAACCTAACTGGTGACCCACAGTCATTGCCAAGTCAAGGCGGAGGGAATGGGGGGCCAGGAAGTAGACACAATTGAAGCTTCAGGCTGAGTTACTCATTATAGGTCTATCGTTGGTCTGACTTGGAAATGTCCTTTCCAAATGTCTTGTGCCACAGGGAAATACTCAGGCCAGTTTACTGCTAAATTATGGGTATTCTGAGCTCCTGAAATAGAATTTCTTGATGTTCTCTCAAGACCACATAACACCCTTCAGACCATTCCTGCATCTGCCACTGGAAACTGTTATCACCTGACAAAAATCCCTAATAACCCTGGTAACTCTCCTAACGAAGACCTGTTACCAGACATCAAAACTGCGTCTCACATAGCAAACGGGCCCTGGGATTTCTGCATTTTGTCAGGCAGCAGAGGGGCTCGGGACTCTTTGTTGCAAGGGCCTGAGAATGAATGCGGAGTTCAAAAATTCCACACCTCCCTCAGCACTCTGTGCCTGGATTTGGCAAAACTTTCAGCATGGCCACAGTGACCACTGTCCAGAGTCCCAGTTTTTTGCCAGGATCCCAGCACTTGCTATTCTAAATAATCAGTCAGTGGCCTCGGGTACATCATGTGGTTTGTATATTTTGACAAAAATGGTTCCTTTCTGGCAGCACTTTGCTATGTAATAGCAGGACTTTAACTTTTTCTCCTGCTGACCAGATAATGATGGAAGGTGGCCAGTCACAGCTGTGTAGGAAGGCACCAGAGGCTAGCAGAATGGACAATGTTCACCGATTAAGCCCTGACGCCATCACATGCATGAGAAACCCAAGGCAAATGTGACCATCAGCTCTATGTGAGGCGGCTCCGTAGTGGCTAAATGTGAAGCACCCAGAACAAAATCCCACCCTGGGAAGCGCTTGGATGGTTAGTAAATTCAGAGGTCAGCAAACCAATATAATTGATCTGGTTGATTTTTAAATCAGTCTGGCCAGGCCAAGAAAAAAAGATACATAGGAAGAATGAGTTTTGTTCATTTCATCTCTTGTCTCCATATTTTTCACGATTATTGCCTGGAGTGTGTTTTGCATCACTGCCTCATTCCTTCCTATCTTGTGTGTTTATATGATCGATGTGGCTGGCTGGGCAGTTCCCTGCAGTGGCCACAGACTCTCTGAGGAAAGACATGCCCTCATTTCCCACTCCCCAGATTTCCCACACAGTGAGGGAGGAAAATGCACATCCCTTTGTGCAGTGGAGGTGACGGAATGGCTTTACACTAAAAATCACGTGCGGAAGCCAGAGAAAGCCATCCTAGACACCAAGGGCAGACTTTCTGGGTCCGGCCCTCGTCACATGGAACCACTGTTCTGCCCTCCCAGGACTGTGTGTGAAAGGATGCTGCTACGTTCCAACAACTGAAGGTTACAGCTTGTCACCCGCCCCACTCAGGAAGCTCCCAGGAGTCCCAACAACAACCCAGCCAGCAGCGCATTACCCTCCGCCTCCGTCTCTGTCCGCCCTTCATCTTCTCGTACAGAAGTTTCTTGTTCTAGAGTGAGAAGAAAGACAACAAATGCAGAAGTATGGATCAAATTTGGTGATCATCTATTTTAAAAGCAACACTTGGTGCGTCCCCTGGATATTTGCATACACATATTTTGGAAACAAAACTAGATGAAAGGAATGTTGTGGCAGAAAGATAAACCACAAGGGAAAAGCTGTTGGTTGGGCAGCTTTGAATAAAATTTCCTGCAATGCCCTGAGGCACACCAGTGTCATCAGCAATCATATAAACAGGAAAATACGACATTCTTAAACCCAAAAGGCGTTGGAAACCCATCTCCTCACTTTGAACAGCCTTTGCTAAAAACAAACAATTTTATCTCACTTTACTGTGGTGTCTAACTCCCTTTATATGAGCTGTACACATAAACTGTTCTCTAGAGTAGCGTCTGCCTATTAATAACAGTCCTCTAGGTAAATAAATGAAGCTCTTGACTTCAGCTTTTCCTCCTATGGCTTAAGTCAGTGCACCCAGTCAAGACAATCGGAAAACCATTTGGTCTATAACATTTTTAATAGAGTGAACCTTTTAAAAACTGCCAAAAAACCTCTTGGCAGAAGGAAAGTTATTTTGGGGGGTGGGGGGGAACAGGATCTGTTACCACAGTTTGTATAAGTGTTTCCACATATTGCTGTATTTCAAACACATAGGGGCCTTCAATGAGCTCTGGAGCATCAGACACATGCACAGCAGATTTCGCTTCTGCTGGATGCACAGAAGACAGACACGTAACCTGGAGGCGCAACCGGAGAAAGGGAACTCAGGGGTCTTACTTGAATCATTGTTTTAATTTGATTTTTAATCAGAAGGGGAATAATGTATTAAAAAGGTGATTCATCTTACTCTAAATACAATACCCCTGATATTGATTTTAAAAAAAGGAGATGACAGGATTTTGGTAAGGAACAAGTTTACACAGCATTTGTGTCCTCTAAACTGTCTGGATAGAAAGCTTTTATTTTCTTTTAATAATAGATTTGAAAATGAAAATGACAAATGCCAAGACTGAGCTTTGTAATTTTCATGTTCATTAAAACCTACCTCACGCGCAATTGCAGTTTACAACGTGTATCTCTCGTCCAACCTCCACTGTGCCGGGAGGCTGCGCCAGGGAGGGTACAAGTGTATCTCTTGCCCAACCTCCACTGTGCCGGGAGGCTGCACCAGGGAGGGTACATGTGTATCCTGCCCGACCTCCACTGTGCCGGGAGGCTGCGCCAGGGAGGGTACAAGTGTATCTCTTGCCCAACCTCCACTGTGCCGGGAGGCTGCACCAGGGAGGGTACATGTGTATCCTGCCCGACCTCCACTGTGCCGGGAGGCTGCGCCAGGGAGGGTACAAGTGTATCTCTCGCCCGACCTCCACTGTGCCGGGAGGCTGCGCCAGGGAGGGAAGGGCCTCTCCTGGCAAGAGGCCAGGACTGGCCGGGCCTCCATCTCATGCTCGCTTGCGGAACTGATCGCTTTAATATCAGATGAAGTCTTGCCATTTGTGACAACATTGATGGACCTTGAGGGTATTATGCTAAATGAAGTAAGTCAAACAAAAAAGGACTAATACCATATGATTTTACTTATATGTGGAATATGGGGGGAAAACCCTAAAAACAACAAAACAAAAGCAAACTCAGAGGCAGACAATAGATTGGTGGTGACCAGAGAGGAAGGGGGTAGAGGGAGGGCAAATGGGTAAAAGGGGATGAAGGTTAATTATATAATGATGGATGCCAACTAGAGTTTGGGTGGCGAACTTGCTATAGTGTATACAATATTGAATTATAATGTTACACCCTGAAACTTACATATGTTATAAACCAATGTTCTTAATTTAAAGTATACATACATACATATATTTATACACATACATATGCATGAAGAAAGGGTGCACATGCAGATCATTCACTCAAGGAATGAGTCCTGTTGTCTGTAGTTGCCTTTCTGGGATGTAAGAATTCCTGATGCACAGAGAATGTCCTGGGGGCTTGTGCCAGAGCTGGGAGAGTGGGCTAGGGGGGAGGAGCTTCTTCATGTACACCCCTACGTTCAGCTGCCTCAGCAGGAGAGAGGGAGTGCACAGGGACTGAGAGCTGGGACCGTTAAGCAGGACAGCCAGGCAGCCATGGTGGAGTTCCACTGTACCACCAGCAGGGTAGAGGCAGCATAATTTGTTACTCTCGTCTAGAAGACCATAGACCAGACTGTGTCCATAAAAGCCTTCATTCAAAAGGAAGTGCAAAAGGTCTGACTAATTTAAGTCTTCCTCTCAAAGATAGCCCCTGGGTTTCCCTAAGGGCTCGGGTTAGGATTAGCAGGATGATGCTGTCCCACCTCCGCATGAAACTGGCTAGGGCATTGCGATGAGCCCTGCTTTGTATGGATTTAAAGGCAGGGGCTGGCAGGTATAATGTGGGTAAAAGAAGTCTAAGAAGAAAGCAGCCCCCACGCCTGACACCCATTCCTTGTGGATGGGGTGAGGAGAGGCAAGTAGGGAGCCTGCTCCCCATGTGAGTAGCAGGTTCAAGTTCATAAAGAGGGCTTTCCATTGTGCCATCGAGATTTTGAACAACTGCCCAGATGTTGGTTTCAAATTCTACTCCTAAGTGAATTCAGGGAGGTTTCTTGGAGAAATGTCTGATTTCAGGTCTAGGGCAGGGAAAACACAAGGTTATATAAAGTTGGATTGTCTAATTGGGCCAGAAACTGAAGTGCTCAGAAAATGATGGGACATGTCAACGGGAAAGAAAAGCAAGCTTGCACAGACTCCCACTGGCTAGGGCAGTTTGAACACCAAAATAAATAACAGGCATTGATAAATCCAAATGGATATTGTTTAGATAAACAAAATTTTAAGTAAATGAAGGAAGGAAGGAAGGAAGGAAGGAAGGAAGGAAAGGAGGGAAGGAGAGAAGGAGGGAAAAAAGGGGTAACTCTTGCTTAGAGTAGAGTGACAACCAACAAATGCATAAAAAATAATAGAGTAAGAAAGCCACCATTGAAAGGACCATAGTTATCACTGATTCTGGAGAGGATCATAAATGGATACTAAAAGTGTTGGTTAAAAGTTTAATGGAGACAGAATATTTAGACAGTCTCAGAGTATCTCCCACAGATTGATTAATTTCAAAAGGAAAAATGGAGTTGCACACTGGAAAAAACTGGCAGACCCTACTTTAACTAGGTTCCCACCAATTCTGGGACAAGCCGGCATCACATGCCATCTGATGTAAAACACAAAGCACATAATAGAAAGCTTATCTCCAGTGTGATCCAATGGAGAAATGAAACAAACACCAAAGGAAGAGCATTTGACTCTGGAGATATGATGAGGTCATAAAAAGCACAGAAGTGCAGATAGGGTCCTTGTCTCTCATTTCTCCCTTGGCTCAGGCTCTGGTGATGATCACCTGCTTCAGTTTAAGAAAGAACCCCTAATTGCCCAAGCTGCTCATGAAAAGATGCAATAAGCATTGCAAAAGAGAAGTGTTTGTTGTCCAGACAGCTTCTTCCTGAGTAATGCCTTTGGTCATAGCCACTCAGTGCTGTGGTACATACATGGCCTGAAAGGCAACAGGCTGAGATAGGACTCGACAGCATCACTGTACAGGACACATTCTGAGTGAAGAACCATGGAAAAGGTAAGGAATTTATTCACTTTTTAAAGAACTCCTGGAGTCCATTTGGTTCGAATCCCAGCTTTGCCAATCATCAGCTCTGTCATTTTGGGCAGCCTATTTAAAGTCCCTAAGCCTGGATTTTCTCATCTGTAAAGTGAAGGTAATAGGGATGGGCACATTGAATGAGATAATTCATGTCAAGTATTGAACATAGTGACTGGTGTATAGTATATGTTCAATAAATATCATTATCTATTGGTGTATTATAAAAGACAATTATTATTCATCTCTGTATTCCAATCACCTAACAGATCTGGGAGGCATACAATGTGCATTTAATAAACGTGTCTTGATATATTAACAAAGATAAAAATACAGGAAACAAGACAGACATTAATATTTATATACTGCTCACAAAAATTAGGGGATGAAGCAATAAAATATCCCTTAATTTTTGTGAGCAGTATATATGAATCACTGCTAAAGACCCAGCTTAACTCCAGCAAATGTCAAAAACAGGGCCATGTTATTAGCAAATAAGGAATCAGGGTCTTGAATGCAGTTTCACATGAAAGATAATTGCTTTGTTAGTTTAAAGGATGGCTGAACTTAAGACAAGCTTGAGGCCATCATTCTATAGATACCCTGAGGAAGACTTGTGGATCTCAGCTTAGAAAAGCAAAACATGGCCTGACCTGTGGTGGCACAGTGGATAAAGCACTGACCTGGAGCACTGAGGTCATGGGTTCGAAAACCTGGGCTTGCCTGGTCAAGGCACATATGGGAGTTGATGCTTCCTGCTCCTCCCCCTTCTCTCTCTCTCTCTCCTGTCTCTCTAAAAATGAATAAGTAAAATCTGAAAAGAAAAGCAAAACATGGCTCTGGCCAGTTGGCTCAATGGATGGAGTGTCGGCCCAGCTTATGAACATCCCAGGTTCAATCACCCTTCAGGGCACACAAGAAAAGCAACCATCTGCTTCTCACCCCCAGCCTCTCCCCCTTCTCTCTCTTCCCCTCCTGCAACCAGTGGCTCGATTGGTTTGAGCATTGCCCTGGGCACTGAGGATAATTCAGTTGGTCCAAGCATCAGTCTCAAACATTAAAAATAGCTTGGTTGATTTGAGCATCTGCCCCAGATGGGGGTTGCTGGGTTGATCCTGGTCGGGAGCATGCAGAAGTCTGTCTATCTCCCCTCCTCTTAGTTAAAAAAAAAAAAAGCAAGACATACCTAATTCACACTTCCATATGAAGATCAAGCAAACCAGGTTTTACTGCTAGGTGGTAATGAAAAAATAAATGAAGAAAACTTAAGTTTAAACAAACTTATAATTATAGATGATAAAAGGTGTGTGAACATTGGTCTTTGCTCATTGATTTGTAAATAGCACTTCCATTTTGATATAGTCCTAACTTCTACACTTGAGCTCTGATATAGACAAAGAATAGGAATGACTGAGAAAACAAACTGTTATTTAAAGAAGGATACAAAGAAGATGAAGGATGGTGGTTGGTCCCTTACTGGAGTGCTGAGACTGAGTGCACCTTGGTGAGAGAAATCTGTAGAAGTTTATTAAGAAGAGGCCAGGAAAGTTGGCAAGAGAGAAGCTTCCATTTCTCCTGCTTCCCCACTTGGGATCTCTGCCCTCTGTCAGCCAGACTCATTTCCAGCCTGCCAGTTATGCAGGATACTTTCTCACTTGACACCTCAACGCTGCCCTTTTGAGCAGCTTTGACTTCCTCAGTGGCTACTGGACAATCGGGCATGTGAGTCCTCAGTCCTGGATCTCCCTCTCCTCTTATGTGCTCCGTCCTTCCTAGTAACCGTACCCCATGCTCACGGTAGAGCTGAAGCATCATGCTGAACAGTGCTAGGTGGGGTTCATTTTGTGTTCACGCAGCTCTTCTCACGCCAAAAGCTGCAAACTCTATGAAGACCAAGACCATGTCTTCATGACCACTGCACATTGAGCACCTAGCACAGTGCCTAAAATAAAGCAGGCTTAATAAAATCTGCTTGATCTTTGTTGAACCTGCCCCTTGCTTTCGTTTGGCAATGCTTTTGCCCGTCTCTTGTGGATTCTTCTGGGATCCTCTGTGATCTTGTACTCTTCCCTCCTTCTCTCTGCTCCCTTCTTTCCTTCCCACTTCCCTCTCTCCTTTTCTCCTTTCTTTTTAAGATTCCCTCAGAGGGAAAGTTTATACCACCCACTTCATATAAACCTGACATATATCTTCTTTCCTCATGCTATATTTATGCCACATACAAGTTCTAATCAGTTCCCTGGCATCCTTTAAAATGTCTTAGATTCTCAACATGTTGGTGAGATTCACCTGAATTCACACTATGTTCCTAGCCTCCACAGCAGGAATTACTTCCTATATTGTTTCCTGCCTATAGTCCCTTCTACCACCAGAGTAAGTTCCTTTATAGGACTAGTCTCCTATGCAAGAACCTATGGATGTTTGCCAATTTAATTCAACGTACTCAAATTCTACTAGTAGGCTTCAACATGGCTCCCCACACCAATTCTCCCCAACAGAGCTGCTTATGAAAAAGAAGAAAACTAGAATAACGCATATTGGAGGAAGCAAGATTAACTCGGGGGGTGTTGTTGCTTTGTTGTTTTAAGACAGGAACGGGGTGCATGTTGAAGGTGGCCTGTTGAAGCAACTTGGTGGCAATGTTAAAGCAGAAGATGAAAAAAATGAAAATGGTCATCAGTGAAAACGGACTTCTCTCTCTAACACAGTGTAAAAGGAAGGAAGAGAGGTTAGTCCTGAGACTACAAAATTCTTAGTGAAGTCGGAAGCAAGGTTAGATGCCAATAATGAGCTGAAATGGGATTGATAGCTTTAGAAGGGCTTAGGCAGTGCCGAATATTTGCTCATTCACTCAGTCCACTGATGTCATGACTATCTACTAATAGGCAAATTAACATTCCTAGTATTTTTTCACTTTTCTCACATGGCTTCCACGTTCAATTACATCGGCCCAAACACAGGAACATAGCTACATCCCTGTTCAACTGGGATCTTATTTGGTTCGTTGTTCTAGCCTGTTATGACCATCTTGAATCCCAGCTCTGCCATTCCATACTGGCCCTTTCAACTTTGTGTCATCCTTTGAGAATCTGATAAGTATATGTTCTATATATTTTTTATTGCAAACATTTATAAAAAATGTGGACATGCAGGATGCCATGTGAGATCTCTGTCCCTGTTGATGTGGACTGTTTAACAAGCTTCTTTTTGGGGATGTTCTTTTGCCCAGGCTGTGCCTCTGTACTGTTTCCAATAGGGGATCATGAAAGATCTCATCAAATGCTTTGCTGAAGTCTAAGTGCACCACGCTCACCTCATTTCCCTCATCAAGCTGGCAAGTAAGTGAATAATACTGGCAAGTAGAATACAATCAGTCTGACAAAACTTGTTATTAGCAAACCTGTGCCAGATGGTCATGACTTCTCTTTCCAAGTGCTTATAAACAATTTCCTTAACTGGCAATTATAGATTCTTGCTTGGTATTGACAGCAAGTTCACAACTGCACATTTCGGAATTTTTCTTTTCTCTTTTCATAACTCAGGATTACATACATCTGTTTCTAAGCTTCTGGCATTGTGTTCCCTAGGTCTGCAGAGGTCATTACCTTCATTCTAGAGACAAAAATTTGCAAATTTTCTCACTAACCTTTAAAAACAAATTACATACTTCCTAGAAGAGCTGCATGAAACCCTGGTAGGATGTTAGGATGTGTTATGACCCAGACTGTGGGGCAGATCAAAGTAGAAGCCTCTGCAGACCGGAGCTGAAAAGATGGATTTGGGTCAATTCCTCAAATAGGCTGGTACATTGTGGCCCAGAGTATGGTTTGGACTTACGATTCCTAAAGTCCTTCTCAACCAGAGATTTATAAAAATCAGCTACTAAACAATTTTTCTGCCCTCTCTGCACCCATACTGCTCATCTTCGCCATCAGTACCTGCAGGGAAGCAGGGTATAAAATGCACTGGTAATTAAGATTGGACTTACCCACTTGCCCAAGCCTGGGTAGTCATGTTCTGGATCGTACAGGTGCTGATGCAGCTGGAACTCTCGACTGAAATCTGCTGTGTCCGGGGTGTTTTCTAGACATCCATCATCTGCTACAAACAGCAAAAGGCTTTTGAAGGATGGCCAAGGCGTTTATCATTATTCTAAGAGTTAATTTAATAAAAACTAGACATGCAAACATCATATTGTATTCACATCAGTCCCTCTAAGTCACTTTCCCTTTGGGATTTGTCCCTCCCAAACTCTCACTTGTCCTTCTACCTCAGCTGAGACTGGTTGGCTACCCATCAAACCCACTTCCCCATCCCCCTCCACCACAGCCAATTTCCCAGCTATGCTATGCAATTGGCTAGTGCTGTGTACATGAGCCAATGGACGTGGGCAGAAGTGAGGTATTCTACCTCCCAGGCCTAACCCATCAAAACCTGCTAAAGGACCCCCACTCCCTGTCTCACACCCGCCTCGTTTTTCCGCTTGCTCCATGTGACCAACAACTGTATCTTTATGCTTGACAACTGTGGATGTCAAGTGTAAAGATAAAAGATGGCAGTCTGAATTGCTGAACCTCTCGCCCCCACTGCACCCTCACCTACCTCTGGCAGGACTTCACACGAGTGAGAAATCAAGTCTTTTTGTGTTATACCACTATAATTTTTTATCCGTTATAACGGCAAGTATTCCCTTAAGTTCCACTGCATATGACTCACGCTGCTTTCCCTTGGGTGAGCTCCTTAGCAACAATGTCCGCTCTTGGAGAACATTGTGTAAGAACAACAACAATCACTAGACAGTCCTTGAGGTTGTATGGTATGGTAGTAATGGGGTGAATTCTGAACTCAGACCAGAGCTCAGGGTTCACATTTTGGCTTCTAAGGGGCAGGTAGGTTTAGTTCCTTCGAAAAGTTAACTTAGTGTTTGTAAGTCCGTTCATTCATCTATGAGATGGGAACACTCCTATACTGACGTTAGAGGGCTGCCATGAGAAATAGATGGTCATATACTAAGCATCGGCACCCACCAGGTTTGTTCTTTCTTTTACTTCCTCTCCCACCATCTCTCTTTGAATGACAATATACACTATCACTGCACTTTGAAATAAAGCATGTCTTCCACTCAAACCCAAGAAAGGTTGTCCCTCTTTGCCACTGCTGTTATCTAAACCCTATCATTACTAGACACCATGCTCTAAAAATGAGTCATTTCTTTTCCTGTCTCTCATGTGCTATATAGACAACAGTTTCAATAAGGGGAGAGGGGAAGGATTGTGGATTTTGTGCAAGGCTAGGGGAAGAAAGAGTCCCTTTTCACAGGAATAACGAGCCATCAAAGTCAATGCTGAAAGGGATAAATACAATCAGCCAGGTAGCCTAATCCCCGGAGACAGCTCTGCTGCCTTCCCCAGCTTTAGGCAGCCCATCTCCCAGCTGGCCGCGTGAAGCTCGTGCAAAGTCAAGCATTCTGAACAAATCTTTTATGTGGCTCTGTTGTGGCTCCCCACTTTTCACTAAACTATTTATCTCATTGCTTCATCCACAGCAATTAACGTAGAGTAAAGGGAGAGCAAACAGAGTGAATTCTGGCAGCCTTTCAGTAATTGCTTCTCAAGCAGCTCCAAGGCCCAGACTAACAGGTACAAAGCCCCGCTCTAGGAGTCAAAGGCATCTCTGGTGACAACGTGCCCTAGAATTCACATCTTCCCCCTGACCAGGGTCTCTCTGAGTTCTGCTGCTCTCTCCAGTGGGAGGGGGTGTGATTCAGAGGGGAACATGGCATTGGAGGGGAAGTCAAGGTTTTGTTCTTGGATTGCTCAATTGGGTTGGGTCTTGGTTGTCTGTGAGGCATATCTAAAGCAATTTCTTACAAATAATGGCCATGTCTACAAGGGATTTCCTTTTTAGAATGCAAATTATGGTAGAACAAAGACTGAGAACTACATCAGTTTAGCAGGAAGGTAACAAAGGAAATGACAAATAAATCGTGACAAGAAATGGTCTGGGAGTTGGGTTTTTATCCAGCTCTGTCAGCCCACCTTGACTGCTCTGTCTCAGATAGCTTAAATGCTTCGTTATATCTGTATTTTTCTACTATCGGGATAGCCCACAATGCATGTTTCTTAAAGGCACTGACTATGTCTTCATTCAAACAGATAAAGAGACTGAGGTCCCGGGAAGTAAAGTGACTACTATAGTGAAGACTAGAACTCAGATCTATTGGCTCTAACTGCTTCTCTTTCTATTCTCCCATAACGGTAGTTCTCAAACTTTAGTTTGCACCACAGTCACGTGGCAGGCAAGTTCATATACAGATTGCTGGATCCTACCCTGAGTTTCTGATTCAGCAGGTCTGGGTTAAGGCCTAACAGCTTGCATTCCCAACAAGTTTGCAGGTAATGCTCTGCTGCAGGTCCTGGAACCATACCTTAAGAACCACTGCACTATACCTAGTCCACTTAACCACTTCCCCACGGGGACTGTTGGACTTTGAACTCTAAACTGGTCTTTCTTTCTACCCATCCAAAACTCTACAGCCAGTGAAATGTGGCAGAAGTGATCAGCTCTGTGCAGTGACTCAGGTTTTCACACTGGCTTGGCCACATCCAACTACTCTGGTTGTTCCATTGCAGGATAGAGGCTCTGTGCCCCATGAAAAATAAAGACCTCACCCTAAACGAAAAGAAGAATATCTTTCAGACAGAGCGTCTTCCAGACAGAACCTGCATTGTGCTTACAAAAAGCTAAGGGCCCGATGCTGTCATAAGTTTCAGAGCAAGGCAATTTGGCATGGTGGTTGAGCGCATGGTGCTGAATCAGGTAGACCTAAGACTGAGTCTACTTGCTACATAGATAACCTTGGACATGTTGCTCTCCAAGCTTTAGTTTCCATATATGTAAAGTAAAAATAAGTACCAACTACTGTTATTAAGCCTGGGGAAAGAGACCACTTTGGCGCTAAAAGTTAATATGAACCCAAGAAGAAAGAGGCAGAACTTACTAAGTGGCAAAGCTAATTATAATCAGGGTGCCATTTAATGAGCCTTTATTCTGTGCTAGCTAGGTGCTACCCAAGTGCTTAACATGGATAATTTCATTTAATTTCTACAACAATCTCCATTCTGCAAATGAAGAAACTAAAGTGTACTGTGGTTAATTAACTTGTTCAAGGTCACATATTCTGACCTTGGGTTTGAATTCAGGTAGTTTGAGTCTAGAGCCACTACTCTTAACCACTGAGGTAAGCTGCTTAAAGTCCAATAATTGTAGCCCACTCACCATTCATTCAATTGGCATTAGGAAGTAAGGAAATGGGAAGAATACACAAGCAGCAAGGAAAATTTCAAACTTTTCCCTTAGCCAACTTCTTATCTTACTGGACCCCCCTCCTCTGCCGTGCTACCTCCTGACCCCTAAGGAAACCTTTCAGGATAGATGTTACCTAGTTGAGACATGGTGGAAATGTCAACTGTCAAGAGAAGAAAAACAAATGAACATGGGTAATCCAAAAACACTAAAAATGGGCAGCAGTTGTAAAATAAAAGAGGGGGGGAAATTCTCCCTACAGAAAAGAGCATCTATTTCTACTTCCAGAGAGGGAGACAGACAGAAGGTAAAGCCTTGGCAAGGGTATATCTAAATACCAGAACTCACCAAAGAATTTATTCTAGAATAAATGTTCCTCTCCAATCCACTTATAAGTACATGAATGCTCACTGGACTAGAAATATGTTTCTAATACCATTTGTTGCTGATGTTAGAGAATTTTAAATTTTTTCCCATAGCTCCTATTATACATGCGAACCAACGGACATGGGAACAGGTAACCATGTCCGTTACCTGTTTTCCCAACAGGACAAGGGTTTGGAGGGTCTGGGTAACCCTGGTCCTCACTGAAGTCCTTGGGAATGTTGTCACCAGTCAACTCTGCCACGATGTTTGGGATGTTGCCAAAAGGACCCAAGTGCTGCAGACCTTCATGAGCTCCACCTGCCAGGAAATCAGAAGTAGTTCCTTTCAGTGCTATTAAATTCATCTCAACAAATATTTATTCAGCCATGTGACACATTGTGCTCTATGCAAGAAGACAGAAAAAGAATCAAACAATTTCTGCCTCTATTAAAGTTTTTAAATTTTAAAAATTTAGCTGTGGAAACAGACACATACTATGCATATATCATTTCCACACAAATTATGTTATACATGTGCTATAATAGAAATTTCAACACAACATTATAGGAGCATCAAAAAGGGAGTCTCATTCAACTGATAATGACCTGGGCTCAGATGGGCAGGGCTTTGGAAGCTGGGCATAGAGCTTGTGGGCTGGGTGAGAAGAGGTGGAGGAAGAGAAAGGTGATAACATCCTGAATGACAACAATACCCACAAAAAGATGGTTAAAGAAAAAAGTCACTATCCTCTTACCATTCTAGGGTCTTTCTCTCTCTCTTTTTAATTGCCCTGACTGGGGATTGAACCCACACATTGGTATATCAAGATGACACTCTAGCCAGCTGAGCTACCCAGTCAGGGACGTTTTTATTTTTAATTGCTTGACTAATTTTTCTAATTTCCCTTTGTTATTTATTGATTTTTTTAAGAAAGAAGAAAGAAGAGAGAGAGAAACATTGATCTGTTGTTCTACTTATTTATCCATTCACTGGTTTATTCTTATATGTGCCCTGGTCAGGAATCAAACCCACAACCTTGGGGTATATGTATTGGGATAATACTCTAACCAACTGAGCTAACTGGCAAAGGCCCTTCTGCCATTCTAGATCAACCACTGCAAATTTAGTCTATTTACTTTCATCTTTCTCATCTGCATAGCTTTTTATTCATAAATGTTTATTCATTTTGTTACTTAATGTTAAAACACAAGCATCTTCCCACATTGCTGCGTGGTCTCTATTCCCATAATCATAAATGGCGATGGAGGTTTCTGCCCAGTGGCTCTACCAAGGCATATTAGTCATTCCTTATGTGGGATATTTAGGGTTTCCCAATTTACTCTTAAGCATTTGATTTTTTCCATATTTTGCACTAATTTTCCTCAGAATAGATTCCCACAAATTAAATTATTACATCAAAGTCTATAAATATTTTTATGGCTCCTTATATTATATTACCACAGTGCTCTCCCAAAAAAGAGGTACTACTAATTTATAAAGTATTGTCAACAGAGTATGAGAATATCACTTTTACAAAAATGATATTTATTTTATAAAAATAATTTATATGTTTTCCTTGCTAATTTAAAAGGCTTTTAGAATAACTTTTATTTTATTTTGAATGTCTTTGATGACCAGGCCAGTCAAATATTTTTCCATGTACTTACTTAATTAGTTTTAATTTCTTTTTTGTGCATTGCCTGTTCATGCCCTTGGAATTTTGGTTTTTCTATTACAAACTTGTATGAACATTTTACATAATAAAGGTGTCAGGTCACTGGGTGTCACATATCCTGAAAATATTTTCCCATGTTGTCTGACTTTGAATACTGGATATTTGATAGTATTTTGTTAACATAAGTTTTTAATATTTATGTAGTCAGATTTGTTGCTATTACTCTCCTTTGTGATTTCTTCTCATCCTTCTAAGCTTACAAAATTGTCCCTTCAGAAATACTACCAGCATTCAGATATTTCTTTTAGTTTTTCTATTTTTAAAATTAATTCTTTTATCCATGTGTTTTATGCATGTGTTTTAGTGCATGTAAAATACTTAACTAATTATCCCACCAGAATTTGTTAAGTAACTCTGTCCTTTCCATGTATTTCATCCCTTCAACAAATATTTAAGTGCCCCATATATATAGCCAAACCTGCTCTGAACACCAAGGCACAGCAGGAAAAAAAGACAAACATACATTGTGTACCTTGCTTTACCTGCACATCAATTTCTGGACTCCTTCTTTTCTTGTACTTGTGCAGAAACCTTACTTTTTCAACACAGAAGCAGTTCATTTCTTGAAATGAGTTCTTAGTTATTTACTTTGTTGGGACAGAGGCCCTACACCCCCAGCTCACTGAATGCATCATCACCCTGCACACAGACCTGTACACAAAGGACCCAATCAAGATTAAGAGTTGTGCATGAAATTAGAACCAAAATGAGGTTAACATTCTATCCTCCCTCCTCCATAAGAAGGATGGTCTTGCCACTCTCATTTTATGCAGTTCTAGCAACTGGCTCAGGCCCCCTTCTTCCGGTGTGAGCAGTGTGCGTGCGTGCATGCGTGCGTGCGTGCACGTGTCCGTGGGCGCATGCGTGCGTGCACGTGTATGCGAGCACTGCCCCGGGAGCCTCTGACACTTGCCTCGCCAACACTTGCTCTTCTTCCTCCTCTTCTTCCCCTTCCCCTTCCTCTTTTCTTTTCTTCTTCTTCTTCTTCTTCTTCTTCTTCTTCTTCTTCTTCTTCTTCTTCTTCTTCTTCTTCTTCTTCTTCTTCTTCTTCTTCTTCTTCTTCCTCCTCCTCCTCCTCCTCCTCCTCTTCTTCCTCTTCCTCTTCCTCTTCCTCTTCCTCTTCCTCCTCCTCCTCCTCTTCTTCTTCTTCTTCTTCTTCTTCCTTCTTCTTCCTTCTTCCTTCTTCCTTCTTCCTTCTTCCTTCTTCCTTCTTCTTCTTCTTCTTTTTGGCTGAACAAAAATCCACTTTGGATTGACACAGATTTCTCTTTGGAAATGTTAATGTGCTTAATAGGATCATAGTTGGATCTTAGCGTCCTGAAAATTATATTATCTTTGAAGTGACTTTGTGTCACCCTGTCTTGATTTATTATGTGTGATTAAAGTTTATTCTCAAAAGGATAATCTTACCTCCTTTAATTCCAGATTCCTCTAGCTCCCAAATATAGACAGCACCACGTGGCTGGGTTGTTTTATTTACATTTACATTGTTATATCTCATCGCTTTGTGATGAGAGGAAGTAAGTAACCTGGAAATTTTCTGTATTTAAAAAAAGATATTTTTTTGCCTGACCAGGCAGTGGTACAGTGGACAGAGCGTCGTACTGGGATGCGGAAGACCCAGGTTCAAGACCCCAAGCTCACTAGCTTGAGCGCAGGCCCATCTGGCTTGAGCAAAAGCTCGCCAGCTTGGAACCAAGGTGGCTGCTCAGTCTGCTGAAGGACGGCGGTCAAGGCACATATGAGAAAGCAATCAATGAACAACTAAGGTGTCGCAACAGCAACTAATGATTGATGCTTCTCATCTCTCTCCTGTTCCTGTTTGTCCATGTCTATCCCTTTCTCTGACTCTCTCTCTCTCTCTCACTGTAAAAAAAGATATTTTTGCCTGCCCTGTGATGGCACAGTGGATAAACCTGGGATGTTGAGGTCTCTGGTTCGAAACCCCAGGCTTGCCCGGTTTAGGCTCATATAAGAAGCAACTACTATGAGTTGAAACTTCCTGCTGCTCCTCCCTACTTTCTTTCTCTCTCTCTCCTCTTTCTAAAATCAATAAACAAAATCTTTTAATAAAATATATTTTGTAAATTTCTCATGTGAATATTTAATATGCCACGTATTTTATAGAGTCCATAAATGTCTAAATAAAGCCAGTTATTCAACATTCTTAATTATACTCTTTTCTGTCCTTATTCATGTTATATGTTTAAATTATCATATACTGATATCTATATGTTAAAATCTATCAATATCTTCCAGTAAGTATCTACCAACCTACACTTATCTACCAATAAGTGTCTGCCAATCTCTTTTATGTGTTACTGTTTTCATTTCAGCATTTTGATGCTATGCTGGTAAACATGGCCCAGAATACAAAATTTTCATTTTAACTGTTATGAATTGGCTGCTAAGTAAAAATTGACAATTCATATTTTCTTTCATATTTCTTCTATTAGCATGCACTCTCAACCTGTTATTTTGTGTTTGGCAAATCCTTGCTCATCCTTTTATTTTTAACATTTCTGTATCTTTCTGTCGGTTTGCCTGACTCACATACAGTGGTGGCTAGAATATCTCATACAGAGATATTCTGGTGATTCCTATTTATTATCCCTCATTCACCCAAGACCTGCAAGAGGTTGAACAGACAGATCAGTACACCTGGCACTGATTTATTTGAAGCTTTGTACTGTCTTGGCAATACAGCCACCACTGCGCTTGCCATAGGGCATGCTCTCTGGTGGGTCAGTACATGTCTCTGGTGAAAGCACCCTAGCCTTAAATGCCAGGAATTATCCAACTTGGCTCAAAGAAGAATACACGTCTGAATGCTCCATTAGTAATTAATGAAGGAAGCAAACACAGTTTCCTTTATGGAAGGCCTGCCAAGGCTCTGTTTACTTCTGTGCACCAGTGCCATTAACATGAATGCAGCACTTGTTAGGAAGCAACAGATGTTTAGCACCAGGCAGATACATTATAACACAGGCTCTTTAAAAACTACATTTTATGACACGCAGTCAAGAAACATTCACTGAAGTAGGAACTGTGGGAGACATGCGGAAGAAACAAATGTTCTACGCTGTCCAGGACCTTGACTTGTATAGACAAGGAAAGAAACTATGTCTAGAAAATAATTTGATAATTATAATAAATTGATAAGCTCATTATCAATTATATATCAGAAAATTATACAGTTGAGTGTACAACTAAATGCTTGTTATCTGATTCATTACACTATTTATATTTGCTGAAGGCAAGTCAACCAAATTGTTATGCTGCTATAGATGGTATTTGGTCCATTTGTCTCAGTCTCAACCAAACACATTTTTAAATCAGTAATTTTTCTGTAAGTCTAAACAATATATATTGAGCATATATCAAGACACGGACTATGTGTCAAAGGGTAAATGATGTGTCAGCTTAATGTGGGCTCTGCTCTTCGTGTTCAGTCTAGAAGAGATGCACAAAGAAACAAATGCTTAAAATGCAGAGTTGTGACACACTTATAATGTAACTGGGATACAGCAAGATGTCACAGATATGTAGAGGAGAAACATCTTACCCGGATCTAAGATATGGAGGGTTTCCTGCAAGAAGCAACCTACCTATGATTATATTAGGTGCCATTGAAGATACACCGTAAATGTGAAAGACGTGGTTCCTGCTCTCTGGTTGATTCTTTATTCTCATTGGTTATTTAAGAATAACAGAATAAGCCAATGGTATGTGATATGACATATTTTCTGGTACAATTCATTATGGCAGACTGTAAATGATGTACAGATTCAAGAAACAAGAAACCTGCCAGGGAGACTTCCGTGCATGAAGTGACACTTGAGTTGAATCATAAACGACAGAATCCATGCTTACAGGTAGCAAAGGAAAAACTACAACTGAGAGCACAGAGGTTGGCATGAGCATGGAATGTCTGAGCATCGGCGATGAGCATGGCTAGGGCAGGGGAGGAGCTCAGTGGGAGAGGAGAAGGCCAACACCAAGCAGAAAAGATGGATTTATATAGTGATAAAGAGTAATCAAAGCTCTCTGGGCAGGAGAGCGATGTAGTAATTGGATATTTTATGTAGAACATTAACTTAGCAACAGTTTAAAGCCTCTGCTCCCACTTAAGGGTGCATATCAGCATCACTTGTGGAGTTTTCCCCATATTCCTTCTCCAAAACCAATGTATCCAAATCTTCTTCTGGAAATCACTATGTAAAGGTAGGCTGGAGGAAAGTTAGGAAAGCCTGCTAAAATGTTATTACTGAAACTTGGGGGTAAAGAGACAAGGATTGGGGTTAGGGTAGTCACAAAATGAGTAAAAATATTAGAGATTTCAAACAGTGCACAAAAGAGAAATGAGTCAAGAGTCCTGAGGTCTTTCCAAGGTCTCCCCGATTTGGGCAAATAATACCATTGGTAAAGGCAGAACTTTACAATTATAGTATGTAAGGCAATTCATTCATTCTATCCTGTGATGGTGCTTTATTTCTCTGTTTCTATCATAGCCATAGCACTCCACAAATGTTGCTAGAATAAACAGAAAATATTTAATTCTTGCCAAATAAGTTTTAAGCCCCGTTCTGTTTATATAAATTTGCTTTATATAATAAAATTGGTACCAGGCAGCTGTTTATTTCTAAGCTCCAGATAGCAAATTAGTAGTGGGTTTTCTTTGCACTGTTCTGGCAATAATGTGCCAGTCAGTTATCACGTTCAGAGGCTATGCAGGAAAAAGAGTAAGGGAGGTGACGGAGACCTGGGTGGGTCTGATCTGGGTTAGAGCCCTTAAATCTCTTTCTTGGACTATGTTGAAACACTTCTTAGAAACCTGCTGAAATTCTTTTCTATATCTTGGGGGTTTTCTTCAACAGCTTTCAGCTCCTTCCTATGTTCCTATCCTCTGCTTGTGCCTGGATTCTCCCTCCTCTGCATGACAATTCATCTGAGTGGTTGAACTTGCTTCCAGTTAGTTATCTGGTCAACTTCAGCTCCATGCTTGCCTGCTCATGGAGCTGTCAGATCCCAGCATGGCAGCTCCCAGCAAGCTCCTGAGGACAGCCCGTGGGTTTCAGTACTTCCAGCACTCCTTTATTCAGAAAAGGGCATTAACTTTTCTGATCAATTAAAAACTCCTTTCAGTTTTAAATCTACTTCTTTTTGTTATTGAAACAGGCTGTGATAGAAACAGAGAAATAAAGCACCATCACAGGATAGAATTAATGAACTGCCTAACATACTATAATTGTAAAGTTCTGCCTTTACCAATGGCATAATAACCTTATTGCCTTTGAAGATCAGTTTTCAATATGTAGTAAAAGAAAATATGAAACTGAATACATACTGACCCCAACAATTTTACCTGGCTCTAAACAATCATGGGCTTTTTATTGTACTGGTTGGGATTTTTAGTTGTAGACTAAATCTCTGATATAACATCTTATCTTGATGTCATTCGTCTCTCCTAAATAAGGCTTCCAATTCAAGAATGAACATCTCAGTTATTTCTTTACTGGAGAGCAGGGTTTTCCATATAGTGTGCAGATCACTGATGCATCCCCTTAAACAACAATATTCATTTACTTAAAACCACATTAAAGAAAATTGTGTTGCTATGATTTTTAGGTAAATAAACAGAAGCTTTGGAATATAACTTTACCTCTTCTTAATAGAGTTGTAGCAGTGTGTTCTCACAGAGCATTAAAATGCACACAGTGATACAACCATATTAAATGGTCCCAGCTGTTATGGCTTTTATAGTTCTTTGTTTCTTCCCCCTTTGTAAGTTATTAATACTAGTCATCCCAAATCTTTTCCATAACAAAGTACAGTACAGACATAAATAAATTGAGAGTGCAAGTCTTGTCTTCTAATTTGCTTTACTAAATGCATCATTCTTATGTGGATCTTATCATAATGCAGATTCTGAGTGAGCAGGTGAAGCTGGGGCTTGAGAATCTGCATTTCTAACAAGCTCCCAGGCAATGCTGCTGCTGTTGGTTCATGAACTACACTTTCAGTAACAAGGGGCTGGAAAATGGAGAGCCAGACTTACTCGCATCATATATAAAGCAAGATCGAATTAGCTCTGAGAGAGAAATTGCAGTGACCATGTTGGTTCACAGAACTTGTGACATCCCAGTGTAGCTGCTGAGAGGATTTTTAAAACTACCACACACCTGTTAGAATGGCTGTTATCAACAAGACAAGTAATAATACATGTTGGAGAAGCTGTAGAGAAAAAGGAACCCTCATTCACTGCTGGTAGGAATGTAAACTGGTAAATCCACTATGGAAAACAGTATGGAGATTCCTCAGAAACTTAAGAATAGAAATAGAACTACCATACGACCCAGCAATCCCTCTACTGGGTATCTACCCCAAACACTCAAAAACATTGGTACATAAAGACACATGCAGCCCCATGTTCATTGCAGCATTGTTCACAGTGGCCAAGACATGGAAACAACCAAAGTGTCCCTCAATAGAGGATTGGATAAAGAAGGTGTGGTACATGTTATGGAATACTACTCAGCCATAAGAAATGACGACAGATTGCAATTTGTGACAACATGGGTAGATCTTGAGAATGTCATGCTAAGTGGGGTAAGTCAGAAAAAATCAAAAACAATATGATTTCGCTCACATGTGGGATATATAAAACTGAAAGCAAGAAATGAACAAACAAGACAAACAAAAGCTCATAAAACACAGACAACATTATGGTGTTTACCAGAAAGAAGGGTGGGGGACAGTGATGGATAAAGGTGGTCAAATACAATGCAATATACCAATGGTTAAAACCTACATAATTTTATTAACTTGACCCCCAATTAATTTAATAAATAAGTAAATAAAAAGAAAGCTGATACAGAACGTCAATACCACTTGAGGTTTCAGATAAGGGAGCTATAACTACGGTTGAAGTCCTGTTATTTAAAGTTTTACTTAATTAAAGAGGCACTCCCCCACATTTATCAAAAAAAGGATCCCACATTACCTGTCTCATTCAAACTAATTCTGAGGAAATTAGAGGTAAATACATGCCTTGTGAAGGTGAGTGCTCACAGTACAAGGGATGTTCTTTATGATGGGTGATATAAGAGCCCCTTCCGGCTGGGGCTGGTGGAAACATTTTTGATAGAAGTTAAGGTTATTTAGAAATAAAAATAAATAAATGGGGCCAGCACCACTTCCCTTCTTTTTGTAATATTGTGGTTTCCAAAGTTTTAAAGTACTTTTATAACCTTATTAAAAATATTTTAACCCTGGCCAGTGGTGCAGTGGATAGAGTCGTCTGTCACCGGTTCGAGACTGGACTCACCGGCTTGATGTCAAGATAGCCATCTGGATCTCAAGGGTGCTGGCTGGACCCCAAGGTTGCCAGTTTGAACCCCAGTCAGGGCAAATATGAGGAGCAATTAATGGATGCACAACTATGTGGAACAACAATTTGATGCTTCCTTCCTCTCTCTCCCTTCCTCTCTCTCAAAAATAAAAATGTGTCAGTGAAGTCAACAGGACAAGAATTACTACTCGCAATTGTAAGTGGGAAGTGCGCCCTGGGATTGCATTACTTGTCTAAAGGCACTTAGCAGCTTGGTGAGACCGGGATCCCAGGACTGTTTCCCTTGCACCATGGCACCAGGAGAGCTGATGAAGTCTGTCCAGACCCTTGACGCTGGGCTCCCATCTTCCCAAAATCAGGTTAGCTATCTCTAGAGTGATAGTTGGTAGAATGGCCTGTCAGAGTGCTAGGGGCCCCTCATATTTTCTAGTCACTCAGAAGATCCACAGTGTCAGTGACGTTCCTGGCTCCTTCATGTCTCCATGCCAGCCTCATGCCAGGTTTAGATCATTGATTTTCAACCTTTTTCATCTCATGACACAGATAACCTAATGACTAAAACTCTGCAGCACACCAAAAAATAAATAATATTTTTTGCCGATTTGACAAAAAAAAAGTACAATTTCGATTCATTCACACTAGACAGCTATTGTTGGGTTGGCTGCTGTCATTTTTTTTATTTGATAAATTAAGGGAACAGGGGTCAGTGCCCCTGACAAAATAGTCAGGTATTGTGTGTTTTAAACATTCTTGTGGCACACGGGCTGAAAATCGCTGGTTTCGAGCATCCAGACACAGCCCTTGCCCTGCAGACTCTGCCTCACAATCCGGTAAGCCCAGGACAAGCTCACAGCCAGCGGTCTCATCCGCACTCCACCCTGCTCGCAGCCCCGCCAGGGCTGCCCGTGGAACCATGCAACTGGGCATCAGGGCTGGGCAATAAAGGAGAATTGTGGCAGGGCAGCCTGGTGCCAGGGAGCCAGTCACCCACCTCATAAAGAGGGAGTTCCGTGAGGAGCGTCTGGCAGGGAGTGGGCACACTTTCCTGAATGCCAGCCATTCAGCTGAAGGGAAGGGATCCAGCAGCTTTCACTTATGTTACCACAAACAGCCTCCGCTAAAAATACACTGTGGTCTCGGCCTTCGCTCCCCGGCAGGGCGATACATCATTTAGAAAGCAGCGGCCAGTTTCTCTTTTGTTAATGGTCTGGGAGACTGAAGCGGTCAGATAGGCTGTTCTAACCAAGGCTGCCTGCCTGGGGGCTTCTCCCTCAGAGTCCTGACAGCAGACAGCTGAGGGCACAGAGGGGAGAGCACCTGAGGGAACAGGACAGAGAGTGGGGAGTGGCGGAGGGCGGGGGCCTGTGGGGGGCAGAGGTGTGTGCCCTCTGGACTCAGAGGTCGCAGAGCAGAGACAGGAGGAGGAGAAGCAGGACGTGGGCAGCCTGCAGCACCTGGGTGGACATGAGGGGACTATGAGAAAACCCAAGTCCCAGGAAATCCTGAGAGCCTGGCTGAAAAGGGGTCTGCTTGGCCCCAAAAGTTTTGGTTTTTTCTACGGCTTTTGAGGCAGGCACACTTCTACAACAAGTGCAATCGATTTCTAAAAATCAGAGGACTAATCTGCCGGTTACACAACCCGTGCCTTGGGGGCCCTCTTCTTAGTGCAGCGCGCAGTTCCCCAGGCATTACAGTCTTCCTGGGCTCAGAAGCAGAAGAAAGACAAACAAAGTAGCCCTTCCCAGTGGGGAGACGGGGACACCAGAGAGAAATGACGGACGTTAAGTGTGGGATGTAAAAATCTTAGATGTCTCGTATCCCTGTGTCTGCTTCCGTCAAACTAAGTCATTTGAACTAACTGAAAAGGAGAAATAAAAATAATGCAGGGTAGTTTCTGTCCATGTCTACCCTCCAAATCAACTCTGTGATTAAGACCCTTCCTGCTGTTATTTCTGATGAGAAATGAGAGTCCCAAAATCCAAACATGGTTATGAAAAGCAACCAGTTTCCATTCACTGAAGACCCACAGATGAGACATAACCTTTCAGACACAGACTCCCTTTAGAGCTTCCTGTTGGTAAGGGCCTGGGTTCCGGTCTGCATTCCGCCACACATCTGATAACATCGCAGTCTCCTTGGACCTCAATTTCCTTCTTTTTAACTTGAAGATAGTATGCTTGTGGGAGGATCGGATAATATTATATGTAAAATGCTCAGCTCAGTGCCTGGAACATATGCAGTAAGCACTCCATAAATGTTAGCTGCTTTTATTACCCAATTGACTTTTCCTAACAGTACAATTAACAGAGCCCAAATGAACAATCACGTGTGTTTTTCATTCTGGGGCTCACGGTCCCATGTTTGGAGCAGTGAGCAACAGGCTCTCACTAGTTGAGCTTTTTATGAGCAGTGGTGCCTCTTCTCAACGTAAAATAAAATAATCAGATCAATACTTGGACTCATCTTACTCATTTGTTTCAGGGCAGGCAGCCCCCATCTTCACCCAGGTGGCATAATCCCTCCCTCAAGGGTCTGCGGTCCAGAGACAGGGCACAAAACACATCCACGTGAACACACATCTGATGTCTGTGCCAGTTCAGTGGAAGAGACCAGGAGTGCCGCAGGGACAGAGAAATACGTGTCCTAGAGTGAGAAAGTGAGCATATGGTCGCTTATAATTAGAGATGGATGTTACAGCCTCAACTCCCCTCCTCCCTAGTAACAGAATGTAGTGGAAGCTGTTTAGCATGGTGAGGACTTGTGTTGCAATATCCACATTCTCCAAACCCATGACAAGTGACCCCAAAGCACACAGCATTTGGTAATGGAGAAAAACAAAGGCATGATTCTATCTATGCTGAATTGGCTTATTCATTGATTTGCCCCAGGTCAGGGGGCTGGTCCAGACGGTTTGCTAGGGCCAGCCTCAGGTTCCGAGTGCAGCTTGGTCCCTCACAGGGACTTCCCCATGTGGCCTGCACCATCAGCAAATGCACCACACTTTGCTGGCTCTGTCCTATAAGTGCAGGAGAGATCTGAATTGAGTTGAGCCTGCTGGCAGAGAAGCAAAATAAAACTCACTGTTCAGATATTTTGTCTTGAAAGGCATTTGTTTTCATTCCTTCTCTTTCTTCTGTTTCCCCCCTCGTACTAGGATCTGAAAAACTCAGGCTCCTTCGGGACCAGAGGCAACATTATCATCATCGACTCGGAGGCACGCAAACAGTGAAGGCAGAGGCTCAGTGTGGAGTACACTGCATTTGTACTTTTCCCATCTACATATGGTCCCAATTTAGGATCACAAGAAGAGTTGTTTATTTTAGAAAAGGCTTTTTAGTTCATTTTTAAGGTATTTTGCTTAGGCATTGCTTGCTTTTTCAAGAGAAGAAAATGTGTATTTTCCCCCCCAAAGTGGTGTTTGTTTTGGCTGTTTACTCATTTGCAAAAGTTCAAATTTTATTCTGTGAATTTAATTAATTTTTCTACAGCCACCACAAACCCAGCCCCTCCCCAACACATCTACACAAAACCCCAAATTAAAATAAAATACATTAATTTGAAAATGAGGTGTTGTTAGCATGGCTGTGAATTTTGTAGGTTTTGAAAAAGTCCTTTTAATAGGTAATTTGCAACAGCACTCTCAGCGCCTTCATATAACTTTATTTGCTGCCTGAAATGAAACCTCTACTTGGCAGTTTGTATGGAGGCCAAGTCTGCTTTTGTACTGAGGTTAAGGACCATTTGGAGTGTTTTAAAACCTTGATTCTATGATTCTTGCTGAAATGACGACTTAAATGGAAGTTAGAGTTGAGCTTAAGCTGAGGTATCAACTACTGTTGAAAAAATAATTGGCCCTGGCTAGTGGTGTAGTAGACAGTGTCATCCGGAGTGCCAAGGTCACCGGCCCAAGCCTGATGGTGCTGTCTGATCCCGAGGGCACTGGCTTGACCTTCACGGTGGCTGGTTCAAGGCCCAGTCAGGGCCCATATGAAAAGCAATCAATGGTAAAACTAAGTGGAACAACGAGTTGATGCTTCATAACACAAAATTTTGGTGGGGGTTGGGGTGGGATTAGGTGGGGACATGGACAAAACTGTGAAAAATTCAAGTTTTAAACTTGAGCCTTTTTCCACAGCCTGTGCCCTACAGCTGCTCTCAGAGAAACGACAAGCCCCGTGTGTCTTTCCTCTGGGTAAATAAAGTCTCTCCTGACCTGATACTGAAGACCAACATATGTAGTCTGCTCCTGTAACTCTCATTTGCACTTTAGAGAACTTCTGGAATAATTATTTTATTTTTAAATTTTGTTTTGAAATTACAGATCACATTCAGTATCATTTTGTATTTGTTTCTGGTGCATGACATAGTGGTTAGACAATCATATGCTGTACAAAGTGTGGAGTAATTATTTTAACTACTTCTAGTAGTGACTTCACTAAGAGGAACTCCAGGTCCCCCTGTGAACCAGCTAAAGCGATAAGCAGGAGCACTCTCCCTCCCAGGAGCATGCCCGCACCTTTCCCCTCCTCCCCCTGTGTCCCCCAACCCAGGCAGGTTTCCCTTGCCTCTCTGTTTCTCCTAAGCCCTAAGGGTCCCCAGGAGCCTTGCAACCAGGGGAGCAACGGGCAAGGGCAGCTAGTCCAGGGCTCACCCCCAGAACCCATGTCCCAGACCCCCTTTTCTCTGGATTTTCTCCTGCATGACCAATAAATACTTGTTTTACTTGCTGCAAAGAGAGAGAGAGAGAGAGAGAGAGAGGCAAGCAAGATATGATATGTCAAGTTCTGAGGTCAGGAGGAGGGACAAGGGCAGTGATGATCCCGGGAGGCAGTCAGAGACCAGCATAAGCAAGCAGGACATCAGAGCCCAAATGAGAGCCACGTAAATGAATGAGAGGCTCACAACTGGTGAACAGGTATTCAGAGATAGCTCCAACACAAAAGATAATAATAAAGGTGACCTGCAGAGGCCTCAGAAACTGGGACAAAATGAATGGGTGAGGGGATAGATGACAGCGACACCAACATATCATGACCATAGAGGGGGTCCTCTGCTCAGACTCAGGTCTTTGGTGGTCTCTGTGAAGGCTGAATTTTCCCAGCCAGCCTGGGCTTTCCAGGGAAGTTAGGTCACTGGGAACACAAAACTGAGGGGCAGGTGTGACTAAGGGCAGCAGAGGCCATGATGGGCCCATTGGGAGAGTGGAGAAAGGAGATGGCAGTGCCTGGCAGAGCTGTGCCAGCGCAGAGCCCCCTTCTATTGGCTGGCTTGGTAGCAAGTTTTCTTGTTGAGGTTCTGCACTGGCGAGGGGAGCAGCACCCTGGCCCGTACTGTGGGCACGTGGTTCGGAATGCAATGACTTCACGAGTCCGTCCCACTTGTCCATAGATGAAGATAAGGAGACTGGACTAGGGTCAGGGATGGCCTCTGGGCCTGCGTTAATCACTGACCCCCTACTTCCCTTCCTCCCTCCAAAGCTGCTGTAAATAAGTGTGTCTTTTATAAATAGCTAGCATAAACATTTGTTTTGGACAAACAATGACCTCCCTGTAGGACATTCTTTTCTGTTTCTGAGTTTCTGGCAGTTATTACTCTTTTTCCTTCTTTTTTTAAATTGCAGCCTCGGGAAGGGAGGAAAGGTGGTGTTTTGGGGGAGGGGATTTTGCACAGACAAAATCCTCTGCAACCTTCTGGTATAGTTTTTCTGGCCTGTTGTTTTTCATCTCACCCAAATATTCCCAACCTCTTCCTTTCGTATCCATGTCATCTCTGCCTGGGATTTGTTTTGTTTTTAATGGCTTCAACCTCCTCACCCACCTGCAACCAAAATCTTATCTAGAGCAACTGATGAGAGAAGCAATGGTGGTCTGAGTAAATTTCACAGCCTCTCTTTCCTTGGTAGAACATACAGAGGCACTGTTCAATAGATATACAGTGTAGGCTTAGCAAAGGAAATATAGTCAATAATGTTGTAATAATTACGTATGGTGGCAGACGGGTACTGGAAATATCGGGGGGGATCACTTTTCCATAAGTTACATAAATTTCTAAGCACTATGCTGTACACCTGAGAACTAATAAAATATTGAATGTCAACTGTGATTGAAAAATCATTTTAAAAAATTAAAAAACAAATAGATAAATAACCAAAAAATATTCTATAATGTAAACCACACAGGTAATTCTTTTTAGTTTTTCAATTACAGCTGACATATAATATTATATTAGTTTCAGATATATATAGGCAAGTGATTAGACATTATATAACTTACTAAGTGATCATCCTGATGAGTCTCGTACCCATCTGACAACATACATAGTTCTTAGAATATTGACTATGTTCCCTATGCTGCACTTTACACCCCCACGACTATTTGTAACTACCAGTTTGTACTTTTTAATCCCTTCATCTTTTCTCCCATCGCTTCCCCTCAACCTCCTCCCGTCTGGCAACCGCTATACTGTTCTCTGTGCCTATGAGTCTGCTCTGTTCTGCTTGTTCATTTGCTTTGTTTTTTAGATTCAGTTGTTTAGAGATATAATTTATTAACATTTTATTGCTCATATTTTTATCTTTTTTCTTCTTCTTCTTAAAGAAGACTCTAAGGTATCATGCAATACTGGTTTGGTGATGATGGATTCCTTTAGCTTTTCCTTGTCTGGGAAGCTCTTCATGTCCTTCAATTCTAAATGACAGCTTCGCTGGATAGAGTAATCTTGATTGTAGGTCCTTGCTTTTCATCACTTTGTATATTTTTTGCCAATCCTTTCTGGCCTGCAAAGTTTCTTTTGAGAAATCAGCTGATGGTTTTATGAGAGCTCCCTGGTAGGTATCTAACTGCTTTTCTCTTGCTGCTTTTAAAATTTTCCCTTTGTCTCTAACCTTTTGCATTTTAACTGTGATGTGTGCCTTGGTGTGGCATCTCTGTTCATCTTGTTTGGGACTCTGTATTTCCTGCACTTGTATGTCTATTTCCTTCACCAGGCTACGGAAGTTTTCCACCATTGTTTTCTCAAATAAGTTTTCAATTTCTTGCTCTCTTCTCCTTACAGCACCCCATAATGTGAATGTTGGTGTGCTGGAAGTTGTTCCAGAGACTCCTTACACTATCCTCATTTGGGGGTATTTTTTTTCTTTTTGTTGTTCTGATAAGGTGTTTTTTGCTTCCTTATATTCCAAATCGCTGTTTAGATTCTCAGCTTCATCCACTGTCCTGTTGATTACCTGTAAATTATTTTTCATTTCAATTGGTGGATCTGTCATTTCTGACTAGTTCTTTTTTATGGTTTCCATGTCTTTTTATGCAATTGAAGTTCTAAGTTCATCTACTCTTCTTCTAAACTCATTGAGCATCCTGGTAACCAGTATGTTGAGCTCTGCATCTAGTAGAGGGCTTGTCTCCATTTTGTTTAGTTCTTTTTCTGAAATTTTGTTCTGTTCTTTCATCTGGGACATGTTTCTTTGTCTCCTCCTCATGTTGGTAGCTTCTTATGTTTGTTTCTGTTACATCATGTTGGAGCTGCTACATTTCCCAGGCTTGCTACAGTGGCCTAATGTAGTAGATGCCCTGGAGGGCACAGGCCCCCGTTCACCCATGCTGGGCACTCCAGGTGCCCCATCCTGTGTGGGCTGCATGCACCCACCTGTGTAGTTGAGCTTTGATTGCTGGTGGCAGATCAATGGGAGAGATTTACTTCCAGCCCAATCGGCTGTGAGGACTGGCTGTGACCATGTGGGGGATCAGCTGTGCCAGGGTCCACCCCACAGAGCAGGACTTACTTCTATGGGGCTCTGGTGCCTGCAGAGTCTGTCCCTTGAGCCACACGGGTCACTTTAAATAGTCCAGTAACTTCATTTCAAGTATTTTTTAAAAAGCAGATAAAATTAAATTTAAGAATTTTTAAATTTATTCCAATATATTTGAATTATTCTAACTTCAACATGCAATCAATATTGTAAAGTGAATAAGCAGATATTTTAAATTCTTTCTTTGTATGATCTTCCAACCTTGAGGTGTAGTGAATACTTCGAGCACATCAGCCACATTGCCAGCGTTCGGCTGCCACGTGTGGCCACCCTTCGGATGGGACAGCTCGGGTACTGAGAGGAGGACTGGCATGGCGGGCCAGAGTGCAGGCTCTGCGGTCCTGGTGCTGGAGTGTGAGTCTAGGCTCCGTCATACCAGCTGCATGATATTGTCTGTCCAAGGATATGAGCGATGCCAACTGTAAGGGGTTGGTATGAAGACAGAATAAAATAAAATAGTCCTTAGAAGGCTTTTTGCTTGGTTTTGGCAAGCACTGAGTGGCCGTCATTTTACAACGCATGAGCTCCATGCTTACACGATCCTGGACAAGCTGTCTGACCTCTTTGAATATTAGTTTCCTTCTCTGTAAAACGGGGTGATAATAATACTTCATTGAGAAGATTAACTGGTACAAACATAGCACTTAATAAATGTTCGTTTCTTTCCCCTTGGATTCAGGTGTCAATAAACAGAGAAATAGCCAAAGGGCAGCAGAGCAGGGGCAGAGGTAGACGGGCCACAGTTGGCACACGGGACGGTCATGAGGTAACTATGCCGCAGGCTGGCATCCAGATGGGTCCAGCCTGCCTCAGGCAGTGTGAGGAGTGCCCACGAGGTGTGTTCTCTAGTAGCACCTTCATCAGCAGCGATATAACAGCAGGCAGGTCCACTGTTTCGTGGGCTGATGGAGGATGTTGCAGCATCTTGTGTGATATAGCCCTGTGTATGCCTAATTCAATAGACATCCACTCAGTCTTTTAAAGTTACATCAATGGCTTGACTCCCTTGGTGTTAAGAGGAAGAAAAACAAATAAATTATTTGTTGATTATATAATTCACAATCTCTGATGGTAATGGCCTTGACTGCTTTTTCTATTCTGAGGTTTGTTTCTTCATATTTAATGGCTTGTACAAGATATTGAGAAGGCAAACGTAAAAATCTTAATTGAAACCATATCCTAAATATTCCTCAGCCCCTCTGCATATTTGTTTACTTTTCTTTTATGACTGATTTGTTAAGAGGTTTGGAATTACCGAGGAAGAGTTCGTAAGGATGTTTGAAATCGATGATTCAAATAGGGAGGGACACGTGATTGATGGGATTGCTTATGACATCAAAGTCACCAGCCACTCCTCAAACCAGCAGCTCGGGACCCTCTGTGCTGCACTTCAGGGAGGGCACTGTAAACCCTCGGTGGGTTTTAATGCCCTTTCGTGCTATAACGTGCCAGAAGGCTCATTTCTGAATGAGAGTAAAACTTCCACGGAAAACAAGATGGAACTCAGATTGGGTTCAGCCATTTCTCCTACTGATGGAGAGGGAAATTTTGGTAAGACACAAAACAGTTCTTGAATTTACCTAAAGGGACTTAGAATCTCACAGATCTGATTCCTCACTTCTCCACAGGAATCCAATAAAACTAAATGTGAAAAAAAAAAACAAAATAAAACAAACATAGCAAAACACCTTCCAATAAACTAGATTTAGCTCTGTCTCCATGTTATCCTCCAGAAAGTGACATAAACCTAGCTTCTTTTGTTGTTAAACAATGTGATTGTTTAAATAAACAGAGTTGAGTAAAGATGGCATCTTACCAAAATGGAAACAAAATACATACCTTGAGAACATACATAGCCACTATTAATGTTATTGTAACTATTTCAGTGGTATTAAGCACATTTTAGGGAAACATGGTCCTGATGAATGAATTGCACTTTTAATTGCACTGTTTCAAAGCAGAGATAGGAGATTTAAAGGACTTGGGGTAAGTAGGAGGGGGCATAATCACAAAAATCTTACTTAAACCAAAACGATTTTCATTCAGGAACCCCAAAGGGTCTTACTCATTGGATGTTCATTTTCCACATGACAGAGGAAGGAAAATGACTATGAGAGGAAGATGACTTTTGAGACCAAAATTGAAGACACAGAAAAGGAATGGACTCCCTTAGGCATCACTGACCCGAACCAGAGTTGGGAAAGATGACTACTATCTTAGCCATTAATATCTATTTAACCTCATTACCTCAATTTAAGTATTGCTTCCTAACCTCTCTGTGTCCTATTCAGTGTTTCGTACATGGAGCGGATACGCAATACGTATTTGTTGATAGAATGTCCTCTATTCTGTGCAACTGGAGATAACTAAACGGTTCTCGGCAGGACACGTGTTATTTATACAAATAGAAGAATCTAGCGTAACACCCTTGACAAGGACTTTTGTTATTATTGTTCCTATGGTTGGATTTACAGCAAAGCGAATGAAGCTTAAGATTCAGGGCCCTTCATTCGCGTAGATCATTTCCAAGGCTCTGGACCTAATTTTGTGTTTGTAATTTTGTATTCTTCTTCTGCAAGAGGGTTTCTGAATTGCCTAAGTTTCAGGCCTCACAAAACTTGGACCTGCTCTGGGCTGTTCTGAAAAGCTATCCATAAATGCAGCCTTGGGTTTTTTATCTGTCATTATTTTAACACCTACTCATCCAAAGCAAATATGAATCAACTAGCTCAGTAACCACGGACAAGGTAGGCTTGTGTCTCCTTGCTTCTGGAAATGAAAGGCAATTGGCTACAATTCCTCCGGTCCCAGAAGAGGGGGATGTGGGAAAATAAGGAATGATCCAAACCCAGCCCTCGTCCTGAGCTCACCACCAACAGCTGGTGTGCGACCTTCAGTGAGGAACCTCGCTTCTGGGGACTACAATCTTCTCTAAGCAATGAGACAGGCAGGTAAGGCAACCTTTCAAGTGTCATCTTGTCTGTGATTCTAACACCCTAATCTGTGTACTGTACCACATCTTCCACACACTCCCACCAGGTGCTCATATGAGTTCTAGGGAGCGTTCAGGGGAATATTCTGGCAAGTGTCAGACTTCTAACTCAATGTTCTTCCTGTTAGATCACATTGCAGAGATATGCCAAAAAAAGTTAATAAATAAGGCTGACGTCATTGGTTTTGATGGCACTGTTGTCACAGCACTGTGGTGTGAAGCAATGCTGTAGGACACCCACGTGGCAGCTGGTGAGGGGGTAGCTCCTCTACCACCAGAGGCGCCAGGGCTGTAGCTGCAGCTGACCAGCCGCCTGCAGGGACAGGCCAGGTTGCCCTCGTGCCTCCCTCCACTCAAGACTGGGTCTCCTCTGCTCCACAACTGTGCTGCCCATTGCTGACGGTGAGACAATGATGAGACGTCCCTGGGGCACTGACAAAGGGTTCTAAGCAGAGACTCTCCAGAGCTACCAACTTTAAGTCCCTGGAGAGTCTGGGGCAAGGAATCTTTCATTCTAGAAGCTTCCTAAGTGATTCTGATGATTAGGTCAGCCGATTGCTGTTCTATGTGGCCATTTCCATCCTCACAAGTCGGAGGCACTATCGCACTTGAATCAGACTGTCTGGGGGCCCCGACTCCTCTGGCCACAGAGTAAATCGGGGTCATATTGGCTGGACCAGTTAGAAGCCGAGTACAGCCCTACCACAAAAGATCACCTATTGTAGGATCCCCTTGACATGAAATGTCCAGAGTAGGCAAATGCATTGAGACAGAAGCAGACTGGTGCTGTTAGGGCCTCGGGAAGGAGAATTGGGGGTGGAATGAGTGGGTAGAGATGGGGAGGATGATGGCTAAGGGGAATGGGGTGTTATGGGGGGATGATAAAATGTTCTCAAATTGATTGTGGTGATGTGAATATAATAAAGAACATTAAATTGTGTCCTTTAAGTGTGCAGTATATGCACTATATTTCACTGAAACGATGATAAATATTTATTTAAAACCAGCTTTAACCTGCCCTCCCTCCACCTCTACACACACCATGCCAACCTGTGAACATTCACAGGTCAATTACAAATGCCCAACTAGTAATGTCCTATAAGTTTGGGTGGCACTCAGCCTCCATCACCTCTCTCACCTTATGACCCCTAACACTCTTTCCCAGACCTCCAAGACAAGAGAAACCAATTCTTCTTGGGCTGGTGGCACCACCTGGTGGCCATTCTGGGAAATTCCTGATGAGATCCTTGTACTATCTCCTCCTCCTCTCTTCCACGCAGTGGACCTCATGCACAAGCCATTCTCTCCTTTTATCTTCTTCCAACTTTAGGGTTCAGTGAATCTCTAGTTTAGGTAACCTCCAATTTATAGACAAGCATTTCCTTCCACCTCTTCCCCTAAGTCTTGCCCAGGGTCTCCCTCTACTGCTGCAGAAAGCCTAATTAAGGCTTCAGTTATAAGTCTGCTGTGAAAAAGAAAAGTAGCAAATCACAAAGTGGGTAGAAACAATTAGAGCTGCTAAAAAGTCCATCCATCTCATTAACAAGTAATTCAGAGAATCACAAAAGCAAATAGAATATAACAGATGGAAAGATGGTCAGTTTTCTTGGTAATCAAAACAACGAGATGCCATTTTTTGCCTGTTAAATAAAAAGATTTCTTAAAAGGTGATACTTATAGTTAGCAGAAGAGACAGGATTCTTATGAACAGATGGAGAAAGAGCAGCTGCATCAGTCCAACGTTTATAGAAAACAAAGCAAAATTCTGCAGGAAATAATGGAGCCTAAAATGTTCATGGAGCTTGACCCACCTTTTCTCTTTCATAAGCAGATGTACCCTAGAGAACCTGTCAGTAGTCTTCACAAAGATTTTTGTACAAATATGTTCTCTGAAGCCATGTTTATGATGAAGACAAAAGTGGAAAAGTTCTTAATGTCCAACATTTGGGGAATGCTTAACTGTGGCATAAACAGATAATTTAGAAAAATTAAAAAGAAAACAGATGATTGAATATAATGCAGTTACTAAAAACCACAGTGATTTTCTATGATCTATGAAAAAACTTTTGATGTAAGGTATAAAAATCCAGATAAAAATATTTACAGTACAATTTTAAAACCTACATATATACACAGAAAAAGACGCCAGAAGGAAATGCACCAAATGTGGAAAGTGGGCATCTCCAGGTGGTAAGATTGCAAACCACTTATTTTTCAAATCATCCATATGGTCTTTATTACTTTATAGTAAGAACAGATACTATAAACATAAACAATCCATACCACCTATAGTCTTTGTAGAGGTATCCTCAAATTTCCTTCTGCATATGCAGAGGTAGAAAAAAGGAGCCTGCCAAGTAGTGCTTTTCCACAGGGGGGCAATGTTAACACACAGAGGACATGTGACAATATCTGGGGACATTTCTTGTTGTCCCAAATGGGGGCATTCTCCTGGTATCCGCCAGTGATGCCACCCCCGCAAGAGAGAGTTCCCTGGCTCATTGTCAAGAGTGCTGAGAGAGCCTAACCAGGCGGTGGTGCAGTGGATAGAGCATTGGACGGGGATGCGGAAGACTCAGGTTCGAGACCCCGAGCTCGCCAGCTTGAGCGCGGGCCCATCTGGCTTGAGCAAAAGCTTGCCAGCTTGGACCCAAGGTCGCTGGCTCCAGCAAGGGGTGGCTCGGTCTGCTGAAGGCCCACGGTAAAGGCACATGTGAGAAAGCAATCAATGAACAACTATGGTGTCGCAATGGCAATGAAAAACTAATGATTGATGCTTCTCACCTCTCTCCATTGTTCCTATCTGTCTGTCCCTATCTATCCCTCTCTCTGACTCTCTCTCTCTGTCCTTGTAAAAAAAAAAAAAAAAAAAAAAAAAAGAGTACTGAGAGTGAAAACCCTGCTCTAGAGTTAAACACACAATTGGAATCCAGATCCTGTCCCCCTAGCTGTCAATCCTGGCCCTCAACTTCCCTTATTAAAGGGAGTCTTCCCATAGCATTTCTGAGGACAAAATAAACCACATATACAGTATCTGACAAACAGTATTTACAAAACAAACATTAGTTCTTTTCTTCTAGAACCATATTTAAAGAAAGAATATTATTATTCATTTTTGTGAGTTAAAAAAAAATTTTAATTGATTTTAGAGAGATAAAAATTTGTTGTTCTACTTATTTATACACTTATTGGTTGATTCTTGTATGTGCCCTGACCAGGGATTGAACCAACAAGCTTGGTGTATCGGGAAAAGGCAATAACCAACTGAGTTACCCAGACAGGACTAGGGGCTTTGTTATTATAAAACTGTGCTTTCTAACCTTTTCATTACATCTCGATTACTCATTTCAAAATTAATCTTGGAGTCCAATAAGCTTTGATGTGCTCTCCCCAGATTCTAGAACTTTAATATTCAGGTTGATAAAATGACTAGATGAATTGGGGTCTGCAATAGTGATAACCCAAAATCACGGAGGCCAATGTTCTAAGTATTGGGCTAACCCGGGTGAAAAGCCCATCTGTCCCGACATGACCCAAATGGGTCCAGCCTGCAGTTGGGAGGCTTGGCCTGGAGAGGGGGACAGGGAACCAAAGGACATAAGCACAGGTGGCGTGTGCGCACCTCTCACTAGTGACCAAAGCTACAGGTGAATGATTCGGGGCTCATCCACCGTTTGGGTTTCCCACACTCCCCCTCCACTGAATGATTCAAGCTCTATTGATAAATCTGCTCAGAGCAATTTATAATGACCTAAAGAAAGCAAAACTCTAGAACCAAGATGCCCTCATTCCTAACTGCTTCTACATGGGAATGGTATTGGTACTACCTTGGAGCGGTGGGACATCCCACAGCGGCATCTTGGCTCCTCTGCCTAAACTGGAGAGAGGCTGATGGTCATTCATGCACTGTCCTCAGAGCTGGGACTGAGGCAGTGGGAGGTGACCTGACTTGTCTTGGGGGTGGTGTACGGCTAGGAGGCCGGCTGCGGAGAGGGTCGCCTGGCCGCGGCCAGGGAGCTAGTGAGCTGGGAGCCAGCTGACCACTCTCTCCAGCAGGCACATCTTGCCTGTCCACAGCCCAGACCCATAGGCACCAAAACTGCCTGTAAAAAGCCAGAGGCACTTACCAGGCTCCAGTGTGCTGTATACAGACCTAGTTAAATGAGAGCGACTGCCAAAAACTCTCCTCACTGACCACGCATGCGAAAAAAAAAAAAAAATCTTTTGATATTAGCATAACGCATCATTTACTGTCAGAATAACTCACTCCTCTTCCGCCCTTCCCTTCAGAAACATTTTCAGACAACAATGCCTGCATAGTTGCCATATTTTTGCACACTCCAGCAACCAAGGACTATTCAGTCTGAACAAACTGAACAAATGCTCCCTCCCATCATTTGCAGAAGAATTTTTTTTTAAAGAAAAAGAAAAGAAAGCAAAGGACAAGGAAAGAGACCCGCTAGTTCAGTTCAGGAGACAGGCATCTTTGGTGGTTTATGGCAAAGCGACTCCTCCCAGCAGGCCCGTCCATTCCTGCTGCTTGGGAGGAAAATGTGTCACCACATCTTGTCCAAACTATGAAGGCCTTGTTGACACAGGCCTGACGGGCTCTGTACCAAAAAGATGGCATTGGGAAGGTCCGCGGGCCTCTGCAGGGCAGGCCAGTTGCCTGGACTGTCATTTCAGTCATAGACTCAACCTCATGCAAAGAAAAACTTTGACAGGCTCCTTGCATGGGGGGGGGGGGGTAGGGAGCTCCCAGTACCATGAACCATGAACCTGCTGTGAATCCCCACTGAAAAAGCCATCACTGTGGTCATTTCGGAGCCTGGGTGAGTGTCACTATGCCTTGGTCAAGCCAAATACCTGTGGACAACATTTCCTGCTGCACGTAGTGTCACCACCAACTTGAATACCCGAGTACAGTCCACAGAGCTGTCTGATTCTCTTGAGAACTTACAACCAAACAAGTCCATGTGAACAGCCACGTTACGTCTCTGACACCTGCAAATGCTGAGCGACTGGAGAAACACCCACCCCGCCCCCTAAGATCCCAGCAGTGGTGGCATCACATGGGAGTGTATTTGACCAACACAGAAAGACATACGCAGAGCACCCTGCCACCCAACACCTCCACCACCACCACTGCTGCCAACCAGGGCCTCTCTGGATCTGGGGAAGCCTTTTACCCTGCAAGGAGACAGGTAGTGTAGGACACTGCAGGCAAGGTGGCAGGCTGTGCGAGGCAGCAGCTTCCTTGAGAGAGCAAGGACCCTAAATAATACAGACCATGTGCTCTGTCTGTCCCCAGATGCTTGGAAGCAGAGAAACCTGATGACATCTTTCAAAGTTTCCAGCTGTCCTCACTGCCGCAGCCACCCCACACTCAACACTTACTGGCTCAAAAGTATATTTCTTCCCACTTCTTCCTGCCTGAACACGAGTCCCCACTATCCACGTCCTACCCATCCTCAGGGAAGTCCGCTCAAGTTCAACTGACCTATGATGTCTTTTCTGGGGGCCAGTGCCATCCCCACCCCCATCTCCAACTCTGTTAGCCATGACCACCGGACCCACATCAGCCTTTCCCTCCCCTAGATGTCCGAGCTTCCACTTCCTTAAACGAGGGCTGCGAGTCCCAGTCCCAGTGAGAGGAAACGGGCCCCAGGACTCCCTCCGCAGCTCCCCGGAGAGCAACAGGCACCACACCCACTGTGCTGACCCACGTCACCGGGGCGAGGAGGCATGCAGCCTGTCACCCCTGCTCTCCCGTGTGGTGTCACTCACAGGCTGGATTGCCTCGGGACCAGAGCGCCAATGGGAGTGGGGAAGCAGGTGAAACAGCAGTGTCATCGTGCTCCGTCCCTGATTTTTTATGAAATTGCTTCATTTGTCTGGTCAGGGCTTAAGCTTTACTCACAGGTGTAACGAAGACAATGCCTAGCTCTTACCTCGTTTAAAAAGACTCTATGTCAATAAGTGAAATGTATGTCTCTGTTGGTTGTAAACTACACCAGCATCACAGGTCCTGGCACATTGTAGGCACTCAATAATTACTTCCTGAGTAAATAAAAATGGAAACATGTTAGATGGTGTTTTGATAGGACACATGGGTTGGGGGTGGGTGTGTTGATCACCGCCTGCGACACATGCCAGCCAGCCTGTGGGCAGTCTGCTCGCACGCCCCAGAGACCGTTTCCACTCCCTCGGCTCACCTGTGCCACTCAACATCACTACATCCACACGAGCATGCTTCCCCCTTGGCCTGGCCACAGACAACTAGTCTTCTTGACTTTAAAGATGCTTTTATCACCTATTTTGTGCCAAAAGGCAACACTTGTATAGCCACAAGGACAAGAAATGGAACAGGGCATGCCAGAGTATGGAAGGATGCTCTTCACCAGAATGCTCAGGAAGCAACCACCCTCACTAGTCACCTGTTCCTAACACCTAACGTCAACATTGATGGGGAGGAGAGCATGTCCAAGGACCAGGAGGAAAATTAGTTCCTCTAAAGTATTGAAAATGCAACTGCTGGGGAGTTTCCCGAGGCCAAGCCTGGGAGGACAGAGGCGCAGGGGACATAGACTATGACAGTACAGTACGACAACCTCCCAGCCACGCAGCCATTTGTACCTGGAAGTGCATGTGGTCAGGTGAGAAAAATCCATGACCAGAAGACTGGTGCTTCACATTCGTGTAACGTTTCAGACTGTCCCAAACACTTTACTGTACAGGGTGGGGCAAAAGTAGACTTACAGTTGCTCGTATGGAAAACACTACAATCATTAATAAATAATAATATAAGAATATCAATAAGAATAAATTCTCTTGTGTACTCACTACTGCAAACATACTTTTGCCCCACCTTGTACATTATTTGGCTACAGTTAAGCTGGGACAGACTGGACAGTTTAACTCCATTTTCAGGTTGGGCATTAAACACCCTAGAGTGTCAGGGACTTGCTCAGGGCCACACAACAGGTCTGAGCCAGGACTAGAACACCTGGGCTGCCTGCCTCTGTGCTCTGCCCGTGGCTACACAGCCACTTCCTCACCCAGCTCCTGCCCCAGTCAGAGGGCACACTACAGGCAAAAGTGCATACTTAGTTCTATTGGTGGGGCCGAGCTGGGGTCTGCTAAGCCTTTCCAACCTGTCCCTTAGCTTTCTTTATGAACCGTGGTGCCCAAGGTATTTGCAATAATTTGTTCCAAGAAGGCAGTGTATCAAAAATATTGCTTCCTAAAGCTCCTTCACGTCCCTGAAACACCATCTGCCCAAATGCACATGCAGTTGACCACAACTCCCGCCACCATTATAGCCTCTCAGCTAAGCATCACAGGATCACACAGTCTACGAGGGAAGGGGACAGCTGGTCAGACAGATGCATTCCAACCGGATGCAGCTGTGTGCCAGCTAACTCGAAAATCTCAGGCTGTGTGATGTGGGCAAATTAAAACGTAAAAAGAAAAAGAAAGAAAATAAAAGGCATTGTTGTATTACTTCCAATGAGGCAGAGCACAGAAAAGTATTTTTGAAAACCATAAAATATTACATAAGATTTAGTCACTGCTATCCCGCTTCCTACAGGTGTGTGACCCACTTTGTTGTCTGTGTAAAGTCATTCACTGTGGCTTCCCTAGTGACTCAGAACATGTCCTGCTGCCTCCCCCTTTCTCCAGGCGGCAGGTCTCAGGTGATGGGAACAAGGTCCCAGCTTGAACCTACTCTGGACTTCAGAGAGCACAGTGCACCTGGGAGGACCCTGACGGAAGCCTGTTTGTGTGAGGAACTGCGACACCTCCTAGGGAGAAGCTCCCACTGAAGGAGAGAGGAGTCCAGTGGAGGAGCCTGGGGCAGGCGTGAATCACACTTTCCTGGGCAGTAGGGAGGGAGGGGCTTTTAGCTCCTAGGCTGCTCGATGCTTAGGTTTATCTCCCTGTCCAGCCGTTCATGGGACTCCAACGGAAAGCACAAGATGAGGATGGAGGGGGTTAGGAAACAGAGAGAATGAGGTGGAAAGCTCCATTTTCCTAAAAACGATCTAGGATTTAGGGGCACAAGGTCCACTGAGGGGCTTTTCCTCCACCACCAACACTTTACAACAGAATTCCCTGGGGCTGCAACAGCTCGGGAGCAGGAGAACACAGTGGTACCCAGCTGGGCACAGTGTAAGAGTGAGAAATGGGGAACTGCCCCATGGGAGCCGACCAACTCATGACATTCAGGATCACACGTGGGGCATGTCTGGGTTCCCCAGAAACAGGTCACTTTGCAGGAAACTGAGGTCCTGAGCAAGCAGCTGTGAGAAGGGCCAATGAATTTTGGGTTGTTAAGGTTAAAATACTCCAGTAAGGTACAGCAGAGGGAATAAAGTCAACAGCATTGTAATAACTATGTAGGGTGTCCAATGGGTATTAGACCTATCAGGGGGATCATTCCAGAACTTATATAAATGCCTCATCGGTATGTTGCATATCTGAAACTAAGGTAATCGTGTATGTCAACTGGAATTGAAAACTAAAATTTTAATTAAAAAAATAAAATAAGTCAAATGAATAAAATAAAATGTCCCAAATACGTATACCTACAGGTTGTATTACAGGCTAGGTGGTCTTGATTGAAATAACACTAGTCTCACTTGCTGGTGTCAGAGTGGTCAACGTTAATCTGACAAATAGTGAGTGTTTATCATGTGCCTGGCTCCGTCTGGGCACTGCTGGCAACAAGCAAGCAGACATGTGTCTGCCCCAGCAGACCTCAGTCTAGTGAGGAAGGCGGTGGCACCTCATGGTAAATGCTGGTTCACAAAGATTCTGTAAGCAGCAATTTCAAAGAAGGAGCAACCATGAGCCCAGAGGTAAGGATCACCCTTAAAGATAAACCTATTTCACAATGTCATCTAAGATCAACCCTGTCCACGTCTATCCCTTTAATCAACTTGCCTAAGAGGCAGCCTGCTGTGTTGGACCGAGGAAAATACCAGGGCTCTGAACGCACATACAAATACCTGTGGCATGCCTAGGTAAGTCACTTCTCAGAGGATCTCTTTGCACATCTGTAAAATGTGGTCAGAAATGCCCACTCCCCTTCTCAAGGAAGTGTTTGTGAGAGGGAAGCGTGAAGACACTCTGGGATCCAGAATCTACAACGAGGTATCAAGACCACTGTGCTGCCTTTACGCGGATTACAATCACTTCTTGGAAAGCAGTAGCTTGATGACAACTGTGCTGCTGTGTTCATCTCCGCTGGTGTGATGTTAATCACACGTGTGGGTTTAGCTAAATTATAGTGCAGTCTAGATGTTGCTGGGAAGGCATCTTCTAGGTGTGACTGATATTTAAATTAGACGACTTTGAGTAAAGCAGATTACCTTCCATAACGTGGATGAGCCTCCTCCAGCCAGAGGAAGGCTTGAAGGGGAAATACGAAGGTCTCCCAAGGAGAAAGGAGGTGTGCCTTCAGAGCACGTCGACTCCAGGCCACAGGTTGAGTGAGTCTCAGCCAGCCAGTGACCCTGAAGATTTTAGACTGTCTAGCCCCCCAAGTGCATGAGCCAATTCCTAAAAATAAATCTCTCCCTGTCTCTTTTTTATAACCTCAATCATCCTTTTTGACTGCACCTTATTTACATATCTTGCACATTCAAGTCCCACTAAACCTTCCTCTCCAAAAGGAAATGGGACAATAGAAGGAAAGGATGCAGCCAGTCATCAGACAGTAGTCCCAGACTTAGAGATACAAGATACTTGTTTTCTAGATACTCAACTCATATCTGCTATCAATATAATTTATGGTTATGTTTTTACAACCTAAAGATCTGTAACATTACAGCACCATCTCAGTGATGTTACAGTGCATGAGAAGTGACTGATACCCCACCAATTTGTATCTTTGCTCCTCAAAGCGATGGACTTTGTGGATTTTAAACCCTGTAATATATATACACATCCAGTCTTATGCATGTCAACCTACATACAGTACGTATATGTGCATGTATAGATTTTTTCAGAAATATATATATGTATGTGTGTGTATCTGTTTATGTAGTTGGTTGTTTCTCTGGAGAGCTCTGAGCAATATATCTGGATTCTCCTGTCTTTCATAACACACACGCTCAGACTCGCATGGAAGTGCGCACTCACAGGGCTGTCCTAGAGTCAGACACCTGGCATGGCAATTAGCAATTGTTACACAGTGAACTTAATTTCAGTAATCGTGCTGGCTTTCTGTGTACTTCTTTGCCATTATAAGACAGTCACATGTTATTTAAGAGATGAACTGAAGATCTCACATCATTCAATATTTACATAATTTAAAAACAATTCTGATCAAGGATAACCATTTCTGCTTATCAGCTAGAAGGCAATAAGCACTGTTTACTATCACTATCTAATCTGATGACTTTGAAGTTGTGATTCCTGACTGTTACTTTGTGGAGGGTCACGTTACTTCCCACTTTGTCCATGCAGTAACACTGTACTAATTTTTTATATTGCATTGTTTCAATGTTACTTAAAATGCACACTAAAGTTAAGATTATTTTCCATTTTTGTTCTTGGTGTATGTCTCATTAAAGCATTTATTGCTGCCTGACCAAGCGGTGGCGCAGTGGACAGAGAGTCGAACTGGGATGCAGAAGACCTGGGTTCAAGACCAGATGGGCACGAGCCGATCTGGCTTGAGCAAAAGCTCACCAGCTTGGACCCAATGTCGCTGGCTCCAGCAAGGAGTGGCTTGGTCTGCTGAAGGCCAGCGGTCAAGGCACATGTGAGAAAGCAATCAATGAACAACTATGGTGTCGCAACAGCAATGAGAAACTAATGATTGATGCTTCTCACCTCTCTCCGTTCCTGTCTGTCTGTCCCTATCTATCCCTCTCTCTGACTCTCTCTCTGTCCCTTAAAAAAAAAAAAACATTTATTGCTAGAAGTAAAAATGAAAATAGACAACGATGACGCTCTGAATCTTTTGATTTTGGATTAGATTTTACATGTCTAGGAGTTACATATTATAAATATAAAAAGCTTATAATATAATTAGTAAATAACCAGTAGTTAGATTACATTCATAAAAAGTTAATACCAATCAGTCTTGTCTGAAATTTTAAAATAGAAAACATAGAGGTGAGGGATACGAGGTGTATACAAAAGAACAGAGATTGGGGAGGCTGACTGCATTTCGTTCTTATTTTAATTCTGAGCAGGTGGCTTGAAAGAATACAGTGTCTGCAGGTACTAAGGCCAAAACCTCTGAACTTGACCGCATCCCTGTGTTCCCAGCAGAGGGAAGACCTGGCCCCTGCCAGTGCTCTGCCTTCCTGCCCCCCATCCTCACCTTTCCTCACTCACCTATCCGCTCTTCACCCCACAGCTGCAACTCCCTCTCCACTGCTACTTGCCAATTAGCACCTCGACATGTTTAACTCTGTAAACCAAAACCTAAAATAAAACCTTCTTCACCTCTATATAAACCTTCCCCTAACCCACCCTTGCTCCGCCACACCCTTTCATAACTGTTACTGTCCCCTGACCAGGAAGACTCGGGTAACAGATTCTTATTACATCTTGTCTCCTCTGCCACCCTCAGGGTGGATTCTGCCCCCACTGCCCCACAGCTTTTAGTTCCGCCCAAGCCCCTAGGAACGTCTGTGTTGCTACACCCGCCCTACACATTACATCCCGTGGTTCTCATTTCACGTGACCTCTTTGCTGATTTTGACAATGGTAACCACTGCCCCCCTCTTGAAACACTCTTTCCTTGTTTTCTCTATATTTCATCTTTCTGGTCCTCATTCATGCCCAGTCTTTCCTGATTTCTTTACAGATTCTTCTACCTGGCCCCATGGACTGAGTCTTCCAGGTGCCCTGCTCCCCTTCCTGATACTCACCATTCCTACAGTGTCAGCCACCACCAACACGGGCTGACTCCCACATCTCTCCCTTCCCCCGGACATGTCTCTGGGTTCTATACATCGAAGTGCCTTCGAGGCACCTGCACCTGGATGCCCTGGGCATCTCAAACACAACACTCCCTAATCTGCCCCCTCCCCCCAAACACCCCAGACCTCCCCCTAATCCTTTTCAATTTCTTATCACTATCTCTGTAACTTCCCAAGAAAGAAAATTGAAAATCATGCCAGGACTTCAAGATTTGAGGTGAGGGTGGGCTTAACGGAACCCCAAAGGAATGAGCCAAACTGGAAGCCCTGGCACACTCAAAGACAGCCCTCAAACTCATTGTTCTTAGGTTTTTCAGGATGGGGTACCTTACAGAAAGATTTTAGTCAGGGTACCTGGATCAACAACAGCCACACCCCTTATTCCAGCTGCAGAGACAGGCCACCCAGAACCAAGCTGAAGTCTCTCACTCTTCAACCTTCAAAAAAAAAGCAACTGTTGCCTCCCTGTGGCAAAGTGAAGGCACTGCAGCTTTTTTACCAAGGCCAAAGGTTGGCCAAGTAGACTTCTTAGGACCTGACCCTTTAAGAAGGCTTTCTCTTACAAAGGACTTTCTCCACCTGCATTTATTAAGAAAACAATCATGGCCCTCCTTGTTTTGAAATGAAATAATTGAGTCTTAAAAGTCAATGTTATAACAAAATGAACTTTGGTATTTTTATGTTTGGCAATGCAGTGGTTCCTCGGTCTCCATGGGGGATTGGTTCCAGAACTCCTGTGGACACCAAACTCAGCAGATGCTCAAGTCCTGTATAGAAAATGTAGTACTTGATTATACCAGTGCATATCCTCCTGTATACTTTAAATCATCTCTAGATTACTTATAATACCTAATACAATGTAAGTGCTATATGAATAGCTTTTATGCTGTGCCTTTTAGGGAACGATGACAAGAAAAAGAAGTCCATGTATGTCAGTACAGACAAAACCATCATAGGCCTAACTGCATAGTGCATACACATTGGCAACAACATAACATTTCTGAAAAGGTATTTTTAATCCATGTTTGGTTGAACCTGTGGCTGTGGAACGCATGGATACAAAGAGCCAACTATACAGATTTAAAATTATTTGAAACCATCAAAAGCCAATTTAGCCTGACCAGGTGGTGGCGCAGTGGATAGAGCATCGGACTGGAATGCGGAAGGACCCAGGTTCGAGACCCCGAACTCGCCAGCTTGAGCGCGGGCCCATCTGGCTTGAGCAAAAAGCTCACCAGCTTGGACCAAGGTCGCTGGCTCCAGCAAGGGGTTGCTCGGTCTGCTGAAGGCCCGCGGTCAAGACACATGTGAGAAAGCAATCAATGAAGAACTATGGTGTCGCAACGGCAACAAAAAACTAATGATTGATGCTTCTCACCTCTCTCCATTGTTCCTGTCTGTCTGTCCCTATCTATCCTTCTCTCTGACTCTCTCTCTGTCCCTGTAAAAAAAAAAGCCAATTTAGAAATTTCTATCTTAGTGGTTCAGCGTCTGATGTTATCGTGATATAACGTAGGTATCTGGTGGCCTGCCATGGTGCAGAAAATATGACCCAGCGGCACTGTGAAGAAGACCTTCTTTCACCCAAGGCTGTTACCACTCTGAGCCAGTTCTGACTCCTAAGCGTCTCTACCCCATAGCAAATGGCTCTCTGACTCAGTCCCTTGGATAGCGGTGGCTTTACTTGTTTCTGAGGATGAGATAACGAGTCATTGAGCTGTGTTATAGGGACCAATGAGCAGCTCTGAGTTTGGGGGAAGACAGGCTCTGCTGAAATGCAGGTGCACTGAAGCCCCTCTGAACTGTATCACTAACTAAAAGAATCAAAATAGCATCAGAAGAGACCTAGCTGGTTGTCTCAATGGATAGAGTCTCATCCTGATGCACTGGGGTCCCAGTGCAAAACCATTTCAACCCCAGTCGGGACAGGTACGAGAAGCAACCAATGAGTGCACAACTAAATGAAATGATTAAGTGAAATGAGTTGATGTCTCTCTCTCTCAAATCAATGAAAAATTAAAAAAAAAAAAAAGTATCAGGGAAGAGCCATTAAAGGGGGAAAATGTACTGTCAATAATCAGGAAAGTGAGAGGAGACAGGCCTGCGATCCAGTTAGTAACAGGACACTCTTATTACACGGGAGAGAGTGGGTTGGCAGCCCCACCTTACAGACAAGAAAAGGCTCAGAAAAGTTGCCACGATCACCCACAGCAGTGAACAATATGGCCCAGACTCAACCCAGTTCTCCTTGTTGTTAAAGCATGTTTCTTCTCTATAAAACAAGTCAGACCCTGTTTGTCTTTGTATTTTTGTTTTGCTTTGGGCTAAGGAATTTATACATTTAAAAAATGCTTCTTACCAAGCCATGTGTAAGGTACCTATGGAGAAGTAAAAAATAATCCCCAATTCTCTGGATATTTTTGGTAAATGCTTCCTCTCCAGTAAACACTTGGAGCAATTAACAACTAGAAGGCTGGCTACCAGGTTGCAGGAATCTTGTGATACACTTTGAGTCTTGTTGGCCCCCTGCTGGTTTATTTCCAGAACTGTACAAAGTCTTTTGCGTTTCTCAATAGGCAGCTGTACCCAAGGCACAACCTTATACCATGGTGATCGCATTCTAAGTAAATTAGCATATATTACTGAGCTCTTGGCAAAAACTTCTAGGTAGACTTTTTTAAAACACAGAATAGAAATGGGATATTTTCCTTGGACTGAAAGGAAAAATGTCTCAATAGATCCAGATATCAAATAGTGTTTACATATTTATGTTATAGACATATGACTTTTTCCTGATGTTATATATTTAAACTTCAGATATTTACTGAGTACATTAGGGGTTCTGAATGAGTCACCCCAAGATGTGTTTCTGTGGTATTCAGATAGAATTTGAGTTAATGGCAACAGAGACCCTGTGGGCTCAAGAGAAACTTCTGCCACCAACCCCTTTAATTAGCTAGAAGATTTTGAAATAGGGGCCTTGCCATAATAGGAGATTATCAGAGATAACCTTCTTTACCTGCTGACGTGGCAGAGTAAACTACTGATTACTGAGCAGCTGCCCTTCTTACTATCCCGCAATGCCCCTTCCAAGCCCCAAGGCCCATCGACTCACCCTTAGCTCAAGATGGCACATACGCCTCATTCTCCCTCTGTCTTTGAATCTCTCACATATGTGGGATTCCCATGCATACATATGTAATTAAATGTGGTTATTTTCTTTTCTAATTAGTCTGTCTCATGTTGATTTAATTATTAGATCAATCCAAAGAGCCTAGGATGGTACGGGGAAGCTTCTTCCTCCCCACAGTGCCTACTATATGTCTAGGTACAAAGCAGTAAACAAACAGACCTAGCCTCACGGAGCTCACGCTCCGGTGGGGAGACAGACTATAAGCGAGTAACAAAAGCGATTAATTATAAATCCCCTCCCCCAGATGCTATGGAGCTTAAAAAAACAAAAGGACACTCTGCTAGAGAATGGGGCCACTCAGATAATGCTATCAGGACAGCCCTGTCTAAGGAGGTGACTTTGTCACTGAGACCAGAGAGGAGGACACAGCTATGCAGGGTGGGGAGAACAAGTGGTGTGAGAGCCTGGAGGTGGGAAGGAGCTGGTGCGCTGCGGGACTGAAAGGGGAGCAAAGTCGGGGGAGGGCGTACAGGAGACACGAGGCCTCCTAGCGCACAACAAGAAGTGTTCTTTCTGCCTGGGTGCAATGTGAAGCCACCGACTGAATCTTAACCATGGCAGTAGGACTGATCTGACTTAAACTTGTAATGGCTGGCTCTGCCTTCCCTGTGGAGAACGGCTTGAAAGAAACCAAGAGGGTAAGTGGGAAGATCAGTTAGTGACAATTTCAGAAACCCATGCCAGACACATGGCATCTTGAACCGGAGTGTGTGAAAACCTAAAAAAAAGAGAGAAAATAGGCAAAATAACAGAGGCATTTTAAGGACAGAAATGAATAAACTGTTTCTAATTTGAGTATGATGTGTGATACAGAAAAATTTAGGTGTTTTAGCTTGCACACAGTAGGGTAATGGTGGCACTATTCACTTACTCAGAAGAGGTTGAAAGAAACAGATTGAGGCCTGACCAGGCAGTGCCGCAGTGGATAGAGCATCGGACTGGGATGCGGAGACCCCAAGTTCGAGACCCTGAGGTTTCCAGCTTGAGCGTGGGTTCATCTGGCTTGAGCAAAAAGCTCTCCAGCTTGGACCCAAGGTCAGTCTGCTGAAGGCCCGAGGTCGAGGCACGTGTGAGAAAGCAATCAATGAACTAAGGTATCGCAATGGCAACGAAAAACTAATGATTGATGCTTCTCATCTCTCTCTGTTCCTGTCTGTCTGTCCCTATCTATCCCTCTCTCTGACTCTCTGTCCCTGTAAAAAAAAAAAAACAGATTGAGGAAGGTGGTGGTAGAGAAATCAGTGTTGACACATGGTAATTTGGCAGTCACAGACGCCTCTATGGATACAAAAAAGAAGTCTGGGCTAAAAATACACACATTGGAACCATAGGAAAAGAAATGGCATTTAAAAAAGTGGTAAGAAAGTGAATGAGACCATCTGGACAGAGAATTTAGAATAGGAGAAGTGGACCCAGCCGTGAGCCCTGGAGAAATCAGCAATTAAAGGCTGCATTACAGAAGCAGGAAAAATCAGTTAAGCACGAAAGCAAATAAAAATGAAACTGAAGAAATAGCTAAAGGAAAAGGTGCCATCTTGGCATATATTGACATCTTGGTACGGAAAACAAGAAAGAAAAGGGTTTTAAGGAGGTAAAGGGCCCTGGTCGATTGGCTCAGTGGTAGAACATCAGCCTGGAGTGTGGATGTCCCGAGTTCGACTTCCAATCAGGGCACACAGGAGAAGTGTCCATCTCTTATCCACCCCTCCCCCCTCGCTCCTCTCTTTCTTCCCCTCCTGCAGCCATGGCTCAATTGGAGCAAGTTGACCCTGGGCACTAAGGATGGCTCCATGGCCTCTGCCTCAGGTGCTAAGAAGAGCTCGGTTGCTGAGCAATGGAGCAATGGCCCCAAGTGAACAAAGCATTGCCCCCTAGCGGGCTTGCCGGGTAGATCCCTGTCAGGGCACAGGCGGGAGTCTGTCAGGGCACATGCAGGAATCTTTCTCTGCTTCTTCTTAAAAAATTAAAAAAAAAAAAAAACGGCAGCAATGGTCTAGTGTGCTGAATGCTGCTAAGACACTGAATAGCATGAAAGCAGAGTGTAGGTGCATTTGGCCAAGATGTTGTTGGCCTTCACAATAATAGTCTAAAAAGTATCTGAAAATTAACAAATGTGACGCTGAACTTGAGAACTTGCCCCTGAAGGTCCTCATTTTGCTCCTCTGGTGGAAAACTGTTCCTTTCTAGTTCCTCAGACCAAACTCAGCTTTGACCCTAACTCCTCTTTCATTCAGTTCCTACCTCCAGCCTGCCAGCTTATCCTGTTGGCTTAACTTCAAAATATATCCAGGATCTGACATGTCTCACCATGTCTCTAGCTCCTAGGCTAGTATATCTCTTACCTGGATTATTACAATAACACATTGTCCCCTACAGGAATATCTTCAGTACAGCAGTCAGAGTGATCCTTCTCAAAGGAAGGCTGATAACAGCATAGGACTGTAAGACCTATGCCATCTGTCCCCATAGACAAGCCTCCTACTTCCACTCCTGTCATGACCCAAGTCACCTCCTTCTATTGCCCTGAGATTTGGGCTCCAGCCACACTAGCCTCCTGGCTCCTGTGTAACACTTCAGCCCCTGCAGCTCCCTCTGCCTGGAATGTCTTCCTCCATACATCATACAGCTCACTCTCAACTCTCCAATTTTCATTCACCTTCCCAGTGAGGAGTCCCCGGCCCCTATTTTAAGTTGTCTCCTTCATTCCCCTCCTCTGCTTTACATATACTTTTCCTTTTTATTGAATTTATTGGGGTAACATTGGTGAACAGAATTATGCAGGTTTCAGGTACCCAACTTTACACCTGCTTTATATATTTATAGCACTTTCAACCATTTGGCTTATATATTTTACTCAATTGCTTATTTAAGAGCTATGTCTCCCCTGCCCTGCCAAATCTTTGAGGCTTGTGTTTATTTCCTCAGTACCTAAAACCATGCCTGGCATTCAAGAAATACTTCTTGACTTGACAAAGCAGTGGTGGGAATAGTGGGCCACAGTGAACTAGGAGAGACAGGGAGGTGAAGAAGTGCTGGCATTTAAGTCCAGGAATCTTTGGGAAGAGTCTATGTCAAATGTGTGTTGAAATTCACACCCAAATACCTGTATTATGTGTACTCTTCTATAAAAATTAGGAAGAAAAGGCCTTTTCTAATTTGGTCCTTCATAATAAAATCCTAAAATACATGTTGGAAGGGCTATGGAAGATGCTCCATATATCTGCCAGAGGTGGGAGATGAGCACAAGTGAATGTCTGAGCAGAAACAAGGCAGGTAGATGAAAGGAACACTGCTACACTCACTTGAATACCCAATGAATTAATGCCAAGGTTCAGGGTTGGGACACAGCCAGGCTTTTTATTTTTGTTTCCAAAAGTGTTTGGACTATTTTCTCTGTTATGTTTACACCCAAGCTGTAATATAAAGAATGACGCCCAAGATGCTCCCGCACTGGTGTACACGACTCTTCCTTTGATTATGGACAGGACCTGTGAACAAGAAGAGCTATCACTTCCTTGTTAAGTGACAGAGGTGATGGGACAGTCACTCCCATAATTATATTATAATGAACAGACTAAAGAGATATTCTCCCCCTGGCTTTGAGGAAGTCACCTGTCACACTGTAAGCGGGCCACCATGTGGCTTAAAACTTGAAGGTGGCCTTTTACCGTGGAGAGTGACCCTGGCCAACAGTCAGCGAGAAAAAGGGGATCTCACTCTCACAACAGCAAAAAAACTGAATTCAGCAACAACCTCAATGAGCTTGGAGGAGGGCCAGGAGCTCCAGCCAAGACTGCACCTCTGGTCAATACCTCTGCTCCGGAGCCGGCTGAGACTGAACAGGGATGCCAGCAAACACATGTCTGCCTCCTGACCAGTGGGCCCACAAGATAAGAAGTGGCTACTGTGTGCTAAACTTGTGGTCATTTGTAACACAGTAACAGAAAACTAAAATGCTAGCCAATATTCACTCCTGTAGAGATTGCTTGGGGAGACCTAACGTGGCTGTGACCTCACATTACCCCAAGGGTAATAATGGAAACACAATTTTAGATTCTGATTTGTCCTAATCCAAGGTCTTTCAAACCTCCATGTCCTTTCCCTTGCCATTCCCAGATGAAATGTCACTTCTTTAAAGAAGCATTTCCTTACAGCCAACCCCATCCACCCCCATACAAAATAAATTACTCCTTTTCTTTGTTTCCAAGGCAGAGGCTTGCTTGTACATCTACAAAACACTTGCCATGCTGTACTGGGATAACCTGTGCTCCTCCCAGCCCCCCCCCTCCAGTGAAGCTTTAGGGCAGAGCTGCTCCAGTCTCCTCACAGGGCCTGGCACACAGTGGGTACTGCATGGTTGGCTATCCAGGGAGGGAAATGACGCTCGAGATTAACACAGGTTCTTGATGCCAGGATGCTGCTTTCCCACATCAATGATCAGGCCTCAGGTATTAATAGAAACTCTGAAAGCCCTCTCTATGACAACAGCAGGTGACTCACCTAGCCCTCACTGCATTAAATGGGTGGATATTTACTGTCTCCAAAGATATGGTCTGAAAGGGACAGTTGTGCTTGGAGCAACAGATGGCAGGGGCTGGGAAGGATTTAAATTCTCCCCCAAAGGGGTAGCAGGAAGCCCTGCCTGATTTGTTCTCATTCAAGCCCTCTGCAAGGTTGTTATGCCTGCCGATTCAAATCATCCATGTTAATCCATTCCTAAAATCAAATGTCAGCCTAAATAGGCAATAACCCCACAGTCAGTTTTACTCAATGGCTTCAAACTACGGGTAACAAGCCAGAAACAAGAATCATATATCAACAATTTCCATGGTATCCACAGGATCCCCAGGTAGAAAGAATTTTTAGGAAATTGAAAACTCAGGCAAAATTACACATCATCAATCCATAGAGAGTGGCATTTCCTGGGTGTGCCTTCTCATGAAACTCAGGAAAAGCATCTGCATTTTTACTCAGGAGCCACTCCTGGGGGCGAACACTCGAAGATCTCCCTGCAGTTACCCTACAGTAACCATGGACTGCATTAGGGCTCCCTCATCGGAGATGAAATCATTCCGATTCAGAGAGGACACAAAGCAAGGCATGGAAACACGGGCCTGCTCGTAAGAGCGCTGGTCACCAGCTCCTAAGAGCTAGATTTAGATTCTCTCTATAAATAAATCATTAAAGAACAAAGTGCTGTTTTTTAACAAAATTATCACATCCACATTGCCAGAAAGCTGGGAAAATTCTGGGAGGAAATGGTATTGCCATTTTAAAAGAACTTGATTAACATTTGTTATATTTTAAGATATTTTTAACAGTGTCTAATATAGACTCTCAATGTCACTATCTCTTTTAGCTCTTTTGGGCTTATTCGGCATCATCACCAAGAATCAACTCAGATCCTATAGGTCCTATATTTTGAGGATCTTTTACAAGTACCAGCCATCAGTGACTCAAAGACACAGCTGGGGACATGATTTCCCAAAGATCAGTATGGGAGAAGACGGGCTCGGTTCTAATCTTCCTTTAGTGATAACACTAGATCTTTCTTCATGCACTAGATAAATATTAACGTACCAGACTTCGTGCTAGGGCTACAGCTGCTCTCACAGGACTTATACCTCATGTGGATGCATGTGCATCTATTGTGCAGGGTAAAAAGAAAGGGAAAAGCAGAGAAAGAAAGCAGAGTTTCTTCAATGTATATTAATTATCTTAAATACTAATGGAAACCTTTAAAGTGCAGAACATAGTAAATACCTTCAATGCTCTGTGGGCCCACAAGATTCATGGCCTGGTGAGCTGGATACTCTACCCGTGGCCTGGCAATGCCCAGCTGCTCCATAACACCATGGAGCAGCCTCTGGATGTCTGCTTCGGAGACCCGGTCAGGGGTCCTTGGGCTATAAGCAGATGTCAGAGTCCACCCAAATAGCAACCAAAACATTAGGCCAGATAGCATGGTGCAGACCATCCTGGAGACAGTTTTTAACCTGCAGAAATAAGATCAAATTATATCTATCAGTCATCATTGTCAACTAATAATGCAATCATTCAAGGAGTTAATTCAAAGGACCACTCAGAAAGGGACTGCAATGAAAAATCCTAGGGGGTTGCTTTTGCCTTAAATGTCCACTCTCGCCAGCACATCTGCTGTGGGAAAGTATGAGAGAAACAACAGTGTGTGATAGCCATTTCCCTCTGTACTTGCAGTCTTGGGAAGACCAGGCTGGAATGGCAGTTCTCTGCCATTTTCTAGCCACCTTGCAGCTCCCTGAGAGTTGTGCATTACCCCAAACCCCATCTCTCTCTTCCTCTCTTACTAAAACAAACAACAAAAAAAATTGTTTCCATTTTGAGAGGGTGACATCCTGAATTTTCCCAGTCTCAGGGGAAGAAAGGCTCACATGAAAGAGTTAGGAAGACATGAACAAACAATGAAGAACCACTGAAAGGTTAGAGTGGTGGAAGGGAACACTGACTTAGCAGGCATCTAGTGCACTGGGGATCCTGAGTAAAAACACATACAGCTCAGGTCTGCCCTGTAGTCTGCAAGGAGAGGCCAGACTGCTTGCTCAGCCACACACTAGTTAGGTGATGTTGGGCAAAAGCCACAGTTTTCTCTTCCAAAAGATGAGAAAAGCATCTGACTTATAGGATTGTTGTGAGAAGTGTGGAAACACATGTAAGGGAAATTAGAACCATGCCAGGCACAGAGCTCCTGGCATTGCTATTACTGTGTTAGCAATGTTATCTTACGGTTCTGGAGTTAGAATTTGGGGAAGTAGTGAAGGAAGACAGGTGAGAGGGAGAAAAGGACTATGGGAGTCATTGTCATCAATGTCGGCTTCCATAGAGCCAGACGCCTGCAGAACAAGGGGGCGAACTCTCAACGAAGCTTTCCTTTGCAACTGCTAACCCGCGCTTCTGACAGTGGCCACACAACCCCACTCTTTTGACCCTGAAACTGAAATATTCTTAACCCCTAACATCTTTCTCTGTATAGAAAAAGACCTTGCCTAGTCACCCCTGGATACAAAATCTCGCTCCCCAGAGCAAAGCCTGCAATTCTGACGTTAAAGGCGGAGGCAGACGCCAGCCTCCCCAGCCATCTTTCCCTCAGCACCAAAAGCAGGACATTTTTTTTGTCATTTACAGCCCCGGCCAACACAGTTCTGATTTGATGAGCTACATTCCCCACCCCGCGTTACTCCTTTCCTGGTATTTATAAACGAACTTCCGAATCCCGCACCGCTTTGTCTGCCCCCAGTTCAAGGTTTCAGGACACCCTTCCCGACTCCCCATTCCGCAGAACCCGCACATCTCGGCTGGGCCTCGGGAGGCAGAGCCTGCGTGGGCGGCGTGGGCGCAGGACTCACCAAGGGTCCGGAGGAGCCTGCCACAGACCTGGGCCTTGCTAGAGGGTCAGCACAGAACAGCAGTCCGGTTTCTGATGCGCCGCGGTCCTCTGCGTCCTAGCCCCGCCCTGGCCCCTCCTCCCGCAGGTGGTGGCCGCCCATCAAGAACTCCCCAGAATGCAACCAGATGCTGGTCCTCCTACCAGGAGCCAAGCAGCGTTGCACCCAAGCATTTCAAATGCACGTTTCCTAGGGATCTTTTCTCTACCGACTCCTATGGAAGTAACCTTTCCTCAAGCAATTATCTAAACCAGGGGTCCCCAAATTATGGCAGGGCCACCGCCCCCTGGAAGGGGCACCTCTTTCATTGATGGTCAGTGAGAGGAGCACAGGATGCATCCACATCCATAGTTCCCATTGAAATACTGGCCAGTTTGTGGATTTAAATTTACTTGTTCTTTATTTTAAATATTGTATTTGTTCCCATTTTGTTTTTTTACTTTAAAATATGTGCAGTGTGCATAGAGATTTTTTCAGGTTTTTTTTTTTATAGTCTGGCCCTCCAACGGTCTGAGGGACAGTGAACTGGCCCCCTGTGTAAAGAGTTTGGGGACCCCTGATCTAAATGATGTACCTGGTTGCTGCTTTGTACTTCACCCTGCCCCCCCAGCACATCTTTAATTCTGCCACCTTGCAACATTTGGTTTAAGCTTTTTAGCTTTAAGAGAAAAGAGGAAATGGGGCAATAAACGGCAGAAGAAATAAAAGATGAAGAGGTCCTGAGTGCTTTCAGGAGCCCTTTTATTCAGCAAGTAAACGGAGGCTATTAAATACAAACTGCTAGCGATTTGTTAAAGTAAAACATCCAGAACATAGGAAAACCTCTAGGAATATGAGTCTTGAGTGTTATTTCTCAACTTCCACAACTATCAAGTAGAGGGCCTTTGCCTTGAAGATAAAGCATACTCCCAGCAGAATGCTGAAATTTATCCAGGTAGACAGACCCAGACTTTTAAGTTTTTATACAGCAAACTTGAACACTTCAATTTTATCCAAATACAAAAATTGAAATGTGAAATTACACAATAGTATGGCAAGTCTCAAAATGGAATGACTCAAGTATTTGGGGGTATGAGAATGACTGAACTTGGACCAAGCTGGGGTTTAATATTTATTATTCACCTATACTGTTATACCCCCACTTCTGAATTTTACTTTAACATTGTTAACTAGTATTATCTTCATTTTGTGCTTGGAAATATGGAAAAATCATTAAAACTTATTGCTTTTGTGATGAATGGAAATTTGATATTTTAAAAATAAAGCGTCTAACCAGGTGGTGGATCAAGTGTTGGACTGGGATGCTGAAGACCCAGGTTTTAAATCCCAAGGTCACTGCCTTGAGCACAGGTTGATCCCTTGAGTGCAGGGTACCTGGCTTGAGTGTGGGATCACAGACATGACCCCATGGTCACTGGCTTAAGCAAGGGGTCACTCACTTGCTGGAGCCCCCTGGTTAAGGCACATATGAGAAAGCAATCAATGAACAACTATGATGTCGTAATGAAGAATTGATGCTTCTCATCTCTCTCTGCTGTCCGGACTATTTGTCCCTCTTCCTCCTCTCGCTAAAAAAGTATTAACTTCCTATGCCTTCTTACTAAATTAGTCTTCCAGTTCAACATTTCACCCATCCTCATCAATACAAAGGGACATAAATACATTTTTTAAGTTTAAAAAATATACTTTTAAAACTTAAATATACTTTTATTTTAAATAACTTCGAAATCTATCACCTTTATTGAATAAATTTGAAATAAGAGATGCGCTGCTATCAAGAACTTGGTAACAAAACTATGACTCTAAAGTGCTCTTAACATGCACACACTAGAAGTCTGGTTGTTCTGAGTAGGCATGCAACACTGTTCTATTCTGCCACATCTGAATGTGGTATTCTAACAACTGACCTACAAAACTCTCTTTGAAGTGGTTGATTCTGCCTGTGTATTACTTCCTCTAAAAGTTAAGAGAATATCTTCAATTGTTAATATTATTCCTTCTTTAAATATTTGTAATTTCTAAGCATTTAAAATATAAATTACAGATTTGCTTGACAATGTGGATCAAATTCTAAAAGATAGTTTGTTTGAATCACATTTGAGTCTCAGGCAAGTCACTTTTCAGAAAGTTATTTTTAATGTCTATGCTAAATAAATAACATTTACACACAAGACAAAACCAGCATTGGCTTTTGTAAGAATCCAAAGTATAAGAATCCGAGGTAAATATGGAGATGAACAATTATTTCAAAATTTTAGAATCAAGTATCAGCATGTAAGAAATCACTTTTATTGAGTTTTTCAAGGTACATTATTCCTCAGTTTTAAATTCTATACTGGATAAAACAGATGTAAATATATTTGTGCAAATTAACTTTAAAATCATAGTATGGCTTAAAAGTCATCAGTTATTACTGCAGCATCATACTATATAAGCACACTCAAGTCATTATTCTACTTTAGCCATCATTCTTAAGTGAACTCCCTGTATACATCTACGAGCAACAGAAACCTAATTACTTCCCCCAAATAGAAATAAAGGATTCACATGCTACTGAAACAAGTTAATTTCTAGGGACCTGGGTAAAGACAATAACATCAATGTAATTCAATTTGCAAGGCTTATCATTTCCCTTTATGTTAGAAATTTCTTTTAGAAACCTTATCTGACTTAGGAGGAATAACAGGAAATGGCTACAACTCATTTTATTCTTCCTATCACACTTAATAAAATTCATGCAATTTTCAAAAACTAATTTCTTATAAACCCAGTCAATAAATTCTTTTAAAAAGGTGTAAGCTTTTTAAGAAATTACAACAAAAGTTTTAAATACTGTCATAATTAAGGAAAACAAATAAGTCATTTATTCAAGCACAAGAATCCAAGTTGCTTGTGCAATGAAATTAAAAATCTATCACAGAATGATCATCCTGAGCTACAAATTAACATGTAGATTACCTTGCAAACACATCACCAACTGCTAATTTTATTTACATTAAGACAAGTATAACATTAACCGATTACAAGTCGACAGGTTTACTTGTTGGTAGCAGTTGAGCTTTTCCAATAGGATTTTTGGGAGAACCTTTATACCAGGCCCTTTCCCTCGCTGACAGTTTCCTAAGGACCCTGTGATTTATTCCAGGAGGAAAGCCCACATTATTATTTACAACAGATTTTAACATATCATGATTTGTCAGATCCTCCAAGGGAACCTTAGTTTGGCCATCAGATATCACTTTCTGTTTATAAACCCTGCTTGACCCAAGATAAGCATGCATGGAGTCTGGGTGCCTCTTCATCTGTGAGAAAGATTTAGAAGTTAAGTCCATGCTTGATCTTAAAACTGCACCATCATTTGGCTGCTCACATGATGAAGACTTCTGTTCTTTAAGTCTTGATTGGGCGCATAAAACTGAAGAATCCTTTGATATATTTTCTTTACAAGAGGAAAGGGCACTGTCACAGCTCACTGATTTAACCAGAGGAGAAGCAGTATCATCAAGATGTGCCAATTTATGCCTTACAGGTTGTCTGTTATACTCCAGCAAAGAATTAATTCTTCTGACAGACTGACGGACAGGTGTGCGTTGAAATTTTAGAGGTGATTTAACTTTTGTCTTACTCGGTTCATTTAAAGAAAGCTTATTAAACCACTGTATGTGGTCTGAAACCTTTCCAGGCTCTGCTGCTTGTAAGCGTGCAGAAACCACTGTCTCACAAGTTTCCACCAGTGACTGCTGTTTAACCCTTCTCACGGGTCTCGGTTCCGACAAGTCGGGTATATTACATTTAATCTGCTCTGAGGAAGAGGTGTTGGCCTCATCCTCTCTAGAAGCTGTGCATTTCAGTAAGTTCTCTTCAATCACTTTCTCCTCCTTTAATTTAGTATTTAGTTTATCCCTTGGGGATGGCTGTGTTTTTCTTTGTTTATCACTGGGCAATTCTTGTTTCTTTAAGTAATTATTTGGGATATTTAAATGAATGCTTTCATCATGTTCCATCTTCATCTCAGTTGCTTCTCCATCTGATTTCTGAGTTTGATGTAGTGAGAAGTCTCTTTCCGAAAAACTATTCTCACCTTCACTAGTGTGGTGTTCATTTGATTCTATCACAGTCAAATCATTAGTTTCAAATAGATTTTTCCCTGGGCTATATGCTATAGAAGATATTTCATTTACTTTCACTACTGCCCCCACATTAGTTAGTGATGACTGCCTGTGATTTATCAATGCATGAAGCTTACTTCCAGATTTAGAAAATGCTTTCTGAATTTTCACCAAAGTCTCTGTACTCAAGTTATTTTCATCCCCACTAAGCAAGCTTCCAGTTATGTTGTTGTTATGCTTACTGTGTACAATAGAAGGGGTCAGTTCATATGAATTGATAGATAACTTTTCCACTATAATATCAGGCTCCAAAGAAGAGTTTTCCACCTCAAGATTTCCCTCTAATGGAGAAGTTTCGTTTGCTTCTATTTCTTGAAAACGTGAATTACTAGGTCCTGTCCAAGACATTCGGTAGCTTGTTCCATCTAATCGCTTTGGAGTTAGTAAGTTTTCCTCAGACTTACTGATCTTTTTGGAACCTAAAATAAAGCAGTCCAGGGTTTTTAATCATTACATATGACCTAGTTTTAGAATATTATCCAAATACATGGTAAAGGTACTAAGCATTTAATTACAATAAAGATTTGTGTTGAAGTAATTTTTAATGCCAAACACTTTCATATTTATATTTATAAGCATCCTCCAATTGTTCAAGAAAAATACAATACCAGTTCAAATATTTCTATTCAAACATAAATTTTAAATTTCTAGAACAGTAAATTACTTAACATGTTTGATCGTTAAAGCAACTAAAGATTATGTGTCAATTATATTTCAATAAAGCTGAAAAAATACCTTTACCTTTCTTTGTTAGTCTGTCATCAATATCTGGGCTAAAAAGTAAACCTGTTTTTACAGATTCAACCCTATTTTTTAAACTTTGTTGATTTGCAAGTCGTCGACCAATGTTTTCATGTCTCTTGACACCAGAGCACCCAATCTGTACAGAAAACAATTAAAATGTTTTGGTTAAAAAACCAGTTAATTTTCAAAATATTAAGACAAAGTAGATTTTTTATAGTTATCAAAATCCTCAATAACTAAGTAAAAACAGTATATACCTGTGAGAAACAGTCTTCTAGCAAACACAAATATATTAGCATACATGCTGATAAAACTATAAGCATTTGACTTGGCTATTAGATATTTTATGATCCAAAATAAAAAATAGTATTACATATTCATTAACTAAAACAATTTTTAAAAATAAACAAATAAAAAATTAAGAATTTATGATGAGTCTGTGCCAGGGTCTATTCACAACAGTGAAAAAAGGAAAACAAACAGACAAACCCTAAGATCAAAATCTTACCTTCATAAAATTTATAATCTAGATGGAGAGATTCAGACCAGAATAAAATAATCAGGCAATTATATTGTATAATATATAATACAAAAGATAAAAAGTGCTATGGAGAAAAGTAAAGTAGGGTATGAAAGATATAAAAGGGTAAAAGGTGGGGATGCAACTTTAACCAGAGCGATACGATAACTTGTGGCCCTGGCCGATGCTCAAGTACCGAGCTATTTTTAGCACCTGAGTCTGCCTCAAACCAACTGAGCTATCCTCAGCACCCAGGGCCAACACTTGAACTCATCAAGCCACTTGCTGCGGGAAGGGAAGAGAGAGAAAAAGGAGAAAAAGAGGAAAGGAAGGGGGAGAGAAGCAGATGGTGGCTTCTCTTGTGTGCCCTGACCAGGGATTGAACCCAGGATGTCCATATGCCGAGCCAACTTTATCCACTGGGCCAGCCGGCCAGGGCCAATGCCTTTCTCTTTCCCTTCCTCTCCTCTCTAAAATCAATTTAAAAAAGAGAAAATAAAAGAAAAACAAAGGAATGCCCGCATGGTTTTTGGCCTAAGTGGTTGGAAGAATGAGTTGCCATAACTGAGCTGGTGAAGACCAGAGGTAGAAGTGTGGTTGGGGAAAAGAGGAAGAGTGCAGAAATAGAGGCAGTAAAGAAATGCATATTACAGCTCTATTTGGGACAGGTTACACTCGAGATGTTTACTGAATTGATGTTCAAGTAAGGAAGCCAAGTAGGCAGATGTTAAGAAATGGCCAAGTTGCTCAGGAGAGCATTCTGGGCTGGTGATATAAACTTTGCAGCTTTAAGTAAATATGCTTACAACTGACAATCACCTTTGAGTGAGTGGAAAGAGAAAAGAGAAGTCCAAAGATAAAGCTTTGGGCATTTCAAGGCAAAGGGATTAGAAAAGTAACCAGGAAGAAGGAAGAAAATCAAGAGCGCAGTGTCCTTGAAGCAAGGAAAGTAAGTGTATTGAAGAGCAAGTAATCAGCTGGAGCAAATGTTGCTGAAGGGTCAAGTTAAACAAGGACAGATATTTGTCCAGCGGCTTGAGTAACAATGAATCCATGGGTGACCTTGATGAGAGCAGTAGTTATGAGTGCTAGGGATGAAAGCCTGGAATTGATTTAAGCTGAGTAGAAGAGGGGAGACTGGAGATATGCAAGTATGTTTGGTATAAAGAGGAATAGAGAATGGGAAAGGAACTGGAGGGGAGGCAGGGTTGAAAGATCTTTCAGCATGAAGTCTACAGCTTTATGCTAAGATAAACATCAATGAAATGGTGAAAGCCACTTACTACATCTTTGCTACTTTTCCCCAGACTAAATTTCAAACGAAGAGATCTTCGAACTTTTTCTTTACGACTGATTTTAGGAGAGAAGCAGCCTGTTTTTCCTGATTCTACCCTAAAGAGAGTAGAATTTTAAATGTCAGTTTATAACAAAAACTGGAGAAATTTTTGCTAAATAAAATTTGAGAACGTCCCGAGAAAATCATATTGCCAGTAATTCAACAGAGTAATAATTTCCTAAAATCAGTTAAGCTTTAAGATGCCATATATGAATACATTGTATTTACATACAAAAATGGTTTTTTGTCTATCACAAGAGTTACTTAGTCATTTTTATAACAGAATCATTGGAATAAACTAGGGTTTTAAATTAACCAGAAATTTAAAATAACACAGATCAACATGAAGTATTATTTTAAGCAAACAAACAACTCAAATTAGGAACCTTTCTCTAGAGCAGTGGTTTTTAACCGGGGTTCTATCGAACCATAGGGGTTCGATGAGTCGGTCTCAGGGGTTCGGAGAAGCCTCTGTCGCAGAGGCCAGAATAAAGTAATACTGTAATTTGTTGTGAGTTCATGTACTTTGTTGGTTTTGTTCTTTGAGCAAGGTGATGTTCATGCACGGCTCATTTTATGCACCAGTAAAAAAACATATACCTATGTCTTGAATTTGGGAAAAAAAATCATATTTTACTTATCACTAAAGAGAGTTCGGTGAATGTGCACATAAAACTGGTGGGTTCTGTACCTCAAAAAAGGTTAAGAACCACTGCTCTACAGGATGTATAAAGGGCACCTGATTGCCTGACCACACAGTGGAGCAGTGGATAGAGTATCAGCAGCCTGGGACGCTGAGGACCCAGGTTTGAAACTTTGAGATTGCCAGCTTGGGCTCGGGGTCAACCAGCTTGAGCATGGGATCACAGACATGACTCCAAGGAAGCTCACTTGAGGAAGGGGTCACAAGCTTGGCTGGAGCCCCTCTCCCGCACCGGTCAAGGCACATATGAGAAAACAATCAATAAACAACTAAGGTGCTGCAACTATGAGTTAATGCTTTTCATCTCTCTTCTCCCTTCCTGTCTGTCTTTCTCTCTCAAAAAAGAAAAAAGAAAAAGAAAAGAAAGAAAAAGCACCTCACTAATAAAACTATAAGCACAGAGGAAATTCTTAAAAGTCATAATTCTCAGTATAAAGGCAAAACATTTTATTAACCATCTACACCATATATTTATCCAATGAAAATAAAATGTCCTGGATAAATTACCTGCAAACTTTTTTGCTTGCAATCCTTTTGCTTCGCCTCAGCACATCTGTACTAATCAAATGATTCCCACTGACGGCTACAGGAGAGAGTGAACTCTGAGATGACCCTTCTGGGCTCGTATCAAAGTGAACTATAAAATAATCATATGTAACATACCACATATACTTATTTTATTTTCCAAAATAAAAACCATTAATAGCAATTAGAATTAAAGTCTTAATTTCTACTCCTAAACCACAATAAAAATTATATAATTTCTGTTTCAAAATATCAGGGGTCTAATAACACAACTCAACTAAAAATATATATATACATCAATTTTTTTCTTTTTAGATGGCAATGAAAGGTCAGATTAACCATTGCTTTCACATTGGAGTTTTGCTTTATGCTCGTTTAGGAATACAAAGGAGGAGTAGGCACTGTTGCCAATTGGAGAAAGATCAAGTTTTCAAGACTGACAAAGACTTGGTTTGCCCCACTACTTACTAAATGGCTTTAGGCTCTGAAAATAGATTTCTATGGCAAATATAAGTATTATTGTAATGTATATAAAATTTTCAGCACAGTACCTGATTAATACATAATATTAATTTATGTTATTACCTAAAATAAATTGAAAAACAATTTAGAATCTGAATATTCAGTATATACTTGCTAGCCAGCTGCTGTCCATCTGACTTGAGTATAACTTGTCCAATATTTTTGCAGAAAAAATTATCAATTAAACATACCTAACCAGCTTTGGCTACTGCCATGTTCTACACTAAAAACTGGTGGTTACATGTCATTTTGATCAAGTTATTTAACCCTATGTCATAAAACTAACTAAATAATAAATTAGAAAAACAGTAAAAGAGTTATGAAGAACAGCTCCATATACTTTTGACTTATATTTGAAACATGCCCAGGATACACTCCACAAACATAAATCCTCTTAACCCCTTGGGTAGTGAGTTTTTTTCATGCTCGCTGTCCCCCGGGAGTGGGTATTTTTTTCTTCAAAAAATAAAATTAGTTCCAGTTAGTTTTATTAACTTAAAAACTGTTAAGTTTTTTGTTTAATAACCAATTTATTTGGTTTGTTTGATAATCAATTTATAGAAACAAGAAGAACATACATTTGCCTTTTTTAATGTTGCCTTCCACATTTTTAAAACAAATCGATCATACTCTATATGGTCAGGAGGCAAGAGGACATACACAAACATTCATACTACTCAAAGGGTTAACTCATCACTAGTATTGATAAAGAATTCACATGGGTTCCCACAGACATCCACTTTTCGTTGTTGTTGTTGTTATAAAAACAGAAAGTAATACAATGGTTATAGGAACCCTGGATGCATATGACTAAAGAAAACTTTGGAGGTCAATGTAATATATCCAGTGGGACACGGGTAGCTTTATTCAAGGGCTGCAGTCAAGGAGGCAGTCAGAATAGGTGGCATAATGCAGTTTAGTTACCCACACACATGTGAAAGAAATGATATGTAGGTGCTCATGGGCTTTAGATAATACTGTTGCCTTTATACATTAAAAGAAGCATTTTGCAAATAGAATTTATTGATTTGTGCCCTACAAAGTAGGGCCAAAAAAATGGTGAGTTAAAATAATAGGATTACTATTGTTGAACTCATTAATATTTTACTTAAAAAATTCACTGATGCCTGACCAGGCAGTGGTGCAGTGGATAGAGTGTCGAACTGGGATGCGGAAGACCCAGGTTCAAGACCCCAAGGTCCCCAGCTTGAGCGCAAGCTCATCTGGTTTGAGCAAGGCTCACCAGCTTGAGTCCAAGGTCACTGGCTCGAGGAAGGGGTTATTCGTTCTGCTGAAGGCCCGCGGTCGAGGCACATATAAGAAAGCAATCAATGAACAACTAAGGTGTTGCAACAAAAAACTGATGATTGATGCTTCTCATCTCTCTCTGTTCTTGTCTGTCTGACCCTGTCTATCCCTCTCTTTGACTCTCTCTCTGTAAAAAAATAAATAAAAAAAAATTCACTGATTAAGCAGGCTCATACTAATGTTATTAACGTTACAATAGCACAAGAATAGTTAACCTATTTTGGGGTGACTTAGTGAAAAGGAATAAACAGGTTCATCCTTGGGGAAGATGTTATAATGCTAAAAAACAAAAGCCAGTAAAACTACACTTCACATGTGCCATTCGGAAAAAGTTCTCCAAAGTGGAAAAGCCTTTCAATATCAAAAAAGCCACAAAGCTACTTTAAAGAAGTTGAAGTCTCCAACTTCTGACTACTGAAAAGCTACAGACACAGCCTCAGAGTTCTGACCATTACACTTTAATGAACCACAGAGAACCTGTGAAGGACCACCAAGAACAAACTGCTATTCTGTTCAATTACTAAATAAAATAGACAAACAGGAAAATAAACCTTTCAAATAGAAACAAAAGAGACTTTTGAGATCTCATAACCCAGTTAATGAATTCAAAATGGAGTCCTTAACATTGTCAGAAATCAATAAAACTCTTGAAGAAAGAGAGAACATCACATTCTGACTAAATGTGAAACAAATATGAGATGGAGGACCCCAGGTTTAGCTATGGTTTCATTTTATTTGGGGTTGGCCGTAGGTTAATATGAGCCAACTGTATTCTACACATGCTAAAGAAGCCAACTCAACCTAACAGCACAGTAAAAGAAATCTGGTATTCCAATTGGCATGATCATATTATATTATTCTCTGGAGGCTCTAGTTGCCTACATTAGGAATGTGTAGTTCAGTAGAAAGTAAATGGCTTGGCTGGTAAGGGATCTGGAAATCACGCTACAAGAAACAGTATAAATAAAGTTTGTAAAGCTTTTATAAAAGCTAACTGAGCATAAAACATGCAACCCACAATGGTTCCTCCAATGATAATACCCCAACTTTGGATTCAGAGGTGATCAAACTTCCAGCAACCTCAACTCAACACAGCTACAGCTAGATACAGAACTAAAGTAGAATTCAGGATGTTCAATCATATAAAACCTGAACACCAATGCTATTCACAGAAGCACAAACTCTCACTCCAAGTTATTTCTCAGAACTTTCAGTGGGCATGGCCATAAAACACACACACATTAATTATGCTGACCAGTGTCACTTTTTAAATTTAGGGGACTTTATAAAAATTCAGATTTGATAAAAATAGAATAAAGCTCTGGCTCCTCAAAGGTGGTATTAATATGAAACAGCACTTTGCACAAAATAGATAGTCATATTAATGTTTACAACCCAATTATATAAATTATGTTTGCTACCTGATACTGGTGTAGAACTGGTACCAAAGAGATTACTCGGCAACAACTCAAAGTTAAAATTGTGCTTGATGGACTTCCTTTTCTTACTTGAGAAACCATGAGATGACTCTACTGGCAGTTTACGCTTAGCATTTGGTGTCAGAGTCACTGGTGATTCAGACAGTGGGGCTGAAAATAAAAGTACATTTATTGTTTGTTTCTCCCATGGAATAAGTAAAATAAAATAAAAAAGCTTTATAAATTTATTCTTATAAAGCTATTACTAAGGGCTAAACAATGAGTCAATATGTTTACATTATCAAATCTATGCTATATAAATTAATTCCATGCAATTCCTTAAAATAAAAAGGCAAATTGCCAAGAGGCAAGATTCTTAAAACAGTAAAACTTAAACCAAATAGACTAAAAGATGTATATAATTCACATTAAAAAATATTAACAAAGAAAAGAAGAATATTATAATCAAAGAGTTAAAACACAACCTAAATATCATTTTTGCTTTTCATTGTAACTGAGTATTAACCAGTTAATTCATTCTATCTGGAAAACAAAACAAATGATTATATTGTCTGTTACTGGACTGAACAATTTCAGTCACAAGCAAACTAAGATTAAAAAAATGGAACACACTACAGCTAGTGGTTGACTTACAACCACGATTAGTTCCGACAGACCAGTCGTAACACGATTTGGTTGTAAGTTGAGTACGCTATATGTACAGTACTGTGAAATGATGTTATAAAAATCTGTAAGTCATATTTTATCATAATTTTCTTTCATTATTGTTATACATCATAATTTTCTTTGTTCATTTTATGCCATTTGTATCATCTCTACACCATTTTGTTTCTTATTTTTACATTCGTCAGGTTTAAGTAAAACACTGCATTACCAGTACAACTGGTTTAATATTTGCAAAACATACAAAATTACAAAATGCAGGTGCATACAAAAACTGCTCCAGACACGGAGCAGTCGTGGCTAGCGATTGTGGTCATAAAGTTTAATGGTCGTAAGTTGCATAGGTCACAAGTCAATCAATACCTGTAATAAAATTTCTGGTTCTAACACAAAAATAAGATTGAGATATTTTTACATGTTCAAAAGCATGATTTAGAAGATTAAAGATATATAACAGCTTAAAAAGAAATTCTTAACTATAATTTGGGGTTCATTATAGTCAATGTAGCATGTCACAACATAGTATTGTACTACAGTATCTCCATTTTAATATTGGATTTGATTAAACCAAAATAACTCATAAATTTTCATTTAAATAAATACAAAACCTACTGATTCTTTCTTGTTGAGGTGTAGTAGATGGCGTTCTGTTATATTTAAGTTTATTTAGTGCTCCACTGACAAAATCTGAAATGCAAGGCATACATAATCATATAATCAATTATAACTTAATAATTACAATTACTTATCTTTCACCAATAATTCATATTAATATTTGTTGTGTTCTAACATCTAAGTTTGTATCAACTATATATATATATATATATATATATATATATATATATATATATATATATATATATATATATTATTTATTTACAGGGACTGAGAGAGATTCAGAGAGGGATCGAAAGGGACAGACAGACAGGAACGGAGAGAGATGAGAAGCATCAACCATCGATTTTTTGTAGCGACACCTTAGTTGTTCATTGATTGCTTTCTCATATGTGCCTTGACCACAAGCCTTCAGCAGACCGAGTGACCCCTTGCTGGAGCCAGTGACCTAGGGTCCAAGCTAGTGAGCTTTTTGCTCAAGCCAGATGAGCCTGCACTCAAGCTAGCGACCTGGGGTCTCGAACCTGGGTCCTCTGCATCCCAGTCCGACGCTCTATCCAATGCGCCACCGCCTGGTCAGGCTCAACTTATATGTTTTTAAAGTCATTAAAGTTATCTAAAAGAAATTATTTCAAAACAGGATAATTAACTAAATGATATATTTTTCTTCCATTCCACTTATATTCTCCTATCTCAAAAGAAATAAAAGATATACAATACCAAGTGCAATGTAAAATGAGTATTTGATGTACAGAAAGAGTACAGAAGAGGAAAGCATTACTTGGAGATGAAGGGAGGAAGACATGACAACCAGAGAAAGAGCTATGCAGGATAAGCAAAACCTAACCTGTGTTCTGAAGGATTAGTAGACACTGATTTCAGGCTATGTGAATAGCAGATACAAAGGCAGGTACATAAATATAGTATTTATGTATGTATGCTAGAAACCAGTAGTTTAATACTGTTAGAAGCAAACAGTGAGTAGTGGATAGATTAAGAGATAATCCTTCCATATGAGAAGAACAGGGCTTGTGTGTCATTTTGAAAAACGTGAACTACTCTAAAGGCTAAGGGTAGCAAAACTGATCTGCATTTTAGAAAACTAGCAGCAATGTGAAAGACAGACGGAAGGCAGCAAGCCTCCTTAGAGACAGGTGAACTAGCTGAAGGTTCTTCTAAGTGCATTACTAAGTCATTCAATAATTATTTAATTTGTACCTACAATCTTTCAAGTACCATGCTAGCATTAGATATACAACAGTGACCAAAACAAACATAATTTTTTCCTTTTATGGGCTTATTCGGAGAGGAAATAAACAATAAATAACTAAGGAAATACATAACTACAAAATGAAAAGTGTGTTAAATAGTCTGAAGAACAAATATAACAGATTTAGACTGGGGAGTCAAAGGTGTCCATGAGGAAGTGAAATTTGAGACCTGAAGAAGAGTGGAAATTAGCCAGGCAAGAGTTGAAGGTCTAAACAGAGGCAGGAACAGTGGAAAATGGACGCAGAAAGATAGGTATTTAGGAGATTAAAGTTACAAGATTTGGTGAGCAGTGTGAGCTGTGGGGAGGTGGAAAGAGTAAATGTCATATAAGTCTCATTTTGATGACTGAGTAGACAATGGTGCTATCAAAAGAAAAAGAAAATTATGGAAAAGTTAGACATGGCTATGAGACACTGAGATGAATATGAATCCATTTGTGGAAAGATCTGGCCTAGAGAAGTAGATTGGGCAGTCATCAGCTCCGAAATGGTAGTTTTTAAAAATGAAAGTGAATGGCCCTGGCTGGAGAGCTCGGTTGGTTAGAGCATCATCCTGAAGCACAGAGGTTGCCAGTTGGATGCCTGGGCAGGGCACATACAGGAACAAATCAATGTTGTTGTCTCTCTTGCTCTTAAAAAGCAAACAAATATAAAAAATAAAAATGGCACTGAATAAAATCATTTAAAAACAGGACAAAGAGTAAGGTCATCAAGTATCAAAGCATGAAACATTTAAGAGCTGTTTACAAAAATCGAGAAAAATGAGACAGAAGGGATGATTTAAAAGGTAGGAAATCCAAGTGGCATAAGAGTTTTCCTTAATCTCTCCCCTTGAAATTTCAACAATTTGAACAGGTGTAACTCAGTAAAGGAACCCCACCTCGGTGTATAGGCACACCTAAAAGATCCGCACATTGAAGCAACTAAAGGTGGGCAGACAGGAGCAGATGCGGGTAGGGGGAGGACACAGCTCAGCAGCCAGGAGCTCACAGTGGGGCTCCAAAGAGGAAAGGGGTAGAGAGATTCGGTGGGCACTTTCACAACTACCATAACCATGGCTGAGAGCAATCACCAGGGCAGCAGATACAGCTCTGGGACATTGCTGGTTCTCCCATGGTCCACATTCTAGGCAGAGAAACAGAGACACAAAGCCCTGCAATGCCACAGCCTCCCAGAATTGCCTCCCTTCCCCCTTGGTGCTGCGGTGCAGAGTACATCGCAAGCATACCTGAGAACTGACATTAAAGAACCACCGTTTTCTGAGCAAAGAGAGTACACTGTGTCTGGTCCCCAGAAAGAGCACAGGGGAAAGCATGTGGAAACCCAAGGTCACCAACGCCAGAGAGAAGAACACAGAAGACAGCTAGGTTCCCCTAGCCCACTACATCCCCTGTATCATGGATACACTGATGACAGCCAGCATCAGCCTGGAAGTTAGCACCAGGATTTCAGAGAGCTAAAAATTGCAATTCAGAGCCACCTACTGGAAAATAATAGAAAGATCTCTTGGAAGTAATCTAAAAAATAAGAGCCACTCACACTAATGCCTAGACAGAGGAAGAGTCCATGGAATGACACAGTTCAGGAAGAAAATTTAAAAATCTCTAGAAAGCAAACTTAAGCCCGCGCAAACAATATAAAACGACAAAGTATTCAAAATGGGTGTTCTGAAAATACTCAATGAGAAGCCAGAAAACACTGATGATAGGCAATTTAATAGACTCAGAAAGATAATTAACAAACTAAATGAATACTTTACCAAAGAGATTGAAACTTTAAAAATACCAAACAGAAATGCTGGAGATGAAGAATTCAATAAATGAGATCAAGAATGAACTAGTGAGCATAGCAAATAGAGCTGACCAGTTGGAGGAAAGAACTAGAGATATTAAAGATAGAAATCTAAGATAATGCAGAGGGAAGGAGACTCAAGGAAAACACACACACACACACACACACACACACACACTCTCACTCACGAAAGAGCTCTATGAGAATTAGCTTTCTAAGCCAGAAAGAGCAACATAGTATAAGACTAGACAAATCAGCAGAAGAAAGGGAGAAGGGAACAGGGGATCTAATCAAACGAATAATTGATGAGAATTCTCAAACCTATGGAAAGAGCTAGATCCTAGTTACCTCAATTCAAAAAGGCCTTCTCTAAGGCACACTGTATTAAAACTGTCACAAATTAATGACAAAGAAAGTATACTTAAGGCAGCTAGAGAAAAGAAATAACACATAAAGGAAAGCTCATCAGGTTATCATCGAATTTCTCAGCAGAAACACTACAAACCAGATGAGAGTGGAATCAAATATTCCAAGTACTTAAAGAAAGGAATTATATGCCAAGAATAATATATCCAGCAAAGTTATTGTTTAAATATGAAGGAGAAATAAAGACTTTTCCAGACATGCAGAACTAAGGTGAATTTATCATGACTAAATCCCTATCCTATTGCAGGAAATTCTACCTGAAACAAAAAACAAAGCATCACATAACTATGAGTAAGATCTCCAACAAACTTGCAGCCAAAGCAAGGATACTTGGTGACAGATACATAAAAGAGAAAGGGTAAAGGCTGAAGTAGCATAGGAGGATAGAAGATAGAAGCCTTCATAAGACAAAAGACATCTGTATACGTGAAATCTTCTCAATAACCCAATAGTAACCACCCACCAAAAAAAAAAAACAAAACCAAAACAAAAAACTGAGATACATATCTTTAAAAAAAGAGAAAACACTTCCTGGCCTGTGGTGGAGAGAGCATTACCCTGGAACACTGAGGTTACCAGTTTGAAACCCTGGGTTTGCCTGGTCAAAGGTACATATGAGAAGCAATCAATGAACAACTAAAGTGAAGCAACTATGAGTTGATACTTCTCATTCCTCCTCCCCACCTTGTAAAATTAATAAAATCTTAAATTAAAAAAAGAGGAAAAATGTATAGAATACCACCAAACAAACAGAAACACATATACACAAAAAGAGCCAATTGAGCCATAGAGCTACCAGAAAACAAAAGATAAAATGGCTAGAGGAAATTCTCAAGCCTCAATAATTATCATAAATGTCAATGGACTGAACTCACCAAAGAGGCACTAAGTAGAAGACTGTATTAAAATACAAAACCCAACTATATACTACCTTCAGAAGACACATTTAACCTGCAAAAACAAACTTAGGCTCAAAGTGAAAGGGTGGAAAATAATTCTCCAAGCAAATAACTTCCAAAAAAAAGCAGATATAGCCATACTTATAATTGACAAAACTGATTTCAAGACAACAAGGCAACAAGAGACAAAGATGGACATTCTATAATGATAAAGGAGACAGACACTACATCAAGAAGATCTAACACCTCTTAAGAAATATGCACCTGCCTAACCAGGTGTTGGACTGGGACACAGAGGACCCAGGTTCAAAATCCCAAGGTCGCCGGTTTGAGCGTGGGCTCATCTGGCTTGAGCATGTACTCACCAGCTTGAGCACAGGGTTGCTGGCTTGAGCATGTGATCACTGACATGACCTCATTGTCTCAGGCTTGAGCCCAAAGTCTATGGCTTAAAAAAGGGGTCACTTACTCTGCTGTGCCACCCCGCCCGGTCAAGGCACATATAAAAAAGCAATCAGTGAACAACTAAGGTGCAAAAACAAAGAACTGATGCTTCTCATCACTCTCCCTTCCTGTCTGTCTGTCCCTACCTGTTCCTCTCTGTCTCTGTCACACAAAAAAGATATATTCACCTAACCACAGAGCACCAAAATACATAAAACAACTACTAAAAGAACTATAGAAAATATAGACCAAAACACAATCATAGTTGGGGATGTTAATACTCTACTCACAACTCTACATAGATCATCCAAACAGGAAAACCAATAAAGAAATATCAGCCTTAAATGACATATTAGACCAAATGGACATAACTGACATTTACAGACCCCTTCATCCTGGAACATCAGATTATACATACTTCTCCAGTATACATGGAACATTCTCAAGGATAGACTATATATTGAGTCAGAAAAATAGCCTCAACAAAATCAAGAATATTGGAAGGAAATCCGCAAAAATGTGAAAATTAAACAACATACTTCTAAAAATAAGACTGGGTTAAAGAATCAAAGGAGGTATCAAAAGATACATAAAGACAAATGGGGATGACAATATGACATATCAAAACTTCTGTGATGCAGCGAAAGCAGTAACTTTAAGTCATTACAGGCCTATCTCAAGAAATAAGAGAAATCCCAAATAAATAACCTAATGTTACATCTTAAAGAACTAGAAAAAGAATAAAGACAAACTGAAGTCAGCAGAAGAAAGAAAATAATAAAAACTAGTGAAGAACTGAATGAAATAGAGAACAAAAAAAAGAGCTGGTTCTTTGAAAAGATTAATAAAATCAACAAACCCTTGGCTAGATTCACTAAGGAAAAAAGAGAAATGACTCATATACAGGCATTCTCTGGGTTACCAACACAATAGATAGGTTCTGTAGGTTTAAAAATGTTCAAGTATTTATACACTCAGAAAGGTAAAAATAAATATTATGTTAAACATTTGTCTAAGTTGCATTTAATAGGTAAATGTGACAACTTACAAATTCAACATAAGAACCAACCTATAGAACCTATCTCCTTTGTAACCCGGAGGCTGCATGTAAACAAAATCGAAAATGAAAGAGAAGTTACCACAGACATCATAGATATACAAAGGATCCTACTAGAGTACTATGAAAGACTATATGCCACCAATTTCAATAACCTAGAAGAAAAGAACTTCATATAACTATACAATCTTCCTAGACTGAATCATGAAGAAGAGAAAAATCTAAATGGACCAATAAACAGTGAGTAAAGTAAAACGACCATGAAAACCTCCCCAAAAATAAAAATCCAGGACCAGATGGCTTCACTAGTGAATTCTACCAACATTCAAAGATTTAGTCCTTCCCAAACTTTTCCAAAATACTGAAGAGGCAATAACTTCCTAACACATTTTAAGAGACCAACATAACCCTGATACTAAAACCTGGCAAGGACAACAACAAAAATGAAAACTACCATATCACTGATAAATACAGATACAAAAATCTAAACAAAATACTAGCAAATAGAATACAACACATTAAAAAAATAATATATCACGATCAATTGCAATTCACACCAGGAGCACAAGGATGGTTCAACATATGTAAATCGATCAATGTAATACATGACATCAACAAAACAAAGAACAATCATGATCCTATCAATAGATGCTGAAAAAACATTCAATACTATATAACATCTATTTATGATTAAAACACTCAGTAAAATGGATATATAGAAGGAAAGTGCCTCAACATAATGAAAGCTATATATGACAAACCCTTAGTCAATACCATATTCAAAGATAAAAAACTGAGAGCTTTCTCTCCAAAATCAGGAACAAGACAAGGATGTCCACTCTCACCACTCTTATTCAACAAAGTTATAGAAGTCCTAACCAGAGCAATCAGGTAAGAGAAGGAGATAAACAGAAAACCCCAAAGACTCCACCAAAAAACTAGCATACTAGAAACAAACAAAATATAGTAAAGTCGCAGAATACAAAATTAATATACAAAACTTCACAGCTTTCCTAGATGCTAACAATAAAACCTCAGGAAAACCTCAGGTCAGGCCCCAATGTCATTTTTTAAAGAAATAGAACAAAAAAACCCATCAGACTTGTACAGAACCACAAGACTGCACATAGCCAAAGCAATCCTGAGGAAAAAGAATGAAGCTGGAGATATCACACTACCTGACTTCAAATTATACTACAGCCTGAGCAGGCGGTGGCGCAGTGGATAGAGTGTCGGACTAGGATGCGGAAGACCCAGGTTCGAGACCCTGAGCTTGCCAGCTTGAGCGCAGGCCCATCTGGCTTGAGCAAAAAAAAAAAAAAAAAAAAAGCTCGCCGGCCTGGACCCAAGGTCGCTGGCTCCAGCAAGGGGTTCCTCGGTCTGCTGAAGGCCCATGGTCAAGGCACATGTGAGAAAGCAATCAATGAACAACAATGGTGTCGCAACGGCAATGAAAAACAATGATTGATGCTTCGCACCTCTCTCCATTCCTGTCTGTCTGTCCCTATCTATCCCTCTCTCTGACTCTCTTTCTATCCCTATAAAAAAAAATGGACAGAGGACCTGAACAGACACTTCTCCTATAAAGGCATAAAAACAGCCAACAGATATATTAAAAGATGCTCATCTTTACTATCTATTTGAGAAATGTAGATCAAAAGTACAATGAGATGCTACCTCAAACCTGTTAGATTGACTATTATCAACAGATAGGATGTAACAAGTGTTGGAGAGGCTGTGGAAGAAAAGGAACTCTCATTCTCTGCTGGTGGGAATGCAAACTGGTACAGCCACTATGGAAGACAAAATGCATTTCCTCAAAAAATTGAAAATACGAGTTATCATGTGACTCAGCATTCCTTCTATTGGGTATATGTCCAAAACACCCGAAAACATTTGTTCACAAGGACACATGCACCCCATGTTCATCACAGGATTGATTATTCATGGTGGCCAAGACAATAACCAAACTGTCCTTTGTTAGAGGATTGGATAAAGAAGATATAGTACATATATACAATGGAATACTACTTAGCCATAAGAAATGATGACCTATTATCATTTACAACATAAATGAACCAGAGGGAGGGGTAGAAGGGGCCAATATATGGTGATAGAAGATGGTTTGTTTGGGTCATGGGCACACAACACAATATACCACAGAGATGTACACCTGAAACCTGTATGATACTATTACCCAATGTTGGCCCATTAACTTTAATAAAAATAAGTAAATTTTTTAAAATGGAGGCAGGAAAACCATGAAAGAGTAGTATTGTAAACAAAAACAAAAAATAAGGAAAGGAAAAAAAATATTAGGAAGGCAAGGAAATGTCAAGTGGTCAGAGGTTCTCAATAATACAGGCCAAAAAAATATACACTGAATTTAGCTACTAGGAAATTGTGACTTCAATAGGAATACTTTCATTAAAAAATATGCCCCTAATTTTCATTCACACGAAAACACAAGTCTTTTAAATATGTTAATTTACCTGATTAATCACCAATTATCACTCAAAATAGTTATTTAAATTCAAGTTATAGCCCACTTATGTATTGAGAAATCTTAACATTCTCCAGTGAAGTATGTACAAACCAAAGAATACTGAAAACATCAATGAAGAGCCAAACACAGGCAATGCTTAACTCGCAGCCAATGGCTAACCAATCCAATCTTCATGAAACCTGGACAGATAAACAAGGTTAATATGGGAGGGAAAAAGAAAAAAAGGAAGAGAAAAGAGAGCCACAGCAGGAAAAGAAACAACAAAGCCACACCAAGAGCAAAAGCACAGGATTAGACCAGCACATCAAAATCAGGAGGAGGAAAGGAACTGTTTCCTCTAAAATCTGGAACCATCCTGATTGCATCACCGGCCACACTGAAAGAACGAACCATCTCTCCAAAGAAAAGGTTATGTCCCAATCCCTGTAACAGTCTCATGAGCTGACTGTATGTATTTCAGGAAGTACTACACTAAGGACATCATATTAATTAATCAGTTCAGCACTGTGTCACTGTCCATGAAAGATAAGTTGTTAGCACAAAAACACTAGAGAAGCACACACTCACATACACATGCAAGAATGGGGGAAATGGGAAAATTATAACAGGTCAAATTCCTCTTAAGAGTTTGCTCATGGAATTGTGTGGATTCTGGAGCAATACACTTGTCATATCTAAATAAAATTAAGCTAGAGTAACTAACTTAACTAACTCATAATAAACAGCAAAGAAAAGCTCTAAAGATTGACTACACAATGTGAATGTACTCAACACTACTGAAGCATACACTTAAAAATGGTTAAGATGGTAAATTTTGTTTTATTATTCCACAATTTAAAAAGAAGTTAAAAGATTCTTCAAAGCAAATGCAGTCAGATCACACTGATGTTTGTAGCATTTCAAGGCCAGATGCTAAAAAAAAAAAGCTTGCCAAAACACAAAAAATATAAACACTGATGTTTTAGAGCTCCGGAAGAGTTTCAAACTGCTAATGAAATTCATGTATTTCACGATACTTGACAAATACTACCATAATCTGTTTGAATAAATACGGTACCTCTGGGTTTAAGCCAAATATTATTAACTCAACTAGTTGTATTCATTCACTAGTTTATACCTATTAGGAAAAAAACACTGGGCTGGATAATATGATGTATAAAACATGATGTCTACCTTTAAAGAGCATTAAATATAATAGGTAAGAGAGTTATGCACAGGAAATAAATATAAAACCATATGAAAACTATCAGTCTACAGTATTATAGAATGTAGGAATAGAAAAGAGGTTTCCCCACTAAAGAAAGGGAGGAGGAAGCTTGTTTGACAAGACATTTAGGTTGAATTTTGACAACTGGATATAATTTGAACAGCAGGAATAGATAGAAGTATAAATAGTATCAATAAATAGTGTATGCAGAAGAATCGTGTCAAGAAAACATTATAGAATACAAAATACAGTACAGATTGCATAAAGGAAAAACAGGAAACCATACAAAGGCATGCTGAAACAATCCTGTGAAATACCTGTGTCAGTACCGATGCAAGTTTCTGAAGGGTATATGGGTGAGATACATGATTAGTTACACATCAAGAATGTCAGCTTTAGGACCTGGCTGGTTGGCTCGGTGGTAGAGTGTTGGCCCGGAGTGTGGAAGTCCTGGGTTTGATTCCCGACCAGGGCACACAGGAGAAGCATCCATCTGCTCCTCCACCCTTTCCCTCTCCTTCCTCTTTATCTCTCTCTTCCCCTCCGCAGCCAAGGCTCCATTGGAGCAAAGTTGGCCAGGGTGCTGAGGATGACTCCCTGGCCTCCACCTCAGGCACTAGAGTGGCTCCGGCTACAACAGAGAGACGGCCCAGATGGGCAGAGCATCGCCACCTGGTGGGCATCCCAGTGGGGCACATGAGGGAGTCTTTGGCTCCCAGCTTCGAACTTCAGAAAAATACAAATAAATAAATTAAAATAAAAGGTCAGCTTTGACAGCAATAGCAGGGCAGATCCAAAAAGGCGGCACAAAAACCAAGGAGATTCTTAAGAGTAAAAATGCAGTAAACACTGCAGATAGAATCTTACTGAATCTGAAAACTGTGGGAATGTAGCTGGTAAGAGTTAGGCACCAATGGCTTAAAGCCCAAGGGATTAGAGAATGGGAGTGCTGTTTATAGGAAAAGGAATTCAAGCAGAATTTCAAAATGGTGAGCCTGAAGCACCAAGGAAAAGTAGAAGTGAAGGTGTCTGCCTAGAAGACCTTTACTAAAGTGGAATTGATGTGGGTACATAGGAAAATTGTTATTAAATAAAAGCTTATATGAACTGTTAAAAAAATAAAGTGAAACTGACATTTGCAAGATAATAGTGAATGACAGAGATCCAGTGTTTATTTAGATGAGATAACTGAAATATAGGAATGAAGGAATCATAAAGGGAAACGGTAATAAAGATATCTGTGTCTGAGAATAGCTACCTTTGGGGTAGAAAGTTTAATGGGTTGAATTGTGTGCCCCAAGAAATGTTTAAATTCTAACTCTCAGTACTTGTGAATGTGTCTTTATTTGTAACAGGGTCCTTGCAGCTGTACTTTGTTTTAAACCACAGTTTGTGGTAGTTGGTTACAGTAGCCCTAGGAAACTGACACAGAAGACATAAGAGGTACAAAGGAAGCTAAGGAGAAACAGAAGGCGGGAACACATAAACCAGGGATGGGCAATCTTTTCAGCTTGGTGTGTCAAAATTCACCAAAAAACCAAGCATAACTCGGTTGGTGTGTCACTTCGAGAAAAACGGCCTAACCAGAAGTCCCAGAGTTAGACGCTCTGTGCCGTAGTTCTGTTGTTTTGGCCTATAGACCTCCGGCACAGTGTCTACACTACAGCTGGTTTATTTACATACAGTGGTTACTTCTTCCTTACAGAAATCTTTTTTTATATAGCATCCTTCTCATCTAAAATAGGATACAAGCTTTCTTCAAGATGGTTCAGTTTGACCTATTTGAAGAGCCCCTGATCATTACAACCCTGGGAACTTTTCTTATTGAACACATTTTGTTTGTGGTCAAGATCTAGCACTTACTATTACATTGTATTATCATTTTTACTTTTCCATGCATAGCCACGTCTTTCCAACTATGCTGTAAGCACCAAAAAGGCACACACAATAGTTTCTCCTTTTCTATGTTCAGAGGCATTTCACATAAAAGTAAACTACTGTAGCACCACAAAACAGACTGTCACTGCTGCTTACCTCCTACACTTTGTCTTCGCTTTCTCCTATAGTCACCAGGAGTTTCATATTCACCTTCTTCAAAGCCTTCCATTGATGGGGTAGCACAGAGACCATCAATACCCAACATAGCCGGAATCTTTTCCAGGATAAAATCTGGGACATGCCCTAAAGGAAAATGTTCACAATTAAGATCTTTCTTCAACTCCACTTGAAATGTTTAATAGCATACATCAACCTTCTAACAGTTGTCTTCCCAGTTCACATGGAAGAAGCTCAAATCTCTTTCATTTAAACAAATCCCATTACTTAATAATGTAATCACATCTTACCAATATCTGATGCATAATCAATAAAAGTCTGTACTACTGCAGCCTGTAATCGGAGCTTTTTTTCTGTGTTGGCAGACATCTTTTCATGTCCTCCATTTGTCTGAAGAAGGTTTGGTGCAAATATCACTGCAAGATTGCTGCTATCCATCTTATTCTCACTAGACCTTAAATAAAAAAAGGTTTTATGAGATGGCACCAAAGAGAAAAATAAAGAGTTAAAACAATGTATTAAGTACATTTTGAAGACCTCTTACTTTACCAGTCAAAATACAGTTACTCTTCATCTAATCATCTATATGACTGGCTTGAAATAAAACAGAACCAGAAATATACAGCTTCTATGTGATTAAATCTATATCATAAAAATCATTCAAACCATGGAGTCCACACTTTGTTTTTCCCACACAAATTGAACATGTTTGATTTTTAAACCCACACACAAAATCTGAAGTATTAAAAGGCAAGACGTATGTCTAGAACAAGCAAGCTCTCTAACAGAATGGAGAAGGGACAGATTTGAAAAGCAAAACACAGATATTTTAAAAACAGTAATCTGAAACCATTCAGTGGACAAGAATCCTATAATCACTCTATAACAAGTAAATCACTTGATATACTGTTTGTTTTTTAACTTGTATAGGATAGACTTCTTATAGTAAGGAAATATTTTTAGAAAATTTTTCATTCCAAATGAAATTTATTATCTATAAGAGTATATCCCACTATAAACTCTCATTTCCCAAACTTTTAATTACTACTTACCTAAGAGAAACATTCCTGAGGAAGTTAAAGAAGTATCTTAATACATCAATAGTCTGGTCAGGCATGAGACAAGAGACCAACAATGTAGCTATCCTCTTTTCCTCTGTTCCTAACTGTTGAGCTTTGAAAAGTGCTTCATGCAAATCTGCTGGGAGAATGGGTTCTGGCAATTCCCTAAAAAACTGCTTAAGAAGTCCTGCAATATCACAAGGAAGTGCAGAAGATAGGCCACTTTCACCTTGATCCAGTTTATTCTGAAATAGATAAAATAATCTTGAGCACTTGGGGCTTAAAAGTATATTGTAAATATACCCTTCGTATACTTTAAAGAGCTTTCCTTTAATAAATTTTTAACTCTTTAATTATTACTCCATTTTAGAAAGCCAAAAACAAAATTAAATTTTTTTTCATTTATAGGAACAAGAACCATAAAATTGAAACCACTCTAAACCTTCAATGCCTTGGCCTGACCTGTGGTGGCGCAGTGGTAAAGCGTCGACCTGGGAACACTGAGGTCGCCAGTTCAAAACCCTGCATTGGTCTGGTAGAGGCACACATGGGAGTTGATGCTTCCAGCTCCTCCCCCCTTTCTCTCTCTCTCTCTCTCTCTCTCTCTCTCTCTCTCTCTCTCTCACTCTGTGTCTCCTGTCTAAAATGAATAAAATAAAACAAACAAACAAACAAAAAACTAATTTAAACCTTCAATGCCTTATATAAATAGCTTGACTGTGGTGATCATTTCACAATGTATATACGTAAATCAAAATATCAAGTTGTACACCTTAAATGCATTTGTGAATCACATCTCAATAAAACTGAAGAAAAAGCATTATATAAATTTTATAATATCTTCTGTAAGTTTTTCTGCCAGAAAAAAAGCTATTTGTAAATTCAATTTCTGTCAATAATTCATGTAATTCTTCTAAATAGTTCATTCACAAATACCAAATCAAAGTGGTATAAAAGAAAAATTATAGTTCAAGAATATGCTTACCTTTAGTGCTTTTAGACGAATAATCGATCCTGATTTCCTAAAAAGCCCTTCTGTATGAATATGCTCTTCTAAAGATGTGCAAGCATCAACAAGAAAACTGAAAGAGAGATCTCTTTTCAGGTGGCAAGATACACATCTTCCTAAAATCCTATTATTCTGCCAAGTACATGAAAGCACCAGGTACTACACCCCTTTCAGAAGCTCTGATGCCACAAATCCCAATATGTAAGAGTACTTGCTTCCTAAATTCCTGCCTAGAACCCATCTTTTCACCATGACAACTTAAATGAGCCCACTCAATTCTACATTCTTCTCAATCCTCCTTTTCTCTGCTTCCACTCAGAAAACAAGATTTTTCTTTCATATTACTTCTACTCTACTCCATCTCCCAGTCTCTACTCCCTCTCCAGACTCTCATCCCCATGACTCCAACAAAACAACTCTCACCAGTCACCAATGGCCTCTTTCTTGCGAAATCCATGGCAAATTCATTGTCTTAATCTTGCTTGTATTACCAGCATTTAACACACTCGACTACTCTCAGCTCATCTTAAAAATACTGTTTTACTCTTCTGGCTTTCCTACTGATTCCCTGACTGCTTCTTCTCATATTCCTTTTCTGGATCCTCTTTTTCTGCCAGACCTCCACATAGGATGACCCAGAGTTCTAAGGCCTCATTCTTTTCTTCATTCTCTCTCTATATGTGATCCTGCACAGCATACGCAGTTTTAAATATCTACCATCTACTATATTTGCCCAAAAATAAGGCAAGGTTTTTTCTTACTCCAACATTACCTCTCAAGTCAATTATATCCCTGTCATTATAATCCTTTTCATATTTAAAGGTGTGTGCGCTCAATTTTTATATTGAACAATTTTTAATAATCAATGCTAGCTTTAGATGCTTAGTTAACAGCTGGTACCAACAAATTAGAATGGATGGCAGCTATAAGCAACTGAAAGTTTCACTAGTGCACAGTAGCTGAACATCACAGACAGTAACTGACATAAGTTTTTTTGTTTTGTTTTGTTTTCTTAAGCTGGCAAAGAAGTTATAACAAATATGTAACCGTTATTCCTAGGAATATTAGACGTGCGCAATTTTAAATGTTGAAAATCAATATAAACAGACCTTTTATAGGTTATTTAAAAAGCAAAATATTAAGTGGTTACCTTATTCATTACTAAATCTTAAAATTCAATCCTGGGAATGAGTACAAATTAAAGTTAATATACTGACAAGTATATGGTGATGGAAAATGATTTCACTTTGTGTGATGGACACACAACACAATCAACAGTTCAAACGCTACAGATATGTTTACCTGAAACCTATGTATTCTTATTGATCAATGTCACCCCATTAATTTAAACTCTATATGACAAAAATTTTTATTTAATTTGTTTATTTTTTGGTGACAGAGAAAGGGACAGATAGGGATGGACAGACAGGGAGAGTGTTAAGCCTCAATTCTTTGTTGCAGCACCATAGTTGTTCATTGATTGCTTTTTCATATGTGCCTTGACTGGGGAGCTACCGCAGACTGAGTGACCCCCTTGTTCAAGCCAGTGACCTTGGGCTCAAGCTAGTAAGCCTTGCTCAAACCAGATGAGCCCACATTCAAGCTGGCGACCTCGGGGTTTCAAACCTGGGTCCTCTCCGCATCCCAGTCCAACACTCTATCCCTTGCATCACCGCCCGGCCAGGCATGACAGAATATTTTTAAATAAAGTTAAAATATGTAGAAGTTCACAAAAACTTTTTTACATTACTATTGAGAAATGAAGTCATTTACAAGGTCAAAACAAATGTGTGGGTCTATTTATTTTTAAACACTGAAACACCTTTTGAAGTATTTATTCATCATTTCAAACTTTGCTTACCTTGGAATATGTCCATATTTTGGTACAACAGAATGGGGTAATGCATTAAAAGGTACTCCAAATATTTTACCCTAAAATGAAAATATTAGTTACTATCTAATACAAACATGAAGAATATAAGTTTTCTTAAACATTAGGCAAATTAAAATCCTCAGAAAACAAAAAAAGATAGAATACAGAGGTATCATCTGAAGCCTATTTCTAATGTTGTCGAACCTTCTCATCTATTAACTTAGAAAATGTACTGGTTCACCTTGCCTCCCACCCTTGAAGTCTTACTCTACAACAGTGATATAGTGTACCTCTCCTTTTCCATGTGCTATTTGTTCAAAATATGGTAAGTTCGCAATATCTGGAAATATTTTTAATTGTCACAACTCGGGGATGCTACTGGCATCTAGTGAGAAGTCAGAGGTGCTGGTGAACATACTATAATGCACAGGATAACTATATGCCTCACTACCAATTATCTAGCTCAGTGGTTCTTAACCTGGGTTCTATTGAACCCTAAGGGTTCAATAAATCAGTCTCAGGGGTTCAGAGAAGCCTCTGCCGCAGAGGCCAGAATAAAGTAATATCGTAATTTGTTGTGAGGTCATGCACTTTGTTGGTTTTGTTCTTTGAGCAAGGTGATGTTCATGCACGGCTCATTTTGTGCACCAGTAAAAAAACATATACCTATGTTTTGAATTTGGAAAAAAAAACCCATATTTTATTTATCACTAAAGAAGGGTTCGGTGAATGCGCATATTAAACTGGTGGGTTCGGTACCTCAAGAAAAGGTTAAGAACCACTGATTGGCTTAAAATACAAGCTGCTGAGGCTGAAAAATCCTGCAACTTCCTCTCAATGCCCAATAATTCCTGTATAGAATCAAAAATGTCAGTCTTCAAATTTCAGCTATTGGCCATTTGGGCTGAATTAGACACACTTAACCATATCTCCTTGGATCCACATAGAATGAACATTTTAGCAAGACCTGGTAATGACCGTACAGGCTGTTTTGTTTTGTAACCTAAATCTTCCTCAGAACTTACCACTGCTTCCGTGGCTGCTGCTTCGTGTCTCCTGTGATCGCACTGCCCACGGCCACCTTTGACCTTTATGCCATAGACAGCCCGAAGCTGCTGCAAGAGGGCCAGCCTCACCAGCCTCTGATCCCACATCCCGGATAAGTGTCCCAGTTTCCGAGGCAGGATCCCAGTCCTGAACCTCGTTCGCCACCAAGTCTTCCAATTTCCGAGCACTCTCAGGTTTGCGTTCTGCTCCGCTGCTTTCTGACCACACGTCTGACGCAGCCCCGGCCCCCAGCCACTTCCTCGGATTTTCCCTTGCTCCTCTATCCACTTCCACCAACCGTCTCCTCTTAACCCGTCACTCTAGCCACATCTCTCCTTTCTTTCACTTAACCGACCTTCTTTCTTGCCGCACGATCCTTTCAGCTACTTACACAGACCTTCCTTCTTTTCCCCGATCCTTTCGGTTCCTGGGACCACGCCCGTTACCAGCTTCTCACCATTTCCGGCCAAAGATCCCCTTTCTTCCCAACCTGACTTTGCCCTCGTCTCTAAGTTAGGACAAATTTTCTAGCCCCTCCTGTGCCCGCAGCGTCAATTGTCTGTTGGTCTCCTGCTCGCAACCCCGCCCTTGGCTCAGCTGCCGGACCAGCCGGCTGCTCAGGCGCCTTTTCCAGCCCCGGTACCCGCCCGGGCTGGTCACCACCGTCACCCCGTTTTATAAACTGCTCCTTCCTGCCCCCTTTAGCCCGCCTGCGGCCAGTGGCCCGCACATCCTGGCGCGCTCACCGAAGCCAAAAACCTCTCCTCATGCTTCCGCCCCCACCGTTTCTGCAAACACCTCGAGAAGCAGAAGGCTTGGACCTTCAGTTCCAGCCTAAACTCAAATGGCGGCGCCAAACAGCATTCCGCACTCTGATTGGCCCGCTCCTCTTTTCAAAATCAGGACCTCCGAGGGTGGCCAGACGCTGCCAGTCTAGGGAGATGGGAGCGAAGGGTGGTGGAGGAGGCAAAGATAAAAAGCATAAAAAGGAATATAGCCCCACGTGCTCCTTCATGGTCATATTTTTTAGAGGAAAGTACTCCATAAAGAGTACTTTAATACACTTGGCCTGCGACTAAGATTTTTATTTGGGAAATTTGATAGACACCTCACTCTCATTTTTTTTTTTTCCCCGAAACTTGGCTGAAGGTGAAGGCCCTCTTACAGAGAACCGCTTGTACGGATCCCGAGCTGGGACCAGTTGAGTCAGGATTCACAAACGCTGATTTTAGTAACCGTAACCTAGAGTCTGGCGGAAATTTTTGCTAGGGAAATCGGTCCATGTTTGGAGGACGGATGGTGACGCTCAAATCTTAGCTCACAGGTAGTTAAATATAGCAAGGAAAGCCTATTATGAGAAAACAATGACGGAGGAATGCGAAGTCCATGTGAGGCGGCTGCTGCAGATGCTTGTTTTGTGGGATTTGGAATGAGAATACAGGGGAGGAACCCTGCTCTAGGACCACATATTGCTGAGACCTTGATTATCTTCTTGACAAATAAGACTGCACATATCTGGCTCCTGTCACCCCGCCCCCACAGCTTTTCCATTCTCAGACAGCAGTGGGGAACCAATCAGGGTGTTCTCTGTATTCTGGGATGTAATCATTTTAGGGCTCCTGTTGAATGATTTATTTGCACATTTTACCTTTCCTCCTTGTTGGTCAAATAAGTTTGTAAATATATGTTTGCTCGCTTATAGTTTGCATTGGGTGTGGGGGACAGGCTGTAAGCAGGCAGGTTCGTTATAGCCTAAGGCTTAGTTTTAAGACTAAGCCTTTTCCACCTGTAAAGCCAGTAGCCAGGGTCAGGATCACAGCCGCCTGGCCCATGCAGGTTCCCATTAGATTCTGACAGTTGGTAATGAAACACCGGAGCCAAGAACTGGTGAGCCATCAGCTTTAATTCTAGCTTGCACCCGGTGGGCAAGCAAAAACACACACTGGGCTTCAAAACCCACACATTAAGTGCTCACAAAGCTACTGAATTATCCGAGTTTCCTAGAATCAAAGGTTTCTAGCTCACCAGACTTATTCACCTCTGTTCCCCATCTCCTCCAGTGCAAACTCTGCACAAACTGGCTTCTCCCTCAGCACTCTGCCATCTTGGCTGCTTCTCCTGGTCTCCACGTGGCCTTAATCTGCTCTCCTCTCTAATACCTCAGGAACCAAGAGAGAGCAAACTCCCGGCCTGCCCCACTTTATACTGTAGAAATCCAAACCCTTAATCCAATCTACAAACAAAGAAAGTCTCTGATACAAAGTCACTCATCTGAGGCACAATGGGATTCCTCATGAGAGTGCACCACCCTCCATCATCCAATCAGTCAAGGGCGTGAAGAAAAGCTTACTCTTAAAACTAAGGCATAGGCTATAACGACCTGGCCTGCCCACAGCCTGTCCCCCAAAACACATTAATATCAACGGACTTGCATGTGGGCAGCGCCATCTTTAACAAAGTGAGCATAATATATTTTATCTGCCCAACACCACCCTTTTAATACTAAGATCTTCTCAACACTAAGGTTTTCCCCACACCCTTGACTGTTGCATGCTAGGGGGTGGTGCACTCTCATGAGGAATCCCATTTATGCCTTCGTATCAGAGACTAACTTGTTTGTATATTGGATTAAAGGTTTTGATTTCTACACTATAAAATGGGGCAAAGGAGCCCATGCTGGAGGAGAGCAGAGAAAGGCCATGTGGAGGAGAGGAGAAGCAGCCAAGATGGCGGAGTGCTGAAGGAGAAGCCAGTTTGTGCAGAATTTATGTAGAGAGGAGGAGATGGGGAAGAGAGGTGAATAAGGTTTGTGAGGTAGAAACTTTGACTCTAGGAAACTCGGATGAGTCAGTGGCTTTGGGAACCCTGAATGGAAAGGGAAGTATTTTCCTACTGTGTGTATTTCTTGCCCACTGGGTGCAAGCTAGGACTAAAGCTAGTGGTCCACCAGTTCTTGGCTCTGTTGTTTCATTACCATCTGTCCGAATCTAATGTGAACCTGCATGGGCCAGACGGCTGTGATGGTGGCCATGGTTACTGGCTTTACACTCCTATAGGTCTAAGTTCTTTGAGAAGGCTGGAGCCAGGTTCTTGTTTACTTTCCACAAATTGTAGCCCAGACTTTGAAAAAGTTCTCATTGGATGTTTTATTTCTTTATTGATTTTAGAGAGAGAAAAAGAAACATCAATAGATTGTTTCAGTTGTTTATGCATTTACTGGTTGATTCTTATCTGTGCCCTGCTTGGGGCTGGCTCAAACCCACAACCTTAATGTATGGAAATAATTCTATAACCAACTGAGTTACCTAGCCAGGGATCACTGAATGTTTTTTGAATGAATGAAAGAGGAATTCCTATCATTCATTTATTCAAAAACATTAATAATAAAAACTTTCAACTACCTTTCTTATACAGTAGGGTAAACAAACAAAACACCTTGAAAAAGAGAATTAAAGGACTTTAGATTTGGGAAGAGAGAAAGCGGGGTAACCTATATACCAAAGGTTATGTGTACTGACTCCAGATCCCTAGTTCTATGGAATGTTAAAAGGCAATTACTTCACACCTAACCATTGGTGGTGCAGTGGATACAGTGTTGACCTGGGACGCTGAGGTTCAGTTTGAAACCCTGAGGTTGGGTCCTTGATTGTGGGATCATTGGCACTCCCTTAGTTGCTGGCTTGAACAAGGGGTCTCTGGCTCAGCTGGAGTCTCCACCCTGCCCCCCCCCCTGCCCTGCTGGTCAAGTAGCATATGAGAAGCAATCTATGAACAAAGAAGTGTCACTTCTCATCTCTTTCTCTCTATCTCTCTCTCAAAAAAGCAGATACCTTGTCAAATAAATGTGAGAATTTAAACCAGTTTCTTCACCACAGGTTCACATTGAGATTTACCCTTAAGAGGAGGAAATTAGGCTGCATTACCTAGTGTTTGACAGCTGAATTATTTTTGTCTCATTATTTTAGAGCACTTGATTGGTATTTGAGGAGTGAGTTTTGGTGCTAGCTGCATGTTCCAGTAAACACATTGAGAACACCTTTCAGGTCAGCTCTTCCCATATTTAGTGGGCTTTCCTATCTCTGCACTCACACTGTCTCCAAACTTTAGTCAACTGTTTCTGTGGTGCCCCTGATCTAAGAAATTTGGACACAGTTAGTTGTAAATTATATATATTATTTTATTAAGAGGAGAAAATAAAGTGGATATGAGGAAAGTAATAGTTTGAAATATCCAAAGGCCTTTTACAGATGGAAAATCCATCAGTCTAAAATGTCACTGGATATTCTTACTTGACCCTTGAAGTAAGCAGACAAGGATAGGAAGGTTTATGCCATTCTCCAGAATAAAGCAGGGGTAGTGTGTTGTTTGGGTTCTTCAGGAAGCAGATGCCAAGACATGATTAGATGTGCAAAAGATTTATTGGGGCAAGTGCTTGTGATGGATAAATGAGAGGATGCAGGAATAGGCAGGGACTGTCTTTAGATCATGAAGCATGTCCGATACCTGTGAACAGGGAGGAAGGAAGGAGACTTGTATAGGAAGAACTTCAACTGCAGCATAATTCCAAGAAACTGGCCAAACTGATGAGAGGTTCTCACTTAAAGTCACATGTTAGAAGAGTCTTGTATCACACAGCAATGAGCCACTACTAGGAACCCTCAGTCATTGGCTGGAAGCAACCCATGATGCAAATGCCTTGGTGGATCCAGAAGGTCAGCATCTGGGGTTGTCAGTCAACTATGCTCCTTGCAGCAGGAAATCTTAGTAGTAAATTTTATGGACATCAAGGGGAATGAAGTCAGATGACCAGGGTTTTGAAATCCAGTTCTACCACTTAATAATGGGAAAGTTATCTAACTTAATACCTCATCTGTAAAATGTAAATTATTAACATATACACCTCAAAGAATTGTTATAAGAATAATATGACTATGAGAAATTGAGCATTTTGCCCAGAACATTGAAGATTTCAAAATGTTAACTATTATTATTATCACAAGTACTTGTAACTGGTACAAAGTTCAAAGTCTCAACCCTCAGGGAGTTCTGACAGCTGGAAAAAATATGGAAAGGTGGGGAAAAGTCTTTACCTGTGTGTCATACAGTGTGCGTAGAACTCTGTTCCAGAATCTTTCTAATGTGATCTCTTCTACCTGCTCCTCAGAACAGTTATTCTCTTCTGAATCTCATTTCAAAATATTTAATATAAGACTGGAAAGCCACATGCAAAAGAATGAAACTCAACTACAGTTTGTCCCCTTGTACTAAAATTAATTCAGAATGGATCAAAGACCTAAATATAAGACCTGAAACAATAAATTGCATAGAAGAAAACATAGGTACTAAACTCATGGACCTTGGTTATAAAGAGCACTTTATGAATTTGACTCCAAAGGCAAGGGAAGTGAAGGCAAAGATAAATGAATGGGACTACATCAGACTAAGAAGCTTTTGCACAGCAAGAGAAACAGACAACAAAACAAACAGACAGCCAACTAAATGGGAGTTGATATTTTCAAACAACAATACAGATAAGGACCTAATATCCAAAATATACAAAGAACTCATAAAACTCAACAACAAACAAACAATAAATCCAATAAAAAAAAATGAGAAGGGGACATGAACAGACATTTCTCCCAGGAAGAAATACAAATGACCAACAGATATATGAAAAGATGCTCATCTTCATTAGCTATTAGAGAAATGCAAATCAAAACTACAATGAGATACCACCTCACACCTGTTAGATTAGCTATTATCAACAAGACAGGTAATAATAAGTGTTGGAGAGGCTGTGGAGAAGAACCCTCATTTGCTGTTGGTGAGAATGTAAAGTAGTACAACCATTATGGAAAAAAGTATGGTGATTCCTCAAAAAATTAAAAATAGAACTACCATATGACCCGGCAGTTCCTCTACTTGGTATATACCCCTGAAACTCAAACACACTGGTACGTAAAGACACATGCAGCCCCTTGTTCATCGCAGCATTGTTCACAGTGGACAAGACATGGAAACAACCAAAAAGCCCTTCAATAGAGGATTGTATAAAGAAAATGTGGTACATAAATACTATGGAATATTACTCAGTCATAAGAAATGATGACTTTGGGTCATTTACAACAACATGGATGGACCTTGATAACATCATACTGAGTGAAATAAATAAATCAGAAAAAACTAAGAACTATATGATTCCATACATAGGTGGAACATAAAAATGAGACTCAGGGACATGGACAAGAGTGTGGTGGTTACCGGGGGTATGGGGAGGAGGAAAGAGAGGGAGAGGGTGAGGGGTGGGGAGGGGCACAAAGAAAACCAGATAGAAGGTGACCAAAGACAATTTGACTTTGGGTTATGGGTATGCAACATAATCAAATGCCAAAGTAACCTGGAGATGTTTTCTCTGAATGTATGTACCCGGATTGATCAATGTCAGCCCATTAAAATTAATAAAAATAAATAAATAAAATAAAGTGAAAATAAACAATATAAGGGAAAAGAACGGCATCCCTATTTCTCTGCTAAATTGACATGGCTAGTATGGGTAACCCCCTCCCACTCTTTGCAAGTTTCCCTTGAAGAATTTAGTGTGTTTATTTATTCTGTGTACCTCTGCAGACATCAATAGTGCATATGAAAAAATGTTCAACATCACTAATCATCAAAGAAATGCAAATTAAAGCCACAATGAGATAACACCTCACAGCTTTCAGAATGGCGCTCATTAACAACACATAATAAGAGCTGACGAGGATGTGGAGAAAAGGGAACCCTCCTGCACTGCTCGTGGGAATGCAGACTGGTGCAGCCACTGTGGAAAACAGTATGAAGATTCCTCAAAAAATTAAAAATGGAACTGCCTTTTGACCCAGCTATCCCATTTTTAGGAATATATCCTAAGAATACCAAATCACTGATTTGAAAGAAGAAATGCACCCTCATGTTTATTGCAGCATTGTGTTAGTCAGTGAACAAGTGGATTAAAATGCAGTTGTACATATACACAATGGAATACTACCCAGTCATGAAAAAGAAGAAAATCTTATCTTTTGCGACAACATGGATGGACCTGGTAACTATTATGCTAAGTGAAATAAGCCAGGCAGAGAAAGAAAAATATCATACGATCCCACTCATTTGAGGAAGCTAATGAACAATGTGAACTGAGGAACAGAATAGAGACAGAGTCAGGATCAAAGGGACCAGAGGGAAAACAGTCAGAGGAAAAGGGGATGAGAGGGTGGGATCAGAGAAGGGAAAGAGGTTAGTGAAATTATATATACATAACACAGCATTATAGAGAGCAGGACAGCAAATCCTGGAGGGAAGGGGAGAAGGTGTTGGGGGAAGGAGTAAGGGGGGTATTAAGGGGAACATGGGGGTGGATGTGGAGATATATTCTTTGGGTCACTTGGATCTATGTAAACACAATAAATTAAAATAAATAAAAATTTTAAAAAACCTTTCACTGGAGAAGTTATATGTCTGGGGCATGATTTTCAAAATGGTTTTGCTTAATTTTAAGAACACAATTGATGTGTCTATCAGTTTGACTTCTAAAAAAAAAGAGCTATCTTATAATATACCAGCAGAGGGGAGTAAAGGAACACAAAACAGCTTTCTGTTTGGTATAACTTTTGTAAATAAACAGGTTGCAAAGCTCTCAAATCCATGCCTTTTTTAATTAGCCAGTGCATCCACGTGAGCACATCAAATTTTTGAATTGCTCAGTCTGTAACTGAGGGAAACAAATAAGTCTGTGGGTCAGAAAGCCATTGACTTTATTTTTCTTTCCTTTCTGATTAGGGGAGATAGTGAGGCAGACTTCCACATGCACTCTAACTGGGATCCACCAGGCAACCGTCTTTTAGGGCCAATGCTGGAGTCAACCAAGCTATTTTTAGTGCCAATGGCTGGCTCACTTGGACCAAACGAGCTATCCTCAGTGCCCAAGGTTAGGCTTGAATCAATTGAGTTACTGGCTCCAAGAGGAGAAGAGAAGCAGATGGTTGCTTCTCTTGTGTGCCCTCACCAGGAATCAAACCCAGAATGTCCATATGCTGGGCTGACACTCTATCCACTGAGCGAACCAGCCAGGGCCAGCAATGATTTTTGATCAGAAGTTACAGGAGATAAGAAGAATGAGCTGCCTCAGAGCATTTTAATGGACAATTTTGCCAAGTGGGAAGTTGTATTTTCCAAGTTTATTTAAATGATAGTGAAGTCAGTTTTACTCTACTAACATCATTTTTTACTTAATTTTTCATGGCTATTTTTGAATATTAATTTAGAATGAAATTCCAGTGAAATGCATTTTTGAAGGCAACTCGTTATATATATAATTGTGGATGAAAATTTGACTTCTAAAAACTATATCTTAAACATATAATCTTTATGTTGATATAAGAAACACCCAAGCCTGTAGAAAATTTTCATAAGAGTTTATCTGAGCCCAAAATATTGACATATGCCAGGGAGCAAGAGCTCAAATGCTTCTTTTATGCATTTGAAATTAAGGAGGGAATGTAAGAAAAGCTAGATAAAGCAAGGTGAGTTAATTAACAAGGTTATGTGCTTTTTTAAATTAAAAAAAATAATTTTGTGAGAGAGACAGAGAGGAGAGAGAGACATAGAGAGGGACAGATAGGGACAGACAGACAGAAAGGGAGAGAGATGAGAAGCATCAATTCTTCATTGTGGCAACTTAGTTGTTCATTGATTGCTTTCTCATATGTGCCTTGACCTGGGTAAGGGAGGTGACAGCAGAGTAAGTGACCCCTTGCTCAAGCCAGCTATCTTGGGCTCAAGCCAGCAACCTTGGACCTCAAGCCAGTGACCTTTGTGCTCAAGCCAGTGACCATGGGTTTATATCTAAGACCCCATGCTCAAGCCAGTTACCCCATGTGCAAGCTGGTGAGCCTGCACTCAAGCCAGATGAGCCTGCACTCAAGTCGGCGAACTCAGGGTTTCGAACCTGGGTCCTCTGTGTCCCAGGCTGATTCTGTATCCACTGTGCCACCGCCTGGTCAGGCTTATATGCTTTCTTAAAAGTGGTAATGCCTTCAAGGGTTATTCTGGCATCTCAAAGGTATATTAACCTCAATACACAAGAACAATGGACAGGGTTTGCTTGAAAAACCTTTCACTAAAGTAGTTATATGTCTGGGGAAGGCATGACCATGCACCATGACCAACCCAGTTAATAATTTATGATTTATTACAACACCACTTTTTGTTCACATTTACATGAAGAGGGTATGTGGGAATATAATCTGATACCGGTTTAAAATGTACCAGAAAGTACACACACACTTTTGAGAATTTAGTTATTCACCTCCAGATGGATGCTGGTTAATGTTCCAAAACCTCTTTCTCTATATCTTGAAAGAAGGTGACTTTACAGATTAGAATTATGAACCCTTACCTACAGGAAATATATCAAAGCAATCATAGTCAACAACCTGAATTATGTACTGAATTATTCCTGCCATAAAAGACAAACAGATATTGAAGAAGAGGCCATTGCTATGAGAAAGAACAGCCTAGAGTTGAAGAGAAAAATAGAGTGTATTTTGCAATAAGATATCTCATAAGACAGAGGAGATCTACCACCAACAGGTGAGAATTTCAATATCTATCCAAAGTAATATTCACCAAGTTTCTCCCTCACATTCATTCAATTCATAGTTTACAATAAAATTAAAAGGTAAACTGAAGCATGTTGAAAATGTTAAGAGTTTATTTGAATAAAAATGAATTCCAGTTGGGTCATGCCAAACCAGAAGTGGTTAGAAGCATTGCACTGACAGGAGCTAGGGAGATTTTTACAGAAGAAAAGGCAGAAGCAAAGCAAGGCAATGATTGGCCATGGTTGAAAGCCTAGTTGGCTGTTTGTGATTAGTTGTCCTTAAACCTTGATTTCATAATCATGAGGCTTAGATTTTGGTTTGCTTAATTAGACTGCCAAAGCCACTTTAGTCTAATGGTCTCCTTGCTTAATTAATTTATCAGTGGAAACCAGAGTTTTATGCTCTTACCAGAGAGATCTAATTTGGTGCACCAGAGAAGGAAAATGTCAGCTTTAGATTTTATTGTTGGCCCTAGACAGTTGGCTCAGTGGTAGAGCATCAACCTGGTATGTGGATGTCCTGGGTTGGATTCCTGATCAGGACACACAGGAGAAGCACCCACCTGCTTCTCCACCCCACCCCTCTTGCTTCTCTCTCTCTCTCTCTCTGGTTTTCTATGTACGGTATCATGTCATTGGCAAATAATGATAGTTTTACTTGCTCTATCTATCTCCTCCCCTCCTGGAGCCATGGCTTGATTGGAGCAAGTTGACGCTGGGCACTGAGGATGGCTCCAGTGCCTCCACCTCAGATGCTAAGAAGAGCTTGGTTGCTGAGCAACAGAGCAATGCCCCAGATGGGCAGAGCATTGCCCCCTAGAGGGCTTGCTGGGTGGATCCTGGTGGGGCCGATGTGGGAATTTGTCTTTGCCTCCCTGCCTCACACTGAACAAAAAATAAAAGATTTCATTGCATGAAAGTTCACTCATCAATTTGATTTTCATTGGCTTTTTATACAGGATCTAGGAGTATTACTATCCTCTTTAATTTTTTCATTTGTTAATATTTGAGAGAGAGGAAGAGAGAGAGATTAATATGTTGTTCCACTTATTTATGCATTCATTGGTTGATTTTTGTATGTGCCCTGACCGGGGAAGAAACCCCCCACCTTAGCAAATCTGGATGATGCTCCAACCATCTCAGCTACTGGCCATGAACTGTCATCTTTGCTTTAACGAATGTACTATATATTTTGGTATTTACTCGGCTTAGCTGTGTTGAAAATCTTCATTATTTTTTACTTTTCAATTTTAATTTATTGTGTTTATATAGATTCAAGTGTCCCATCGAATATATCTCCCTCTGCCCCACCCCGTGTTCCCCTTGATACCTCCTTTGCGCCTCCCCCCCCCACTCCTCTCCCCTCCAGGATTTGCTGTCCTGCTCTCTTTGTCTCTGTGTTATGCATACATAATTTCACTAATCCCTTTCCCCTCTCTGATCCCTTCTTCTCTTCTCCTTTCCTTCTGCTCCCTTTAACCCCATCTCAGCCTCTATTCCATCCCTTAGTTCACATTGTTCATTAGATTCTTCATATAAGTGGGGTCATATGATATTTTTCTTTCTCTGCTTGGCTTATTTCACTTAGCATAATAGTCTCCAGGTATCCGTGTTGTCGCAAAAGATTTTATTTTTTTCACGGCCATGTAGTATTCCATTGTGTATATGTACCACTGCTTTTTTAATCCATTCATCCACTGATGGGCACTTGGGCTGTTTCCAGATCTTGGCTATTGTAAACAATGCTGCAATAAACATGAGAGTGCATGTCTTCTTCTGAATCCAGTGATTTGATATTCTTAGGATATATTCCTAAAAGCGAAATAGCTGAGTAAAATGGCAGATCCATTTTTAATTTTTTGATGAAACTTCATACTGTTTTCCACAGTGGCTGCACCAGTCTGCATTTCCACTAGCAGTGCAGGAGGGTTCACTTTTCTCCACACCCTCCACACCCTCACTTTTCTACAGCACTTATTAAAATAGCGTGTTGATTTGTTAATGAGCGCCATTCTGAAAGGTATGAGGTGGTATCTCATTGTGGTTTTAATTTGCATTTCTTTGATGATTAGTGATGTTGAACATTTTTTCATATGCCTATTGGCCACCTGTATGTACTATTTGGAGAAGTGTCTATTCAGTTCTTTTGCCCATTTTATGATTGAATTGTTTACATTCCCATTGTTGAGTTTTACAAGTTCTTTATAAATTTTGGTTATTAACCTCTGATCAGATGTATCATCCAATATGTTCTCCTATTGTGTGGTTTGTATTTTTATTCTGTTCATAGTGTCTTTAGCTGTGCAAAAGCTTTTTAGTTTGATATAGTCCCATTTGTTCATCCTGTCCTTTATTTCTCTTGCCCTTGGAGAAAAATCAGCAAATACATTGCTGCAAGAGATGTCGGAGAGCTACCTGCTTATGTTTTCATCCAAGATATTTAAGGTTTCACATCTTACATTTAAGTCTTCTATCCATTTTGAGTTTATTTTGGTGTAAGTTGCTGGTCTAGTTTCATTGTTTTGCAGGTAGCTGTCCAATTTTCCCAACACCATTTGTTAAAGAGACTGTCTTTATTCCATTGTATGCTCTTTCCTCCTTTGTTAAATATCAATTGACCATAAAGGCGTGGGTTTAATTCTGGGTTCTCTGGTCTGTTCCATTGATCAGTATGCATGTTCTTATGTCAGTACCAAGCTGTTTTGAATACAATGACCTTGTAGTATAACTTGATATCAGGGATTGCAATACCCTTCACATTATTCTTCTTTTTCAAGACTGTTGAAGTTATTCGTGTTCTTTTTTGGTTCCATATAAATTTTTGGAATATTTGTCTCATACCTTTGAAGTATACCATTGGTATTTTAATAGGAATTGCATTGAATTTATAGATTGCTTTGGGTAGTTTATAGACATTTTAATGATGTTTATTCTTCCTATCCACGAACATGGTATATGCTTTCATTTGTTTGTATCTTTCTTGATTTCTTTTATCATTGCTTTTTTAATTTTCTAAGTACAAGTCTTTAACCTCCTTGGTTAAATTTACTTATAGGTACTTTTCTTGTTGTTGTAATAGTGAAGGGGATTGTTTCCTTAATTTCTTTTTCAGATAGTTAGTTCCTTGTTGATGTATAAAAATGCTACTGTTTTCTGAATAATTTTATATCCTGCCACATTGCTCAATTCATTTATCAGACTAAGTAGTTTTTAGACTGAGATTTTAGAGTTTTCTATGTACAGTATCATGTCATTGGCAAATAATGATAGTTTTATTTCTTCTTTTCCAATTCAGATGCCTTTTCTTTCTTCTTCTTGTCTGATTGCTATGGCTAGAACTTCCAGAACTGTGTTAAATAAGAGTGGTGAAAGGGGGCACCCCTGCCTTGTTCCTGATCTTAAGGGGACTGCTTTTAATTTTTTCCCATTGAGTATGATGTTGGTTGTGGGCTGGTCATAGGTCGGCCTTTATCATGTTGAGGTATGATCCCTGTATTCCCACTTTGCTAATAGTTTTGATTATAAATGGGTGCTGGATTTTATCAAATGCTTTTTCTGCTTCTATTAATATTAACATGTGATTTTTCTCCTTCCTTTTGTTTATGTAATGAATCACATTGATTGATTTGCCAGTATTGTACCAGCCTTGCCTCCCCAGAGTAAATCTCACTCATCATGATGTATGATTTTTTTTTCATGTATTGCTGGATCCAGTTTGCTAATATTTTGTTGAGAATTTTAGCATCTAAGTTAATCAGGGATATTGGCCTATAGTTTTCTTTCTTTGAATGTCTTTGCCTGGTTTTGGAATGAGAATTATGCTCGCCTCATAAAAGGAGCTTGGAAGTCTTTTCTCCTCTTGAATTTTTTGAAATAGCTTGAGAAGGATAGGAGTTAGTTCTTCTTTCAATATTTGGTAGAATTCACCTGTGAAGCCATCTGGCCCAGGACTTTTTTTTGTTGGGAATTGTTTTATAACTGTGTTCAATATCCTATTCAGTCTGTTTAGGTTTTCTGATTCTTCCAGAATGATTTTTGAAAGATTATATATTTTAAGGAATTTGATCATTCCATCTAGGTTGTCTAATTTTTGACACACTTTTCTTCATAGTATTTTCTTACAATCCTTAGTATTTCTGCTGTGTCAGTTGTTACTTCTCCACTCTCATTTCTAATTTTATTTATTTGAGTCCTCTCTCTTTTTTTCTTGGTAAGTCTAGTTAAAGGCTCATCAATCTTGTTTACATTTTCAAAGAACCAGCTCTTGGTTTCATTGATCTTCTGTATTGTTTTTTTAGCCTCTATGTCATTTATTTTTGCTTTGATCTTTATTATTTCCTTCCTTCTTCTTCCTCTGGGCTTTACTTCCTGTTCTTTTTTTTAGTTCTTTTAGATGCAGGGTTAAGTTGTTTATTTGAGCTTTTTCTTGCTTCTTAAGGTAGGCCTATAATGCTATGAACTTCCCTCTTAGGATTGCTTTTGCTGTGTCCCATAAATTTTGAGTGGTTGCATGTTTATTTTCATTTGTTTCAAGAAATTTTTTTATTTCTTCCTTGATCTACTGTTTGTTATTTAATAACATGCTATTTAGTCTCCAAGTGTTTGAATATTTTTCAGTTTTTCTATTATAGTTGATTACTAGTTTTATGCCATTGTGATCAGAGAAGATGCTTGATATGATTTCAATCTTCTTAAATTTATTGAGACTCATTTTATGTCCTAACATGTGGTCTATCCTAGAGAAGGTACCATAAGCACTTGAAAAGAATGTATATTCTGCTGCTTTAGGGTGAAACATTCTGAAGATATCAATTAAATCCAATTGATCTAGTGTGTTCTTTAAGGCTGCTGTTTCTGTGTTAGTTTTCTTTCTTGAGGATCTATCCACTGATGTTAGTGGGGTATTAAAATGCCCTGTTATTATAGTATTGCTGTTGATCTTGCCCTTTATGTCAATCAAAATCTGCTTTATATATTTAGGTGCTCCTATATTAGGTGCATAGATATTTATAATGGTTATAACTTTCTGTTCAATTGCTCCCTTTATCATTATGTAATGACCTTCTTTATCCTTTACTATCTATAGCCTTTGTTTTAAAGTCTATTTTGTCAGATATAGGTATTGCTATCCAGCATTTTTTCCCCTTCTGTTTGTGTGAAATACTTTTTTCCATCCCTCTACTGTCAATCTATGTTTATCTTTTGTTCTGAGGTGAATCTCTTGCAGGCAGCATATGAATGGGTCCTGTTTTCTTATCCATTTAGCTACCTTGTGTCTTTTGATTGGAGCATTTAATTCATTACATTTAAGCTTATTATCAGTATGTAGTTGTTTATTGCCATTGTATTGTTTAAATCTACATTCCTATTTTTTTATATATTTTTTTCTTTCCTTTGCTCTGTTTACATCAGGCCCCTTAACATTCTTGCAGCATTGGTTTAGTTGTAATGAATTCCTTTAGTTTTTTGTTGTCTGGGAAGCTTTTTATTTCTCCTTCAATTTTAAATGATAGCTTTGATGGTTAAAGAAATCTTGGTTGTAGTCTTTTGTTTTGCATTACTTTGAATATTTATTGCCATTCTTTTCTGGCCTCAAGTGTTTCTGTTAAAAAGTCGGATGTCATCCTTATGGCGGCTCCTCTTTAGGTAATTGACTGCTTTTGTCTCGCAGCTTTTAGTATTCTTTCTTTATCTCTTAATTTTTGTACAGTATTTTAATTATGATGTGTCTTGGTTTAGGTCTCTTTGGGTTTCTCTTTAATGGGACTCTCTGTGCTTCTTGAACTTGTGTGACTTTTTCCTTCATCAATTTAAGGAAGTTTTCAGCTATGGTTTTTTTCAATCAGGTTCTCTATCCCTTGTTCTTTCTCCTCTCCTTCAGGAACCCTTATGATGCAGATGTTGTTTCTCTTCATGTTGTCATAGAGCTCTCTTAGAGTTTCCTCAGAATTTTTGAGTCTCTTTTCCTTTTGTTGCTCTGCTTTCATGCTTTTGTTTATCTTGTCCTCTAAATCATTGATTCAATTCTCTGCTTTATCCACCTGCTTTTAATTCTTTCTAGTGTAGTCTTTATTTCTGATATTGTATTTGTCATTTCTGACTGATTATTTTTTATGATTTCAATGTCCTTTTTGATGCTTGCTATCTCTTTATTTAGTTGCTCATTATGTTCATCCCTTGTTTCTCTAAGATCTTTGAGCATCTTAACAATCATTATTTTAAACTCTGTATCTGGTAATTTGGTTACTTCCATCTCATTCAGTTCTTATTCTGGGGATTTCTCTTGTTGATTCATTTGAATTGCATTTCTCTGTCTTCCCGTTTTGTCTGTGTATAGATTCCTCCTTTGGGTGTGCTGTTTGAATAGCTAGCTGAGTCTAGGGTTTAAGTTTTCTGCTTCTGGCTATCAGTTGTGCTGTTTGTAGATTTTCTTGGGTTGGCATCGTCTGTTGTTTGTAATCTGCTGTGGGCTACTTGTCATTGGCTACTGCTCTTTTTCTTTTTGTGTGTACTGTTTCCGTGTCTGGGTAGTGTGGGATGGGCCAACCTGTCTATAAGTATCAGCTTCCTCCTGCTTAGAGCTCTCAGCAGCTCCATACAAGCTGCAAGCTGTATAAGATTTGCCTCTGCTTTTCAACTGTTCCAGCTCCTCTTGCAGCTGCCTCAGCTTTTCAGAGTCCTCTGTGAAAAGACTGTAGTGTGGGCCCAACAGGCCTCACCTCACCTACCCCTGCACAGATTGAAAACTTGTTGGGTTAGGGCAGCTGAGGTTGGGAATACAACATTAGTGGGACCCCCTACTTCATGGGTCTCTTGGGCAGTAGCTCAGTACAGGGAATGTGGTCCCTACTCCAGGGCCTAATCTCTCTGCCTCTGCTGGATACTCGAATTTTATTCCTCCCCAACAAGGTGAGTCACAGGAAAGTCTGAATTTCTCTTAGTTTCTCTTTCTGCTACCTCTAATTACTGGCTACTGCTGGGCTTAGTAGGGAACTCCAGGGATGAGTGTGGGGACAGTGGGCATGGCTTGCTCTTTTGTCCCAGATGGCACTCTATCCAGACTTTTTTTTACAAACCTCAATAGGGTGTGGCCACAGGAGTGTGGTGGGGGTGGCCTCTGAGAATCAGAGGCCATGTTATCAGCAGTGGAGAGGGGAGGTATAGCTTGGGTCTCACCAGAAACCCGAGTCACTGACCCGCCTCCTGCTTCTTAGCCATTCGGAAAGACCCTTTCCCCTGGCTGGATATGGAGAGATTTCTGGGGGTAGGGCAGCTGCCTTTCTGCAGACTGGTGCAGGACAAAGGGATCACTCCTCCCATGTATATATCCACTTTAGCCCTGGAGAATGACTCAGCACAGGTGTTCCAGTCACTGTCACCATGTCTTTCCCTGTGCCTCCAACTTTATACTTTCCTCATGCAACTCCAGTCCTCTCAGCTCTCCTTCCCCCAGAGCCCCAGGCAAGTGGTCGTGAGTGAGATTTTCTGTGCGGGTCCTTTAAGACTGAATCTGCCTCTCTCAAAGCTGTCTCCCCCTCGCTGACAGAAACCCTGCTCTTTTCACCACTCAATGTTGTCTGGTTGCCTCTTCAAATCACAGGGGTTCCAAACTGGGACTCTCAGCCTGGGTCTGAGGCCCCCCACCTCTCAGGGTCCCTCTCCCTGCAGTGAGAGTCCTTCTGGTCACTCCGCTGTCCCTTACTCCTGGGAGTGGGGCAGCCCCGTCTCTGCACTTCCTACCAGACTCAGTGTGGTTTCTTCTGTGATCCTCCGTTATAGTAGAGTCCTCTTTGTTTCGTCTGAAGTTGGTTTTTCATGATTGTTGTTTTTAAATTAAGTAGTAATTCTATTTGGTCCTGGAAGGTAGCTGTTGTAACATCTGCCTACTCCATAGCCATCTTGGAATCTCAAAAATTTTCTATTTATATTGATAATTTCTTGTCCCAGAATCTAAGTCTTGATAGGACTTGATAGCTTATCAATTGACCTATCAGGGTTCCAGAGTGTGTCTTCAATTGATAAGATGATGAGTAATGAGAGTAGTCAAGTAGTAAAATTCAGTTAGTTTTCTAGAATTTAAGGGATGCCCTACTAGACAACATGGTAAAAAGAGAGGAGACTATCCTAGATCTAAACTACACACCTCAGAACAACTTCAGTAGGTTTCTCACTTCCTAAGTTAATAAATGTAGATGTATTAAATAGCAAAGGATAGTTACCAATGGTGGGATACAAATAATTTAACAACTGGTTCCCTGCCCTAATGACCACTTTAAGTATAAAAAGTGATACACCAAAAGGTAGTTTATTATTTCATACATTTAATACTTAAATAAGAATAATAAAAGAGGTACACAAAACTAGATTATGTTATAGGAAAGCATTTAAAAATAGTAATGATCCTGACCAGGTGGTGGCGCAGTGGATGGAGCATTGGACTGGGATACGGAAGACCCAGGTTCGAGACCCCGAGGGCGCCAGCTTGAGCACGGACCCATCTGGCTTGAGCAAAAGCTTGCCAGCTTGGACCCAAGATCGCTGGTTCCAGCAAGGGGTTGCTTGGTCTGCTGAGGGCCCACGGTCAAGGCACATGTGAGAAAGCAATCAATGAACAACTAAGGTGTCACAACGGCAACAAAAAGCTACGATTGATGCTTCTTATCTCTCTCCGTTCCTGTCTGTCTGTCCCTATCTATCCCTCTCTCTGACTCTCTCTCTGTCCCTATAAATATACATATATATATATATATATATATATAATTAAAAATAGTAATGAAAAATATTAAATAATACTTGACAAAAAACAATAAAACTGTTATTTAAGATATTTCCATATTGCTTCTTGATTGGCATCCTCACTTGTAATTTTTTTTAACCTATGGACAGAATAAACATTACTATGGGTGCTTAGAATATGCTGTTGCTCAGGTGAACGTTAAAAAAGAGTGAGGAATGTAAATTTGTCACTTCCACATTGAGCGGCCACCCAGGCACCCACCTTAGAGAAAACCCTGATTACAAGTGTTATTTTAACAACTGGTTTGTTGAACTCAGAAAAAATTAAGTAACTGTTCTGCTGAACCGGTGCGAACCAGCTGAATCCTACCACTGATAGTAACTATTTCACAGGTTTGGAGATAAATGAGATTAGGTATGTAAAATTCTTAGACTATATTCCTCCAATCATCATAATCCATCCTAGAAATACTGTTCTCAAAAAAAAAATAGTGTTTGGTAAGCAATAAATGTTATAAATCTCAGATTGTTACACAAAGCACATTATCGTCAAGAATTTTAATAGTAAATATAAGCATAAATAATAAATATTGTATGTCTTTATTACCTTTTCATACTCATTGCTTAAGGAAATAGTCCCTTGAAAATCATAAAAATTGTTCATACCTAAGTACTTTTTATAATTCTGGCAAATCTTTTCTATTTTTCTCTAGCAACAAACATGATACATCAGTATAATGGATAGAATTGTTACTAAGTGAAATCACTTTAATAACTCTTAAAAATTTCCTGGGTTTCTGTTCTGGAATGGATGTAGGTACTATTTTTTGCATCATGAATTAAATGACTTAACAAATTTTAATAATAAGAAAACAAATATGCTTTGATTTTTATAGCAAATTTTCTCTTTCAATAAAGACTGCCAAATGTATGTCAGAAGGAAAGAGAGCAAAATGAAGAGTGGAGTTATATTTGCAGTTAAAGTAAGGTTATTTCTGGTGTCAGGCCACTTTGGTAGATAACGTTAGTGCCATGGTTGCATAGCAACCCTGTCATCCATGAACTCTGAATTTCAGTTTTGGTGGAATGTCCTAAGGAGCAAATACCTTGGAGAATCCTGCTATTGTTTTTGGGTCACTCAAACTAAAAGGTGATCTTTGCAAATAATTTCATTGGAGTTTAAATGGCTAAGAGAGGAGTAGAAATTTAGATTGTAAGATTTTTATTTCTCTCTCTCAAAAAAACCTTGATTTTTATTTCCCTTGTTGTTTTACTAATGGAGAAAGATGATACATATTCCATCTTTGCTGAGACTTGCTGTGAAGTGCAAAAGGAATGATTCCACTTACTCAAGAGAGATGTGGGCCCCAGAACATCTGTTCTTCCCTCTGCTGGCCCAATGCTCATGTCTCCATTGTACCTTTGAGCCTATCTAGATTTTTACTTCAGGATTGTGGTTCGTTACCCCCTATCCCATTTTCATTGTCTTCCACTTCAATTATTTCCTTCTCCACTGGCTTCTTTCTCCCAGTGTAAAAAATTCTGGAGATCCATTGCACAACATTGTGAAATGTATTTAACACTACTTAACTGTAAACTAAAAAAACATCTTTACTTATTGATTTTTAAAGAGAGAAGGAAAAGGGAGACAGAAACACACAGTGAAAGAAACACTGATTTATTGTTTCACTTATTCATGCATTCATTAGTTGATTCTTGTATGTGCCCTGACCAGGACATGTTCAGAGGATGGTTTAACCAACTTAGCTACCTAAATAGGGCCTTAATTTGTACTTAAAAATGGTTTCTATGGTAAATTTTATGTTAACATATATTTTTGCCACAATAAAAAAAATCAGTAAGAGTGAGATAGATAATTCATTTGACATAGAATAGATGCTCTCTGGATGCTAAGGGCTTGATTGGAAGACTAAGCATTCATGACTTTTGATTTAATAAGCCATATCAGCCTGAATACCTTCATATCATCTATCTTGAATGTTCTTAATTGTGAAAAATTCCATTATATAAATAACATAATTACTTGAATATAATATCAAAATATGAAGGTGTAAAGCGGGGGTAGTCAACCTTTTTATACCTACTGCCCATTTTTTGTATCTCTGTTAGTAGTAAAATTTTCTAACCGCCCACGGGTTCCACAGTAATGGTGATTTATAAAGTAAGGAAGTAACTTTATAAAATTTATAAAGCAGAGTTACAGTAAGTTAAAGCATATAATAATAATTACTTACCAAGTACTTTATGTTGGATTTTCACTAAGTTTGGCAGAATAAATCTTTATAAAACAACTTACTATAGTTAAATCTATGTAATCGCGGCACCGTTTGGTTGCTCCACTACCACCCACCATGAAAGCTGGAATGCCCACTAGTGGGCAGTAGGGACCAGGTTGACTACCACTGATGTAAAGTAATACTATTAGTTATAATATGATATGAATAATCTGAAAATTACATTTTCCTCTTCGGGAAAGTTGCTCTCTTCACATCTCTATCTGCTTATGTTTCAAGTATACATAGTGATAGAGCTCTCAACATTTAGAGACTAAGGAGTAGTCCTCTTGGAGCTCACAGTGCAAACATTATGACCCCAAATGCAGACAATTATCTAGAGAACTTACAGAGTAGTTCAAAGGGCACACATGAAAATATACACACACACACACGTGTGTGAGCACATACACATGCACATACAGAGACAAACACACACATACACACTAGTTGCTGAAGTTCACAAATCATTCATGTGTCAGGTTTTTGAATAATTATATAATGTTGAGAGAAAAAATTAAATAATTTCATAAAGGGCATATGTTGAGAAAAAGTTTCTAAAGAAGAAAATGAATCTGAAACTTCAAAATGTCTCTGCAGATGATGTTTTATTGAGTTGAACATAGAAATCTCTACCCTAATAAATGTTTTTTTAAAAGTTGACATAAGATCTCCAAACAGCAATCACCTAGCAACCAAAAAGTGTGGACCTTGGTTTGAGCTGATTCTTTAGTCTCTAACAATATGTTAAGCAGCAGGAAACATCTGAAACTTTCCCGTTAGGGTTTCAGAAATTTCCTTTTTCTAAACCTACACATTTTTTATCTCTCCCATGGAAAACATAAACACCAAGGGCGAAATGGAATTCAGGATCCTTAAACGATCCCTTACTCTAATAGAGCTCATTTTCCATCATTGAACCTCTGGGGTTACTACAATAAAAAAACCTGTTAGCCACAGAAATAGAGCAGTCCATTCAAACTGGTGAAACTGACAAGGAGAGGGCCTGTGAAAATTGCCATGCACCTGGGGTGCAATAGACAATCCCTGATATAATGCTACTTTCCTCTATCTCTACAGCTGGGGGACTGAGCACAACCCCGGGCCTGCCTCCACATCCCTTCCAAATCTGCAGGAAGTATATCTCTGCTAGTCTGAGCCCTGCCATTTCTGAGTTGCCTGGGAGCTATAGGAAAACATCATTAACTCAATCTGTGTTAACCTGAAATGCTGAAAATAAAAATAGCATCTAGGAGGCTACTTCCCTAGATTCCTGTTATTTCACATCAAGATTTTATTTTTCCGTTAGCTACGGTGGCTCGCTGGCCATCTTCCTCGTCACAGCTGCTCTTTTACTACACCAGCTTTATTGAGGCATCATTGACACATAACACTGTGTAAATTTAAGGTGTACAACATGATGATTTGATGCATATATATCTATAGATTGCAAATGATTACTACACTAAGGTTAGTTAACACATCCATCACCTCACATAATTATAATTTTTTTGTGTGTATAATGAGAACATTTTCTCTTTATAGTTTCTTTATTAAAATTTTGTTTGTAACTAGTTCTGCCTGTAAGCAAATCCACTTGGGAAAAGAGGAGATATCTTCCTCCACTCTGTGCAGAGGCAGGAACTGGAGGAAAGCAGGTCTGTTACACTGTGGGATTTCCTCCCCAGGCCCACCTGTATTGATGCAGATGGAACCAAGTAAAAGTGAATTCCTTTTCAAAGCAGACTTAATGGGAGAAATCACAAAAGCTTAAACTCTTTTAGAAATGCTTTGAGGAAATGTGGAGAAAGAGAGGTCAGGTGTGGATGCAACTCCCTGTACTTAGACTTGGGGACGGTAGCAGGTTTCCTGGCTGATAGGGTGTGTGTGTTTCTGTGTGGTACGAAGGCCTACAATAATGTTCTAAATCTTGCTTTTGATTTATTTGCTTGCTCGTGTGTTTTTGGTAGGAGCTTGTCCCAGAGCCACTGACACATGGCTCCTTTTCTCCTTCAGCACATCATCCTGAGAAACACTTGCTTTGCTGATCCCAGCTGAAAGACATTTCCTGTGGAGAGGCATATTACCCCAGTTTACTTGTAAAGATGACCATATAAGTTATATAAACCAGAACACATTTCAAAGTCAAAGTGCACACTAAAAGCATTAATACCCAGTAATTGATCTACAATTGGCAAAAACCAGGATGTACGGTCAATAGTTAGTTCACCACTAGGCCCTTGGGTAATGGTTGTAAACCAAGTCCTATTTCTCAGAGGGTTCATGGGGGATGTTCTTTCCCTCAAAATCCCCTGGTAATACAGGTGAAACTGTGAGATCATTGGTAATTCTATTTGTGTTTCACACTCTAGCCTCAAAAATGTCTCTTATTTTATTTGTTCAAATGATTAATAATTATTGCTTATTATTGTCTGCATTAGTTTGCTAGGGCCACCATAACAAAATAGCTCAGACTTTGTGGTATTCATTTTCTCACAGTTCTGAAGATTAGATGTCCAAGATTAAATTGTAGGCAGAGTAAGTTTCTCCTGAGGCCTCTTTCTTTGGTTTGCAAATGTCCTCACATGGTCATTTCCCTGTACATGTGTGTCCCTAATGTCTCTCTGTGTCTTCATCTTGTTTATAAGGACACCAATCAGATTGGACTAGGGCCCACCTGAATGGCCTCATCTTACCATAATCACGTCTTTAAAGGCCCAATCTCCAAATACAGTCATATTCTTTTATACTGGGAGGTAGGTCTTCAAAAATATAAATTTTGGGGTGAAATATTCAGTTCATAATACTGTCTCTTCTCGATCTAGCTCTCCGTCTCGTGAGGACACAGCAAGAAGGCAGTCATTTATGAGCCAGGAAAGGGACTCACTGGACACTGGATCTGCTGGCACCTTGATCTTGCACCTGCCTCCAGACTGAGAAATACATGTTTGCTATTTAAACCACTCAGCTTGTGATATTTTGTTAAAGTAGCCTGAATGAACTAAGACAAGATCTGATGATTTTGCAAAATACAAATATGGGGATTTGCTAAGAAAATCTGGGTGAGGTGGCGTGGCATGGTGTGGAACTCCAATGACAGTGGTGATGCCATCTAAACCGAGCCAGGTGCTAAGATATAATAAAATATGAACTGGGAGACAAAAACCACCCTACCATACTGCAGTCCAGTTTCATGGTCATTAAGTGCTTAGTGAAGTCAGAAAATCTGACTGTTTCATTAGATTGTGGAATCCCATGGAAGCACTCCTGGCTGACGGTGCCTTGATGCTAGTCAGTGCATCAGCACTGGTTGTCCTCAGGGGGTGGCAGCAGGAAAGCTCTCAGTGAGACTTCCTTCTTTATATGCAAGACAGTGTCAACACAGAAAAGTTATCTACAGAGGCCAGAAATTTGAAAAGAAATGCAAAAGGTATGATTTAGCTTTCATTATTTGTAGCATTTATGGGCTGCAGATAATTAAGTCTAGGGATATAAACATGCAGTCATTGGGACTAGAGAAACTTTAATAGGTTTCAAATTCATTTTTCTATCTTCTTTTTTTTTTAAGATTTTATTTCTTGATTTTAGAGAGAGGAGAGAGAGCAAGAAAGGTGAGGGTGGGGGGAAGGAGGGAGGAGTATGAAGCATCAACTCACAGTTACTTCTCATATGTGTCTTGACCGGGCAAACCCGGGCTTTGAACCAGCAACCTCAGCATTCCAGGTTGATGCCTTATCCACTGCACCAACACACATCAGGCTCATCTTTCTGGCCTCAAGGGCTGCCACACCATGACTAATGAATGATGGGGGAACACTGATGATGATATCTTTAGTTCTAAATGGCTAAATATGATTGGTGGGTCTGATGTGTGTTTTTCAACAACACTAAGCAATTCTACAATTCTCAGCAGACTTAGTGTCACGACTTAATTCTTCATTTGTTTTAGTTAAAAAACTTTAAGATTTTTTTCTTTTTTATTGGGTTTATTGAGATAATACTCGTTAACAAAATTATACAGGTTTCAGGTGCACAACTCTACAACACACCATCTGCACATTGTATTTTGTGTTCACCATCCCATGTCAAATCTCTGTCCATAACTTTTTTTAATAGTAAATGGATTTACTTCTGAGGCTTACTTAGATATAAGACACATAATGAGTGTACTCAAAAGTACTCTTGAACATCCTATAGGCCAACATGAATGTTTTGTGACAACTCTGTTGGTATTATATGTATATAAATGTACAATGCATACAAGTAATTAAAGTCTATAATAAATGGTACACATGCAAAATAAAATTTAAGTCATTTTTATGTTAATTATTTAAAAGAGGTCTTGTATAGTTGAAAAAAAATAAACATATGATGGGTCTCCCCTTTATAATTTCCTGTTCAATATTTAATGCCAGTCCAAGACCTTAGGATTTCCACAGGCCTAAGAAATTTATTCTAGCAGAGAGAGCACTAGATTTGGAATAAAGAACTGAGATTAAGTCCTGCTACTTTCACTTACTTATAAAGAAGGTTTAAGGATTTATAAATCTCTGGTAATACCTTTAGTGTCCAAGCCTTTATATTTGTTCAAAAGGCCAGGATAGCTTTAGAAAATATTAATGTCAGTATTTGTCATTCAATGTGTTAGTACCATGTACTCAATATGTGAGTAAATGAGCCCTGGGCCATTCAGCCAGGAGCCTTTTTATTTCCCTTGGGTGCCTTCATTTGTTTTTGTGTTCACTGCTCAATAAATGCTTAGACTATTTTTAGAGGAAACTTTTTAAAAATTGTAACAAGATTTGTAAAAATTTATTGTGTTTACATAGTTTCAAGTGTCCCATTCCATATAAACCCTCCACACACTGCATCATGCCGTCCCATGCCCCATACAAAGTCTTTTTCCACCCCTACTTCTCCCCTTTATCCCCTTCCTCTTCTTACCTTCACCCCTTTTTTCCCTCTGGGAATTGCTGCCCTGTCATCTATATGTATCTGTTATGTATACATATTTTTGGCTAATCCCTTCACCTTCTTTTATCCGGTTCCCTCTTCCCTCTTTCTGTCCATCATCATTTGTCCTTATACCTTCCTCCATCTTCCCACCTCCTTTTTCCTCTCTACAGTCCCACCTTAGCAGTGTTGTCCTTGTCCGTAAGTTTTTTCCTCTCTTAACTCAATTCCGACACTACTGGGATAGCATTAGATCCCACAGGCTAAAGGGCAGTCCCACAAAACTGCCCTCACTTCAGATGCATTCACAGGTCAGATTGTTACATTCGTTTCTGACTGACTGGCTAAATTGAAGGCTCCCACTACCCTTCTTCGGGTTTGATTAATTTCCTGGACCGGTTCATAGAACTCAGAGAGAAACACTCACTATCACCAGGTTATTAAAAGGATATCATAAAAGGTACAGATAAGCAGCCAGATGAAGAGATACCTAGGGTGGGGTCTGAAAGGACCCCAAGTGCAGGAGCTCCTGTCCCCAGGTAACCTGGGTGTCTCACCCTTCCAGCATGTGGGTGTGTTCACCAACATGGAAGCACAACAGATGTGGCCTCAAAGTCCCAGCTCTCTAATCACTTGGTCTTTCTGGTGGCCAATTCCATCCTGAGGCAACTTAAGGTTGCAACTTAAGTCATCTCTTTAGCATAAACTCAGGTGGGCTCCAAAGGGGATCCTTATGAATGACAAAAAAGACACTCTTATCATTCAAAAAATTTCAAGGGAGCTTTGTGCCAGGAACCACCATAAAAAGATCAAATATATATATTTGTACATGACAGTAGAAAAGTTTCCATTCAATTGTATTTTAAGACAAAATAAAACAAAAACCATTTATTCATATAAGTATGAAGAGGCATTTATAGTTTGTGTCAAGGGCTGAAAAGAATGTCCAAAATAAATACTTGGTTGAAAAGGTAGATTTGAATGATAGAGAAATAAGGTATGCAGATAGGGGATGATCTGGCCTGGCCAGTTGGTGCAGTAGAGCATCGTCCTGGGTCAAAGAGGATGCAGATTCAAAACCCCAAGCATGGGCTCACTAGCTTGAGCGTGAAGTTGCTGGCTTGAGCATGGGATCATAGACATGACCCCATGGTGGATGGTTTGAGCCCAAAGGTCACTGGCTTGAAGTCCAAAGTTGCTGGCTTGAGCTCAAGGTCACTGGCTTGAGCAAGGGGTCACTGGCTCAGCTGGAGCCCCCTGGTGAAGGCACATATGCGAAAGCAATCAATGAACAACTAAGGTGCCTCAACAAAGAACTGATGCTTCTTATCTCTCTCCCTTCCTGTCACTGTCCATCTGTCTGCCTCTCTTTCTCTTTCTCTTTCTCTCTCAAAGGAAAAAAAAAAAGATGCTCTGGACTCCATTTTAAGGAGGGTTCCAATTGTGTCTTTTGGGCTGAAAAGGAGCAAAATCATAATCAGCCAACTGGAATAAGAGCCTAAAGTGTCTGTCAAACCAGGATGAAACAGACCAAGAAAATAAACCAAAGTTTGAATCCAGTGAGTCTAAACAAATTGGCTAAGGCTGGCCTCTGAGGATCAGGGGGCCCAAGGAGATGGACAGAGAGCAATCTCCCAAACCTCAACACAGAAGGGCAAGTTCCACACTGTCAGTTTAACAGTTGTCTCGGTGCTCATCAAACTAGCTGCCTTTTTCTCAAGTCTCATATTTTTCCCAGGTAGGGCAGACAATGCATTTGTAACTTGAACTGAATCCAGTCATTCAGCCTCATGTCCCAGCTTGTCCTCTCTGCTTTTCGTAGGATCTAGCTTCTATTTCCTCAAAGTCTCTCTACTTCTGATGTGCTGATTATTTTCCCGTAACGTCCTCATTCTTCCTATCCACCCACAACATGCCTTCCTCAGCAGTTACTTTCTGAGTGAAGCCTTCACACATAATGAATACACTACAAAGTTAAAGATCCTTTCCTCAGTCCTAGCAATGCAGGTTGACATGCCTCTACTATTAATATATACCATTTTAACAGTAATTTCCTTATAATTTCAGTAAGAAGTTGTACCCAATTAGCATAATTCAAACAGTGTGACTTCCAGAGTGATTTGCAACCACTGCTTAATCCAACCCCAAACTCTAGGCTCACTTATTGACCCTAGAACTATAATGGTTTTAGGTCCCAAAGCCAATGTCAATTCAAAATCTGTTATAGGTGGGTAGGAGGAAGCCACAAACTATTGGTAACGTGTGCTTTAATCAGAAAGATTTGCTTTCCATTGCCTTGGTTTAAATAAAAAAAGAAGAAAGAAAGATCTCTGACATAAATAAGCAAAGCAACAGGAAATGCCATGAGTTCTTTTTTCCTGTTAGCAATGAAGTGCTTGGCCTCTGATACGCTTCTCTTCACTTGAGCTCTTCACACCCTCAAGCTTTGTTATTTCCCACATGACACCAAGTGTCTCCTTAGCAACTACCTCAAATAAGATCAGATATATCTCTTTTCTAATGAAGATTACTTTACTTCTTCCTTTAGAAAAGCATTTCTTTTATAGTTATAAACCCAATCTTAATAGAACATGATTTTAAAAGCAAGAAAAAGTAAAATATAACTATGACACAAGCCCTTCCAAGTGGAGATCTAATTATACCATATAAGGTATAACTAGCTTAAGGGATGAAGTCACCTATGAAATAGCCATGAAATGGCCAAAAAGCGGACTATAAGAGAGGTAGAAATGAGAAAAAAGCAAGAAGCCTCTATAATTGGCCCTTAAATTACCTGAAAAGCTGAGCCTTATAAATGCGGAATTTTAGTGTTTCTGCTAGAAGGAGCATGAAGATATTACCACTCTTATTCCATTTAGGGTCGTCCTGAATGCAAGCTCTTTCTTGAACTGCTGTTACATACCTGAAAGGGCAGAACAAGGTTTCACAGCTGTGGGATTGGAGAGGGCTGGGTGTTCCACCTTCCGATTCATTACCACACATTATCTGTGACGTTCGGGTAATTGAGCAAATAACACCCTTGACAACCATTTTTTCCTCTTAACTCCAAGGCAAGGTAATTCATTAAGGCCAGAGGGGGATTGTTAATGAACCACAATTGGAAGAATTACTTAGGAAAGCACTCTTAGCACCCATAAAAGTACACGAATGAAAGTAGGTTGGGTATCTAATGATCCTTGTCCTTCCTGTGACTGTTCAGTCATGAAAGGGCACATTAAATGTGAAACAACTGGAGAATTTCCACACCAGAGCCCTGTCTGATTTTGCTTGTCTAAATTTAAGTGACTATTTATTTTCAACCCCATAATAATTTCTAGAGAAACTTTTCTAGAATGCACATTTGACATGTAGTGGACACCAAAATACAACGATGCAGACAATGAAATGATTACTATTGTGTGATGCAGTTTGAGTGTCACACACACGCATACTTAAAAAGGATGTGAGGTACTCCCTGCCATAAAGAAGTCATCTTCTCACTGGTGGCCACATAATGGACACAAGAACAAGGTAAAAACCAGTGCGACTTGAGAGTATATACTTAAGCACTAAAGAAGCTCAGAGAATGAGACTGCTATGTAAGCAAAGCAGGTTTCAAAGGAGAGGTGGAATCTAAGCTGGGCCCAGGGACTCAGAACAGGCAGAGAGGAACAGGAGCAGCATGGATAAAGGCAGGGGAATAGGGCTCATTAGAAGCAGAGTGAGCCTCTGCCTCCCTAGAAAATAATGTCATGCCAAAGTCTACAGAATTATCCTCTTTCTTATTCTTTTCTCCCTTCTCCTCCTTCTTTTGAAGTTTAAAGAAACAATTTGAGATGATATGATCAATTTCCATTATACTGCCTGCCAACACACACATACACGCACACACATCAGGAGGTAGACTGAGTGGCTCACTGTAGGCCAGTGGCCATGCAGGTTCTCATTGCACTCAGACAATAAAGGAACTGTGGAGCCAGAAAATCGTGGGCCATTCCATTTATTAAAGTCTTGTAAGGGCGGATGAGCAAACAGGCAGGGAAGACCACTTCCCTTTCTCACTTTGGACTCTCCCGGACTCATAGGCCCTGTATGGCCAGTAGCCGTGGCTACCATCACAGCTGCCTTCCCATTTGATTCGAACAGCTGGTAATGAAACAACAGAGCCAAGAACTGGTGGGTCATTAGCTTTAATCCTAGCTTGCACCCTGCGGGCAAGAAATACACACAGTGGGAAAACACTTCCCTTTTCTTTCAGAGTTCCCAAAGCCACTGACTTATCCAAGTTTCCTAGAATCAAAGTTTCTACCTCACCAGCCTTATTCACCTCTGTTTCCCATCTCCTTCTCTCTGCAAAAACTCTGCACAAACTGTCTTCTCCTTAAGCACTCCACCTTTTTGGCTGCTTCTCCTATCCTTTCCACGTGGCCTTTCTCTGCCCTCCTCCAGCATGGGATCCTCTGCCCCATTTCATAGTGTAGAAATCAAAACCTTTAATCCAATATACAAACAAGGAAGTCTTCGATACAAAGTCACTTATCTGAGTTATAATGGGATTCCTCATAAGAGTGCACCAGCCCACATCCTGCAACAGTCAAGGGTGTGGGGGAAAAGCTTAATTTTGAAAAGATCTTAGTATTAAAAGGGTGAGAAAGGCTTAGTCTTAAAACTAAGCCTTAGGCTATACAGTGTGTCCATAAAGTCATGGTGCACTTTTGGCCGGTCACACGGTCAAAAGTGCACCATGACTTTATGGACACACTGTAAGGACCCTGCTGGCTTACAGCCTGTCCCCCACACCCAATGCAAACTATAAGTGAGTAAACATATACATCATATTTGCAAACTTATTTGACCCACAGGCCCTCACAAGCAAAATAGCACTTCCCAGCCAAACAGGCTGGGCTGAAAATCTCAGGGCTCTCACACCCCACAACACTCCCTCTTTCTCTCTGGATTCTCCAGCCAAATCTCGCTGGGGGAAAATACCTTCTCCAGCAAACAATAGCAAAAAATGGCCCCTCCCCCTCGAGAGCGGCAATCTGCAACTTGCAATCTGCTGCCCTGAGGGCAAGCACCCCAGCCTTCCCCAGACTATACACACATGGCGCTGCCCCAATATAAGCGAACAAACCTAAAAAACACTTGTAACAAATTTATTTGCCCAACATTCACACAGGTCTTGGTGACATGGTGACAGAGCATGGAACTAGAGTCAGACAAGAAATTATAGTGCATAATTGTGAGCTTGGTATGCAAAGCCTTTCTTACTAGGTCATGAGGTTAGCTAGAGAGTGTGATGTAGATTATAAGAGGTTTGAATTTCAGACAGAGGAGTTCATGCAGATGATGCAACAGACAAGGAGCCTCTGCAAGGAAGTACAGCCTCTGTAGGAAAAAATGTTGGGAGTTACTATTTAATAATGCCTAAAATTTATTAACAGAGTGTTATGTTTCCGGCTCTGCTAAGGATCTCACTGTGCACATTCTCTTCTAAGGCTCACAACAACTCTCTAAGTGCTAATAAAATTTATTCCCATTTACAGATGAAGAGATAGGCTTAGAAAAATTAGCTACCTTGCCCAAGGCAAGTGAGACTAAGACCAGAGGTTCTAAAACCCAAATTCCTAAGGTTTATGCTTTATTGCTTCTCATTTAAGTCTAGCTTGTTGTCTTTATTTCTTTTTGCTCAAAAACCCATAAAACAATGGTTTTCAACTGGGGGTGATTTTGCCTTTCAGGGATATTTGGTAGTTTGAGGGACACTTTTGGTTTTCGCAATGGTGAGGAAATGCTACTGGCATTAATGGGAAGAGGCCAGGAACACTGCTAATAAACATTCTACCTTACATAGGGCAGCCTCCCAGCAAAGACTTGGCCAGCCCCAAATGCCAATGGTGCCAACACCGAAAACCTGCCCCTAAAAGAATTCTGAAAAATGATGACTCCTTCACACATATTTAAGTTGACATGTAAATGTTGCATTATAAGTATAACCAGTGGCAAACAATATAATGTCTGGTATAGTTAAAAATAAAAAGGTCAAAGCATTCTTTTAAATGTCTCCAATTTAAAGATCCTACCAAATTCATATCTAACATCATTTTTGAAAAAGATACATTAACAAATTATATTTTTATTTCACTTCCTTCCTGGAATATTAATATTATTTTAATGCAATATAGTTTATGCTTGTACATCTCATTAATTACACAACCATTTTCTCTGCAACGAAAGAGGTGTGTGTGTGTATACTGAAAATTTTTTAAATATTACTTGTGAACCTAAGGCTCTAAGTCAGTGACTCGCAAACTATTTGCTTGGGCATGTCAGAGCTCTTCAGTGAATTCACAGGGATACCGCTGGGTATTTAAATTTTCCAAGGTAAACACAGTATAAATGGCCAGTTTGAAAGTAGTTCATAGCTTCAACATTAGACTTAATTCCAGTCCTTTGAGGATATTATATTTTAGCGAAGCTGGCTTTTTGGCCCATACTGTGATTAAAAAGCAAGTCAGCACACGTGCCCTGTGAAACATGAACGCCCGATCTGCCTCCGAGGTGTGAGGAACTTGCTGCATACAATAGGTGCACTTATCTCCTTAGTAAGTAAGTCTGGTTACTAAGAATAAAATTAAAATATTGTTATTGTTTTTAACTTTATGTGTTTTATTTTTGCAAGTGGCTACAATATTGTTAGGATGTAAATACTTACTGTCTGGATATAAGCAGTTAATAAGTGGAACTGATAGGTCTTTCTTGGGGCAAAGTGGAAATATTACTGGTTCACTAAGTATGGTGTGAAACTAGAAAGGCTAGGAACCTCTGATGTAAAAGTCAAAGAGTCTTCTGGGTTGAGATATTACCACAGTGACTGTGAGTATGTAATACATCAAAACAGGGGGTCCTTGGGTTATGACACAGTTTTATTTCTACAACAGTGAAGTAACCCAAATTTTGGTGTAAGTCGAAACACACCATAACCTAAGTCACTTACCTATGCTAACACAATTGTAACATCAAAATCTAGAACATAAAAAAGTTGCCTGACCTGTGGTGGCGCAGTGGATAAAGCGTCGACCTGGGAACACTGAGGTCGCCAGTTCAAAACCCTGCACTGGTCTGGTCAAGGCACATATGGGAGTTGATGCTTCCAGCTCCTCCCCCCTTTCTCTCTCTCTCTCTCTCTCTCTCTCTCTCTCTGTGTGTGTGTTTCCTCTCTAAAATGAATAAAATAAAAAATAAAAATTTAAAAAAATATATAACTAAGCCACAGAAAAAGAAAAAAGACATAAATATACTGTACTGTACAGTATACTGTGCATTCTTCTGCCGCACTCACCTAGTCCGTGAGTAAGATGCTAACAGCATAAGTCGAAACACTCATGTCTCAATTTTTTAAAGTTTTTATGGGAGTGAGCGTTGTAAACTCGAAACATATGTCGAGACTGTCATAACCTGAAGACCTCCTGTAGTTATAAATTTTGATGATTTTTAAAGATAGAAACGTGAAAGTTTTTGGAAATGCATTGCTAGTATATAGATTTCCCCCTCTTAATTTGTCATATACATATGGATGAAGAATATTATATAGATAAATATTAAAAACAAATGTAAAATTATATTTATATTTCCATTTTAATAGAAATTAAGCCTAAATAAACTTTTTCATATAAGTATCAAACGAGATCTGTTATAGCCATGTCACTTAGTTCTTGAACTCTTGAATTATACGCCAAGAGTCATATAGTACTCTAGCATCAACAGGTACTTTTATTGATTCATCAGCTCTTTTAGGTAAGGTTTCTGTTTTTCTGAAAGCAGAGAATTATAAACATTTGATTTCCTAGGTTATCCTCTTACTAGAATTATCCACTTGCTCAGCTCCAGAATTTTAATTTTTTAATTGGTTGATTTTAGAGATGAAAGGTGTGTGTGAGGGAAAGAACCATCAATTTGCTGCTCCACTCAGCCATACAGTCACTGGTTGATTCCGGTGTGTAGCCTTGACCGTGATTGAACCCACAACCTTGACCAGCAGGACAATGTTCTAACAAACAGGGCTAGCGGGTCAGGGCTCAGCTCCAGAATTTTAAGTTGTTCTTTGTTTGAGCCCTAGAGGTTGAGGTCTCAGAAGTAGTCTGGGACAATGTGTCTTATTAATGTCTGGAAAGGGTGAGAGGTGTCATTTTCTGCTGTAAATCAGAAGAAGGGCTATTATGGGAGGGTGGTGGGATGGAGAGCTTGTCTGTCAACACTGGTAAGTTCCAAGAAGATCCATTTTAGGCAAGTATACATAGAAGGTGAAGCCATGAAAATCAGTTCAGTCCCTTTAGAACTGACAGCACCCATGTAGCACTTGCAAAGCCCCTGCACACACCTAAGAGCAATGGTTCCCCAGTGTGAAGAGCTCTGAAACCCTGGGGAAAAGGAGCTTTATTCCAGGGCCTGGACACCATGTCATCTTCAACCATACCCATATGGGTGGCAGGGTTAACAGGCATAGCATTTTGGGGTCACTCCCTTCTTTGCTTCTTCTTTTCTGAGTGGCAGCTGAGAACATCCTCCCAAGTTAGACTCCTGGGTTTAAGTTCAGTTTTCCCACTTATCAGTTTTCTAAGTGTGCACAAACTACTTAATTTTGTGCTTCAGTTTGCTAGTGTGTAAAATGTGAATTATAATAGCACTTAGCTCCAGAGATAGATGTGAGAGCTAAATAAATTCAGTACATAAAGCTCTCAATAATAGTGCCTGGCATAAGACAAGTACTCAATTAATCTAAACTAGTACAGAGATTTCAACTGTGCCTCTTTGTGGGGAGTCTTGCCCTCCATCCTGGGAGGCCTACTAAAACAAGTGTGAGGTCAAGAGAAAGGAAGCCTTTGTGGCCAATTCTTAAGCAAAAAGCTTTAGTTTCTATACCAGAATAGATTCACAGTACACTCAGAGGAAAGGAGTCAAGGAATCAGCCACTTGAGTTTCCTCTATTCTAGACAAAAGAGCATTCATTAATTTCTAGGAAGTTGGAGCCAAACCGCTGATCTATAGCAGACATTGGGCATTCGCTGGTGTCAAATGTACTTCAGATAGAACCGGGAAGTCTACACTGGGCTCCTCAATTAGGCTGACAAGATTGAAGCTAACGCTGCATGTTAATGTTTCTTCCCTTTTGTTCTCCAGCATTAATCATGCTTCATTTTTATATCATTCTGCATTTCCTCATTTACTCTGCAAAGCAAACTGTCCTGTTCTTTTCTTTTCTTAGAATAGTTTGCTTTTGGCTTCTACCTAGTTAATATTTAGCATTCACGTAAAGTTTGCATATAAAGTTTACATATGTCTGGTCTGTTAATCTGGGTATGGGGGAGGACAGAAGAGATAACCTTGATGTCAGAAGGGCAGTTAGATGGGGGATTCCATGAAATCATGTTATGAGTTGATAAGGTCCTCAAGGAAAAAGACTCATGAAAATCATATCTTTAAATAGATGCAAAGATTATATCTATAGGATGACTCTCATTCTCTTCTACTTTTCCCTTACTGCTTTGCTTGGTAGATGGAAGTTACTGTGATAGAAAAGAGTTAAAACTGGGAAGGAATTAGAAATTTTTGGCCCTGGCCAGTTGGTTCAATGGTAGAACATTTGCATGGCATGTGGAAGTCCCAGTTCAATTTCCAGTCAGGGCACACAGGAAAAGTGCCCATCTGCTTCTCCACCCCTCCCCCTCTTCTTCCCCTCCTGTAGCCATGGCTTGATTGGAGTGAGTTGGTCCTGGGCACTGAGGATGGCTCCATGGCCTCTATCTCAGGTGATAAGAAGAGCTCAGTTGCTGAGCAATGGAGCAACACCCCAGATGGGCAGAGCATTGACAACTAGTGGGCTTGCCTGGTGGATCCTAGTCAGGGTTCATGCGGGAGTCTGTTTCTGTCTCCCCTCTTCTCACTGAAGAAAGAAAGAAAGAAAGAAGAAAGAAAGAAAGAAAGAAAGAAAGAAAGAAAGAAAGAAAGAAAGAAATTTCTGTAATCAGAGAAGGGCTTTTGTGACAATAAATAAACCTTAGTCAAAATTTCCCTTTTGAGCAAGAAGGAAGATGTTCATTCTTTGCCTCCATACCAGCAAGAATTAGTAAAACTTAAGATTTGGAAGCTTAACCTGTTCCTGTCTTCCTCACATTACCCCAACACCCAAAGAAGTCATGTTGATCAGCTGTGGGAGACAGAAATCTCCAAACCTGACACAGTTTGGAGCCAATGAGAGTGAAGTGATAACATTGGTGGGCCATAAGTTAAGTACTTGAAGTCTTACTGCTGGTCTTCTTCATCTTGGCTAAAAGATAGCTCTATGAATGTCATCAATTACTGCAGGTGCTGATGGGAGAGGGATTTTAGGAGAACTGGTCTGACAAATGCATGTGGTAAGGCTTAGAGGAATCAAGACTTGAGAAAGGCTGCCTGTGGAAATGAGCTCCTGGGTGAGACCAGTAAGTGTAACTATGGTTGAATTTAAGTCCACTGGGTGGTGTACTTTAGCTACCTCTAAATTTAGAGCAAAATATACCGGTGACGGAAGGTTTGGTGCTCCTTCTCTAGATGATGAATGGGTTGTCAACACACTTCAGCCAAAGAAACCTAGAAACTCACTTGAAGTTGAAAAAGTTGACTTACTACTCATTGTAGCAATAGACAACACACACCACAAGGAACCTAAGGGCATCTCAGTAAGAGGATGTTAGACGAAGCCTGTTATAAGATTTAGACTTCACTTGGATCATTCTGGGAAGGGTCTAAGCAAGTGGGAGTTTTGCTCCAAATTGGATGTTGTCAGTGTGGCTGACTCTGTACTTGGGTATCTCAATAAAGCTTATCTATATGGAGGGGAGACTAGAATGAGTATAAAGTTATAATTGGTAGAGAAATAACAGTCACTCATTTGGGAAGAGAGAGGGGTGTTTGTATTTTGTGGTTGGCATAACGACCTTCTTTTTGCACGTGCTTAGACAAATTGTGAAGTGATCTTGTTTATTATGATCTCAGAATAACTTTGTCTGAAATTGATATGCTGTGAGATTGTTATATCTAATGGGAGAACAACATGACTTAGCTGTGAGTTTCAGGCCAACTTCTGAATATCAGGGGATACTCCCCCACCTCCACACATAACTCATTTTAGGCCAGGTCTAGCCTCTCCTCTGGACTAGGTTGAGAGCTCAGAGGACTGAGAAAGGAGCTATTTGAAGAGTCAGGTTAGACACTGTAGAATGCAGGCCCATGCAGGTAGCAGACAAGCTTCAGATGTAGCAGAACAGGAGGGTCACACAGAAGACAAGAAGAAGGGCTAGTGAATACTAGAGCCAAGGCAGTTCCAGAGCAGGGGACTCCAGCAGAGCTGTGCTCACTAGGATTTCCATTCATGGCTATTACAGCTGCCACAGATTTGTACTCTTCTTAAGGCACAGCAGTCTGGACACTAAAAGGCATTAGATGTCTGTCTGACTTCTGATTCTTTGGTGTGCAGACTCTTTCTTATCCCCATCTGAACAGCCAAGTCCAAATGGACTTCCAGAAGATTAGAACTGGAAAGCATCATACAGTCATTCTTTCTATCACAATACTGTCCATCAATTGTTTGACTATGGTAATTTACAAAGACCTTTACTAGGTTAAGTAAAAAAAAAAATGCCTCCTGCCATTTTAACACATGGGCTCCTGTTTTGCCCTCTGGAGGCACACAATCTGCTGTGTCTTCCGTGGGACACAATGGGAAACGGTAGGTAGTCTCTCCTCAAGGACCCCAGTGAAGCACTGGGATTGCTTCCCTGGGCTGAGTTATGCCTGTTAGTGGAGCTGAACTGTCAACAGAGAAACTGACACAAAGAGGGAGGCCATGTTAACTTCGTTCATGACATACCTGGACAATATTTCAAAATTCTTCAAAGAAAATAAATTTTGCTCTGGGGTGTTTCTAAACCTGACTGAAAACCTGAGTGCATCCTTGTTGCCTCTGTTTGTGATTTGATCTCAGCGTTTTCAATTCAGCAATTCAGCAGAGCCAGGATAAAAGTGCAAGTCGGGCTTCAGCCTGAGCAGTCTGTCTCGTCACCAGTGCACCTGAACTGCAGCACTGTCTTGCCTTCAAGCTCCAACATTGCGCTGCCTCTGGAAGTGCCAAATGTGCCAGTCCAATGAAAGGGAGTGAGACTGGGCTCCGCATGCCAACTCAGTCCCCTGGCCTTAGCTTTGCTAGAACTTTTGGGGGGTTTATTCTCTGCACATCTAGATGGAACTGACTCCTAGAAGCCTTTTAGCAGGACTCTGCATTAGGCCAAGTGATTCCTCAAAGCCATTTGTCCCATGTCTCAGGGACTGGTTTATGATGTTTTCCTAAGGGTAAGAATTACTCCTTGAATGTTTTCTAGTGTTTGTCAATGTGCTAAATAGGTCTTTAACTCACACAATAACCTTGTGACAGCCTGACCAGGCGGTGGTGCAGTGGATAGAGCATTGGCCTGGGACGCAGAGGACCCAGGTTCAAAACCCTGAGGTCATGGGCTTGAGCGTGGGCTCCTCTGTCTTGAACATGGGCTCACTAGCTTGAGCGCGGTGTCACCGGCATGAGTGTGGAATCACAGACATGACCCCATGGTCGCTGGCTTGAGCCCAAAGGTCAATGCTTGAAGCCCAAGGTCACTAGCTTGAGCCCAAGGTTGCTGGCTTGAGCAGGGGTCACTTGGTCTGCTATAGACCCCCGGTCAAGGCACAAATGAGAAAGCAATCAATGAACAACTAAGGTACCTCAACAAAGAATTGATGCTTCTCATCTCTTTCTTCCTGTCTGTCTCTCTCTCTCTGTCTCTGTCACAAAGAAAACACCTTGTGACATAGGTTCTATTGTGATACTCATTTGCTCAGTGAGGTAAAGCAACTTGTCCAGGAAGTAACAAAACCAAGGAGGCCAACACGCTGTGACAGGAAGACTCAAATAGTCAGTTCTATAGGCTAGGCATGTTTTTGTGACACATGTAACAAAGTAAAAGGATGTGGGCACTGTGAAGTCTCTCAGTCAAAAATTAGGATGTGATATTGATGGACTATAATTCTTGAAATAGAGAATTTGGAGAGGTGTAGTTATTGCAACAAGATCTATAGTATTAGAAAAGTCCCAAGCTCATGGGAACCCTTCATTCCTCTTGAAATATGAACCTTGGATGCCAAAAACACATGACCAGGGAAGTCATCTATGACCTTATCCCCTACTTTTTAATTTAAGTGATAGAATTATAATTTTTTTCTTTTTCCAAGTGAGAGGAGGGTACATAAACAAACAGACTCCTGCATGCTCCCCAACTGGGATCCACCTGGCAACCCCTGTCTAGGGCCCATCTTGGGCCATGCTCACAACCAAGCTATTTTTAGTGCTTAAGGTGGAGGCTTTATGGAGCCATCCTCAGTGCCCAGAGTGATGTACTTGAACCAATCAAACCATGCTGCAGGAGGAGAAGAGAGAGAGAGAGAGAAAGAGAATTGGTCAAGGGATGGGTGTATAAACAGGTATCGCTTCTCCTATGTGCCCTGACCAGGAATCAAACCTGGAACATACACACGCTGGGCTAATGCTCTACCATTGAGCCAACCAGCGAGGGCCAAGGGTAGAATCATTATAGGTGAGCATTTTTGCTTTAGCTTATGGAAGGGTGTAGAAAGAAAAGGAAGGTATGAAAGAAAAGAGAAAGATAGGGAGTATCTTAGATTAATCAGTAGCCCTTAACAGTGGAAGAGAAAAATTAATATCATTCTCCCATCCAAAAAAATAAAAAAATCCCAAAGCAAAAGCACCTTGGTTACAGAGTATACCAAGCACAGTCTCCAGAATCCAGGCCATTTGATAATGTGCACTATGTTATACAGATTAATATTTTTAAAATTATCTCCTTGCTACTAATTTGGAGGTGGTGTCATATGAGCTTGAAAATTAGACCATCTTAGTTCGAATACTAGCTATGTTCTTTTTTAGCTTCATGACATTGTCCAGGTGGCTTAATTCCTATGTGTCTTCTATAAAGTGGAAAGAACAATATCTATCTATAGTGTTGTTGTAAAAATTAAGTGAAATAATATATCTAAAACAACTAGGACAGTGCTGCTAACCTATCATTAACTCCTTACTTCTCTTCTGTTAAGCTTATTTTAATGCTCACATGATCTAAAGTATATTAGTAAAATTTAACCTCTTTATTGGCCTACACATAAATAGAACAAAATAAAATGACTATATCATCTGCTGTTTATTTTGAAATTTTAAAGTAAATATTCTAGAAATATATATACTACAAATGAAATGCTAATTCGCCAATGACCTAGCTCAATTAGTTTTGAATTTGTGATCTTAAGATACAGAGAATAGTAAGAAGTATTATTAAAAGACAGTGTTGCAGAACTTATGAGAAAAACTAATTTGATTTATTTGGTCAAGTAAAAAAGATTAACGAATAAGCTTAGTTCAGACAAGCGATACATTGCCGCTTTATCAGAGGGGCTTTTACAGTCTGGTGTGGGATAAAGACCATAGTAGGTTCTGGTGTCAATGCAAGAGATTCATATATAATTATGGGCTAGTGTACAGGTGGAGGCATGTGGTTTAAATGTTTTAGGGTTTCATCTTCGAACATGTAAACATAAAAATAATGTATTATTTTGTTCTCCATAAAACTCCCCTGCCCCCTCTCTACAGTTAAAATAGAACTGCCTACAGTCTCATAGGTGAAATGTCCAGGTGAAGCAGCAGAGTGCTATTATTTCCATGTAGGTAATTTCCAGGTCTGACCTACCCAGTCTTTCCTCCCCACCCAGATACTCCATTATTGTCAGATACTAGCATTCTCCAAGTCTCCTGCAGGCTTTGTGATTTATTAATTCTACCTCCGAATCCTGATCCCATCAGGATTACTCACTCTTCCTTCAATGTACTTTTCAGATTTGATTTTTTCTGTTTATCCTATACCTTACTAACCCTTGGCCACTCACACCCAAATTACTACACATTTCCCAAAGGGTTAGGTCTTGAGCTCTTCTTGTCCTGGGCCATGCATGCTGTAAACTAATTCCTTGATTAACCTCCTTTGATGCCTTTTTGCCCTGTAATTCACCCATACTGGAACTCTCCGTGGCATTGTATCAGAAATCCTCTTAGCATGAAATTCGAAGTTCTTTATGACCAGGCCCACTATACCCTCCACCCTCATCTGTCACTGTTCTGTTGTGGAGCCAGCCACCTGGTTAGGGTAAAGCCAGTGTCTGAACTGTCCCTTGGTCAACGCGTATTCATCTCTGTCAAAGTGCCTTTGCTCCTGAGGGTCCTCTATCTTGGAAAACTCTCCCTTTTCTTCTCTAGCAAGGAATCTATATCCTGCATTTTTTCAAGGCTCAGTTTAAGAATTAGCTTCTCTAAGAAGTCTTCTCTGATTAATCTTGCCCAATACTTTGCTTTCCTATCTTTTGCTCATCTCTAGCACTTAGCCTTGTGCTGGTATGCAACAACATATGGAGCTTTGTAATTATTCTCTAGTGTACTGGGAACACAATACACAGTAAACAGAGACATTTGCTAGCTTGATTTTATGCCTTGTCTTCTGCATTAAACTATCATTTCCTTTAGGGCAGTGGTTCTTAACCTGGGTTCTATCGAACCCTAGGGGTTGGATGAGTCGGTCTCAGGGGTTTGGAGAAGCCTCTGCCTCGGAGGCCAGAATAAAGTAATACCGTAATTTGTTGTGAGTTCATGCACTTTGTTGGCTTTGTTCTTTGAGCAAGGTGATATTCATGCACGGCTTATTTTGTGCACCAGTATAAAAACATATATCTATGTCTTGAATTTGGAAAAAAAAATCATATTTTATTTATCACTAAAGAAGGGTTCGGTGAATGTGCATATGAAACTGGTGGGTTCGGTACCTCAAAAAAGGTTAAGAACCACTGCTTTAGGGTGATGCTGTATCTTGTTATTTCTGATACCCCCATAGAATCTAGTGCAAGGCCTACCAGCAATAGGAAGTTAATTAACATTTGAGATAAATGCATAGATAAGAGAAATAGCTGGACCCTGAGGTCTTAGAGTCTCCTCCTCATCCCCTAATTCCCTTGGGGAGTTAATTAGACCCATCTGCCTCACATTGAGGCTGCTGTCCAGATGGGAATCAAAGGTTGCTCACTTGTTTAGAATGAGCTGACTAGGGGTAAGTATGCAGTTCTCAGCAGGGTACAACTTTTTGACGTGCTGTTTACAACCAGAATCTGGATTTTTACGTGGTATTCAGTAAGTGTTAGAAAGCTGTGGATGGTGGGTCCTTCTGGTATTTTTCTTTTCTTTGCTATAATCTTTCCTCATCTCTGTACCAGCCCCTCTTACCCATTTGGCTAGCTTCAAAGAAGCCCTGGCTGCCTACTTTAGAAAAAAATATAATACATTTTCATGAAGTTGTGAATATCTGGTGGTAGCAAAATATCATCTTTGTAAGTAATATCATCTTTTAAAAGGAACAATTTTATAGTTTAAATGAACAATTCCATAATGGTGACACTGGGTGTACATCTGTTGGGTAAATGAGTTTGTGAAAATTGAATTTTTTAAGTTTGCTCACTTTTATTGTTAAAAAATGGTGCTAGCTAGCCTTATGTGTGCTTGCCCTCAGAGCAGGACAGTTGATTACAAATTGTAGATTGCATTCCTGCTTCAGAGGGGCCATTGTTTTGCTAATGTTTGCTGGAGAATGGGTCTTCGTGGGCCTAGCCAGTTTTGCCGAGACAGCAGAGAGAATGCTGAGTGCTGAAGAAGCCAATTTGTGCAGAGAGAGAAGGTGTGCAGATGAAAACCAGAGCTGAGGGGTTTGGGGAACCCTACTGGGGGCCTTTGATTCCAGGAGGAACCATAGAAGATTCTCCTGGTTGTGGAACTGAAGAATGCGTCAGGGTTTTGGGAGCTCTGAATGAGAGGGAAGCCGTCTTCTCTATGTGTTTGCTTGTCAGCTGGTGCAAGACTTTAATAAAGGAATGGCTCACAATTTTTTGGCTCCGCCATTTCTTTACCATCTGCCCAAATCCAATGTGAACCTGCATGTAAATGGCCCCTGACCTTACAACATCCCGTGTTTGTAGGGAGGTGTTTTACAGAAGAGAAACTTCAGTGGCACTCCTTTACTACAGAATGCAGGTGGCCACTCAGCTGTCTATTTGTGAGGTTGACTCTGCATGTGTGTAGTGCTTATTTGCATGATAGTGGGTTGGGGATTTTCAATTTGTTTGAAGTATAGAAGGACAGGTGATCTGTACAGAGCTGGTTTGGCAGGGTGGGTAAAAACAAGGGGCCATCAACAAATTGAATTGCATCAGATAAAAAGTATTTTCAGTCCCAGCCTTTAAAGAAATTCATGTTCCTGTATATTAAATGTCTTCTGCTCTGGTGCATACATCCTTTGTGTAAATGCTTATTGATGGGGGCAAGAGGGAGTTCTGTCCAAGGTAGCTGATTCAGTGGCTCACTATCCATCATTTAGACAGCTGGCTATGACATATTTCTGTTTACTCTAGGCAGGGACAGAAGGTAAAACAAGAGCCAGTATTTGTAGCGTACATATATAAAAAGGAAGTATATATATGAAAAAGAAGAATTATATTTTAATACACATGAAAATTACATGAAATTCCAATTTCAGGGTTCCCGGCTTTATTGGGACACAGTGTGCTTATTCCTTCATGTCTGTCCAATGTAATCTTTACAGCAATTCTGGGATCTGGACTCTGGGCCCCATTTTGCATATGAGAAAGCTGAGGCTCGAGAGTTAGGTGACTTCTCAGTGCAGGGAGGCCCTCCAGAAGGGGTCATCTTGGTGCACTTACATGTATTTGCTTTGATGGAGCTAAATGACTTTACCAAACAAGTGAGGAGAAAGGAAAGAACTTGGCCTTAGACCTGGTGGAGAACCAAGACAGCATAGTGCGAGGCCAGCAACAGTGGCAGATTTTTACCTTGCCTTGACTGTTTTATATGCTGTGAACCTTCCTGAGCCAGTTGACTAAAGCATATTCATTTGAAAGTTCAGCCAATGTTTAGTATCCCACATCATCTAGTCTGGCTGCATTATTTGTGGCGGGAAGACAGATGTGGTGCATTTCATTTCTCCTTGCCTACAGTTCTGACAAGGAAGTTAGCCTTAATCTGCCAACTCATTATGATGAGATTGCTTTGGAAGTCACCTCAAAGTCACCATGGCTAAATGGGATGTGGCTGTTAAGATAGAAATGCATTTCAGTTAATACCTCAGCTGCACTGAAGTTAAGCCAGTGCCAGCCCTAATTCCCAAAGGAAAACAAATCCACAATAATCCACCTTCTAATTCTGTGCAGACTGGCACAACACCAGATCATGTCAGTTGTGAAGCCTCTTTCCCTCCCAGTGAGGCCCGGACCAAGCCCTCACAGGCAGTCATTGGGTTTGAGATCAGCAAGTCACACAGATAGAAGTGTGCGGCCCGGGCAATGTCAACAGCTCTCTCGGTTTATCCCAAATGAAAGCATGTACTCTGATGAGAGAAGTAAGCTCATTCTTCTTCAATCAGCAGTGAGCAGCAATCGAAGTATGCTCTGTTTTGCAGGTTGCAGGCAAGGATTTGTTGGGTTAAATTTGGCTTTGTCTTCTTTCTTTTGATGATCCTTAATCTTCATTTTCAACCCAGCCTCTCAGTAAAGGCATGGATATTTACTCATGCACACTGAGCTGTGAGTTACTGATCAGAGAGGTTGTTTGTTTCTAGAAATATTAACATTGATTGTCCTTGTTTAACTGGGGTAAGCGGAATAGGTGTGAAGGGGAAGGACAGGCTTGAGGGGAAGATACTGGTTTAGAGCAAACTTCTGCCCATGGGTCTGGCCCACCACCTGTTTTTGTACAGACCCCAAACTAAGAGTGAATTGTACATTTTTAAATGGTTGGAAGAAAATCAAAAGGAGAATATTTCATGACACGTGAAAATAGCATGAAATTCCCTTTTCAGGGTCCACAGTTACATTGTAACACATCATGCTAATTCATTTACATATTGTCTATGGTTGCTTTTTGCACTATGATGGCCAAGTTATAGTTGTGACAGAGACCACATGGTTAACACCGCCTAAAGTATTTGCTCTCTGATCCTTTACAGAAAATTAGGGTGAACTGTTTATATAGCAAGCAAGTTGCTCCTAAGAAGAAAGCAGTTCAGACAGGGAAACGTATGTCCTTTTAACAACAAAGGTGAGGAAAGCTTTTACTTCTGTTAGTGTCTCCCTTGCTAGTATGTACTAAGCAACAGGTTCTTCCCAGGCATAGGAGGCTATAGGAGAGTTCCCACAGTGGCAGGGCAGGGTGCAGGTTGTCTTACCCACCTGTGGTTGGGCGCATATGCAATGGCCTTTGGATGGCTCCGCCCTGGTACCAAGCTGCCACTGCTACTTTGACTTAAAGGATATATTAACAGTTCTAGCTGCTTATGTCTAAATCTTCCAGAAACACACACACACACACACACACACACACACACACACACACACACACTCACCACTCCAACTTGGTATTTTTTGCTTAAAGTAGCTTTTTTTTCTAGTACTTTATTCATTTATTGAATGATTTGTTCCATAAACAATTGTTGAGCCCCCACTAGCTGCTAGGTGTCAGATATACAAAGAAGACTAAAATGCAACCGGAGTCCCTACTTTTGAGGGGCTCATAGTCTAGTGGTGGAGAAACAGCTAATGGTTAAAACATTCAAGATCAGACATGGTTTTATAGTAAATGTACAAGTTAGATACCTGTGAGATCTCAGGGGACACATAGAACTTGGGGTGAAAACTAAGGTTTTTCATGGTGTTCTTAGTAAATTTATTGATGAGTTACTTGATGACACATAGAATTTTGGTGAAGAGAAGACTGGCCCACATACTGGGATCCTCAGCACTACCTTTGCTTTTCTGAAGCACAGCTTCAGACACCAACAGTGATTGGCACCCTAAATATAAGGTAGTCATTCAGATGATTAGAATAGTGTAAGACATACTGTTTAGAATAAACAACAGCATAATTTAAAATATCCATTAAAAGAAAACTCTTGCATGGCTTGTGGTGGTGCAGTGGATGAACTATTGACCTGGAACACTGAGGTTGCCTGTTTGAAACCCTGGGCTTTGAAACTCCACATATGGGAGTTGATGCTTGCTGCTCCTCCTCCCCCCCTCCCTCTCTCGCTTCTCTAAAATGAATAAATAAAATCTTTAAAAAAAATGTAAAAAGAAAAAGAAAACTCTTGGACCCCTTAAGATAGACCTATAGGCCTGGGACTGTTTTTTTCTCTTCTCTTTGCTAAGTTATTTTTTATATAAAAAATTATATTTAAACTACAGTTGACATTCAATATTATTTTATATTAATTGTAGATATACAGCATAGTAAGCTCCATTTTGAAAGAATACTTTTAGTTTATCACAGACCATCAAGGGAAAGACAGTATTTCCCCAAATATCTGGTGTCCTTCAAAGAGGGCATTGGGCAGGGCCAGCACGTGGCAATCAATGTCTTCTACTCAGCAGGATTAACTGCTCAGTCTTCATTTTCTTGGAACCCCAGTCTTACCATGTTAACACCTAATCCTCAGAAATGAGTAGATTGTCCACTAAAAAATGTTCATTTTCTATGATGTTGAAATTAATTCTTTCTTATTGATTTTTCTTACTTGTCTCCTTACTCTGAAAAGTCTTTGACCCTGTCTTGGAAAATTCAGATCAGCCATATGAAGCACCATTTGTTTGTTGGGAGGCAGACCATGTGATGGTTTGAATGCGGGCATGGAAAAGGTCTGTCCTCTTGTTATTCCATCAGCATTCACATCTGTTAGCCTCTGGGGCATCACACCAAACCATCTGCTTGACCACTATTTGTTAGGGGGGTTAGGAGGAGGGGTGAAAGGGACAGAGAAAGGGTAAATAGGAAGACCTTCTTCTGGCCTTTTAGAATGCTGAGAGGCATGCAGGTTCAGTTGGTGCATGGGCTCCTTAGAAGAGGCATCCCTGTCCTCTTTGAACTCAAGCAAATGTGAAAGTCAAGCTTTGGGGCACCAGAGCAGAGCTATATGATTCTCTTATCCTTGTAAATTAAAAAAAGAAAAGTAAAGAAAACATTGAGAACTTCTATATACATAAAATTTTGGTTATGCTTGGATCAGCCACAAAATGTCAAGTATCTCAGATGATCAAGTCATATGTATAAAAAATTTCAACTAGCCCTTGGGTCAAATGGTCAACATGACCCCTAGAAAAACAAAAGTATTTCTACATTGATAGCAACCTTCCTAACTCCTTTCCCACAACCGAATCCTTTGTATGTGCTTAGTATAGAAAGAACTTTCTATTTATTTAGATTTATGGTGCTCAACTCTGGTTGCATGTAAGGATAATTTGGGAAACTTTTGAAACATATTACCATTAGGTTCCAGCCCTGGAGATTCAGATTTAATTGGATCAAGGGTAGGGTTCAGCATTGACATGGTTTGAAGTTTCTCCCAGCTGATACTAATGAGCTAAAATGTCTCTGATTTGGAGAAAATCTCTCTTTTTTTTTTTTTTTTTGTAGCTGCTGGTAACTTACTTTCAGAAGCTAATCATTCAAAAGAGCCAATTAGGTCAGAAGAAGAGGTATTAGAAAATTCAAAAAGTGTGATTTTATGAAGAAAAGGAATAATATCAAGCAAGACCAGCCTACATTCCTCAACTACAGCACTCTTAAGATCTTTGGTGAGATAATTCTTTGCTGAGGGGCTGCCCCATGCACTGGAAGAATTTAGCAGCATCCCTGGCTTCCACTCCAGGCATGCCAGTAACAGCACCAACTCCCTGCTCTCCAAACCCCTCAGACCACGCCCACCACCCAGTCATTGCCACTGTCTCCTGGTATGTAACCCTCCCCACCAATAGTTTGAGAATATATATATATATATATATATATATATATATATATATATCTTTTTTTTTTACAGGGATAGAGAGAGGGATAGATAGGGACAGACAGACAGGAATGAAGAGAGATGAGAAGCATCAATTATCAGTTTCTTGTTGCAACACCTTAGTTGTTCATTGATTGCTTTCTTATATGTGCCTTGACAGTGGGCCTTCAGCAGACCGAGCAACCCCTTGCTCAAGCCAGCGACCTTGGGTCCAAGCTGGCGAGCTTTTTGCTCAAGCCAGATGAGCCCGCGCTCAAGCTGGGGACCTCAGAGTCTCGAACCTGGGTTCTCCGCATTCCAGTCCTACGCTCTATCCACTGTGCCACTGCCTGATCAGGCAGTATGTGAATAATTGATCTAGACAATTAAAGTGTAGGTTTTTCTCTCTCTCTTTTTTAAATCTAATCTAATCTTTTTCCTAAAATTAACAAGCCTAATAAATTCTTAAAACCCATCTGGAACTAGTAGAAAAGTTAGCAGCTTTGTTGAAAGGCCAGAAAGGCTCTATTTGATTATGGAAATAGTTTGTGGATTCCAAAAGCTTTAGAATTATGGTAACATCCAACATAGAAGAGGTTTTGTCTTTTTAAATGAGAAGTCATGAATCTTACTGTAAATTTATCTTTCAAAAGGGAAGATCTTAGATCCAAAATTAGTTTTAGAAAATACAAATCACTATAAAACTGTAGTATAGTCAAGCTAAGAGATCTCTTTTTTAAATTTTATTTTATTCATTTTAGAGTGGAGACACAGAGTGAGAGAGAGAGAGAAAGAGAGAAAGGGGGGAGGAGCTGGAAGCATCTACTCCCATATGTGCCTTGACCAGACCAGTGCAGGGATTTGAACTGGCAACCTCAGTGTTCCCAGGTCGACGCTTTATCCACTGCGCCACCACAGGTCAGGCATGCTAAGAGATCTTTTGAAACAAACATTTCAGAGACATTAGAGAACAGTTTTGATGCAATTTGTCTTAAATCTACTTTTTCTTCTTTTTTTATTTTCATATACAAGCAAAAGTTTATTTTGAAAGTCACAAAGATAGAAGTGAGCCCCTGGGCTGCATAGGCTCAGGATACAAGTTACAGAGGTGATAGAAGGGTCCTTGGAACTTTGGAGAGAGAAAGGCAAAGGCAACTTGCCCGGGGGAAGGAGAGGGAAAAGGTGAGGGGAAGGATATGAATGGGGGGGGGGGGCGGGGCGATGCGCTCCAGAGAGAGGTTGCAGAGCCCTAGGGAAGAAATGGGACTGGGAAGGCACAGGTGAGCTCAAAAGAGAAAGCTGGCTGAGCTTCAGACCCTGAGGTGTTTTTTTTTCTCAGGTGGGAATAATGGAGTATTCATTAGCTTTACAGGTGAGTCTACTTTTCTTAAATTATCACTATATTTACTAAAATCTTATCTTATTTTTATTTTTTTTTATAAAACCGCTAAGCAATTAATACAAGGAGAAAAGCCCTAACAAAAGCCTGATAATGAAATCATTCGCATAGTACTGTAACAAACCTCAGGGGGACTGTTAATTTCCTGGTTTCAGAATGACTTGGTTGACACCAGGTATTACAGGCATTACAACACTCACCATGGCAACAGCACATGATTGAGAAGCTGTAGGCTTAAAAAATGAATTTGAAGCCAAGTAGTTAGGGCTAAATATACTTCTCCTATGGTGCCCAGAGTTCTATGAATTTATATGTGCCAGTATTTATTGATCACTTACTATTTGCCAAGTCCTGTGCTGAACTCTTGACTTGGATTATCTCATTTAACATTCATAATAGCTCTTAAGGTCATTAGTCTTATTATCCCTATTTTGTAGCTGAGAACGGTGGCTAGCTTGCAGTGCTAACTTTCCTGAGGTCATACATAGTGCTAGTAAGAATATTCATGTTCATCTTGGAAGTTTCCAAACTTTTTCTGTTCACAATAAGTACACTTAGTGTTTCATAACTTTTTTTCTTACACTGCACACAAGCCAAAAGAAATACCTACTGGTTCCATTTATTAGGCAGTTAGGTCCAGAGAACTTTATTACTACAGTGGTGGGCAAAAGTAGGCTTACAGTTGTTTGTGTGGAAAAGGCATGCAGGTTATGGTTATTATAATTGCTCTATTTACTCAAAAGAATAAACTCTGTGTTTCACATACAACAGTAAACCTACTTCTGCCCCCTCCCTGTATTTCTGTCCTGACAACTTCGTATTCGTTTAAGAAAACAACACACATAAATTGGAAAAAAGTAGCATGTCCTATTTCATTCCTATCAGTCACTTAACTTAGTGGGATGGGTGTACCTATTTAGTATGTGCCGCTTCTCCAACTTGGAATCAGGCTGGACACCACTAGCTTCCTTTTCAGTTGCATGTTAACTTTTGCACATTACTTGCCTTTTAGCACAGCAACTGCCCCAAGCCTAGCTTTGAAAAGATATGGCATTATTGCAAGGAATGTTTCCATCTAAGGTTGCAGCTCTGAACTACTTTCAGCTTTTTATTTGTACTATGTCTGACAAATGTTAAACAATACTGTGTTTTTCTTGAAAATTTAAAAGGTGCTCATAGCTTGAGAAGTGCAGGTCTGTCAGCTTCCCTCCACCAGGTTGTGAGCCCTTTGACAGGCAGCCAAATTCTCTTATTCATCCTATATACTCACCACTAGCATAGTTCCTGGTATATAGGAGAGGGTTAGCGGGTGAAACCAGAGATACGAATTGTTCATAATTTTTTTTTAATTAACTTTAATGGGGTGACACCAATAAATCAGGGTACATATGTACAATGAAAACATCTCCAGATTATCTTATCATTCAATTGTGCTGCATACCCATTACCCAAAGTCAAATTGTCCTCTGTCACCTTCTATCTGGTTTTCCCTATACCCCTCCCCTTCTCCCTATTCCACCCTCCCTTCCCTCCCCCCATCCCGTAACCACCACACTCTTGTCCATGTCTCATAGTCTCACTTTAATGTCCCACCTATGTATGAAATCATGCTGTTCTCAGATCTTTTTTTTTCTGATTCACTTATTTCACTCCGTATAATGTTATCAAGGTACATCCATTTTGTTGTAAATGATCCGATGTCATCATTTCTTATGGCTGAATATTGTTCCATAGTATATATATACCAAAGCTTTTTAATCCACTCGTCTTCTGACGGACACTTGGGCTGTTTCCAGATCTTCGCTATTGTGAACAATGCTGCCATGAACATGAGGGCGCATTTCTTCTTTTCGAACAGTGCTATGGTGTTCTTAGGGTATATTCCTAAAAGTGGCATAGCCGGGTCAAAAGGCAGTTCGACTTTTAATTTTTTGAGGAATCTCCAAACTGTTTTCCATAGTGTCTGCACCAGTCTGCATTCCCACCAGCAGTGCAGAAGGGTTCCCTTTTCTCCTCATCCTCGCCAGCACTTGTTCTGTGTTGTTTTGCTGATGAGCGCCATTCTGACTGGTGTGAGGTGATATCTCATTGTGGTTTTAATTTGCATTTCTCTAATGATTAGTGATGTTGAGCATTTTTTCATATGTCTTTTGGCCATCTGTATGTCTTCTTTGGAGAAATTTCTATTCATTTCTTTTGCCCATTTTTTTATTGGATTGTTTGTCTTCCTGGTGTTGAGTTTTATAAGTTCTTTATAAATTTTGGTTATTAACCCCTTATCAGACGTGCTGTCGAATATGTTCTCCCATTGTGTAGTTTGTCTTTTTATTCTGTTCTTATTGTCTTTAGCTGTGCAAAAGCTTTTTAGTTTGATGTAGTCCCATTTGTTTATCTTGCCTTTTATTTCATTTGCCCGTGGAGATAAATCGGCAAATAAATTGCTGCTACAGATGTCGGAGAGCTTGCTGCCTATGTTTTCTTCTAAGATGCTTATAGTTTCACGGCTTATGTTTAAGTCTTTTATCCATTTTGAATTTGTTTTTGTGCATGGTGTAAGTTGATGGTCTAGTTTCATTTTTTTGCAGGTAGATGTCCAATTTTCCCAGCACCATTTGTTAAAGAGGCTGTCTTTACTCCATTGTATGTTCTTTCCTCCTTTGTCAAATATCAGTTGTCCATAAAGGTGTGGGTTTATTTCTGGGTTTTCTGTTCTGTTCCATTGATCACTGTGCCTGTTCTTATGCCAGTACCAGGCTGTCTTGAGTATAATGGCCTTGTAGTAAACCTTGATATCCGGAAGAGTGATGCCTCCTGCTTTATTTTTTCTTTTTAAGATTGCTGAGGCTATTCGTGTTCTTTTTTGGTTCCATATAAATTTTTGGAATATGTTTTCTATATCTTTGAAGTATGTCATTGGTATTTTAATTGGTATAGCATTGAATTTATAAATTGCTTTGGGTAATATAGACATTTTAATGATGATTATTCTTCCTAACCATGAGCACAGTATATGCTTCCACTTGTTTGTATCTTCCTTGATTTCTTTTATCAATGTTTTATAATTTTCCGAGTACAAGTCCTTAACCTCCTTGGTTAAATTTACTCCTAGGTATTTTATTTTTTTGGCTGCAATAGTGAAGGGGATTGATTCCTTAATTTCTTTTGCTGACAGTTCATTGTTTGTATATAGAAATGCCTCTGATTTCTGAGTATTAATTTTATATCCTGCCACCTTGCTGAATTCATTTATAAGGTCCAGTAGTTTTTTAACTGAGACTTTAGGGTTTTCTATATACAATATCATATCATCTGCAAATAATGACAGTTTTAATTCTTCTTTTCCAATTTGGATGCCTTTTATTTTTTCTTTTTGTCTGATTGCTGTAGCTAGGACTTCCAGAACTATGTTAAATAAAAGTGGTGAAAGTGGGCAACCCTGCCTGGTTCCTGATCTTAAGGGGATTGCTTTTAATTTTTGTCCATTTAGTATGATGTTTGCTGTGGGTTTGTCGTAGATGGCCTTTATCATGTTAAAGAATGTTCCTCGTATTCCCACTTTACTGAGAGTTTTAAGCATGAATGGGTGCTGGATTTTATCAAATGCCTTTTCTGCATCTATTGAAATTATCATGTGATTTTTGTCCTTCCTTTTGTTTATGTGACGAATCACATTGATTGATTTGCGAATATTGAACCAGCCTTGCCTCTCCAGAATAAATCCCACTTGATCGTGGTGTATGATTTTTTTCATATATTGCTGGATCCGGTTGGCTAATATTTTGTTGAGAATTTTAGCGTCTAAATTCATCAGGGATATAGGCCTATAATTTTCTTTCTTTGTGTTGTCTTTGCCCGGTTTTGGGTTCAGAATTATGCTCGCCTCATAAAAGGAGTTTGGAAGTCTTCCTTCCTCTTGAATTTTTTGAAATAGCTTGAGGAGGATAGGAGTTAGTTCTTCTTTGAATTTTTGATAGAATTCACTTGTGAAGCCATCAGGCCCAGGACTTTTCTTTTTTGGGAGTTTTTTGATAACTGTTTCGATCTCATCTGTTGTAATTGGTCTGTTTAGGTGCTCTGATTCTTCCAGATTGATTTTTGGAAGTTTATATGATTCAAGAAATTTGTCCATTTCATCTAGATTGTCTAATTTTTTGGCATAGAGTTCTTCATAGTATTTTCTTACAATGCTTTGTATCTCTGTTGTATTAGTTGTAATTTCTCCACTGTCCTTTCTAATTTTATCTATTTGAGACCTCTCTCTTTTTTTCTTGGTGAGTCTAGTTAAGGGTTCATCAATCTTGTTTACCTTTTCAAAGAACCAGCTTCTGGTTTCATTGATCCTCTCTATTGTTTCCTTAGCCTCTATGTCATTTATTTCTGCTCTGATCTTTATTATTTCCTTCCTTCTACTTGTCTTGGGTTTTATTTGTTGTTGTTTTTCAAGTTCTTTTAGCTGCAGGGTTATGTTGCTTATATGATCTTTTTCTAGCTTCTTATGATATGCCTGTAGTGCAATAAACTTTCCTCTCAGAACTGCTTTTGCTGTGTCCCATAGATTTTGTGTTGACGTATGCTCATTATCATTTGTTTCTAGAAACTTTTTTGTTTCTTCTTTGATCTCAATGTTAATCCATTCATTATTTAATATCATGCTATTTAGTTTTCAAGTGTTTGAGTATTTTTCAGTTTTTCTTTTGTGGTTAATTTCTAGTTTCATGGCATTGTGATCAGAGAAAATGCTTGATATAATTTCAATATTCTTAAATTTGTTGAGGCCTTTTTTGTGTCCTAACATGTGGTCTATCCTAGAAAACGTACCATGAGTGCTTGAGAAGAATGTATATTCTACTGCTTTAGGGTAAAAAGTTCTGAAGATATCTATTAAATCAAGTTGATCTAGTGTATCCTTTAAGTCTGCTGTTTCTTTATTGATTTTCTTTCTTGTGGATCTATCCAGTGTTGTTAGTGGGGTATTGAAATCCCCAACTATGATAGTATTACTGTTAATCTCGCCCTTTATATTTATCAAAGTCTGCTTTATGAATGTCGGGGCTCCTATATTTGGTGCGTAGATATTTATAATAGTTATATGTTCCTGTTGAATTGTTCCCTTTACCATTATGTAGTGTCCTTCTTTATCTCTTACTACAGTCTTTGTTTTAAAGTCCATTTTGTCAGATATAAGTACTGCTACCCCGGCTTTTTTTTCATTTCCATTTGCATGAAATATTTTTTTCCACCCTTTTACCTTCAGTTTATGTGCATCTTTTGTTTTAAGGTGTGTCTCTTGTAGACAGCATATGTATGGATCCTGTTTCTTTATCCACGCTGCTACCCTATGTCTTTTGATTGGATCATTTAATCCATTTACATTTAAGGTTATTATTGATATGTAGTTGTTTATTGCCATTTTATTCTTTAATGCTGTTTTTTTTTTTTTGCTATATTCTTTCCTCCCTTTGAACTGTTCACACTAGGCCCCTTAGAATCTCTTGTAGGATTGGTTTGGTTTTAATGAATTCCTTGAGGTTTTCTTTGTCTGGAAAGCTCTTTATTTCTCCTTCAATTTTAAACGTTAGCCTTGCTGGATAGAGTAGTCTTGGTTGTAGGTTCTTGTTCTGCATTACTTTGATTATATCTTGCCATTCCCTTCTGGCCTCAAGTGTTTCTGTTGAGAAGTCCAATGTCATCCTAATGGGGGCTCCTTTGTAGGTGAGAGTTTTTTTTTCTCTAGCAGCTTTTATGATTTTTTCTTTATCTATTAGCTTTGGTATTTTAACTATGATGTGTCTTGGTGTAGATCTTTTTGGGTTTCTCTTTAATGGAGTTCTGTGTACCTCTTGAACATGTGGAGTGTTTCCCAGCCTTAATTTAGGGAAGTTTTCGGCTATGATTTGATTGAACACAGTTTCCATTTCCTGTCCTCTTTCCTCTTCTTCAGGCACCCCTATGATGTGAATATTGTTTTTCTTCATGTTGTCACAGAGCTCCCTTAGAGTTTCCTCACATTTTTTGAATCTCTTTTCCTTTTTTTTCTCTGCTTCTGTAACTTTGTTTATTGTGTCCTCTAACTCGCTGATTTGATCCTCAGCGTGATTCATCCTGCTTTTAATTCCTTCCATTGTGGTCTTCAGTTCTGATACTGTATTTGTCATTTCTGTCTGGTTCTTTTTTATTATTTCAATTTCATTTTTTATACTTGTTATCTCTTTATTTAGGTGCTCATAGTGACTATCCATTGTTGCTCTAATTTCTTTGAACATCCTAACTATCATTAGTCTAAAATCTGCTTCTGGTAGTTTGGTTATATCTGGTTCATTCAGGTCCTTCTCTGGGGATTTCTCTTGGTTCATTTGGTTTGCATTTCTCTGCCTGCCCATTGTATCTGAGTGTAAGCAAGTTGTGGCCACTGGAGTCCAGTATGTGTTGCCTTTGTTTTCTCTAGGTGTGGTCTGTCTGCAGGCTTGCCACCCCCTCTGCCGCTGCCTACGGCGATTGGGTGTGGGCTTTGCCAGCGCCGGCTCACTGCAGCTATTGCTGTGATTTCGACCTCTCCTTTGTGGGAGGGGCTGTCACTCAAGTCACTAGCCTTAGCACTCAGGGCAGAGGTGAGCACCTTTGCTCAGCTGCGGAACCAGCCTTTTTCAGGAAGCCTTACGCCCAGCCCCCTCAGTCAGAGCCTGCTCGCCACCATTTCATGGGTTGGGCGGGGCTTTTGATGTGCTCTCAGCTATGAGCCTTTGCCCGTCCAGAATTTAGCCCCGCCCTTGAGGCCAGGGTCCTCCTGCGCTGGGGATTATTTGGCTGGGTGTGTTTGCTGGCGTGAGCTCAGCTGCTAGCTTCCGGTCGTTCCGGATCCTACCCTGCCCGCACGCTCGGAGCAAGCTCGGGCACGTAGGGTGGTTCTCCGCGGTTTCTCCGGCCGGGCAGGGCGAGCAGCGTGAGCTCAGCCGCGAACTTCCACTGGTCTCAGTGTCTCCCTCACCCCCGCCTTAGGAGCCCGCTCGCGCACACAGATGGCACACCGCGGTTTCTCCATCTGGGCAGGGTTGGCAGCGTGAGCTCAGCCGTGGGCCCCTCACCCGTCCCTGGTCTTAGCCCCGTGCCCGCGGTCAGGGCCGGCTCGCGCAGGGTCGCAGAGCTGATCTCTGTCTGTATTTTTCCCCACAAGTGGGGTCACAGGAGGCCCGCAGCTGCCGGACAGCTTTTGCGCGTCCCCTCCACCCCTGCTAGGCTAGCCTGAGCTCCCACCGGTTGTGCCTCCGCCCACACCGACAGGACCGCGTTTCAGTGTCCTGTCTCAACCATAGGCTTCAGCAACGTCAGGGGGCTAGAAGTGCCCTGAGTCTCCACACTGTAGGCCTGGGAGCTCCCTCCCTCTAAGCAGCTCTGCTCTAATTGCCGCGGGAGAGCTTGTTTGGCTAGTGTCCTGTCTCCCTTTGCTGGTATTGCTAGTTCCAGGGAAAATATTCGTTTTTGATTAGGGAAGTGACTTAGCCCATGGGTCAGGGTGGCTGTCCCTCAGAGTGTCTCCGTGCCTTTAGTCCACTCTTTGTTCCCGCTGCTCTGTTCCTCTCCTCTGTCCCAGTTCCCCGGAGCCCTGGGTGCGTGGTTGTGAGAGAGGCTTTCTGAGCTGTCCCTTTAAAAAGATTTTTGGGTCTGAGAAAACTCTCTCTTTTTCACAAATAGTATCCTCACTTGCTTCACAGCTCGATACTGTCCAAACGCCTCTTCTAGGCTCTGGGACTGCAGTCTGGGGCTTGGTTCCTGGGACCCAGGTCGCTCCCTCTCCGCCAAACTCTCCTCCTGCTACGCAGGTCTCTCCGGGCTGCCGTTTGCTCCGGGGAGCTGGGCAGCCCTCTTCGCGTTTTTGCTATTCCTACCAGTCTCAATGTGGCTTCTGCAGTGTTCCTTGGTTGAAGAGTCCACTTAGTTTAGCTCAAAGTTGGTTTATCCAGATGATGGTTCTTAAAATTGAGTTATAATCCACTTTGGTTCTGGGAGTTGGAAGTTGATACGTCCGCCTACTCCATCACCATCTTCCTAATCTGTTCATAATTCTTGATTCCACCTTTGCTCTCTATAGAAAAGATCTGAACTCTTTCAGGTCTCTGAGGGGTGACTTTCTTCCCAAAGCTTGTATATTCTAGACCCCTCTCCTAAGGATAAGCTCAAACTGACCTCCAAGGCTGGGGAGCCCAGAGCCCCAATCGCAAAAACCTGTCTGGGATAGCAAAGTCAGAGTCAAGGAACTGTCCACATAAAGTCGTTACTCTTGGTGACCCCAGTGAGCTACACAGCTGTACCCAACACATTAGCAATGGCAGTCACACATGTTTGCCTCCAAGGCTCTGATGCAGCTCTTTGGGGGGAATGAGAATGTGGGGAAAGAAAAGGTTTGCAATTAGGACAAAGAGTGACCTTACCAGGTGTGGGTCCTCTCACATTGGTTTCCACAGTCCTGATGCATCAGGACATTTATGTTAATGGAGACGCATACTTCTCATCTTTCAGCTTCCCACAGCCCCATTCCAGGGGTATTGTGGGAAACAACCAGTGTTTACTCTCCTTTGAAAAGCTGTTCATTTCATCTCCAGCATCAGAGACTGCTCAACTAATTCTTTTTTTTTTTTCTTCCACAGGGACAGAGAGAGAGTCAGAAAGAAGGTAGACAGGGACAGACAGACAGGAATGGAGAGAGACAAGAAGCATCTATCATCAGTCTCTCGTTGTGACACCCTAGCTGTTCATTGACTGCTTTCTTACATGTGCCCTGACTGCAGGCCTTCAGCAGACCGAGGAACCCCTTGCTGGAGCCAGCGACCTTGGGTCCAAGCTGGCAAGTTTCCTGTTCAAGCCAGATCAGCCCGCGCTCAAGCTGGAAACCTCGGGGTCTTGAACCTGGGTCCTCTGCATCCCAGTCTGGCGCTCCATCCACTGCGCCACCGCCTGTCCACGCTCAACTGATTCTTGCCATTAGTGTATCTTCCAGCCTTGAACCTTCCTTCACATCTTTAATACTGGTGGGATGAGATGAACAGATATATCAAAGAAATATGACATTTTTTTGTCCAGTAATCCTACTACTGGGTGTTTATACAGATATATTCACATATGTGAGAATGATACATGCATCAATATATCAATTCTGGTAGTATTTACAGTAACAATAGATTAGAAATATGTAATTGATGCATTTTAAAGAAGGGACTATTGAAATAAATGGCCACATTTTATAGAAAGACTATTAGAAAACTATTTAAAGCAGGGGTTGGCAAACATTTTCTGTAAAGGGCCATAGAATAAATATTGTAAGCTTTGCAGATCATGCATTCTCTATTGCAATTACCCAACTCCGCCATTGTCATGAAAAAGCAACCACAGACAACAAGGAAATGAATGAATGTGACTGTGCTCCAAAAAAACCCTTTGTTTTATAGAAACAGGTGGAGAGTGGGTTTAACTGAGAGCTGCTGTTTGCCCACTTTGATTTAAAGAAATGAGGAAGTCTACATATATTCCTATAGAAAATATTATCAGATATGCTGTTGAGTAAACCAAGAAGGGGGGAAAAAGACAAGGACATATGTAAATACACAGAGTATTCTGGAAAGCTATACAAGAGGCTGTAATGTAGTTTCATCTAGGGATGGGAACTGGAAGGCTAGGAGAAAGGGGAGAATGAGAGGCTTTCCAGTGAATATCATTTGTCACCACAGAGCTTGTATTGTGTGCATACATTAATTATTCAAAGGAAACAAACTGTAAAAATGTGGATTCACAGTAACAGAACCCCAATTTGGATATTAGGCTGACCCTTGTATCATACACAGCCTGTGCCCGTCTACCTGACCTCTCTGTATTATAGAGCACATTTGATTTCCCACACAAACTGCAAACTCCTTGGAAGGACTCTTTTTATATTTGGACCCTCCCCTGATTCCTGACACAGCATACACTTGGGTCACAGAGTTTTGCACAAAGTAGGACTTCTTTATAGACTTATGACACATTTCAGTTTCATGCGTCAACTAATATGGATGCAATGGCAACGCCTGGGCTACTCCAGGTTGGTGATCTTCAGGACCGCAGCATTGCCCCCCAAATACCCAATTCAGTTATTTTTGTGCAGGTAGAGTCAAATTAAGATAAAGCTCAAGGACTGAAGGAAGCAATGTATGGGAATACTTGGCCCAGTTGAGGTGCTCATTCCATGTTTGATCCATGTAGATCATACAGTCACAGTGGCCAAGTCAGTGCCCTTGTTTATCCCACTTTTTCCTGGGTGCACATAAAGTCATCCTCAGCCTTCCTCCTCCAGTGTTCAAGTCATTTCCAGGACCACAGCAAAGGTGTCTGCAAACACAGGGGGCTGTGTTTGCTTTCCGGACACCTGCTCACCAGGCATGAATCAGGGCAGAAATAGAAAACGGCCCCTCCTGCCTGACTGGACGGTGGCTGGTGCAGTGAATAGAGCATTGGACTAGGATGCTGAGGACCCAGGTTCGAGACCCCGAGGTCGCCAGCTGAGCAAAAGCTCGCCAGCTTGGACCCAAGGTCGCTGACTCGAGCAAGGAGTTGCTCGGTCTGCTGAAGGCCCGCAATCAAGGCACATATAAGAAAGCAATCAATGAACAACTAAGGTGTTGTAACGAAAAACTGATAATTGATGCTTCTCATCTCTCTCTGTTCCTGTCTGTCTGTCCCTATCTATCCCTCTCTCAGACTATCTCTCTCTCTGTTGCTGTAAAAAGAAAGAAAGAAAGAAAGAAAGAAAGAAAGAAAGAAAGAAAGAAAGAAAGAAAGAAAGAAAGAAAGAAAAGAAAAGGAAATACCCTCTCCTCTCTCAAAGGAGAGTTCTGTCCACCCACAGAGAGCCCAGCTGTGAGGTATCTTTGACTTGAAGAGAGGCAGTGTGGCTGGTGGGGCAGTAAAGAAGCTGAGACATTTGCTGTGACAGAGTTGATTGCTGCCCACTTGTTCTCTAGTAGCTATTTCTCAGTCTTCTGGAGAACTGCAGGACAGATAATACACTTCTCATATGCTTGCTTTCCAGTGATATTATGACCCTGGTGTGAGTTGCCATGACAATTTCCACATATTAGACCCACCTTTTTTGGGTCTTTTCATCTCTTTAGCACAGTGGTTCTTAACCTTTTCTGAGGTACCGAACCCATCAGTTTCATATGCGCATTCACCGAACCCTTCTTTAGTGATAAATAAAATATGATTTTTTTTTCCGAAATTCAAGACATAGGTATATGTTTTTTTACTGGTGCACAAAATGAGCCGTGCATGAACATCACCTTGCTCAAAGAACAAAACCAACAAAGTGCATGAACTCACAACAAATTACAGTATTACTTTATTCTGGCCTCCGAGGCAGAGGCTTCTCCGAACCCCTGAGACCGACTCATGGAACCCCTAGGGTTCGATAGAACCCAGGTTAAGAACCACTGCTTTAGCAGGAAATAAAGCTTGTGATATTCAGTGCTGAAATTCTATCCATCCTTATAGGCTCTACATGTCAGGGGTTTCAGCTCTTCTTGTTGGTGGCCTATGGTTGCTATATAAACTAAGTTCTGGGTATAGATTCACCCTGAACTTGGAGAAAGACAAAAAGATAATAGTCTGTCATAAGAACATTAAAATCACCTGATAATGAGACAACCACAAAATCTTGTTGAAGGAATCCTAAAGATGTCCTGTTCAAGCTCAGCATTTTGCAGGTACAAAGTGGACACAGAAAGAGTAGTTGCCCAAGGTCACAAGCTACTTAATGAAAATCAGGGTATTAGAACTTGAATCTCCTGACTCCATTTCCAGCTCAGTGCCTTTTCCAGATGGCATGAAAGAGGAGCACCAACTAGCAGAGTAGAATTTCTCAAAAGGCAGAAAAGGGCCTGCTTTCCTTTAAATGATTGCTTAAAACATGTTATTGTTTGGGACTGGAGGCTGAAAATTGCAATCAGGGACATTCCTAGAAATATTAATGAATTATTTCCTCTTCCATAAACTATGACACAGGTACACATGGGATTTAATTCAAGGGAATTGATTTTGAATGATTACTTTATCCAAAATCTTTAAAATGTCAGCTCTAAAAGAGCAGAACAAATCAAAACACTATTTTAAAAAATTTGTATGTTGATTTTTAGAGAGAGAGGATGGGGGGGGGAGAGAGAGAGATAGAGAGAGAGAGAAAGAGACATCAATTTGTTGGTACAATTATTTATGCATTCATTGGTGGATTCATTATATACCCTGACTGGGTATTGAATGCACACCTTGATGTATCAGGACCACAGTCTAACCACCAGAGCTACTGGCCAGGGCAAAACACAATTTCCTTTAATGTAAAAACAAAAGTTATAATATCTTGATTGCAAATTTGCCAACTCTTTAATACATTTTCAGTGTTCAGGACTTTGTAATTGGAGCACCTTGCTAGATATCACCTATATATAAGGTGATGATAATAAAGAGAACATTTCTTGAACACACATACTTGTCACATGGAAGTTAAATCACATGCTAAAGGCTTTACATTTATTCTCTCACTTAAGCTTCTCAGTAACCTTAAAGGGTAACTATTATTGTTATCCAAATTTTGTAGATGAGTAAACTGAGGCTTAGAGAAGTTTTGTGGCTACATAGACTTAGATATAGTATTTACATTCAGACAGGCACTAGAGCCTGTCTACACATTAGTTGTCATATAAACTAGAAACATAGCACATTTCGAGCTGGAAGCAGCCATCCCACCCAATGCCTTCCTTTAATAGATGAGGAAACTGGCACCTTAAAGAAGTGGGGTGGTGTGTTCTAAGTTACATGATTAGTGACCGATCCCAGGCGCCGTGCCTCAGAAGAATGCTCTATACTGGTTCATTGAAAACATTTCTCTTTTTTTAAGTCTTACTTCTGACAATGCACTTTGCTAGCAGCTTCTCAGCTCTTCAAGGAGAGCTGGTTAGCTGTGGATTACCACAGATCAGCTCTAAGTGATTTGTGAAAGGGGCAGTACTGTGTAATGGTGAAGAATCCTGGCTTCATCACTTACAATCTTGGGCTCTCTGTGCCCCACTTTCCTTATTTGTAAAGTGGGGATAACACCTTCATAGGATTGTGCATATATATATGTACAAGTGGAACACAATGAAGCCTCTGCATAAATATAAGTGAGCTTATATAATCTGTTATAATAAATATGGGGGTGGGGTGGGGAAAGAGGGACTGTCCCCATACTGTGCAAGTAGGACTCTGGCTGGACATTGAAGCCAAGTGGCTACCCAACCTCTTTCCCTGATACCCTCAGTACTGTATCCAACATCTCTGTCTCCAGTCTGTTCACAGCCTGAGTTCCAGTCTGCCAAAGCTAGCTTTTGCACCTGCCACACAACCACCAAGACATTCCCTGCCTTCATCTGTCCTCTTTGAGATTGTTGGGTTAGGCACCAACTTTGCTGGCAACTCACTGTCACTGGGGATTGATTTATTCCTCAATTAAATAAGGAACAGCCAGTGAGAGTAATATGTGTGAATTAGTTTAAGTATATGTTAAACAGAATTTTATGGGTGGGTCTAAAAATCAGACATTACTTTTCTGGGAAACGTGTTTTGAGTTTGAAAAAGCTAAGCAACAAAGGAATTTTTGTAATATAATCCCTTTTAACCTGGGAATTTCCTATGACAACTGTGCAGTGTGGAAGGGAGTATTTTCAAAGAATAGAGCTGGGGATTTTGGGATGGAGGTGGGGGCATATAGTGTTTTTGCTCAGAAACTATATTTTGAACAAGAGAGGTTGGAAGCTAGAACCATTTGAGGGGCTGGGTCCTGAGCATTCTACTGCCTTTCCACATAGATACTTACTTTGATGACTTAGGGCAAATCCAAAGTGACAGCTGACATGATGCTATGGTCCTGAAGGTTGCCACTCTGAAGTAGCCTAGATGTTGCTGTAGTGTCCATGTTAGGTGATAATGAAACTAAGATGTGCAGGAAAGGCATAAAGAGGGGTAATGTTCTTTTTCTTATTTTAATTTTTTTTTTTAGGTGAGAGGAGGGAACATAGTGAGGCAGACTCCCACATGTACCCCGACCGGGATCCCACCCTGCAACCTTGTCTGAAATGATGCTCCATTATCAAGCTATTTTTAGTGCCTGAGGTTGACATGCTCTGACCAACTGAGCTATCCTCAGCACCTGGGCCGACGCTCGAACCAACTGAGCCACTGGCTGTGGGAGAGGATTAGGGAGAGAAGGAGGAGAGGGAGGAGAAAAAAGCCGATGGTCACTTCTCCTGTGTGCCCTGACTGGGAATCGAACCTGGGACGTCCATACACTGGGCCAACACTCTATCCACTAAACCACTGGCCAGGGCCAATTTTTATCTAATTTAATTTTTTATTTTTATTAAATTTATTGGAGTGACATTTGTTAATAAGATTATATAGGTTTCGCCTGACCAGGCAGTGACGCAGTGGATAGAGCGTCAGACTGGGATGCGGAAGACCCAGGTTCGAGACCCCAAGCTCACCAGCTTGAGCGCGGGCCCATCTGACTTGAGCAAAAATCTTGCCAGCTTGGACCTAAGGTCGCTGGCTCCAGCAAGGGGTTGCTCGGTCTGCTGAAGGCCCGCGGTCAAGGCACATATGAAAAAGCAATCAATGAAAAACTAAGGTGTTGCAACGGCAATGAAAAACTAATGATTGATGCTTCTCACCTCTCTTGTTCCTGTCTGTCTGTCCCTATATATCCCTCTCTCTGACTCTATCTCTGTCTCTGAAATAAAGTAAAATTAAAATTAAAATAAAACAAAGATTATATAGGTTTCAGGTGTACATCTCTATAGTACATTATCTGCATCTTGCACTGTATACCATCACCCAAAGTCAAACCATCTTCTGTCACCATAGATTTGTCCCTTTTTACCCCTCCCCCCTCTACCTCCTCCCTTATGGTAAACAAACTGTTGTCTGTGTCTATTAGTTTCAGTTTTAGTATGAGTGATATCATATGGTACTTTGCTTTTTCTGACAAACTCATCTCATTTGTCAGGGAATGTTCTCAGAACCTGAGGTCAACAAGCTCCTACTATCCTTTAGGGAAGCTCCCCCCTCCCCCTTACTCTTCCACTTCTAGTCTCTGCTTTCTCCTCATCCCTGTTGGTAAACTTAGTGGCTGTTTTACCTGGCTGATGACTAAAAGCATCTGGGGACCCAGGAGCTGTGCTGGTGAGTGTCCCTGGGATGTCTCAGTGATTAGTCAGCTTTGGCAATCGCTGGTTGAAATCAGGGATCTGAATCACAGGCAGATGTGACTACTGCAGAGTGAATGCAGAAGCGACTAGCTGGGTCAGCAAGAAAGAGTAGGGATGGCGTCACCTGTGTCTGCTATGGCTGTGCCCTTATGCACTCCAAATCAATCTGGTATTGTCTAAAATCCATGAATTAATCAATCAACCAATTAAATAAATATGTTGAACCAGGCTCCATGCCAAGCACTGGGAGTATTATCTGAAATTTTCTGCTGCCTCCCTTCACTAAGCTCTCGTTTTCAAGTCCTGATACCTTTCCCCATGAATTTTGCTCATCCTGTAGCCCTCTGACACAATCCCTCACACATCCGTCCTCTTCAGGGTACATTGTTATTGCTGTTATCATTTGCATGTGTGCTAGTCACAGTGTTGCTGTCGAAAGAAAAGATATTATTTAGTTAAACGCCCCTGCACCTCCCATTCTTGACCTTCTAAGAAAGATGAGTTTGAAGAAAGAGACTGCTGTGCAGTCTGGGCTTCCATCAGTCCATAAGGAGGAAGGGGTGGGGGCTGAACTCGGCTTCCGCTTTCTGGGCAGCCACAAGCCCAGCAGCCGGCAGAAGGCGGCACTATTTTCAAAATGATCTAAGGATTGCCTATGTCCAATTGCCATGTCAAATGGAGCCACCCTTTTACAATTTGCCTAAGAGGGTGCCTTTTCTAATCAACAGAGTTGAATTACTGCCAGGTGCTAGTGGAATTACACTACCTTTTCTCTGTGGCTTCTTTCACTTAAAGTCAAATGCATGTAATAAGAATAGGCTGAATTTACAGGTTTTTTTTTACTAAAAGTTTTGATTATCAGATCATGTATAATATACGATGACTAAAATAGAATCAGCAATCCCACCAGGTCAAGAAGTGCAGGATTTTTCCGCTTAGAGATTGGAAATGCTGAAGGGCTGTGAAGAGTGAAGCCAGTACCTCCTGTAATTAGTTAAATAAGTTGCTGATTAAAGCCCTCTCTACTTCAGCAGGGAAGACACCTTGCAGAATCACTTGTGAACTCTGATGTGAGGGCTGAGGCCATCACAGAGCTGGTGTGCACCATAGGGAGGTAATTAGATCAGAATTAGAAGCTGCCCAGAGAGCACCTGAATTAAACACAAGAAACGAGAGACCCCAAGTATGGAAAGCCACTTCCAGTTCTTCATCTTTCAACTTCCCTTCTTCATCTTTAATTTTGGTTGATGAATGCTCAGATGGTGTCAGCGTTCAGTTTTCAGATACTCTTTTCTCAGAAAATAGTCTACTGGTTGTGTAGCTGTTTTCTTGTTTGTTTGTTTGTTTTTATTTTAATGCTTTCTATGGTCTCATTTCGTTAAATATTCCACTTTCGCATTTGCCTTTACTTTCAAAATCCAATAATAGGGGGAAGTAACACGCAACCCTGTTATATTTTGTGGGGAAAACAGCTGGTAGGCTTCCTCGTGGGCTTACCCGCTGCAAGCACTTTGCCTGATTGGTGCGTGGGTGCGTGGCAGCACCACCTGTGTGTGATCTATGTATCTAAGGCTGCGGGTGCTTCCCTGGGCCGCAATTCTCTCAGATCGCTCTCCCGCCATCATGAGGTATGGTTTTCCCTACTCCCCTGCCCTTCAATTTGCACGCCTGTCTTTGTGAGCCTTCAACAAAAGGGTATGGTCCAAAGCTTTCTGGCTCCACCATTCTTCTACCTCCTCTACCGTCTGCCAGACCTCAATCACTAGCATTACATGTTCTAAAGAGTTTCACGTAGCCGTACCTCAGAGATACTGTGGGTTTGGTTCCAGACCACCGCAATAAAGCAAGTCACACAAACTTTTGGATTTCCCAGTGCATATAAAATTTATGTTTACACTATATTGTAGTCTATTAAGTGTGCAATAGCATTATGCCAAAAGAAATTTACTGTTCATACCTAAATTTAAGTATACTTTATACTTAACTGGACCTGTGGCGGCACAGTGCATAAAGCATCAACCTGGAATGCTGAGGTTGCCAGTTTGAAACTCTGGACTTGCCAGGTCAAGATACAGCTGAGAAGCAACTCCTATGATTGATGCTTTCCACACCCCCTCTTTCTCTATTTTCTTTTCGTCCCTCTAAAAAAAGCAATTTTATTTTATTTTTTTTTCTGTTTAGCCATTTCATATAGGAGGAGGACACAGAAAAATCCTCCCTCTTCAGATCATGGCAACTTTAATCTAACCCATAAGCATAGCCACTAAAATCTATTATTAGTTTTTTAAAAAAGTAATTTTAAGCATATTTAAAACTACATCATCTGAGCTTTTTTTCAGTGAGGTGTAATCTTTTTTGTTGATGGAGAGTCTTAATTCGGTGTTGACAGCTGCTCACTGATCAGGGTGGTGGTTTCTGAAGGTTGGGGTAGCTGTGGCAATTTTTATTTTTTTATTATTAAGTGAGAGGCAGGGAGGCAGAGGCAGATTCCTGCATGTGCCCTGTATGGGATCTACCTGGCAAGCCGCCTACCAGGTGATGTTCTGCCCAGCTGGGTTGCAGCTCTATTGCTTGGCAACTGAACTATTTTAGTGCCTGAGGCCAAGGCCATGAAGCCATCTTCAGTGCCCAGGATCAAGTTTGCTTGAATTTGAGCCATGGCTGCAGGAGGGGAAGAGAGAGAGAGAGAGAGAGAGAGAGAGAGAGAGAGGGAAGGAGGGGTGGAGAAGCAGATGGTCGCTTTTCCTGTGTGCCCTGACCAGCAATTGAACCCAGGATTTCCACTTGCTGGGCTGATGCTTTACCAGGCAATTTCTTAAAATAAGACAACTTGGGGCAGCTGTGTTAGGCTTGCTTGCAGGTTTATTGGCTGCAGGCACTTTGCTTGATTAGTGCGTGAGCAAGTGGCAGAGGCCATGTGCATAACCTATATAAGGCTATGGGTGCTTCCCCTGGGTGGCAATTCTCCCAAATTGCTCTCCTGCCACCGTGAGGTGCAATTTTTCTTGCTCCCTTGCTCTTACTGAGAATAGCAGATTTTCCTTTGCTTATTAGCTTTTTCACTTTTGTTGTTTATTTGCTTGCCTGTCTTTGTGAGCCTCCAATAAACAGGTATGGCCCAACACTTTCTAGCTTTGCAGTTTCTCTACTGTCTGCCCGAATCCAATGTGAATCTGCCAGGCCTTGGCCACCAGCATTACATCTGGTGTAGTTGGCAGGATTTGGAGCAGATCTGTATGGAGCCACTGACACCCTTGAAGGGTGGGGTAGAGGAGTGGTCGCTGTTCTCCAGTGTATGGTTCCCCATGGCTGTCCTTTTGGAGTCCATAGGCTGGGTGTGTTATACAGCCCTTCGAGAGGAAACCAATAGCTTTGTGCGAGAAGCTGCCCAAGGTAGAAAACTCCAGGGTGAGCTGTGGAACAAGCAGCAACAACGGCATAAGCTGCAACGGCCACTGGAGAAAGAGCTACAGATCCGAGAATTGCAAGACAGAATGCAGGTTGAGAACCAGCAATGATGTGAACTGAAGTGAGCACTGAAGAGGGAGTCTGACCAGGTTCGAGAGTTGCATTGTGAGGTACAGGCTGAAAACCAACAGTGCCTGGCACTGGAGCAGTCTCTGAAGAAGGAACAGTGGGTTCATGAGTTACAGTTTTCCTTGTAAGCTGAACTTTGGCAGTGACAGCTGTTGGAGAAACAACTGTAGGTTCAGGAGATCAAGAGTCAGCTTCAGGCTGAGAGCCAGCAACCTCAGGAGCTAAAGTGGGTGTGAAAAATGGAGCTGCATTCCTGCCAGCAGACTGAGTAGGCAGGAGCAGGTGTTTCCAACTCCTCCCCTTCTGCGGGGGTGGCTTGAGCTGCAACTGCCATCTGCAGACTCAGAGCCCAGCTGGTGGTTACCAAGAAGGTAAAATCACAGCAGCAAAGAGTCCCTCAGGGGCAACTACAGCCTCCTTCCCAGGTAGTGGAGCACTCTGTGTCTGGCCCTACACCCAGGCAGAGCTGATGGAGTTGGGGGCACAATTCAGGCAGAAACCCCTGAAACCACTGGCAGCCTGGTTACTGAGGTTGTGGGACATAGGAGGTGGATGGCATCATGTTCTCCAGAACAGAAATGGAGAAATTGGCTGCCATTACCACACTTTACTCCTTGTAGCAGCATCTTCAGAACTGCCATGACAACCCAGGAAACTGTATCTTATTGGGATGGGTGATGGCTGTCATTTGTACTGTCTGGCAGAATGCCAGAGACTTGCTGGGGCAGTGAGTTGGTGGCAGTGCTATAGTGTGTTAGTAAAGGCCCTTTGGGAACTAGGTATGAAAAATGCTGCTTTCCACCTGGGGTCCTGTGGACCAGATGAGGAAGTGTTTACAGCAGGGATGAGGGATCTTATTCTTTGCAGTGCCCCATCAGCCCTTTTGAGGCCACTAGTGGCTATCCTGTCCACTATGTGGAACAGCCTATCAATGCAGTTACACAGATGGTAGCAGATTTGGGGGAGCTGGAGGTAGCACAGAAGCACAAAGCTGTGAGGGATGCTGCCCGTGCTGCCCTTCTGACTAGCAAGGGGAATGGACCTGTGAAAGTTACCTGGACACAGATGTGGGTAGATTTAATTGTGGCTGGGGCAGATAGGGAGAAATTGGATGCCAAGCCTAATAAGATTCTTTTGGAGCTTTGGCAGCAGCTTAAACTGGGACAGAGATTCCAGCTGCTGAGATAAATGGCCCCAGCAGCTGCCAATACAATATTTGGTGCATGAGCAACATGGTAGCAAGAGTATGATGGAGACAGATTAAGGAGAGGAGGACCCCCAAGACCCGCTATTCCAATTTGAATAGGGGGAAGGCCGAGGGAACCATCTAACAGGCATGGGTGGGGACTGGAGGCCACACATGAAACTGGCTATCCATTGGTCCCCTTCTAATGTACAATGGATATTGGCCTTGGTGGATACAGGTGCAGAATGTTCCCTTCTATATGGGAACCCAGAATGGTTTGCTGGGACCCCAGTAGCCATTGACTAGTATGGGGGCCAAACTGTTCAAGTGAAGCCAATAACTATTCCATTGGGGATGGAAGACTGCCTTCTAAGCCGTATAAAATGTATGTATCCCCTATTTCTGAATATATGTATAGTGCTCACAAAAATTAGGGGATATTTTATTGCTTCATATTCATTTTGAAATATACCCCCAATTTTTGTGAGAAGAATATTTACAGAATACATATACTGTGCCAGGCACCATACTAAACACCTGGAATATAAATGAAAATATCTTTCCTGCTCTTATAAAACACACAATCAGGATATACAAACAAGGAAACAAAAATATATAAAATGTACTATGCTATTTAAAAGGACAAAGTACCACAAAAGTACATAGGATATGCATCAAACGTGGACAAGAAGAGGAGTCAGGGAAAGCTTCACAGAGGAGGTGATGGGAGATGATTATGCATTGTAAGTCACTGACTGGTATTGGAGACACAAATAAGAGACTAGGGGACCTGTGAAGATAAAAAAAAATTAGACATATTTAGGACATATAAAGAGGTCTGGCTGATCAGAAACACTGTCAAATGGAGGTGGGACTGAGGGAGAGGACGGGATCCAGGATGACTCCTGGGATCCTGCCTTGAACAGCTAGCTGCATGGAGTGGTTGTGGTAACGACCGAAATAGAGGACAGATTTATAAAGGATGAAGGGTGGAAATTAGAAGTTTAGTTTGGGATGTGCTGAGTTTGAGATGCCGATGCCGATGAGACAGCCAAGAGGAGAAAATGAGTAGGCATTTTGGATGTGCACATATCAATTTAGAGTAGAGAGCTTTGTCTGAGATTAAAAATGGGTATCATCAGCTTCAGAGAAGCTGGATGGGATTACCCAGAGAGAGAAAGAGTGAAGAGTGAAGAGCAAAGGACTAGGATTAACCAAGTCCTGAGGAGCTTCAATAGCACATTTTGAAGTTAAAAAAGTAAACTAACACTGAGTGGCCAGTGAAGTAAGTAGAAATCCAGGAAAATATATTATCATGGAACCTGATATATATATCATGGAACCATATATATATATCCCCCTCTTCTTTTTCCCTTTAAAAACAATAAACATTAAAAAATTATTTCTCTCTCTCTCTCTCTCTCTTTGACTTCATGTGGCTCCAATGAAATGATTAATCAGATTATTGGTAAATGAATACAGTAGATATTTGTGATTCTCTAATTTAATAAAATTTTTTAGTCTTGATAGTTTTAAAATTATATTTATAAATTAATAAAATTATATAGGTGTCAAGTGTACAAGTCTATAATACATCATCTATATATTGCTTTGTGTGTTCATCACATGAAGTCAAATCTTCTTTTGTCACCATATATTTGAGCCCCTTTATTCTTTACTACTACCTCCAGGTAACCACCATACTGTCTGTGTTTATGAATTTTTTTTGTCTGTTTGATGGTGTCAGTTAGGAGGCCTTCTGCTACCATAATTAAAGATTTTTATAAATGTCATCCCCACATTTCTAGCCAAACCACTGTCAGTAGGGGAAGTGCTGAAGAAGGTCCATCAGATTCCTTATGCCTTCCCTTTGAATACAGCTCCTAACTTCTAGAACCGTGATGGCAAACCTATGACACGCGTGTCAGCACTGACACGTGTAGCCATTTTAGATGACACGCGGCCACATACCAGAGAAGTATGGGGCTGCATGCCGAGAAGGACGTTTCATCCTCAGCTCCTACACAGCCCGGTGCAGTAGCTGAGGATAAAACATTTGCTGTAGTGTAGACACTCTGTGCGGAAGGTCTGTAGGCCAAAACAATAGAACTCCAGCACAGAGTGTCTAGTTCTGGGACTTCTGGTTAGGCCATTTTTCTCGAAGTGACACACCACCCAACTTATGCTTGGTTTTTTGAAGAATTTGACACACCAAGCTCAAAAGATTGCCCATCACTGTTCTAGAACTTTCAAACTTCTTGCACTTTTAACCTATAAGTTGAGGCTGTACAAAGAGAGACTCAGAAGCCCAGAATTTTGCAAAGACAAGAAAACCATTTTCCACTGCTATAAATAAAAACCTGAAGCCTGTCACACCTGGTTAATATCACCCACGTTAAGAGCCACAGATAGGAAAGAGGCAAAAACAAAACATCTGTTGCTTTATTTAGAAACCAAGCCCATGTCAGAAAAACAAGTCTCTGGTTTTCAGGCATGTGGAGATTTCAAATGCCCCCTCTGAGAGACTTGAAGTAAGGAGCATCTTGTTCAGCCAGGTTAGTGCTGCAAAACTCGGTACCAACCAGAACAGAAGGAAACAGCAAGAGCTTCTTTCTCTTGAAACCAGACATTCAGAACACAAAATATATTTCAGACTCAGGCCCTCCCTTCATTGAGAGACTCACTAGAGGGAAGGCAGTGCCCCACCCAATGCCTACTGGTTATTATCTTCAGCTCATTTCTCAACTCAGCAATCCCCAGAGATCCAGGGACAGCCAACAGGGGTGGTCTGCACACCTCTGAGGGTCCAGGCAGGCACCAGGGCAACTGCTCACTGGGTTGAGATTCCCCAACTGAGGCTTTGCTTCCTCAGTTAAATATTATAAGGCAAGTGTGCACCTGGTCATAGTGACGGCCCAGTGCAGCACACCAATTCATTTAGAAATGATACTTAAAACAAAAACTCAATGTGAGAGTAAATCAGTAGGCAGGGAGGATAGATGGATATATAGCACACTGAGCACCTGAGTGGTGAGGGATAGGGTGGTTAGCATTGTAAGGCCAGGTCCACCACTGTCGCCATCATTCAAGTGCAGGTTCCCATTAGATTCGGGCAGACAGTAAAGAAACAGTGGAGCCAAAAGTTGGTGGGCCATTCCTTTAGTCTAGCCTTGCAAATGGCTGGCGAGTAAAACACACACACAGGAAAAACACTTCCCTGTCCATTCAGGGCTCCCAAAGCCACTGACTCATTCGGTTTTTCCTAGAATCAAAGGCCCCCACCAGTCTCAGTGGAGCTCACAAAAGCCCCTTTTCCCTTACCTCTGGTTCCCCACCTGCACACCTTCTCCCTTCTCTCTGCACAAACTAGCTTCTCCTTCAGCACCCTGCCATCTTGGTTTCTCTTCTTCCTTCTCTCCCTCTCCCTCTCTGCTCTCACTCTGCAAAAAAATGGCTTCCTTCTCCTCCTCCCTTGCTCCTTCCTTAAAATCTTTCTGGTGCCAAAAACCTCTCTTCCAGCAACATTAGCATAACAATGGCCCTTCCCAAGCAGAAAGGTAATTAGCAGTTTCACATGGGCAGCACCATTTTTAACAAAGTGAGCAAACATAAAAATCACATTTTACAAACTTATTTGCCTAATAAGCATTATGTCCCCTTTGGGAAGCAGTGAAGAAGAATGAGAATGTGGACAACAGGGATGGAAATATGCCAATGACTTCCCACCTTGGCAAGTTGACTTAAAGCCAGCCTGCTGAAGACTCAGACAAGTGGCTGTTTTATTATTCATTTATTCCACCAATATTTATCCACAGATATTGTCCCAGGCAACAGAGATACAGCAATGAACAAAACTAAAACAAAACAAAAATCTGCCTTCATAGAATCTACAACTTAGTGGGAGGAAGGAAATAAGTGGAATGAGTAGGGCATTTAACAGGATGCGATAAGTGGTAAGTACTGGAGTAAGAAATTAAGAGACACATAAAAATCTTCTCATTGAAAGGAAGAAACTGCAGGCAAACTAAAAACACTAAGCTAGTGTGTTCCAAAAGGAAAGTTTATTTTAAAAGTGCCTGGATGCAAGTAGGCTGAGAGCAGCAAAGGGTATCAGGCCCCAGCTGCGGGATAGAGCATTAGACATAGAAGTTACTGCAGGCATTTACTGGCATGGGGTTGCCTGCACCTGGACATGCTTAGATTACCATATCGAGGTTTCTGACCTTGGTCACTGACTTGATGATGAGCAGGAGGAAGAGAATTTTGCTGCAGAAACACAAGTTTCTTTTTGATGTAGCACAGGCTTAATCAGCATGGTCCTCTCTGGTGTTCTTGGTAAATTTTGAAGACAGCCAAGACATAGGGAATCTTCCAGGAACAGCTGGGACCTGGTGTCTCTGAGCCTGTGGCTAGACTTCTACAACTATTGTGATTTAAACTCCCCTAATGGCCAGGTTCCACCCCAATACCAAGCTTTCTCTGGCATTTCTGTAAAGGTAAACTTTTTGCTACATTTCAAAATGAAGCCCAGCAAGGCAGTAAGAGGGAGAATAGCAAGCAAATTACCTACAACCTCACAAGTAGGGGATGAGAATATTCTGCTTTGAGCCCTAGTGGGAACTTGGGTGAGGGGAATTTGAGCTTCAAAGGGGCAGATAATAACAAGTGCTGGAGAGGCTGTGGAGAAAAAGGAACCCTCATTCTTTGTTGGTGGGAATGTAAATTAGTGCAACCATTATGGAAAAAACTATGGTGGTTACTCAAAAAATTAAGAATAAAACTGCCATATGACCCAGCAATCCCTCTACTGGGTATATACCCACAAAACTTGAAAACATGGGTTTGTAAAGACACATGCACCCCCATGTTCATTGCAGCATTGTTCACAGTGACCAAGACATGGAAACAACCAAAATGCCCTTCAGTAGAGGATGTGATATATCTATACAATGGAATACTACTCAGCCATAAGAAATTATGACATAGTATCATTTACAACAACATGAATGGACCTTAATAACATTATACTGAGTGAAATAAGTAAATCAGAGAAAGCTAAGAACTGTATGATTCCATACATAGGTGGGGCACAAAGTTGAGACTCATGGACATAGATAGGGGTGCAGTGGTTACCAGGGGTGAAGGAGGGGGATGGGGAAGGGGAGGGGCTTAAAGAGAAACAAAATATAGGGTGACAGAAGATGATTTGACTTTGGGTGATGGGTTACAACATAATAGACTGTCCAAACAATGTGGAGATATTTTCTTTAAATCTATGTACACTGAGCCTGACCAGGTGGTGGCACAGTGGATAGAGCATCGGATTGGGATGCAGAGGACCCAGGTTCAAGACCTCGAGGTCTCCAGCTTGAGTATGGGCTCACCTGGTTTGAGCAAAAAGCTCACCAACTTGAACTCAAGGTTGCTGGCTCCAGAAAGGGGTTGCTTGGTCTACTGAAGGCACACGGTCAAGGCACATGTGAGAAAGCAATCAATGAACAACTAAGGTGTTGCAATGGCAACGAAAAACTAATGATTGATGCTTCTCACCTCTCTCCATTCCTGTCTGTCTGTCCCTATCTATCCCTCTCTCTGACTCTCTCTCTGTCCTTGTAAAAGAAAAAAATCTATGTACTCTGATTGACCAATGTCACTCTGTTAAATTTAATTGTCTACAAGAAAAAGAGAGAGATTTAGAAGGCATACCAAATATTTTTAAATAAAGAAGACAAAAACTAAACTGTATTTAGGATACATATTTGGGTAATAAAATTTTTTTGTAAAAATCCAAAAAAGGGGGTTGGGGGCCCCTGAGTCTAAAGGAGCCCTGAATCTAATGCTAACACTGATGAGGTCACCACTCCTATTTTATAGGGCCCTTTCCTTTATGACCTTTCTCTTTCTCTACCCCCCATTTCCTTCCTGTCCTCATCCTCCTCTCCTTTGGCTTTTTCTTCAATTTTGCTCTCCTTTTCACCCAGCTGTTTACTTTATTCTATCAATCACCTTAGCTTCTCTGCAATGTGCTAACCCCTTTTCTCCAGCTTTTACTAATGACTATCATCAGCATGGGACCTATGGGAACATACATACTCTAATAAGTCAGTTTATTCCCCCACCTCTATGAATATGAATTAGAAAGGAGCATCTCTACCTATAACCCACAAGGAAATCTGAAAAAGAAAATGATTTCAAGTTCTTAAGGTTTGAGAGCCATTCCTACTTAGTTCAAAAAGGTGGTTTTAGAACAAAATTTGAAGTATAACCTTGGGCAAAAGGAAAAGGACAAAAAGTAATAAAGGGATCCAAGAACCAAATATCTAGAATCAAAAGGTCATAAACAGTATCAAAGGTTTCTTATGTATTGTAGTTGGGCCATTTGAACAGTAAGCTCAGTGAATTGATAGGCAAAATATGACTTGTAGGCAAGAAAGACAAAAGAGTGTCAGACCTAAAGTGAAAGACAAAGGCTGAAATGAATTCTGTCTAAAGATGGCAGCATATTTCTTTACTACAGGAAGAAAATAAAAGATATCCAAGAGGTTGAACATGTGAACACGTGGCATATAGAACTCTCTCAAGGAAAAGAGCAGAGCCAAACGATTTACAAATCAAAACAGACATTTCTGACTGGAAGAGAATTCACTGGAACACACTGTTGGAGAGAAAAAGAGGCCAAACAAAAGGAAAACAGGTGCAATGTTGTTATGTATGAGTCAGGCTTATGAGAAAGAAAGTCAAGGAAGGGCAAGAAAAGAAAAGCAAGAAAGAGTGAAATATCAGAAAGAAAACTACCAGAAAAGGAAGAGTAAGGTGGTAGTATGCTTAATGAGGAAGAGAAAAAAAGTGAGGTTAAAATACTGTTGAAAAAGAAATATCTGGTGCTGAAGGAGTTTTGTTAGAGTGTTTTCAGAGTATCAAGAGTCAGGGGGAAGAAAATGCTTTCCTAGCCTTGAATTTCTTTCTAAATGGTTCGTTTTCCGAAACCCGGTCACTCCTAACTCAATTATGGGTAGGGACTGGCGCTAGCTACCAACTTGGGTTTAGGTAATCAAAGACTCAAGGTTCCCAGGGGCGCTGCCTCACCTGGAGTATATAGCCATCTGAGAACTAAAGAAAATTAGGTTCTGTGGAAAAAGAAGAAAGTGAGGGTGACTGTTGGGTAGGGAACCTTTAAATTGAATCTTCTATAGAAGTACCAATGGATTTGGTCAAATTTGGGTTAGTCCTTGAAGAATATATAGGTTAGGTATAGGCATGAAAGAATTGGGGGAAATGTCTTTGCACTTGGAGGGAATACCCTGAGCACAGACACCACGAGGGGCGGAATGTATTCTGTCCAAAGCCACTAGAGGCTGGTTGTGTTAGATCACCTGCGAGGATATACTGCTTTCAGATACTAAAGGATCTTTAATGCCAGACAATAGAATCAAGACTTGACTTAGTGAAGTAACTTTAAACCCACTACATTTGATTGTATTCTTTAAACTTTTGATTCTTGTTCTCCCTCACCTCCGAATGTTGGGGTTGGAGGGAGTCAGAAATAATATCTGTCCCAGAACCCTTGAGTTTAGAAACAATGAGATGGAAAAGGAGTCGGGCAGGTGGAAATAAAAATATCACCTGTGTTTCTGCTACAAGGTTGGCTGGACTTGGAGGACATGGCTTATGAATGCTGCAACAATGAATTCTCCTGTATGCATCCCGGAATCAGACTAGCTTCCCAATTGGCCAGGGCAGTGCCAGCTGTCTGGGTTTCCCTGTGGATGCTACAGAGGAAAGGAGTGGGTTGTGTGCTCACTGAGGGGTGGCAGATCCACAAAAACAAAGGAGAGAGAGAGGGGCTGAAACAAGACAGTCACTGTTAGCATCTCTCAAGCCCACCAACCATATAAGCTATTTCTTCCTTGGAAAGAAATAGAAGGATTTGGTAGAATAAGAAGCTGTAGCCCACTCCACTTGTAACATGAAAACAGGGAAAATCTCCCAGGCCCCATGACACCTGCTTTTCAATAAGAGTCAGTAAAGTCTTTCCTTACCACCACGTACTATTATCTGCTTTTCTGATAAACTTAGCCAATGATCTTTGGCTCATGCGGAGACAAACTGTTGTGAGGGGCCCTCTTCCCACATCTGTCTCTTGGGCAGCATTGTGTTGCTTTTTACAGAATTTGATACTGCTTTTAGCCTGCAACATAAATTCTGTTTTATAAACCTCAAAGTTATTTGATATGGTCTTGAAATTATGCCTTTTGATGAAATGCTTTGACACATGAAAGCACTTGGCAGAGCAGCTGCAAATCCATAAACATTGTTGCCTCTCCAGCCCCATTCCGCCTTGTGTACTTTGCCTTGTTTTGGTGCTTGGTCTCTATTGGCCCTTCTGTAACTTCTTTCCAACCTCATTTTTCAGGTTGAGCTGTTCTGTCTTTGAAAACCTTGCTCTTCAGCATAGATTCCTTTCTCATGAGCCTTTCAACATTTGCAGGAAAAATCTTAACTGGGTAGAATTTTATTGTCATCTTCTGCCTTAAAACTTGAAACTCCAAACTACTGTGTTTCTTAATAATAAGGGCTACCATTTGCATGAGTGCTTCCAGGTTACCGAGTGCTCTTTTACTCTGGCACTGAGTTTTTCTACAGGACACAATTCGTTTTTTTTTCTTTTTTCTTGACTGTATTGGGGTGACTCTGGTTAACAGAATTATACATGTTTCAGGTGCCCAATTCTACAATACATCTCCTGTACACTGTATTGTGTGTTCACCTGCCTCCCCAGTTAAGTCTCTTTCTATGCCCAAATACCCTCCTTGACCTTCCTCCACCCAGCAATCACCACATTGTTGTCTGTGACCCTTTTGCTCAATCCCCACTAACCCAGCCCTTCAATACCAACCCCCACAGCTGTCAGCTTGCTCTCTCTCTCTCTCTATGAGTAGGACACAATTCTTAAATTCTGCTCACTTTGATTTTTAGAATCAACGAGACCTAGAGATAAGACTGATTCTAATAGTTCAGACACCTTTAAATAACACACCCTGAAATGTTTTGATCATTCAGTTATGAAGATAATAGAGTTTTTGAGACCTGGCTGAACGCACACTACTCAGCATACCTTCTGTCTGAGGCCCCATGTGACAATCTAACACAAGGGAACTGATGACAAACTTTGATTGTCTCTGTGTCATGTCTCTGAGCTCACGGTGCTCCTGGCCTGGGCCATCTGCAGCAGGATGCTTCTGGCACTGAGATGGCCTTATTTTGAAGTTCTCAGTCCTTGTCCTGTGCTGACTCACAATTGGCCTTCCTCACAGGACAGTCCTCACAGAGGTTTGGATTCTCTCCAGTGAGCTCAGCTGAGCACCAGCTGCTGTTTGCCCCTGGCAGCTCATCTCTCAACCCAAGTGCTTTGTGTCTGTGTTCAGTTTTCCCGGTTTATTCTGTATTTAGCAGTGAACTCTAGAAATGTTTGAAATGCTTTTGAGCAGGAAGCATCAGTTTCTTCTCGGAGTATATGGAGATGTTTTCTTAGTAACATCACTTACTATCTCCCCTCTTCAACCACTCTTTGCTGAGAGTCTAGTACTCTGATGTCAGTCCTGAGACATCCTGTGCTGCTGTCTGTGTCTGACACCTGGAATGTCCCAGCCACCTTGAGGCCTGGAAATTTTCCCTGAATATTCATATTGGCAATAATCTCTGCCCACTTTACATTTCCATAACATGCCAGCTCTATTTCTATTATGGCAAATATCTAATACCATAGACTGCCATGATTTGCATAAATATAATTTTTCTCTTATCAATCTGTGCTCCTGATCTTAGTCAACAGTCCTATACTCCACAAAATGCACTTCAAATACCACTTATTTTGTGAGGTGCTCTATAAACTAAGGGTTCTGTGCCCACTTAAATTTGGGAGACATAGTATGCTAGATCCATCCCTTCCTTACAGATCACTAAATACACTAGCACATAGAAATGAAGTGATGTAATTTTATAGGTGAGTTACTAATACTCCCTGGATGTGTGGTGATCTTTGGTTTATTATTTAGTTTTTATGAGTCCCTCTTTCCCCATATGTAAAATAAGTTAAAAGAAATCTTATCCCACAATGTTGTTATAAAAACCTGACATATGTGTATCAAATATTTAGCCTTGCACCTGGCAATGTGCCACAATGCCTTTGGCTCAGGTCAATATCTTTGCACTAGGAGCTTCTTGCTTCATGATCATGTTATTAGTTCTAAACTGTGCTATTAGTCCATATTTGTGAGGTTATTCACAGATTACTTTCAAAGTTTCAGAATAGTTTTCTCAAGGACTTTTGTTTCTTTCCAAATTGCTCACAGAACACTAGTAAGTAGAATTCATGTAAGTGCTTGATAATGATTGCAATTACCATTATTATTATTATTATCAGCATCAGTACCTTAAAGTCTCTGGGAGTCCTGCATTGGAGAGATCTGGTGTTGTTTGGTTTAAGTCAGCATTTCTCCAACTTACTTGAGCATATAGCCACTTAGACACAATACCTTCTCATGTCCAGCTGCCTGGGGTTACAAAGCACATACTTTGAGAAATGCAGCTCTACCCACCTCACCCAGCAAGAACCCTGACAGCAGCCATCCTAGGAAAATCCCTCTCCTTCACCATCCCACCCTCTATATTTAGTCTGCTGTCATCCACATCTTTTAGTCCCTCTGATCTTACCTCCTAAACTACTCTCAGATTCTTTTCTATTTCTACCAGCACTGCCCTTGAGCACCAATATCTTTGCACAAACCTAAAAGAACTGCTTGCCTTAAGTCTCACTCTCCTCAAACCTACCTTTTCCCTGCAACACAGGGGTCTATCTATGCAGACTGAGCATATAACTGCTTAGTGTGCTTTGATGGTTCCCAAGTTCTTGTAGAGCAGAGCTCAGTTTCCGTACACAGGCACTCAAGTTTCCCATCACCTGGCTGCTACTCCCTCTAGCTGTGCATCTCCCAAGCCCTGCTTTCCACTTCCTCCCTTCCCTGTGCCAAGCTCCCGTGATGACCAGGTCCTTTCATGCTCTTAGTGCATTGTATACTCCCCTCTCTCTGGAACTCTCTCCCAAACTTGCTTCCTCCGACTCTTCTTCATCCTTTACAACACAGCTCAAGGTACAACTGAGCATTTTCCTCTAAAATCCCTTCTCTGTGCTCCAATAGCAAGCTGCGCATATATTTATATTATCATTTATCTTGTTTTGCTGAAAGTATTTATGGTCATGTAAAATCACACCCATTCGACTGTGAACTCTTCAAATGCAGAAGTTGTGTCCTTATTTCCCTTGGCCCACCCAACTCACCTTTCTACCCTTGGTGCAGGCACTCATTATGTCCACAGTGAATTGAACTACCCTGAGCACTAGATATTTGCTGCCTTCACCCTCCAACTAAAAAGATTAAAAAATGCCTGATCAGGTGGTGGTGCAGCATATAGAGCATCGGACTGAGATGCAGAGGACATAGGTTCGAAACTCCAAGGTCGCCGGCTTGAGCGCAGGTTCATCTGGCTTGAGCATGGGCTCACCAGCTTGAGCATGGATTCATAGACATGACCCCATGGTCACTGGCTTGAGCCCAAGGTCACTGTCTAGAGCAAGGGGTCACTCGCTCTGCTGTAGCCCCCCCCCCCCCGTCAGGGCACATATGAGAAAGTGATCAATGAACAACTAAGGTGCTGCCATGAAGATGCTTCTCATCTCACTCCTTTTCTGTCTGTCTGTCCCTATCTGTCCCTTTCTTTGTCTTTCTCTCTCTGTCTCTGTCACAAAAAGAATAAAAATAAAACTTTCAGGCCCAAACAAACATCCAGCTGCCCTCTGGAGCAGCCCAGCCATAAATCTCACTTGCTGTCATGGCTACAGCCTGCTGGGGTGGGTAACTGCAGACGACTTGAAAGACTCCAGCCGCGTGCCTCTCTGAGCCAACTGCCTACGTGGCCGCCCGTGGCTGTGCCTTGCTGCAGCTGCCTGTGCTGACTGGGGAAAGCATGTCAGGCTGGCTTCCGGCTGTCCAGCAGCTTCAGGGTGGTTTGTGAAGAGTGGGCTGCAGGATCCAACCTGTCAGCAGCTGTTGCTGCCTTTAGGGGTGTGAGGGAGGCAGAGAGGGAGAGGAAATGGGCCTGGGAAGCCCCCAAGCAGCCCCACCTGGGGGTTCCACAGGTGCCTGGGAGCAGGTCCCTTCAGTAGATACCAGATTTTTTCCAGTACAGTACTTAGCATCATCAAAAGCCGTGTGTTATATTTAATGGTAATGACTTTTTTAATCCAATAATTGAAATGCATACAATTGGATTGCTACTCAGAAGAGGCAAAGGAGTCAGCGTCAGCCTGTACCCTCAGTCAGGATCCCTGGCAGACCAGCTCCAACAAGGCTTCTAGGAACAAGGGATAGAAGGCAGCATTAGCTTTATCTAGTCTGATTTGATTAGCTTGTGCAGTCTGGCCACAGGATAAATATCTTTCTACCTTGCTGTTCTGTCCTTTTCCTGGTGATTTAAAAATAGTAACCTTATTTCCCTGTGAAATGTTCACTGGATTTACTGAATGAATCTCATGAGGAAAACCCCTGAGATTTCCTGTGATTCTCAGATATCAAATCTCTTCTTCGGCTAACAGAAAACCGACCTAACTTTATAGCAAGAAGGTCATTTTTACTTTACCCTTTTATCCCCAAATGGAACCCCTGAGAGTCCTTTAAGAAAAGAATGTTTCAGAATGGTATTTTACAGGGTACATTTCTAATCATTTAGAATCATGCAATTTTTCTGAGCTATAAAGGATAATCAAGTTGGACCAACTTATTTCACAGATTAGAAAATTGAGGGCCAAGACAGGGAAGTCGCCACCTTGCCAGAGCACCTAGCAGGCTGGAAATGTGATTGGATGTGATAGGAATGTGCATGACTTCCAAGATGTCCAACCCATACCAATTTCATTCTTTTCTGACCATGGATGTGCTCACACCACACAGCTGTGCCCTGATTCCCATTGATTCCTCATCTATGTCATTCTTTAAACTAGACTGAAGATTATTGCTGGACAAGGACTATGACTTATTTTTAATGGTGACACTATAATACCTAATAACATGAGATGGTGTATATATTAGACACTAGAGGTATACTGATAAACGGGTCCTCCAAAGGAAATAATAAAGTTCTCATTTGTGGCATATTATGATTTTTGTGGTACAACTATACCCATAATGGCACTAAATGTGAAATTGGAAAGAAATGCCTTTACAAGACTGCTTCAGCCCACCACTGGTAGACACAAACAGGTGTTTGACCCACTGTACACACACATTGTATGAGCTGTGCTTGTCATCAACCTTAGGGTTGAAACAGATATAGTTTATCAATGTTCAGCATACATTTAACAATTAATCATAGTTTTCATTCATTGATTTAAAAATCATTGGGCATTTCCCAATGTTTTCGGTACTGTTCTAGGATCTAGCTTCATGGGACATGCAGTTAAATGGAGGAAACAGATATTAAGCAAGCAAAGAAGAACACAGAGATAATCATTTAATGATAAACTGTAATATAGGTTATGAAGAAAATCCAGGGTGCAGTGGTCCCTTGTCTATTGTGAGGGTTAGGTTCCAGAACCTACCATGATGGGCAAAAATCCACAAAGTAGCGGCCTTATATTTATTTTATTATTTATATATATATTAAAGCTTTATAAATCCTCCCCACAGTCTTATAGACCTTTCTCACACTGTTATTAACTTTTTCCACACTCTTATAAACACTTTTTATGCTCTTAAACACTTTCTACATCCTTAAAACTACATAATTTTAACAACATATAAAATTCTATATGGGTACTCACCAGTGAATACTAATATGTTTTACTTAATATTTTTTTATATTTTTAAATATTTTCAATTTTTTAGGCTAGAAACTGCTTATTTTACTACAAAATAATTAAAATAATAGGTATATAAAAAATACCTTATATACTTCAAAATCCTGTGATATAGTGAAAAATCCACGATACAAAATTAGATATATACAAATTAAAATCCACAATACACTGAGACTGCGAAAAGTGAACCGTGCTCTGGTGAGGAATGACTGTATATCCACGGAATCTTAATTTAGATGAGGTAGGCGTGAGTAATTCAGGAGAGGTTTCTCTAGAACAGTGGTTCTTAAACTTTTTTGAGGTACGAAACCCACCAGTTTCATATGCGCATTCACCGAACCCTTCTTTAGTGATAAATAAAGTATGATTTTTTTTCAAATTCAAGACAATAGGTATGTTTTTTTACTGGTGCACAAAATGAACCGTGCATGAACATCACCTTGCTCAAGAACAAAACCAACAAAGTGCATAAACTCACAACAAATTCCAGTATTTATTCTGGCCTCTGCGGCAGAGGCTTCTCCAAACCCCTGAGACTGACTCATTGAACCCCTAGGGTTCAATAGAACCCAGGTTAAGAACCACTGCTCTCGAATCAACATGTCAACGGCCACCTAATTGTTAAATGAGCGGGACTTGTGCCACCAGAAGAGGCTACAGTTGTACAAAGAACCTGAGGCAGGAAAAAATCTTGACCCTAAAAGAAATAAAAGAAGGCCAATGTAGCAGGAGAGGAGCAAGTGCAGGGAGAATGGAAGGAGGTGAGGATGGAGAGGTGGGCTGGGACCTGATCATACGGGACCTACCTGATCAGGAACTTGGATTCTCTTTTAAGTTCCACGGGAAATGATTTATTATTTTTACACAAGTTAGTAATATAATCTTAGTTATTTTCTAGGAATATTACTAAGATTGCTATATAGGAAATAGATGGGTGGGCTGGGAGTAGGGAGCAAAAGTGGAAATGGAGAGACCAGTAGGGAAACTACCACAGCATGGAGGTGAGAGATGGCGTTTACTCCTTTTAGGGTAAAGAAAACCAGCCTGGGTCTTTGAAGTAAAATCTTTCCATTTTCTCCAATCCATTCTTCCATACGCAAGAATTAAATTTCTGTTGTTAAACTGGTTCTCTGAAAGGGACTTTCTCGTTAGTTAGATGGGATACCTACAAAAGTGTCTCCACCTTTCCGAAGCAAGTTCCTCGGTCTCAGCGACGTGTATTCATGGACGGTGGAAGTGGCCTCACATTCGCTCTTCCTTCTCTCTCCTCACCCTCTAGATCGCATGCCCTCTGCACTCCTCCTGACTCCTGCTCTTTGGGTTTGTCTGCGCTGCTTCTTGGAGGGTCAGCTGAGGACTGGTGCTCACCTTCTAATCCCTTCTTACCCATTATGACAAGATAAGGAACTCAACCAGAACAACGAATAACCTGTCAATAAGCATGCTGTTCAGCTGACATTGTTTTCAGAGCAAGAGCATCTCAGTAAAGGATGGGTAGCTCATTGACTTATGTTATGATGCAAGCTCTTTTTCTGTTGGAGACCGCCACAACCAGTTCCCTGAGCAGTTGCTCTGAGTAGCACTGCTCTCCTGCAGTGGTTTCTAAACCACAGATCACAATCTGTCATGAAATTAGTCGAGCACAATCAATTTAAAAAAAAAAAAAAATGAAAGCCTGACCTGTGGTGTCGCAGTGGATAAAGCGTCGACCTGGGAACACTGAGGTCGCCAGTTCAAAACCCTGCACTGGTCCGGTCAAGGCACATATGGGAGTTGATGCTTCCAGCTCCTCCCCCCTTTCTCTCTTTCTCTCTCTCTCTCACTCTGTGTCTCCTCTCTAAAATAAATAAAATAAAAAGAAACTTTTAAAAAAATGAAATAGATAAAAGTAGAAAATATCAGAGTGCATTGCTAATTATACATATGCTAATGGATGAAACTTTTGTTTTAATCACATCTGTATGGATGTGTGTTTTAGGTCGCTATGGAAAATGTATTTATCACTCTAGGTCAGAGTTCAAAGCATTTGACAAACATTGCTTTGGTCCTTCCTGTTGCAACCAAACTCTTCTTGAGCCATGATTCTCCCCTCCCCCACTCACTATTACCTCTCTGCAGCCAATTAGGAAGCTTTCTATCCAAACACACTTGTTACCCAGCTGGAGCCCAGCACAAAGTACAACTGACAGTTCTTTCGTCTCTCACTCGAAAAAGAGTTTCTCATTTTCCCACTAAATTGGGAAATTATTTTAATCTGCGCTCCTGTAGCAAAAATGTGCAAAAAAAAAAAAAAAAAAAAAAAAGATTGTGTAAAATCAGTCAGCACAGACCTTTTAAAATGTCTGAGAAGAGTTTACAACATAAATTCAAAGGTATTTTATCTGATTGGAAAGAGCAAGGCTTACTTTACCATTTGGTGGCCATACAGGGGAGGATCAAAGTGTGGGGGGATATAGGGCAGCTGCTAGGCAAAATTTCAGGTTAACAACTAATAATTGTTTTAGTAGAGGTATGTTCCGGGCAGTATTTGGAATAATAAAAAAATTATTAATTGTTTATCTGAAATTCACATTTAACTGGGCATCTTAAATTTTTATTTGCTAGATCTGGAAATCTCAATGGGGTGATAAGATTATACATTTGGAAGGGGGGAGCCTCCTCTTTAAGTAAGAGAAAAATGAAATACTTTTCTTTGAAAATGTGCAAAAATATATAATATTGTAAATATGTTAGAGGTCTTCCCAGGACCTTAGAAGAGGCTGTGAATGGGATGGTGAGGGGATTTGCCATTTCAGCTGCATGACCTTAATGGTGAATTTCCCTCTCTGTCCCCCTCAGTGTAAAAAGGACACCTGTATGTCAGCCATAGGATATGGCAAAGAGGAAGGGATTTCTACCCACTCTGGGGAGGGGGGCAATTAGTGGCTGTGGGAGCAGCAGACAGTGCAGGAAAAACAAATGGTCCCTGCTCCTATCAGTTAATTAAGGAAAGAAAGAGGGAAAGAAAGGGAAGAGGAAGAGGAAATAGGAAAAGGAAGAATAAAAACTCACACACCAATAAACATGGAGTCCTAGTAGCCACACCCTATTTCTATGAATGTGATTTGAAATAGTGATTTTCGAAAATGGTTTGCTTACATCTGGAAGTAGGGACAATTTTTCAAGTTGGACACAATATTAAAAGCTTGGAGAGAATAACTTTCAGACCCTCAGCATCTCCATCAGCCTTTCTGCTGTAAAATGCTCTGGAGAACTTTTCTGCTATTGCAGGTTCTTCTTCCTTCCCCACCTCCACCTCACACAGACCCTGTCCCACCTTCAAGAGAAAGGCATACATTAACAGCCTTCCCTTTTGTGCCAAGGTCCATTGTTCTGGGAGTAAAAACAGAAGGTGAAACCCAAGAACACATTCACCGCAGAGGGACTGTCTCCTGAAAGAAAACCAAGAAAAGCCTAGTGAGAAATACTGGAGAGCCGTGACTTGGTGTCATTCAGGTGACACCTCTGTCTCTTTCTCCCTCACAGTTAAGATTCAGAAGGAAGAAGCTGTCAAGGGGGAATGCATATTAAATAATTTATTTAAAGTTTTTAAATTGTTTTGTTTCTCCTGACACAAAGTATTCCTGGTTTTCTTATTACTATAGTTTGCCAACAAAGACTGCCATTGTCAATTAGTTTATACGGTAGGTATTTTCAATAAATTGAATGTGCTAATTGAAATTGATCTGTGACTTCAAGGTTTTGTTGAAAAGATCTTGAATGCAAATGTACAATGTGCATGATGCCAGAAACTACATCTTTTTAAACCATAAACAAATTATGATAAGACTTGTATGTTTAAAATATGTGAGGGACATCTAATTTTTCATAGTGCTTTAAGTAGGCACAGGACGACATTCTGAGCACACTGCCATAGGCTGTGTTGCCCTTCAGTGATACTTCTTTAGTTTAAGGCTGCCCCACTGCTTATTTCAACCACGTGTGAAAGGGATCAGAGAGAATCTTCTTGTGTGAGGCCAGTTCTGGTTGCACATCTGAGCACCGTGTTGAGCTTATAACCTTGGACAAGATTCTTCTGACCTGTGACGACATGGAGCATCTCGATTGTTATGATGCAAAGCACGTCCATCTGTTTCTGGTTCTGATATTTTGAAACAATTGATGAAAGTAAAAGAATGCTGTCTATAGCCTTTCTCTCTCTCAGCGTGATGCCACTTGGGTGTTGATACCAGAAATTGCCTTGGTTCTATGTTTATGCTTTTTATTTCTTCTGATTGTGCATGTAAGAGTTTAGAATAAAGAAGTTCTGTAACAGCCAAGGATCGTTTTGTTGAAAGGCTACTGGCACCTAACCTGGTTGGCCTTAGCATCTCTTTTCTGGCCTAAAGCCTGGGATTCCACAAGGTGAACAAGCTATAGTCCTATCTGGCAGGGCACATCTATTTCTGGTACTACTAGAACTCAACAGCACATCACCTACACAATGACACCTGAAAAAAACCCTGTGAGGCATCTTCAAGAGATTGAAATCAGGCTACTTTCTGAGATTCAAATTCCAAGAGGTTAAAAAAATGAATGAGCCTGACCTGTGGTGGCACAGTGGATAAAGCGTCGACCTGGGAACACTGAGGTCGCCAGTTCAAAACCCTGCACTGGTCTGGTCAAGGCACATATGGGAGTTGATGCTTCCAGCTCCTCCCCCTTTATCTCTCTCTCTCTCTCTCTCTCTCTCTCTCTCTCTCTCTCTCTCTCTGTCTCCTCTCTAAAAAAAAATGAATTAAGAAAAAAAGAAAAAATGAATGAAACAGGACTTTATGCCCTGGTGTGCCCAGATAATCACCAGCTTTTCAGGAAGTGTTTCATAGCTTTATTGTCCTGGTTCCGCCTGACCTTTGTAGACTTGTGAGGACACCAAAAGTGCATTTTAAAAATATATAGGTGGATTGCAGATTGCAGATGGTGGGTTGCAAACCCACCTCTGTGAGGGACCATTTTTGCTGTTTGTTTGCCTGAGAAGCAGTTTTCCCCTGCCTGTTTGCTCATCCTCTGTTGCGAGAATCTATTAAATGGAATGGCACAACACTTTCCGGCTCCACAGTTTCTCTACTATCTACCTGAATCCAGTGTGGACGTGCCTGACCTTGGCCACTGGCATTATATATGGTAATGAGAAAATGCATCTCAGGATAGCAGGTAGATTCAACACTGTTCTCTGAGTACCAGTTAAGGCATCTTCTGGATGAATGCACATTCAAACAAAAATTTATGATTGGGTTTTCTTCAGAAAGAGAAAAGAAAGACATTGAAGATATAACACCTGAGTCCCCCCAGCTTTCCAGATCTGTCCTCTCTGACATACTAATTGAGTCAGAAACAAAGGTCAAACACAGTGAGGTGGAAGATGCAAATATGCCTGAGAATGCAGAATGTGAAACATCTACAGGCTACTATCTCAGCAAAGCCTTGACTGGGAATATGTCCCACAAGCTCTTGTTACTGATGCTGAAAATACAAAATGCCTGCTATTTCCCAAGGATGAGGTTATTAGTGACACAAAGGACTATTTTATGTCAAAGACTCCTGGCATTGGAAAACTGAAAAGGCCTTCTTTTTTGAATGATCCGCTGTGTGGCATCGATGTGAGCTCTTTATCCAAAGACTAACATTTGCAGCTCAGCCCTTCAGAGTAACTGAAAACAGGTGAGCAGGAGACTGAAGATGTGGCAGAAGAATGTAAAGAATCTTAAGCAAAGACTTGCTGTGATGTTTCAAGAAAGTTGGTAAATCAAGTTAAATTATATGTTTTCTGATTATTTGAATTCAATGAATGAATTGTAGAGACCAATCCTCAAATAATGATTTTAATATTTGGATTCTTTCTTTCTGGATTGATTACATTTCCTTGATATTTTTGAGACTTGTGGCATTATTGTTCGATGGTTTGTCTTCATTAAAATTCCTGGGTAGATTTTTTTTTTATTGCTAATCTTGCAACATCAGGGATACATTAGAGAAACCAACATCTTCTGTGTATGTTCTGTTTTAAAACTAGCTGATGTGCTATTTGTATTTGATTTTATATGTTATAACCTTGTTGTGATTCAGACAGACTTAATCACTAAGAATTTTTGTTTTGGCCCTGACTTTCCTTCTTTCCTCTAGTCTAATACCTGTTAAGTACAAACTGCCATAGAAATAAGTGAATTTTCTCAACAAAGCAATGTTAAGATAGGCATTACTATCTTATTAGCAATGATACCTTTCTTATACCAGAGTTTGAATTATTTAATATATTATTTTAAGTTGGTTATCTTTTAGAGTTTGCCTTTTAGAATGCAGCAAATAAAGATCAGCTACATATATATATATATCAATACTATAATGAACCCATTAGCAAAGCAATGGTGAAGCTTAAAGTAATAATGCCCCAACATAGATTATTGCCTAATATTACCTAAATGCAACATTTGAAATTTCTCATCATACAGTATGTTTCTCCAACAGGACCCATGCCTAATGACTTACTGAGGGAGGAGAGGTATACAGGTATAGTGGGAAAAAATGGAAACTTTGACATCAGACAGGCTGGTGAAAACCTGGGTTGTTAAATTTCTTTGGGCTTCAGTTTCCTTATTTGTAAAGAGAAAATAATTACTGTTATCTGTGTGGTCATGCTGATCACAAAAATTAGGGGATATTTTATAGCTTCATATTCATTTTGGAATATTCCCTAATTTTTGTGAGCAGTATATTTAGGGGATTGGAGAAGATCCAGTATTTGGCCTAGTGCTTGACACATAGCAGAGGATCAGTAAAAAACTGCCATCACCCTTATGTTAATAGTAATAATAACCACAAATGAGGTGTCAAGGTTTATTTAGCCACATTGAGGACCTAAAAAAGAAACACTGTTGAAATAAGCAATATAGAGATATAAGGTTATGAAGAAAACCATACTGACTGGGTTTCTTTCCTTGCCCATGTCAATATATATCACATTTACTGAGAAGAGAAAGCATCAGTCAGGAATAAACCCAGAGGGCAACTTCCCCCAAAAAAGAACATCACCAAATTAAGTCTGGCCTGAGAGGAGAATCAAATTTGAACACATATTCCTGAGGGTCAAAACTCTTCTTTCCTCCCACCACTGGGTAATATGCTGGATGTATAGTGCCGTGACCAGCACAGGGAAGTGAAGACCTGAGTGGGGGTGATGGAGAATGAAGGAAAACCCAGAGACATAGATAAAGTTAAGGCCAGGTGGGACATTGTGCTCTGATGGAGACACAATGACTCCAAGCCTGTTTTTAGGCTGGCAATCTCTTGGGGCTTTGAAACTGGGTCCTTTATTATCCCAGTCAGACATTGTGTCACTACTGGCCCTGCTTTTGGCCTCAATGCCACAAACAGCCTTCAAGTTGTTTTAGTGAGCATGCCTTTCCAGGTCACTCAAGGCCGAGCAGGGCCCTTCCTATGCTCTTAGCTGCATGTAGGCTGGATGCGTTCAGATGCAGTGGCTCTCTACAGTATAGAATACAGTAAATACTAATCTGTTCTTTAGGGAAAAACAAGAGTTGAAAAGGAAGCAGGAGCATTGTGTAAAAGACATTGGAGGATTGAGCACCCTCCTAATTGAGCACCCATCTCTCAGTAGGTGTCAAAATGCCTAGATGTGGCAAGTCCAGGAGGATTCATCATGGTCAGAGAGAACAATGTGATTATGGTAAATCTCTTTGTCCATGTGGCTTATTGTTACCAGGAACTTGAACTGACTCAAACTACAGACTTCACAGGGAGTAAGCTTCACTGATTTGCTGAACACTTTAGCAAACTAAACCAAAGCAGAGTTGTCCATTCAAAACCCTAACCATACAAAAATAAATTTAGTGAATCCTTTTAAACCTATATTTAACTCATTAAGGAAATATAAAATCAGATTAACATATTTTCTAATGACACTGGAGCAAAATTGTCATCAAGGATGTAGCAAATGTATTATTGGTACTCAGTGTTGTGCTGGTAATTGTTTAATAACAAGCTATCTGGGGGAAAATATGCATATTTATATATAATATATTTTATTTACATATTTTATATATAATTATATGTTGTATATAACATGCATACTATATATGTTAATACTTATATATGTTATAAATTTAATATAAAGGATGTACAACAAATAATAATATAGATATAATACTTTTTATTGCCAATTTGATTAAGCCAATTTTCATAGAATGCTTTTGTTGATTTTTTTCCCTGAACTATTATATCCATAATTGTTCTATGGTTGCAGTTAACAAGTGAATATAATACTGATCTGAATTTTAGTTGATATTTTTATCATGTTAATGAGTAATATAAAAGTGAAAAAGGGAAGATATATATATGTCAAAACTTTGCTGATTTGTCAATAATATGAATGACTTTGCTGGTTCAAATAATGGCTTTGAAAACTGGAAGGAAATTTCTTCAAGATTTTGCGCTACATAGAAAAAGTGAATTTTGTATTTGTTTAGTAGAAATACCGGATAATGGTGAGCTACATTTACTGACATCACGTTGGCCAATTTGAAAGGGCTATGGTGCAAGTATTTACAACATGAAAATAGTTAAATAATATAAATCAGAAAGTTATTTATTGTTTCATTGACTGTCTAAATTTAAGAAAGTATGTTTAAGCTGCATTTTTAACATTTTCTTCATCTCTTATTTTTCTTTTAGTAAGAGAGAGAGAGATGGGGGGGTGATAGACAGGGACAGATAAACAGGATAGGAGAGAGATGAGAAGCATTGATTTATAGTTGTGGCACCTTAGTTCATTAATTGCTTTCTCATATGTGCCTTGACCTGTACCTCCAGCTGAACCAGTGACCTCTTGCTCAAACTAGCAAACTTGGGCTCAAGCCAGCAATCTTGGGCTTCAAGCCTGTGACCTTTGGGGTCAAACCAGCAATCATGGGGTCATATCAATGATTCCATGTTCCAGCTGGCGACCATGGGGTCATGTCTATGATACCACATTCAAGCCGGTGACTCTGTGCTCAAGCTAGTGAGTGAGTACTCAAGCCGGATGGGTGAGCATTTAAGCCAGATGAACCTGCACTCAAGCTGATGGCCTTGGGGTTTCAAATGTGGATCCTCAGCATCTCAGGCCAACTCTCTATCCATTGCACCACCACCTGGTCAGGCTTCATCTCTTTCTTAAATCTAAACAGTGAAACAATAAATCACTTTCTGGTATCAACAACTTCAAAAAGCAGAGCTAACAATATTAGTAAAAATTATTGAGTTGATGACTTCTGATTACCCTTGGTTTGACAGACTTCAATTACATGCTTATATAACTTAATTTTTGATAATGTCTGTACTTTATCCACCAGAATTCAAGATCCCTGAATCTAACAGTTGGCTCTCACAACCCTGCCCAAGGCTTTCTTGTTTGCTGCTGGTTGTCTCAGCCAACACTCTGTTTCCCTTCTTCGTTCCATTGTTTAAATAACTCCCTTGTTTCACCACCACCATATGTAACTTGGAGGAAGATTACTTCAGTTCTGGGGCAGTTGTCAGCTTGTCAGGTGATCCCAACCCCTTTGCATGGTTGAAGAAAGATCATATATATCTCAATTTTGGCTAATAGGGTAGATGGTCAAGTCTCCTAAAGGAGTAATAAAAGTTTCCTCATTTCTAGAAAAGAGGCACAGGGAGATATGGTTCTTTTCCTCTTCCTAGATATTGTCATGATTGAATGGACTAAGGAATATCTAAAGCCATTTTCCTGTCAGCTTGATGGTGAAATCAACAGGTAAAACCTAGTAGAACCATCAGCATCACAGAGAGAAATGGAGTTGGACCCTCAACATGCCACTCCTGGAGCCCAGCCTATTGCTTATCCTCTTACCACATGAGATAATCAATGTCCTTATTGTTTAAGCTCATTTGAGTTGGAATTTTCAGTTACCTGCAGCTGAAAATTAAGTTGCTTCCTACTTTGCCAGGAGACTAAGAGATATAAAAGCATAATATGTAAACATAGGGGATAAATTGGCTTCTTAAGAAGCTCAACTCCTGATTTGTAGATGAGACTAACTCATAGGAAACAAGAACAAACAGATCAATGCTGGTTATAAGCATCTGAGTTTTTTTAAAAAATGAGATATAATTGACATTAACTGACATATTACATTATATTTTCATGTGTACAACATAATAATTTGATGTTTGTATACAATATATTGCAAAATAACCACCACAATATATTTAGTTAACATTTATCACTATGCATACTATCATTACCATGATTGTTTAAATTGCGATCATAGTTTTTAAGATACACTCTCTTAGCAACTTTCAGATATACAACACAGTATTATTACATGTTATGCATCATCATGACTTATTTATTTTATAACTGGAAATTTTACCTTTAGAACACATTCACTCATAGATATCTATGTTTTTTAGCTGAGCGTATAGACTGAACCTACTAAGATTTCATAGAAAAGTTTGATTGACTAGGCTAGAACTACCATTGACAGCTTTCCTGGAAGATATGGGGTTCAGCTCAGGTCCTAAAGCAAGAGAGAGGTTTGAGAAAAGAAGAAATAATATTTCATATGACTAAGGGAGATAAATGAAGAGACTCCTAAGAATGCCACCCAGAGTTTTGTCTGTTGATTGCAAGAATTCTTAGGGTGAAAGAATAAATGTCCAGTATCTATATTTTTTGTTCATTTGTACATTGGCTACTTTTTATGGGCACTTTTGTTAGTTCAAACAAATATTTTTAAAAGCCTTTGGGGATTTTGATATGCCTAATTCCATTCTCTTCTTTTTTCTCTTCTCCCTTTGTCGCCTTCTTGGTATTTCCATATACTCTGAAGCCTGCTGGTGCTTACTCAGGTGACATAATGGGATAGCTAACTCCTGCCTTTAGATTGGGCTATGCTCCCATTTCTAACTGAAAGTTGCCTGTATTAAAAAAAAATAGGAGAATTTATCATCTCCAATGATATAGCTTTTATGCCTTTCTACTCTCACTATCTGTGAATTCTTTCCTACTTTTTACCCAAATCACCACTATTGAGTTTATAAGCACTGTTCTCTTATCCAATCCTTAACTGTTGTTACCTTTCATTTGTGGAAAAAGTCTCTTCACATTCTGGTACCTTCTGGTACCAGATATCTCAAGTGTATATGTGATCTAAGTAGACTGTAATTGTGTTGTTTTTAATCCTCTTCAGAGGTTGAGGATAGACATGTAGGAATAGCCAACAGAAGGAATTGAATTAAGAGGCTTGGTAGTTGCAGAAGGATGGTAACAGAGCACTGAAAGGTCTTTGGGACCACAGTCACCTTGCTTGGTTCCTTACACAAAGGTGTGCATTCTTGGATGCTCAGGAACATGAGTGGATTAATAAGAACACAGAGGGCTTGGAATAAGGATAAAGAGAGACAGTGAGAAACAGAAACCATAAAACCCATCAGAACCAGCATTGATATTTAATCACACATTTCTTCTCAATATTATACATAGACACAACCCTCTTGATTCAAAATTTCAACATAGGCTATTGCACACAGGGAACGGTCTCATAAGTTGGCTGGGTTTAATATTAATATTTCTTTTGGCCTTGTTTCCTGACAGCAATATTTTCTATTAGGCATTCCCACAGCTACTTAGTTAAGGCCAACATTAAGATTTTTCAGGAGAAATAGTCTCTCACAGTAATAATGAAGTTATTAGGTCTCAGGAGGAAAATACCTACTTTTTAAAAAAAAAATCACTTAGATTTATAAATTGATGATGTAACCAAGTCTGAGACATGGGCTCTCATGGTTCATTACTGGATAGGGAGGCCCAAGCATGACTGCTGTTAGGAGTAATAGGGAGGATCGCAAGGGAAGGAAGTGAAGAAAGACCTGTTTGGGTGGCAAGAGACTAAAATGGTTAAGAGCCTGGGTTTGCACAGCAGCCATATCACAAGCCAACTGAGATATCTAAGGCAAATTATGAATCATCTTTGTATCTTAGTTTTCTTATCTATAAAATATGGTGATAGTAGTCTTTACTATCAGGATTGAATGAGTTAATATTTGTAAAGTATTGGTACATAGAAAACTGTGTAGTGTTAAATAAACAAAAAATCAGAATTCTAAGTTGGATGCAACAAATAGCAGTCTTTGTTAATTAAGCAGACTCGGACTTATTTTGTTAAGAGGATATTGGCTATGCCATAGAATGTTTAGGAGGAACGGATAGGCAGGCTGCACAGCTGATCTCATGAAGACAGCGCAGGCATGAAGGGCAGACACCGCAGACACTGTAGTGTGTTGATGTCATATAGGGACCTAGGACATTGGCACTGGAAACTGTAGGTTACCGCTCCCATTCTCCCCAAAAGGAATTCCTTAACATCCCTACTTTCCTGGACACCAGCCTTTGATTCGTGTCTGGGGTGATGTAGGTTAGGTTTCATGTCATACCTGCAAGGGAACTCCTATCATGGAAGATAAGCTCTGCCTCCCAAATTTGGAGATTTCCTAATTTTAGAAATGAAATGTCGTAGAGACAATGACTACTGGGTGACCAAATGGAGTGCACTGAAGTGATACCTATGGGATACTGCCTCACAATCCCTTATACAGGTTTCATGAGACAGTTCCAACTCAGAGTTTTTACAGGTATTTATTGATACACACAAATAGAAGCAGGGACAAGAATGAAGAAGTCAGGAAGCAGAGAGGAGAATGAAATCAGGAAAGAAAACTGTTTTAGAGTAGATAAAATGGTAAAGGAAGTAGCTCAAATGTCCCCACCTATTGATTACACAAACTTGCTCGTTTTATACCTATTGTACTGCATTCAGCACAGTACTGCCTTCAGTACTTTTGTCGGTAAAGTCACTGTGGCTTTTGCCTCAGGGCACTTAGTGCTTCTACAATGAAATTCAGACACTTAGAAGTCAAAAGGAATGCCAAATGGGCAGCAAACACCAAAAAAAGTGTTATAAGATATTAAATAAAAGAATCAGCAAATCCACATACAAGGCTGAATAAATTGTAGGCTCTTTGCTATACTTACTGATCAACTCTGGATGAGAAGTTGTAAATGGATGAAAAACGGATAGAAATCCTACAAAATTGCTTAGGGAGCTCAGGAACAGTGCAGAGGAAATAACTGTGTTTTCACACACTATGTTGATTCCTCCGTCCTTTCATAGGATCCTCATTCCAAAATTCTTACATCCCAGGTTCTTTATCTACTGCAACCCTCCTTCCTTAGCTCCAGGTCTAGTCTGCATCTTATGTATTTTGCTCTTAATCAACTATTGATTCATTTTCTTGCAAAGGTACTTCACCAAAAATGGAGGTGCCAGGTGCTAAACTATCAATGTGTGAAGTTTCCCAAGGAGTATTTATATTTCAAGAGAAAAAGAAAGCCTTCAAGCTCTGGAGGAGTGACAAAAAGTGGGCACAGTATGTTGTGGCAGAGAGCTCTTCTCAGCCATGTAAAATCACTGTGCTTAAAGCTCCTGCAATGTCAACTCATTTCTGCAAAGGGCGCTTCCTCATACCTAGCAGTCACAGATGAGGCAGATGTGCCTGCAGCCACAGGCTTCTAAGGACTGCCCATTGAGCACATGCCCAGTACAGGGGGCCTGCACTCATCTCTTTTCTTTCAGTCACTATTCACACATCTACCTTTTGCCCAGTTCACCCCATTTTCCCTCTCTCAAAATTTAAAAATAGTGTTCTCTTCAATGACCTCAATAATTTAGAACCCATGAATAAGTCATTTGCCCAAGAGGCTACACTGGCACTTCTATTTTTATTTAAAGTCTCTTGCCAAGCTAAGTGACCTCTCTCAAAGAGCCACATTGACAACCGTTGATCTTCTGGCTTCTCAGGGAAGAACCCAGGCAAAGCTGGCTAATGCAGAAGCTTTTCTCAAGGACCAATGGGTGTCAGTGACTTCATAATGTGAGTTACCAAATGTGAACTTAGGCATACATGCTTGTAAAGCCAGTAGCCACAGCCACCATCAAAGCTGCCTGGCCCATGTAAGTTCACATTTAATCCGGACAGATAGTAAAGAAACTGCAAAGCCAACAACTGGTGGTCCATTTTCTTTTATTCTAGACTCACACTAGGCAAGCAATTAAAAACACATAGCCAGAAAACACTTCCCTTTCCATTCAAAGCTCCCAAAGCCACTGACACATATGAGTTTTCCTAGAATCAAAGGCTTCCACCTCACCACTCTTATTCACCTCTGTTCCCCATCTCCTTCTCTTAAACAATCTGGCTTCTCCTTTATCATTCTGCCATTTTGGTTGGCTCCTCTCCTCCACATGGTCTCTCTCCCCAGGAACAACATGGGCTCTTTCTACAAGAACATGGTCAAAAAAAAAAAAAAAGAACCTGGTCATTCTCTCCCAAAATGACCTCCTAGCTCCACCTTTTAAAACTTTTTGGCATGATAAGCCCTGCCGGGTAGCTCGGTTGGTTGGAGCGTCATTCTAAAGTAAAACCTTTTGGCATGAAAGCCCATCCCCCTACACACATTAGCATAACCAAGTCCCTTCCCAAGCAAGAAGGGCAATTAGTTTTATCATGTGAGAGCATCACCACATGAGAGCAGTGGCCATCTTTAACAGAGTGAGCAAAAAAGAACTTATCTCCCCGACAGTGCCCAACCCAGAACTCCTGAGCTGCGAGAATGTGCCACAAGACGACCGCTGTCTAAAAGTAGGGCAAGCAAATTCTCCTTATACTTGTCCTTCTGGGGCTCCTTCTCCTCTAGGACACCATTTTCCAAACACTGAACTTCAACAGAAAAGCAATGCAATAGCTCAGGTCCCTAAATCCATGGGTTGCCCCAACCACATTTCCTCATTCACCATCAACACACATTTTCTTGCTTCATCTCCTGTATGGACTATTTTTAGGAGGGCTAAGTATTTTCTGTGAGGCAGAGCAATGGTCACTGAAAAGATTTCACCTTGGACTCTTTGGTCTCACGTTTATAAATAAATAAATAAATAAATATATATATATATATTTGATATTTTTCCTCCATATTTTCATATCCAGGTAATGTCCCCTTTCCTCAAGTCACCATAGGATTACCAACCTTGTTCTACTAGTACTCTCAGCCCCAGCCTCCAAGAGATCTATTCTTGCTTTTTAGTAACTCCATACTCACAACCGTCCACACTGTCTGCGCAACACTGAGCTCTCAGTGTGGAGCTGCATCCAGTTCTTTCATATGACCTCATGTTCAAAGAATCATTATCTAATTCTTACCACTTCCCCCTGCAAAAATACTCATTTCTTCTCCTGAAACTTACTCCTGGTTCCTGCAAACAGGAAGTGATATATCTATTTCAGAAAGTGAAAAAATCCTACTATTCTTCTTTTACCAGTTATCATTTCCCTTCTATAGAATAAGAATTAGCAGGAGTCAATGCCTTCAATAGAGAGCTGCCTAGTCCAAGAATTTTTAATTGTTGATGGAGGCCTCACTGAGCCAAGACACCTCCATGGTCCACTCTAACTCCTTTAAACAATTGTACATTTTCATAATTACAGTAAATTATAGTAACACCAGCCATAAAATTGCTTTTCCCAGATCTTTGAACAGTAAAAATAAAGTTTTTAGGGTGAGTTGTATGAGAGAGTCTAATTAGTCTCTAGTTCTGACTCATGATATATTTTGAGTAGGTTTGAAAAAATTATTTGGGGTTTCTGGGAGAAGCGTAGCTCATTAATTCATCCACAAATATTTATAAAGTGTCAGTTTCTGTTATAAGCTAGTTATGAGATTGGATAACCTTGTAGATCCTTCTAATTTTGAGAATCTGTAATTCCAGGAGAAAATTGAATTGAATTTTGTGGAGATGAGATAAGAAGGGACAGCTTCCCATCTTATGTGAGTAAAGGATAGTAATAGGATCAGTTAGTGGCCTATGCTAGAGTGAGCAAGTAGATCACTCTGGCAGAGAGATAAGGGAACACTCCAAAAAATGGTGAGAAATATGGTGGAATGTCTAGACAGGGCCAGGTTATAGGATGCCTTCAGTATCAGACAAAGGAATACCAAGTTGGTGCTATAAATAAGAGAAAGTATTTGTCATGATCCTGAACTAAGGAACAGTATAAAAAACATAGTTTCTTTAGGAGAAGACCTAAACAGACATTTTTCCCAAGACGACGGAGATACAGAAAATAACCAACAGACAGAAAAGATGTTCATCTTCACGAGTTATTAGAGAAATGCAAATCAAAACCACAATGAGATACCCCCTCATGCCTGTTAGATTGACTATTATCAACAAGACAGGTAATAACAAGTGTTGGAGAGGCTGTGGAGAAAAAGGAACCTCATTCACTGCTGGTGGGAATGTAACCTGGTACAACTGCTGGTGGGAATGTAAACTAATACAACTATCATGAAAAACAGTTTGGAGATTCGTCAAAAAATTAAGAATAAAATTATTATACGACCCATCAGTTCCCCTTCTGGAATTTAAAATATTTGAAAACATTTATTTATAAAGATATATGCACCCCCATGTTTATTGCAGCATTATTGATGGTGGCCAAGACATGGAAACAACTGAAGTGCCCTTTGATAGATGATTGGATAAAGAAGATCTGGTACATGTTACAGAATACTGTGTACTCCATAGTCCATAGTAGTATGGAGTACTACTCAGCCATAAGAAAAGAAATACTGCCATTTGTGACAACATGGATGGATCTTGAGAATATCATGCTAAGCCAAATAAGTGAGGTGGAAAAAGTCAAGACCCATATGATTTCACTCATGTGTGGGACATAAAACTGAAGGCCACAAATAAGATAAACAAACCAAAACTCATAGCCACAAACAACAGTATAGTGATCACCAGAAGGAAAGAGGGTTGGGGTGAGCAGAATAGGGTAAAGGGGTAAAATATATGAAGATGGATGGAGTATTGACTGTGTGGTGAACACACAATGCAATATACAGATGATGTATTTATATACTTGAAACTTAAAAATTTATTAACCAATGTTACTAGTGGTTATCGCTAGTGAAAGTGAAACTTCCCTCTTATTACACAGATAATTGAGTGAAAGCGAACATTTCCAGTTAGAGTAGAAAATTAACATCCTGCGGCCTCATAGCACTGAAATGGAAACAGAAGGCAATTCTCTCCCTTTTCACAATTCTCATTTTCTCTGTAACCCTCCTCCCTCAGATCACGATGATGTGCCTTGCTAGATGTTCCAAGGGCTGCTAATGAGATGCGGCTATAATCTATTCACTTCATAGCCTTTGCCAGAAACCAGACACCTTTTCAATGGCTGCATTCCCCAGGCACCAGTGGGGACTGACACAGTGTGGTCCCTAGGAGAGGTCAATCTGCCCTCAGCAGAACATCGCTCCTCATTTGGTGTCAGGGTGTGAAGGGGATGTGGTACTCTCACTACCACATAGTCAGAATGAACATGCATGAAAGGAAATAGGAGTGCTTGAATTCAGAAATAGTTTGGGAACAAAGAAGAGAAAACCATTACACAAAGGGCATCTGAACAAATGAATCATAACCCATGTTTTTGTTTAAGAATTCAGAGGGCAGAACAAGAAATTAAATAAGCAGACTTAGAGGGTAGCCGAGCTATAATACTATGTTCACAAGAGAGCTGGCTTCTTAGCAAAAGGTGTTAACAAGCCCATCCACCCAGGAAGTTTCTAAAATCTGGCTGTCCATGTCTTTAAATATAGCTTCAATTTGTATTTGCCTGGAAGTGGACTATGAAATGACAGGAAAGTATACTAGTCAGCCTTTCAGCGTCCTTTCTAATTAACTGTTATGTTTCCTTTTAGTTGAACTAAATTAACTTAGCATATCTGGGATGGTTTTTGTATGGGCTCTTGCCCTTATTCCTTTACTTTCTTATTTCCTATATTGGGGATTCTTCCAGATCTGTCTAGTTCCCTTCAAAAAATCATACTCTGCAGCCCGAGGTCTCAAGAAACCAGCTTCCCCATTCTGAAATATGTGCAGTCTTTGCATACATTTAAGCAAGTACATAAACTACTTGGTATTCTTCATTGCTGGCCAGGTGTTGGCTTTGAATACCAACTTATTGCCAACTTAATAAGGCTCAGGCAGTACCTTATACTTTGTCATTTTCCCCTAGGATTCTGTGCAGATGCTTCAGGTTAATAAAACTTTATTGATTGACAGCAAAAGAAATATAAAAGAAAGTTGTATATGTGTCATTTAGTATTTCTTGAGCATTTACCATGTATGAAGTGCTTTAAAATTATTTGGCAATTTTCTAAAGAATAGCACTGTTATAAATAAATCTCTAGTATAAATTTGGATTTTTTTTTAACCAAGTGTTTTGTCACAGGCAAGATGTTGATTACTTAGGATATGATCATATATACAAATTGGTAATAAACATTATTTAGAAACTAAGTTTCTGAATACAGAAAGAGTTGGTAGAGAAATTTTATTTGAAATTTCAAAAGAAAATATTCCGACTGAAAAAGATAGTATCAGAGAATATTGCATATAGAGAGCATCCTAAAATTGTTTGCAGTTAGCTAAAAGGAAAGGAAGACTGAAGAAACACCAGAGAATAATAAGAGTGTTAGTTTAGAACCGGAAGTCAAATGTATATGGTGGTAGGTTAATTTGTTGTCTAGGAAAATAAACTGAGAGAGTTTTGATGCTAATTTATTCTGGAGTACTAGGAATTTATAGATGAACTCCCAGGAATGGTCTTTATAAAGGTCATTTTAAAGATCAATTTGCCATCCTTAATCTTAAGATAAATAATGACTATTGAGTAGAAGACCAAGGCAGTCTCTCTATTAACCGGGCTGATAATGTAACAAAGTTAGGAAATCTGGAAAATACAATTATGATTCCATAACCAAGTCATAATCACTGTTTTATAATTGAGGATTTAGTAAATTACTTTAATCACAGTCAAAGTACCTCAGAAGGGCTAAACCTACAGTGATAAAGCTATAAAATGTTCTAATGACACATTATAAATGGATTACAATTTCATGACGAATTAGACTATAATCAAATACCCAGCAATGTCAAGAAACGCTTTAGCCTTCAATGATTCACAAGCTCTTAATAATCCTGCAGTCCTCTAGGGTTATGCTTAAGAATGTTCACTTTGAACCTTGAAAACCTGGACATTTAGACTTTCTGGTTATTTGGCTATAATTACAGTCTTATCATAGATCACACTGAATAATTAAGAGGCAGAATTTAGATCTGATATAGTTTGTCTATTTTCCAAGAAATAAGAAGAATTAATTATCTTTGAGATTCTTTGTGCTTTTATATGGTTGTTATTAATGATAACTGAAATCATATTAGAGTTGTATCTAGTCATTTTTAGCAGTGCTGCCCAAATCATTTCACATCGCGAAATGATATGTGAAAATGGTAAAAATGGAAGAGATTGCTGGGGCTCTGGCCTCCTGGTACCCCTTCTTGCTGACTCAAAGGCAAGAGACCTATATTTCTATGTACCCAGAACCCAACTGTGGCACCCTGGTAGGGAAGCGGTGGAGATGGCCAGTGTCTGGCCACTTCACCTGTGGTTCTTTAGCTATCATGAAAACATGGTCTTCCAGCATTCCCATCTTCACTAAACTCAGTGTCTAGGGTGAGTAGAAGGAGATGAGCAGCCTCACCAAAAGGAGGATTGGCACGCGTTCTCGGGTAGAGTGAACAGAAATCCGCTTTTGTAGGCAGTGGCAGCTGCTGTCCTCAGGGAATTTTGCTGACAGTATGAGAGTGGGGCATGATGTCACAGGAACCCTCGCTTGGCCAGAGCAGCATGGTGTCCAAGGCAGCTGATCTGTTCATCCAGATTGAAAAGATTTCTTTTTATGCGGCTCCACCATCCTCCCTTCCACCCTGCCTGTTTGAGCAATAATTGTAAAGCCATGCTGTTCCTTTCAGAAGTAGGCCAGGGAGCCAGGACTGGCTGCTTTCCTTGCTGGCATGTTACAATTATCACCCAGGATGGCTCTCGTGACAGCATAATACATGTGGTGTTTTGTGCTAAAAAAAGTCAATGTCAGGCTGAAAGAACAAAACTTCCCAGTGATCCCAGCACAGTTTCAATATGGCATATGATCTTAGTAGGCCCCAATTCATGGTCACCTTTCTTCAACCTTAAGATTGTTTGGGGGAAGCCATGAAAAAGAAATTCATCTTTATTTAGGAACTTTTAAATTCTTAACGGAAAGTCAAGGACATATGTTATATAGGGCTTGTGTCAGAGTGCAGAATTTAAATATATTGAACTTGAGAGGAAGATGTTAGCCTCAGAATAGGACTTTAAGAAAGTCTAAATATGAAGTCCAGCACTTAGTAGCTGCATGATGTCAGAAATTTTTATAACTTCTCTGACTCTCACTGTAAAAGTATCTACTTTACAGACTCATTACAGTTGCATTAATAAATGTGAGTAAAATACTTAGCACAAAGCCTGGTCCAGTTAAAAATGTTACATAAGTAGTAGTTTTTGCTGATGCCATATTTGTAGTTACTGTTTCGTACACCACTTGTGTTTCTAGGATGGGAACTCAGAAGAAAATTATTTTTTATGATTGCTAAATTCTTCTTAGTACTGACCAAATCGCCTGACTACTGTGTGTGTGTGTGTGTGTGTGTGTGTATATACATATATATATAATTAGAATCATGATACCAGTTGGTGAGAAGCTTGAACAAACAATCCCAAACAAAAAGAGGACAATTTGGAACATATACACCTCTACCAGAGAAATCAATAAACTCAAAATGTTTTATGACAGCAAGAAATTTAAGTTAAGGATTCTCTTGCTCAATAAGTTAAAAAAGTGAATATGGTATATATTTAATAAAAATCAAAGGCTATATAGTTTAATCTTTTATATTGTTAAACCATCTAAGTTGACTTTTGACATTACATTTTTTTTATTTAATCATGAATTACCAGTGAAAATATGTTTTGCCTTATTTATTATTCAACATTAATAGCTACTTTTCACTTTGATGTGAGTTACTAATTTATAGACTGCTTTTACTTTAAGTAATCTGGTGACAAAGCCCAGTGCCAGAAGTTAAGTTTGAAGATAAGCAGCTTTAAATAGGAGAATATTTAAGTCAGCTTGATGTTTACTCAATAATTCGTGAACGGGAAACAATAAAAAGGACATTACTGTTTGGCAGAAAACAGTCTTCTTCATTGTCATACTCAGCTATTAAGTTTTCAGTATTAAGTAATGTAGTCTATGCTATTGCATTAAGAAATCATTATATTTCTGTAACTAAAGTGACAATGAATAAAGACCTTGGTGAGTTGATTATTTTAAAAGTCAGATTCAAAATTCATTTGTAAATGACAGAGTAACAATTTCCCTGTAAGAATTTCAGAGAACATTCATTCAAGATAAGAATGCATGGAACCCAAAGATCAGCTCTACATTATCCCTTCAAATTAGCATTATTGTAAAATGGGGCTTTCAAGAGTTTCCATTCTATTATTAATTATTCTTCCCCTTCTTCTTTTTTAAAACACAGAACATTGAGGCACAAAATGAGACCTCATCATGTCCAATCTAATCCTTGTACAGATAAATGGCAGGAAAGCCTAGTGCTTAAGGCTCAGGAGTCAGCCTGGCTGAATTCAAACCCTGACTCAGCCACTTTCCAGCTGTGGGACCTTGGGCAAGTGATTTATTTTTCTGTTCTTTGGTTTTCTGAATTGTAAAAGGAAAGTTGCAGACCAATGAAAGTATTCACAATATTGGGTTATTATAAGAAGTAAATGGAGCCATACATAAATGTTAGTTAGCTGCTACTACAAATGGGAGAACTGAAGCTGTGAGGGGTTAAGGAATTTGTGTAAGTTTCTGTAGCTAACAGGCAATAGGGTCCAGTCTCCACACTCCAGTACAAGATACCATCGTCTTCAACTAAAAACATAGATCCTTTTTGCTTGAATAGTATCTGTTCCTCCTTTTTCTGGAGATAGCAATTAATGTTTCTTTTGGAAAGTCACCTAACCTCTACCCTTAATCCATCTTCGTTATTTCATTTTGGGAGAGTGAGGAAGTGTCACTTATCCCTAGCATGGGCAATCAGAACATTTCATCACCCTGGTCACAAGGTTTGGATCATGGAGGGGAGTATGTCTCCAGGTTAACGAGATGCCATGCAGAATTTTTTCTGAAACAGTTGGGAGAGAGGAGCCTTTGTTCAATAGGTGTGACTAATAAGGTATAAGCTCATAGCCCTTGGTGTCTATCTTGCCTCCAAGAAAGTAAAGCTTGCATGAAAAAGAAGCCAAAAGAGGAAAAGATAGTTTATAAGTGATGAGAAGAAGTATTCCTGGAGGCATCACTTGGTACTTGGATCAAATCACATGTGAAGGTAGGGGAGATCTATCCTTGGGCATTTCATTTAGTCAACCAATAAACTGGTGGGCCACTTGCATTAAAGAGATGCTCATCTTTGCTACTTATTAAAGGATGCAAATCAAAACTACAATGAGATATCACCTCATGCCCGTTAGACTGGCTGTTATCAACAAGACAGGTAATAACAAAGGTTGGAGAGGCTGTGGAAAATATCATTCACTGCTGGTGGGAATATAAACTGGTACAGCCATTATGGAAGATAGTATGGTGGTTCCTTAAAAAATTAAGAATAGAACTACTATATGGCCTAGCAACCCCTCTACTGGGTATCGACCAAAAAAAATTGAAAACATTGTTACACAGAGACACATGCACCCCCATGTTATTGCAGCATTATTTATAGTGGCGAAGACATGGAAACAACCAAAATGTCCTTCAATAGACGACTGGATAAAAATGATGTAATGCATATATACAACAGAATACTACTCAGCCATAAGAAATGATGACATATTGCCATTTATAACAACATGGATGGACCTTGAGAACATTATACTAAGTGAAATAAATAAATCAGAAAAAGCTAAGAACTATGATTTCACACATAGGTGGGATATAGAACTGAGACACGGGGACATAGATAAAAGTGAAGTGGTTACCAGGGAGCAGGGGGTGAGAGAGAGGGAAGTAAAGAGGGACAAATATACAGTGACAGAAAATTATTAGACTGGGTGATGGGCACACAATACTATCAACAGTTCAAATGCTATATAAATGTTTACCTGGAACTTATGTACTCTTATTGATCAGCGTCATGCCATTAAATTTAATTCTAAACAACAACAAAAAAAGTAAAGGAAAAAATTCTAACTTACACAGACACTTAAAAGTATATCATGTAGTTCTTGCCTCAGGAGCAATCTTGAGTACTTCTTGTATGAAAGTACTTGGAACCACAGATATTATGTCACAACATGGAGAGAAAATTCAACAGTCTTCTTTACTCCATGATAGTTCATGTTGACTTGGTCAGGTCAGCACCATTGGGCAGGTAGCAGAGGGCTGGACTCTGAAGTTAGACATAAGCTGGAACCCAAGTTGGAATCCCAACCCTTCCACTAGTTAGTCCCTTCCCTTTAGCTGTTTATTTAACTTCCCTGAGTCTTAGTTTCCTATGTTAATAAGAAACATAGTTTACTTGGGCCCTGGCTGGTTGGCCCAGTGGTAGAGCATAATCCGGCTTGTGGATGTCCCAGGTTTGATTCCCAGTCAGGGCACACAGGAAAAACAATCGCCCATTTCTTCACCCTTTCCTCTCCCCTTCTTTCTCTCTCTCTCTCTCTCTCTCTCTCTCTGTGTGTGTGTGTGTGTGTGTGTGTGTGTGTGTGTGTGTGTGTGTGCTCAATTGGTCTGAGTACATTAGCCCTAAGTACTGAGTATGGCTCCGTGGAGGCTTTACCTCAGGTGCTGGAAATAGCTCCATCGTGAGCATGGCCCCAGATGGGCAGACATCGGTGCCAGATAGGGATTGCTGGGTGGATCCCAGCCAGGGCACAAGCAGGACTCTGTCTGTCTCCCTGCCTCTCACTTGGAAAAGAAAAAAAAAAGAAATATAGTTTCCTATGTTAATAGACTTATTGCAGGGGTTCAAGGAGGATGATTCATGCAAAATGCTGAGCATTAAGAACACAATAATGATGTCTGACCAGGCGGTGGCATAGTGAATAGAGCGTTGGATTGGGACATGGAGAACACAGGTTCGAAACCCTGAGATTGCCAGGTTGAGTGCGGGGCTCACCTGGTTTGAGCAAGGCTCACCAGCTTGAGCCCAAGGTTGCTGGTTTGAGCAAGGGGTCACTAGGTCTGTTGTAGCCCCCTGGTCAAGGCACATATGAGAAAGCAATCAATGAACAACTAAGGTGCCGCAACAAAGAATTGATGCTTCTCATCTCTCTCCCTTCCTGTCTGTCTTTCCCTATCTGTCCCTCTCTCTGTCTCTGTCACACACACACACAAAAGAATACAGTAATGATAATAATAAGGACAACCAGTGTTTGTTGATGTGTAGCAGACACTGTAGAGACTTTATAGATATTAACTCACTGACTCCTCAAAAGAACCCAATATGGTAAGGGTTCCATTTCTCATTTTGAAATTTAGGAAACTGAGAGACAGAGAGGTGAAGTAATTTGCACCCACCTAGATAGCTAGTCAATGTTGAAGCCAGAATTCTTATTTCAGAAGTCAAGCTCAGTACTTTTCTAGAGGAGCTTATAATATATCCAGGATCAAAGATGGGTGAGAAGACATAAGGGTTGTTTTGGAAAAGTTATGGTGAGCTCTCTGAGCCTTGGTTTCTTCATCTGCAAAATAGATTTACCTGTGTCCCAGGTTCTAGTAAGGGATAAAACACATCATTGAGGAAAGCACTTGGCAAGCTGCCTGGGAGAGTTATTATTATTATCAGAACCATTACCAATGATATGCCCATAAAAACAGGCAAATCAGAACCCAAAGTTTATAAATATTCCCAGTGATCTTTTTTGGTGAAGAGCTCTTCATGTTTAAACAAAAACAACAACAAAAAGAAAAAATGAAAAATCACTGTAAATGGAGAGATTGTGTTTACTGAAGGTCTCCTAACAGAAAAGCAAACCAGCTCAGGAATAACTTCCCAAGCAAAGACAGAGGAGAATTGCATGTGAGTGTTTGTCCCTCCTCTGTGCCATACAGCCCTGCAGACACTTTACTGTGAAGAAGTAACAAGTGAAAGTGCACTACAGGAGGTCATCTCCCTAAGAGTAAAACTTAATAGTTTTCATATATATTATGTCCTCTATCTTATTGTCTCAACATCATAAGGTTAGGAATAAAAAATTTAAGATGCTTTATCGTTGACTTTTTGTTGTTAAGTTGTATATACTCGTTGCCAAAATTAAATCAGACAATACAAGAAGGTATGAAATGAAAGATCACACAACTAATTCCATCATTCAATGTTGAGATTTTCAAACATTTCTATACATATATAGTAATACATTGCAAAAAAGTGATCATGTCTTGTTGCTGATTTTTCAAGATATTCTTTATTTTTGAGAGAGAGAGAGAGAGAGAGAGAGAGAGAGAGAGAGAAAGGGAGTGGCATCACTTTAGTTGTTCATTGATTACTTCTCACACATACCTTGACCAGGCGGCTCTACCCAAACCAGTAACCCCTTGCTCAAGCCAGTGACCTTGGGCTTAAGCCAGTGACCTTTGGGCTCAAGCCAGTGACCATAGGATCATGTTGATAATCCAACACTCAAGCCAGCTGATAACCCCACACTCAAGCTGGCTACCTTGAGGTTTCGAACCTGGGACATCAGTGTCCCAAGCCTATGCTCTATCCGCTGTGCCACCACTAGTTAGGTTTTCAAGATATTTTTAATATCTTACAATACTAAAACATATAGACCTTCCTTTATCTTTTTAAAAAATTCCTCCATAGTATTTCATTATGAGGAGGTACTTGATTTATCTAACCAATTCCTTATTAATGAACATATAGATTGTTTTTAATTTTTTTTTACAATGAACAACTCATTGATACACCTTTAAACATATGTTTGATTATTTTTTTAAAAAAGTATTCCTAGACTGTGGATTAAAAGGTATTTGCACTTTTAAACTCCTTTGTTAACCGTCACTAAATCACCTTTCATAAAGGTTTTCAGGTAATAAAATTACTTTCCACTTTACCTTGGAAAACAACATGGAGAGTCAATGACTTTCTGCAGATAATTCAATTACTCACTAAGGTGCCGAAATTTTCAACTGTTAAAAATGTTCATTGAGATAATTTGGAGCTGAGAAGACCCATTGAAATTACTACATCCAAGTCTACAATTCTTTTTTAAAAAAAATTGTTATTCATTGATTTTATAAAGAGAGGATGGAAGAGAGAGTGAGAAACAGAAGTATCAATTGGTTCCTGTATGTGCTTTGATCATAACTCATAACCGTTGCATATCTGGATGATTCTCTAACCAATTGACCTTTCTGGCCAGGGCCCAAGCCTACAATTTGTATAGACAAATTGAGGTAAGGAGGTGTCTAATTCCTGGACTCAAGGGCCTCTTTCTTCCGTCCTTTGATTTGGAACATGGTATCAGCAGCTTGACTTGGAGCCATCCCTCCACTCCATTACTATAAGCTCTCGATTTTCTTTAAAGGTTTATATTGTTCTTTCCACCACAACTTTAATCAACCCCACTATGTAGATGAGCATGAGGGTATAAATAAGATCTTAGACCTGGTGTCTTAAAACAATTTTTTTTTTAAGTTGAAAATGGTTCTCTTCAAGTCCCTTTCAGACGTAAGATTCAGCAATGCTTTTTTTAGATGTTTTCCTTAAAATCATGTGTGATTAGTTCCAGGTTGTTCCTGATGACCACTAGGCGTCAGACTTTCCTATCTCTCCTCCAGCTGCGCTACTTATCCAGTAATTAACTCATTTACTCAGAGTTCTTAGCTCTTGTCTAACAGAGCTTCTTTGTCATCATATGAACTTAGTCATTATGATCAGAATCCATGGAGATTTCAACAGGACTTACCAAGTCTGACTGTCTCCTAGTTACTAGCTTTCCAACAAAGCCCTTCATTGCAAAGTCCAAGCCCTAGAGCCGGGGAGGTGGAAGAAAAACCAATAACCAGGCCTTTCACCATTTCCAAGTGAAGCCGCAGAATGTCACTACCTTTCACCACATAGATATCTGTACCCTTATTGCTGATAGGGTACTGGTGTGGACAGCTGTGGAACCCAGCTCTCATTCATCTTAGAGACAATGAAATGTCAAAGCAGTCAACAGCAGTCTCTGAATTGTGTACATAAGGTAGGTTGAAATACAACAGCATATCATCAGCCAAGAATTTATTTAATGTCCGGGCATATAGGGCACTGCACTTGAAGCCCACTAAAAGGTATTTTCATCCAGCCAGTTGTTCAGTTATTCAACTAGTATTTAATAAACACCTCCGAGGCATTGGGGACCCAGTGATGAAGAAAACAATAGGGAGTAAAACACACCAACAGGATCGCTTATGTAATACAAGAGTGCTTTCACACCGCACCCAATTTCAGGCTGTTTGATCCCTTCTGCCTGAGAAGTTGTAAGGCTTAAGTGGGATTAAGTCCATGACCATGTCTCCCAGCCAAAGTGACTTTCCCTTTGCAATAATGTCACCACCAAGTTGGAGGGTCTTAGTATCATATCCTCAGCACTTCTCACTTCCTTCTCTTCTTTCCCCGCTGACATCTCCGAGAGAAAGAGACAAAAAACACCCTCATCTCAGGCATGGGGAAACTGAGACAGAGACAAATGGAAGAGGTTTCCTCAAATAGCACAGAAGGACAGAAGCTGAAGCAGCATTCTGGGCTCCATGAGCTGCCTCATAGGGGACACCAATGAAAATGATTTCAACCAAGACATAGATGATAACCCAAGTACAGTGTTTTGCAGAGAGCCACTACTTAATATTAAGAGGCCAATGAATGAGAAGAAGCTTTGTTTTGTGATGAATCCTACGTATAATGTCTCTGAAGCAGGAAATATTCATCCTGAGGACACCTCACCCTCTTTTTCTGGAGAAAGAGGTAGAATTCCTTGACAGGCACCTCCTCACCTGGGATTTCCCACAGCATATGTCAAACCTTTGCAGAACTGCTCAGCCTAGTTTCTGCAGCTGAGATTTATTTAGATATTTTTTTAATATTTTTAATTATTTTTATTTATTTATTCATTTTAGAGGAAAGGGAGAGAGAGAGAGAGAGAAAAAGAGAGAGAGAAAAGTGGGGGAGGAGCAGGAAGCTTCAACTCCCATATGTGCCTTGACCGGGCAAGCCCACGGTTTTGAACCGGCAACCTCAGCATTCCAGGGCAATGCTTTATCCACTGCGCCACCACAGGTCAGGTTAGAACTTTTTTAAAATAACCATTACTAGAATGTGTCTCTTCAAATAATTGGGTGTTTTCCATTTTGTTATTTTGAACTTTCCTGAACACTTCCAGGATTTTTAAAAAAATAAAAATGTCTCTGTAAGTTATGGCTATAAAATAATGAGACATGCATTCTCCCTCTTTCTCTCCATAAACACAAACTTTCTCTAAATGATCAGAATTGCTATACTGTCTCTAAAAAAAGTGTTACTTTTAAGCAAATAAACAAATACAATAACAGCAAGGACAACACAATGAACCATCAGCATCTGCACAGTTCATAGACCTTTCTTTTAATTTGCATTGCCAGACTCCAAACAGCCCCATTATAGAATCTTCTCTCCTTCCTAAAAAAATGCTTAGAGTGGTTGAGAGCCACATTTTTTTCCTTTCCACAGCTCCTAAAAAGGGATGTGCCAACATTGATTCACCCACCCAACCCAAGCCAGGGCAGCACCTCACTTACCAGTCTAGCACCCAGGCTGCTGGCTTCCTCAGATCAGTTCAGCTCTCACCACATGAGTCATCTGAAACATTGAACTGGGCAGCGCAGCTCTTGAAGCACCATTTCGCTTCTGTGAATATATTTTCTGAATAAGCACTCAGTAACTGCACTAGCTTTAGTTGAGAAGATATGGGCATTTCCTTTAGAGCTAAGGTAAAGAACTGACTTCCAAGGGTAACAAAGGGGCAATCCTAAGTCCAGTTAAGTTATTTATTTATTTATTTTTCCGAGGTTAGAAGCGGGAAGTCAGTAGGACAGATTCCCACTTGTGCCAGACTGGGATCCACCCGGCATGCCCACCAGGGGGCGATGCTCCGCCCATCTAGGGCATTGCTCTGTTGTGGCCAGAGCCATTCTAGTGCCTGAGGCAGAGGTCATGGGACAGTTCTCAGCACCTGGGCCAACTTTGTTCCAATGAAGCCTTGGCTGCGGGAGGGGAAGAGAGAGACAGAGAGAAAGAAGAGGGGGAAGGGTGGAGAAGAAGATGGGCACTTCTCCTGTGTGCCCAGACCAGGAATCGAATCCGGGACTTCCACACGCCAAGTGAACGTTCCACCGCTTAGCCAACTGGCCAGGGCCAGTTAAGTAATTTTAAAATGTGATAATTGAGATACCTACAGCCATTAATTTCTTAATTAAAAATCATATTTTGCACTGAGAATAATGAAAGTTCTAGAGATGGGGGCTGGTACCCTTACTGAGGACATTAAAAATAGACTAGAAACAGGAGTTTCAAGAACATACTTCTATCCAAGAATCTTCCTGACTTCTGCTAAGAAGCTGAGAGTCTGTGAAGCCACTAGTTTCCTACTAATCAGTTCAGACTGTTGCTTGGCTTAGCTTATTGACTTCCTGTGACCTTACAGGATTCAAAATTGAACATTTCATCACCAATAACTAATAAAAGTAGCTTATCAAATACAAGAAATAAAATTGTTTATGACAGCTTTTTAATTGCCACTGGATAATGTTTATTGAGAGTGCTCCAGATGTTCAGGGAAATGTATGAATTCATTCTGGTTATCAACAAACATTTATATAACTGTATTCAGTACAGCTCTGTACTCAGTGCTGTGAAGAATAAAAGGAATTATGGCCTGTGGGGAGATTACAGTCTTGTATAGGCTATGTTGCATTTACATAATATGTATATGTATTACATATCCAAGCATGGCCAATTAGGTGAAACAAAATGTAAACGATGTGGATATATATGTATGTGGAAAAGTCTGGAAGTATATGTAACAAGATGTACTACTGAGATAATTTATCTTTGGAAACAAAGGTATAATTTTTATTTTTTTATTTTTTACTTTTTAGTGAAAGAGAGAGAAAGAGGGACAGACAGGGACATAGACAGGCTGGGACAGACAGACAAGAAGGAAGAGAGATGAGAAGCATCAACCTGTAGTGATGGCACCTTAATTGTTCATTGATTTCTTTCTCTTATGTGCCTTGACTGGGGGGCTCCAGCCAAGCCAGTGACCTCTTGCTCAAGCCAGAGGCCTTGGGCTTGAGTCAGCAACCTTGGGCTCGAGCCAGCAACCTTAGGCTTTAAGCCAGCAAACTTTGGGCTTAAGCCAGTGACCATGGGGTCATGTCTATGATCCCACACTCAAGCTGGTGAGCCCGTGCTCAAGCCAGATGAACCTCTGCTCAAGCCAGCAACCTTGGGGTTTCAAACCTGGGTCCTCAGCATTCCAGGCTGATGCTCTAGTCACTGTGCCACTGCCTAGTCAGGCTAATTTTTATTTTCTTTATGCTTTGATTTAAAAATTTATTTCCACAATGGATAGGTAATATTTGTACATTATGTTTTAAAGCTGAAGTAAGAAAAACAGAGGATTTGGTTGAGGGCATGCTTTCTTAAACCAGAAAGGCTTTGTGAAAAAGGAATAGATGAACTCAGCTTTAAGGATAAGGAAGAATTCAGAAGGGAGACAGAGATGGGAAATTGGGTGAGTGTGGACTGAGGAAGTCTAATCTGTAGTTGGAAATTCTAAGTATCTCTGTTTGATGGTAGTCAGGGGTAGAAGTGGGCTATAAATGAATGTGAGCTTAGAAAGAAAAGTTGGGAATTTATTAGGAAGACTTAAATACTGCCTCTGGAATTTGGACTTGAGTCAGTAGTCAATGGGGGTCACTGAAGTCTCTTTAACAGGGGAGGATGGGATTAAAGTAGTGCACTGGAGGGCAAACACAGGCAGGATTCAGGCTGGCTGTGAAAGGGTAGGGACTAGAGGTAGGGAGGCTCCTAGACTACAGGTGACAGAGGCTACAACTAAGCCATCTTTGAGGGATGGCAAGGAAGTGTAATGTACCAGGAAAAGGCCTTGTTTTACCTTAAAGACTATAATGTCAACATATGATGTACAGCAATAGCAATGAAGCTGATGTTCAGATGTAGTTACTGAATTACCTTGTAGGCATATATAAAGAGTGGATATGATTTGACTGTTGACAGACGAAGGCGTTCCATGTGAAGGCGTGCACCAGGGTGGGGGAACCAAGCTGGTCAGCAGACCTCACAAAAGCACACAGGTCCAGAGGAGGAAGGGTTCCTGCCTCTCAAACCCAAAGGGAATGTCCTCATTAGGTCACAACACAAGGTTATCCAACCTGGGGGAAGGTCATTTTCTCTTCAAATGTTTGGGGTGTTCTAAATGCTGAACCATGCAAGGCCCTGAGTAAATTTAGCAGACAGAGCAGAGAGGGTAGGAGGATCTTTTGGAAAATACACTATTATTTTTAGTAATTTGATATGAAGTGTTCCTGTGAAGCATTTAACAGCTAGACTTTACACCCATCACAACTCAGAGGCGCATGCAAGCTGCACTCACCTTGTTGGAAAGAGGCACGGTCTTTGTGCAGCCACCTTAGGAGGTTATACAATATTTATTCCAATGGGCTAGGAGCTAGAATGAAAATGTTTAAACTTTTCAGAACTCATCATATTCAGGTGACTTACACTTTATATGAATCCAGACTTAATTTCTCATTACCATCTGTCACAATTTCAGTAGTACTATTTTCCCCTTTGTTTCATAATAAAACCATTAAACTTGGAGTTTTTCCTACTCACCCCAATCCTTACTTCTGTGGTCAGTTATCACTCACCATAACAGACACCAAGGCTGGTGAATTTGTCATCAGCAACCAGAATAATTACCCCTTTGATACTCATTTCCATACAATAAGTTTTTGTCAAATGAAAACAGGATACAATATAGCTATATTTGTAATTCTACATGAACATAAATTAGTCCATTTATATATATAAAGTTAGTCCATATAAAAGGACTTCCTTGATGCACTTTTTTTAAAGAGACAGACACAGACAGCAAAAGAGAGAACCATAGAAGCATCAACTCGTAGTTGTGGCACTTTAGTTGTTCACTGGTTGCTTCTTATACATGCCTTAATGAGGGCTCCAGCTGAGCCAGTGATCCCCTATTCAATCCAGTGACCTTTGGGCTCAAACCAGTGACCCTTAGGCTTAAGCCAGAAACTTGGCGCTTTAAGCCAGCAACCTTGGACTTTAAGCCAGTGACTTTTGGGCTCAAGCCAGAGACCATGGGGTCATGTTGATGATTCATTCTCTAGCTGGCAATCCCATGCTCAAGCTGGTAAACCCAAGCTCAAGCCATCAGCCTTGGGGTTTTGAACCTGGGTCCTCAACATCACAGGTCAATGATTTATCCACTGCATCACCCCTGGTCAGGCCTTGATACACTCTTGATTACATACATATGACAACTTGCATATGAGACAGGAGCAAACACATAGCACATCTCTGTTCTCACTCAGGAAAACATGTGTGGTGTGTGAACCTGAGACCTCTGCTCCGAGCGCTGGGTGAGTGTTGGGGCACCTACTGTTGAACAGTAAAAGAGATGAGCTTTCTCACTGCGCAACCTGGAGAAGAACTTAGAAAGAAACATAAATGTAGTTCTGGGTTTTCTAGATAAATACTGAAGAGCAAACTCTCAGAGTGTTGGCTTGACTCAGCTAGACACAGTTGTGTCTAGCTATTTTGGTCCATTTGTCCTTGAGAGTCAAAAGAAACTTTCCCAGTAACTTCCTGGGCCTCTTTGTTTTCCCTAGTGAAGCCATAGACTGCCATTGCCTTTCATTGAACAGATAGATGACTGTACCCTCATTACTAACAGAGTGCTGGTGTGGCCGGCCCTGAACACCACCCCCACCTTTATCTTCACAACAACACAACGCCAAGACAGTTAACACCATGCTCTCAGTTATGCACACAAAATGAGTTGAAATATAACACCATCAACCAAGCTTTTAATGGGTGACTACTGCTTGCAAGACACTGCACTTGAAGTTCAGTAAAGGATAGTTTCATTCACCCAGCTGTTCAATTATTCAAGTACTCATTAAACACTTCCCAGACACTGAGGTCTCAGTGTAGGCTAAGTACGTCTGCAGTATCTTTCACACTATACTCAGTACCAGGCCATTTGAGCACTCCTGACTCAGGAAAGACTAACATAGAATTAAAGTCTTGACCATGTCTTCCAACCCAAGTGACTTCTTGCAACCACGTCACCTTGGAGGGTCTCAGCAGTTCCACACTTCCTTCTCTTCTTTCTTTACTGACAACATCTCTGAGGAAGACAACTAACAGCCTCTCTCATACATGGAGGAACTGAGAGAAAAATGAAAGAGGTTTTCCAAACAGCATAGGACAGAAGCTGAACCAGCATCCTGGGCTCTGTGGTTGCAGCATTCTGGCCTCTATGTTGCATCATCATAGTTTCATGAAAACCATGCAAGTGGTTTTCACCAAGGCCCAGATAGTAAGTCCTCAATGCTCTTTGAGTTCTATCCCCTCAGTGATGTCAGCAAATGTCAGTTCTTTGAGAAAGGGAGTGAAGGATAATTGGGTTAATCAGACTGAGACACTCCTTCAGAAATATTCCACAGGAGTTGTTTGAGATTGTTCAAAGAAAGACCTCATGGGAAAGGAACTTGAGTTTACTGCAGAGAAGGTGGAAAGGCTACATCTACCCAAACAGCTTCGGTACAAGTCTGATGATTGGCCATCATTTTCTGAGACTGATAGTCTCTAAAATGTGTTCACAAACATGAATTAATTCCTACTTTATACCTTGTTCTCCAGTACCTTACTGCCTTACCCCAGATTAGGCTGAGTATAAATACCAGCTCTACTTTGAAAACTTAGATATGAAGGACAGTCACTTCTGAGGACTGTGCACTTTGTAAACAGGGGAAGAAAGCCACGTGTGTGGACCAACACATGTTTCCTCACACATGAACAGTTTCTATGGCTCAAGAGGCACAGAGCTGGTGAACAGACGTGCCCTCACTGCCTCCAGCCATCTCTGTCCTGTCCAGCTGCCAGATGGCCTGGGCAGATACTGGAAAGTACATGGTGTTTCCTGACCTTCAACCCACCCTGGTGATGACACTATCCCTTGCCTTTTAGAACAGTACCCTACTGTTCCCCAGGCAGGAATCTCACCGGCCTGGGCACGCCAACCGTTCACATTGCCCAGGTCACTGTGCTGCGTGGACTCACAAACATCTCCCCTGTAACCATTGGATTCAGACTGCCAAGGAGGAGCAGCAATGGGACAGACAGGACCAGGTGGGCTTCCTGGAGGAGAACTGTGTTAGAAAAATATTTTAAAAAACAGAGCAGAAATGGAGAGCATAGAGCAGATCTGCCAGAAACCCTAAAAATGTTTACCAGACAGCTTGTTGCTAAAAGGATGTCCACTGTTCACCAATAAATATATCTTTAGGTATAAGAACAGCTTTTGGGAAAGAATCAAGCAATATGGAACTGAATCAAGTTTGTTGTAATCTCCAAATTGCCTTTCATTTGAATGGCCTCTCAGTGTGGCATTGTAAGTGAGGAGAACAGAAGGTGACGTACATGTTGTGTTTTTAAGGTCATTAGGAAGAAGCTCTTTCCTCTAGAATAATCACACCCCTCTTCCTCCACACCCATTCTGCCAAAAACCCCACAACTCCAGCATTAGAGATCTAGTTCTAGCAAGTTCCACGTGTTCTAGGCCTCTCCTATAACTTGTAAATACTTCTACAAGGGGTTCCCCAAGATGCTGGTCATGACCTTCAAGCTTGCTCTTAGCCCCAGTCCCACAGCAGAACTCTGAATCTTTGGAAGAGGGTGATGGTTAGGATGACCTGGAAGGAAAGGTAAGTAGAGATGGACAGAAAGGCCTAGAAAATGAATTGGGAACAATCTTTCTTTTTACACATAGGGCAGTCTCATGCTAAGCAAAGTATGAATCTGCAAAAATGGCTGATGAAAATTCTCCTTGTAAACACAAAGTTTTATTTTCACATGAAGACTTCAGATTATTTGATTATGACAATTTCGTTTATCATTATTCTCTAAATATCATTTTCTCTAAATCATTATTAGAAAGTAGAATAAATTTGAAGAACTAGGGTTCAGATGATGCTTGTGTTTTGCGTGTGTGTGTGTGTGTGTGTGTGTGTGCGCGCATGCGCATGTGTGTGGTGACTTACCTTCAGCCCCTGAAATAGATTGGGACCAAGCTTTTCAATAGTTAATTTGCTATAAATAAATATGCTAAGCAATGTGACTTACTAACCAGACTCTTCACCATAAATGTCCTACTTGAAAACTGACCCCTGTTTGACACCTCAGCTATTTTAAGGCTACACGTACAAATTCCTCAGCTCTGCTAATCTTCAAAGGCTAAAATGTCCCTGCTTCTAGGCTCTGTGGGACTCTTGACAAGGAAAGTTGGTGTCAGGGAATAATTAGGTTCTGTCTGAGAGGAGGAGGGAAAGGTCAAGAGCTTCTTATTTCTGGTTACCTTGTTAGACGTGTCTATGAAAATGCTGCAGAAAAAACCACACACAAGCAGGATAGTAAATGAAAATAATTGCAAGGGCTGAAGAGAAATTAATTCATTTCATTTCAGAGCATCTTGCTGCTTCATTTTAGAGCATGGGCCCTAACTAAATAGCGATATACCAGACTAATCTCTCTGTAGATGACTGAGCAAAAAGGCTAGATCCCATTGTTTAAACAAATTTGCTGTTTTCCGACATAGGCAAAATATTTACATCAATGATATACTTCACCTCACCCTTGACAGAATGTTATAGATAGCAATTACACATATCCTGCAGCATATCTCTCACCCAGACCCCACAAGGATCCAAATATGTGAGCTATTAAGAAGAGGTTTACAGCAGCTGTGACTTGAGTGAACATTGGTTTGTAATTCACAACCCCCTTGCACAAAACATGACACTCAAGAGAAATTTGACAAGTGCAGAATAATTAAATATTTCCAGATCCAAATCCCAAAGTGATCTGCTCTCAGATGAATGAAATGTAAATTAATAAAATGGTGGCATTTTAAAATTTTTACCTGGAGACCACAGTTGTGGGAGGATGGGGAGAGCAAAATCTCTAAAAAGCGTGAGCAAAACAAGAAGCCTGAAGTTTAGATGTCTATGAAGGATAATCCAGGATTCTTACTCCACCTGGTGAACCATGTTGAGACTCTATCAGTTGCCAGATCAAGTCAGGACCTGTGAGGGTACATGAAGGTATGTGCTCTATTTCAATTACACAGTCACTGCTGGGACAAGCACTCAATGGGGTGCTCAGCACTAAAGGTGGGCGGGTCTCATCTTGAATTACTGAGAACAATTAGCCCAAAGGTACAGGAAGAGTGAACTATGACATGCACATCCAAGCAGCACAAACAAATCTTGATTGCATTTCTTAACACTTTGTATTTTGTATACAGGCAAATAATTTTTCTCACATTTCCTCTTGCTCTCTGGCATTTTCTTCCCAGGTTCTTCTTTTTCTTTTTCTTTTTTCTATGCATTGTTGATTATCTGGTCAGAAACAGAGAGATTAAATGATTTGCCCAAGGTCACCAACATCAGAGTTGGATTAAGAAATGACTGCCTCTTGATCCTCTGAGTGCTGAGCCAGTCTGCCTTTTCACTTTAGTGGGAATGTCGAAGACCTTTATTTAAATGCATTTTTAGTTTGGGTTCCTGTCTGCGTGCAAAGTGTATGTGGACTGTGGATTTTAGCCCCCATGCTGAAAGCAGCAGCTTGTTATTTCTAACAGGTAATTCCATCCTCCTCTGGAACAAGGCCCCATTGGGCCCCCAGCCTGGCTTTGGAAGCTGGTCCCAGGTTCTGAGGGGTGTGTGTGTGTGTGCTCTCCTGCATAAGGCTTGTCTTGATAACCTGCATGGGCCCAGGACCCCTGTAAGGAAAGCATCTTTACATCTGAGCTGAGGCAAGGAGCAGTAGTTTCAGCAGCTCAGACCAGGTTCCTACATTGTTGTCTTGCCCTGTGCCTGCAGAGGACCCACCGGTAGGCTTCAAATGGGAGCCTTCAGCTGACAAGGAACTGACTTGTCACCCTGCTGCATTTGGATCTACTCCGCAGAATGTGCTTCCCCAGGTGGCACAGAGGGAACAGCCCTTTTACTCAGTGACTCATCTGTAACTTCTAGCTAACTGGGAATTTGCTTCTAAAACCTGCTTGAGAAGACCAAGATGTGCGAAACTGGAGGTCAGTTCTGGGCAGAAAGTATTCAGGTCAGTGGGAGGGCTGGGAACAGAGCCTCCACGTGCCTGTGTCTCCCACCTTCTTCCAGCAGCCTCTGATATCCCCTCATCATCTTGGCTCCTCTTGCGTCTACTGCCCTTTTCAGCCACCATTTTAATCTTCTGCCTTGTGGCTTTTTAGTTCTGCTGCCTGATGTCCCTCACCTCCTCCTCCTTCCCCAGCTTCCTGAGCCAGGGCCAAAGGTTGTTTAAGGTCCCTGAAAATTAACTTTAGTCTCCCACAAGGTGAACTGTTGCTGTCTGACAAAGCCTCACACCCCCACTGAGCTTGTGAAAATCTTCCACACAGAAATAGCCTCACGCTTAGGTCGTGAGACTCAAGAGTTTTCATGTACTTGGCCTTATATTGCTCTCTCTGGTTTTTCCTCCTTGCTTACAAGCTGCAATTAATCATGTCTAGATCTTTCCAAAGAATTCTTTTAGATAATTTCTAGAGTTTTCTGTTTGTTTGCTTGCTTGTCTGTTTGTTTTACAATGCCTTTTGAGGCTCAAACAGTTAGGTTGGGAAACCTTTCTAAAACCTACGGACTGGCTCTTTCCTCCTTGTCTACTTTGAATGGGATGAAAAATTATGGTCAGAAAAGATGAGAGCACACGCACTGAGAGGATAGACTTCAGAATGAATGATAGGATGCATACCACACTGCTTCTTCCTCCAGAGGGCCAGTCCTGAGAGATTGGCATTAATGAATCTTAAACGAAGCCTCAAGTCCATCCTAGGGTGGACCCAAGTCTTTGGGGTCCCTACCATATTGACCCAGTTTCTAAACAGTTCTCCAAACACAGATGGCTTTAAGGTCCCTGAGAGGCTGTCACAAGTTAACTCTGATTATTCTTAAACTTCAGTCCCTATTCATCAAGGAGAAAATGCCAGAACCAGTGCTAGTCATCACTGTGCCATAGCTTTTCCAAGTGCCGTGTCTGGGCCACCTTCAGGGTGGAGAACACTGTCCTTTTTGTAAGTTAGGAGGTTAAAAGCAGGAGAATTCACCCAGGATGGTCTATTTTCTGGCCCAACACATATTCATTCATTCATTCTGGGTGGGTAAATTGAAACTACCTATGCTTGAGGTGACAGGAATAGTTATGTATAAGCAAGAACCTTTTTTTGGGGGGGGGGAGAAAATATATATACATAGAAATTTATAACATGCAGTCAGAAATGAATGCCTGGCACTGAGTGTGTATGTGTCTGTATCTGTGTATAGGAGTTTTATTGTGATAAAATGCACATACCATAATATTTACCACTTTAACCATTTTTAAGTGTAGAATTTAGTGGAGTTAAATACATTCACATTGTAGTGCAACCATCACCAGAACCTTTCATCTTTCTAAACTGAAATTCTGTACCCATTAAACAATAACCCCTGTTCTCTCCTCTCCTCAGCCCCTGGCAATCTCTATTCTATTTTCTGACTTTCTGTCACTATAAATTTGACAACTATCAGTGCCTCACATAAGTAGAATCAGTCTATATTTATTCTTTTGTGAATTTGCAAGCACTTCCTGTGTATTAACTCATTTAATCATAATCCTAGCTCCATGAGGTAAGTAAAAATTATTATCCTTATTTTACGAATGAGGAAATTGAATTATAAATAGGCTAATGGAGCAGTCAATAGTAAATGTTTAGAGAGATCAGAGAAAGGAACAGCCTCCCTTAATTTGGTTCTCTGTCCCCAGGGGTCCATAAGCCACTTAAAAGGAAGCAAATGATCCTCTTGTTGGAGACTGCCCCAACGCCTGCCAGCCTCAGCTCCCTTTCTACGAAAAGGCTGAGCAACTGGACAGTCATTTCTGTAGGAGACAAGAGGGAATGAGATGCATGAGTTAAGTGTCCTTGTCCCCACCCTCCCTCACCCACGCAGTGCAGGCTGAGCTGGTGACCCGGGCAGGATCTGAGCCAAAGGATTAATCTATCACAATGAGACATTCTATTTTGGGCAGGCAGTGAGGGCAGATGCCTGGAGCCTGCACACCAATGAGGCATCTCACACAGGGAGGCACCCACACAAGCCCACTCGCACCCACAACTCCCCTCTCCCCCTAATGTGGAGAAAGGAACTGGACAGGGGCAGCTAGTTCCCTGCTGACACCTTAGGAGTATCAGAACTAGACAGGCTGGTGCCACGGGACTTCTTAGATGGGCCCTTCTGTGAAAACCCAATTTTCTTCCCTAGACTGTTAAGAATCTGCGAAGGCTACGTTGGTTACTGCACTTTGCTTTTAAAGCCAGCCCATCCTGCCCTCTCATGGTGCCCTCCTGCCCCCCTGTCATGCCATGTCTGCTGACATTGCAGAGGAATTTTTCCTGAGTCCACCACAGTTACCTCCCCGGGTCCAGGCTCCAGCCTCTAAATTAAGAAAAGGAAATTAATTGACACCTCTACTCCCAAGTTTTGTCCCTTCTCAGGGGTTTCAAAGGTCAGAAAGCCTAGCTTTCTGATGTGAAGCAGCCCTTGGTGCCTCTACGGGGGTTCTGTCTTGCTACTCCTTCCCTCCTGTGAATCTGACCATGTGATCTTCTGCTCACACTGAACTGGATGGAGCAGCTCAGTGGTTCACTGGTGGTGGCACTCCCAAGGCATCTCGGAGAGGAGGGGAGAAAAGAAAAGCAATGGTTGGATAGAAAGCCCAGTTTGGGTTAGAAAGTCCAGTATTAAAATTAAATTGCATTTGAAATCAACCTTGACAGATTGAGAACCCCTTTGTAGATATCAGTTTTTTCCAGGCAGAACAAAGCATATTTTGGATCATGGATGAGAACATTTTTGAAGGTTTTATCAGAGACTCTGTGAGAGAGTTTTACAAGCCTAAAGCCTTAAATATCTAAGATGGAAGTTAGGAAAACATTTAGAAAAGAAAGGGGCTATCTCTGTTTTTGTGGGCTTTTTTGGCACGGTTTTAAAAGGTTGGGATTCTATTCTAATCTCTCCAGTGTGGTTAGCTAACACCATTATTATTTAATGTTTTCCCTATTTCTACCTAGACCACCCATTTCTCTAAGACTCAGTCTTTCTAAAGATTAGTCAATGAGAATCTTTGATTGGTCAAACATCAGAGTATGAAAATCTTCTAAAATGCTCACAAGCACACACTATATAGGCGTGAATGACAAATAACTCACAAGACCCTGAACTTTTGGGTCCTGGTTGGACTTATAATGAAGGAGTAGAATGTGATCACTGTCTTTTACAAATTATTTCCTTTAAATAATAGAATCATCAAACAGTGAAGTCTCCAATGTAAACAGTTAACAGTCATTACCAACAGCTCGGGTTGAAACTTAGGCTTATGTATAGAAACTTGGGCTTTTCTTGCTGCCTTCTGCCAACCTCCCCGGCTTCCTTACTGGGCCCACACAGGAAGCAAACCACCAAGGAATGTCTTACCAAGCTGGGTTCTGAGGCATGTTTGGTACTGTGATGGTACATGAATAATCCTGGCTATGATTGGTTGACACTCAAACACACTGCCTCAGATGATCAAATGGCGTGTGTTTCATGCCTGAGAACACAAACATATCCCCTCCTACCTTGTTTGCTCTTAAAGAGCTGCTCACATCTACTACTAATGCTCAGCTGTTCCTATGGCCCTTAGCTGTCTCTGCTTCAACCCCAGGCTTGCTTTCTGAGTCTTGGTTTCCATTACAGACTCTATCTCACCCATTCTCGCTCTAGCACATGAAATTCCTTATCTTCTGAGACTAGATTAGGTTCATTGGAATAATAGAAAAAAGGAGCTGACTATGCCTTAGAGATCAGTTAGTGCAGTGGTTTTTAAACAATGTTCAAAGATCCTTGGGATTCCTTGGTCTCAAGCAACAGAGGCTTGAGTATGTGTATATGTATGAGTGAGTATGTGTATATGTGTGAGTATGTGTATATGTGTGTGAGTGAGTACTCACAGCAGCAAGTATCTGGAAAAATAGAAGCTCCAAAAGTCCCTCATGCACAGAGATATTGTTTATCAACCCGAACTGTTGGTAATGACTGTTAACTGTTCACATTGGAGACTTCACTGTTTGATAATTCTATTATTTAAAGGAAATAACTTGCAAAATACAATGATCACATCCTACCCCTTCATTATCCACGGGGGAGCCCTGGGTGGGCTCAGGTGGGATTTCCACACTGCATTCTCCACACAGAAGAGATGTCTCCTGGTTCCAGCCCTGAATAACAAGGGCAGAGCCTCATGACTTTATCTGAGCCAAGGTGTGTTGTTGCCAAGAATAACCTGGCATCAAGAGATTCAAACTCTTTGCCTTCGAGCTCTGGCATTCCAGTCAAGGCAGAGTTGGAGCTGTCACAGGGAAGCTCAGCAGGCTGGGGACAGTAAATGCAGTCTAGCACTTGGCTGGAATTAGAGCACGGCTCAAAAATGATCGCAATAAATAAACCTTGGTAGCAGCATTTTTTTTTTCCCCACAGAGACAGAGAGAGAGTCAGAGAGAGGGATAGATAAGAACAGACAGACAGGAACAAAGAGAGATGAGAAGCATCAATCATCAGTTTTTCATTTTGACACCTTAGTTTTTCATTGATTGCTTTCTCATATGTGCCTTGACCGCGGGCCTTCAGCAGACCGAGTAACCCCTTGCTCGAGCCAGTGACCTTGGGCTCAAGCTGGTGAGCTTTTGCTCAAGCCAGATGGGCCCCCTGCTCAAGCTGGCAACCTCGGGGTCTCGAACCTGGGCCCCTCCGCATCCCAGTCCGACACTCTATCCACTGCACCACCGCTTGGTCAGGCAATAGCAGCATTCTTTAAACAAATATATACCTCATGCTAAACCCTTTTGTGAATTTTATTGCTGTACACTCTCGGGTTTCTAATAATTGCCCAAGACTGCTCCTGCTGGCACCTCTTTCTTCAGAAAGAGTGTTTTCCCAGGAACCTAGATGTATATGTTAATATAATTACTATCTTTAAAGAAGAAGATGCCTATGTTCTTCACACTTAAAATACTTCAAAACAACTCACACAAAACCCTATATGTACCTCAGTGAGATTTAACTGCAGTCCTTAAGGGAACCCAGACTCACCTTTGAGCTACAGTGGTTGCTAATGTGTATAAGTCAGAGCATGATCATCATAATACTATTTATGAGGCTTTCTGTGCACCAGATGCAATACTGAACAGTATAGATATGTGTATTTAACCTTCACACATCCCTATTTGAGTTTCTCACCATCTTCACTGTATAGGAGAGAGCACTGATGTTAAAATTCAAGAAGGAATGCATCGAAGGTGAAAACTTAGGTGTGGCAGAAGCGGGATACAAGCAAAATCTTCCTGATTCCAAAGCTCATTATTCACTATTTTAATCTCAACTCTATATGTGTATATATATATATATATATATATATATATATATATATATATATATATATATATATGGCCTCTGGACATAGCCCTCACTAAATGGTGGTGACCAAGGTAAGAGAATATGAGACAAAGGCACCTCACTTTGACTTAAACTCCTCTGGGCTTCTACTCAATACTAACAGACTCCTTTCTCAACTAATAATAAAGTGATGACCACCATGAGCTCAAAAGATTTATATGAGATCAGTCAGTCCCATGGTATGTCTTACTGAAATAGTCAAATACCCAAGGCATTGCTCAGACTCAGCTGCCAGTGCCTGGCTTGCAGTCACTAAACCCAACACAAGCGAAGAGACACCCAAACGAAATCTAGTAGAAAACAGGTGACTTGGGAAATATGGATGGCATCTGGAAGACTCATGCATTCAGCTGTTGTGCACTGAGTATACAACTGAGTGCTGAGCTTTGGTGTGCCTATGCGGTTCCTCCTCTCCCCTGCTCACTATCTTCCCCATCAGCCAGTTGTCTGGCCAACTGCAGAGACAGCTGGCTGGCCTTTCTTTCTCTATATATATGTAATTAAATATGTGACTCTGAGTCATATATATAATTTCACTTAACAACAAACATAAGAAAGTAGAGAATAAATGACTTTATTTCCCAGGAGGTAAGAGAAGGAATAGTGCACATGCCTTCTGCACAGTACATGCCTTAGTGTCAGGGCACCTATCCCAGTGGTTCATTAGAAGTGGGACAGAACAATGAGTCACAGATTTTAAAGTCCACAAAAAATAGCCCAGGATCTTATTAAAACACAGAATTTAACTCATCACCTCTAGACCTAGAGTTCTGCATTTCTATCCAGCATCCATGTAATGGCACTTTGGCTTGTCTGAGAACCATACTTTAAATAACAAAGACCTAGAGTAAGAACAAGGTAATTGGGAGCAGAGGAGTGTGGGGCAAAGAGAGGAGACAGTAGCTTCCTAAAGGACAATTCAAAGATGCGACAAAACAGGGAAATTAAGAGAGGGAGGATGTGAGCTCTGCTTTATCCTGCACAGCTACATGTAACAGAATTGCAGGAATCTAATTCTTCTCTGAATTGGTGGGCTAATCTAGGGATGTCTTGGTCTGATATGGGTTATAGTTGTAAAAGGATCTAGGTGGATGCTTGTATTTGAGAATCATTAAAGTGTTGAAAAATGTATTTATGTTAGAATTTCATTCAAAGGATTAAGTTTTAATAACTGGAGCCTTAGCTTCAAGGCTGTTTGTAACTCTCTCCAGGTTGAGAAATCTTAGTCTAACTGTTTTCTATGTAACAAAGTTTACTTTGTGTGCGTGCGCGCGCGCGCGCACACACACACACACACACACACACACACAAACTTAGACAAAGGGGTCCCATACTCTGGCTGGAGGAGGGCTAGTCTCAAAGCTCAAAGTCTGATTCAATGGAATAAGTTGCCCTGCTTGGCTGAAGAACTGAAGCTTGGTTATTCTGCTATTTGCGGATTGTGAGGTCCTACCTGCACATGATCTTCTGAGTAATACCAGGCAGACTCATGAAACAGAACATTCCCAGCCCAAGTCTTGTCACAGTTTTATTGGTTTTTTTTTTTTTGCCTCTTTGGGGTAGTCTATTTTTTTTTCTTATTTTATCAGCTACCAAAAGTCATGCTGCTTCAATAAAGTTTCTCTTAGAAGTCTGGGGAGACTAGTCAGCCATTGGCCACAGAAAGACCACTCAAACCTTGGGCTCTAGGTCTTCTTGTTGATCCAGATCTAGTCTTGTTTCAGACCAGACCCAAGGATCTGAAAAGACAGACATATCTTTTCCTTGTTCTGAACTCGCTCAGTAAGGAACTGCATGAAGTGTTAGTGTGAAGATAGTTGTACTTTCTGATTTATTGTTTCATCATAATCAACCCACATAAACTATATATTAGGGTTCTTCAAGAAAAGAGAACCAATAGGATATATACAATTGATTATTACAAGAGCCTGGTTCATGAGGCTATGGAGGCCAAGAAGTCCCAAGATCCATGGTCAACAAGCTGGAGACTGGGGAAGCTTAATGGTGTAGTTCTAAGCCAAGTTCAAGTCTGAAAGCTAGAAACACTCATGTCTCAGCTCAAAAATAGGCTCAGAGAGCATGAATTCTCCCTTACTCCACTTTTTTACTTTTATTCAGACCTCCAAAGGATCAGATAAGGTGCCCCCAACAAAAGCTATTCCAATGTTAATCTCTTTCAAAAATACCCCCACAGACACACCCAGAGTAATTTTTGTAGCCCAGTATCTGGAGACTTTATGGCCTCATCAAGTTGACAAATATTTACTTATTTATTTGTTTCATCTTTTTACCTTTATCTGGTCCAGCTTCTAGAATGTCATTGTCAGAAGACCATAAGCCCTTTGTTGCAGCTGGAACCCCTGGCTTCTGTTCATCTACCTCTCCATATTTCTCATTTAAGTTTGACCACTTCTCCAAGGGCCCTTCAGGAAGCATGTACTCATTACTTCTGCTCTCTGTAACTTTGTTCCTTTGGACTTCATTCACATTATAAATATCTATATGCCTTTCTTGCCACTTTATCACATACTACCTGATCTTTCTTGAATTGGGACAGTAAGCCAGATCAATTAAAAGCATGGACATAGGAGTTATATATACCTAGGCTTAAATCTGACCTTGCCACTTATTGTCTGTATGACCATGCGTAGGCTATCTGAATTTTAGGCTGTGCATTAGTAAAATAAGAATTATTATAGCCTACTTTGCAAAGTAGTAGTAAAGATTAAATTAATGAGAATAATGACATTATAACCTATTGCATATGTGACTCATGTGGTCCTATCACTGAGTGTGATGATCAAAGGACACAGTCCAATTAAAAAATCTCTTAACCTCAAGATAATTCAACTTTTTTTCTCACATTTCTCTACACCTGGGAGGAATATATACTATAGTCCACAACAAATCTGTTACAGTCCCCTTTCTTTTCCCATGTGTTTTCTTTACACCCCACAGCTGCTCAGGACCCTTCTTTTCACGACTTTCAAGTAACTCCTCTCCCAATTCTAGACCATAAGAGTCTTGAAACCTTATTTCTCTCCCCCCTCCCAGTCCTGAGTCTTCTCCCCATGGGTAATTATATAGAATAAGTACAGTCAGACCTGGCAAAGGCCAACACTCTCCCACACACATTTGGAGGGTGAGAAAAGGGGAAAGGCCAAAAAGCAGAGGCAAAAGACCAGATTCTCACGAGGTGTTTTTGCTCTGCTGCATGTGTAAAGAATTTAACAGTATCTGATTGTACATACCCCCCAAAGGGCTGCTCTTACTATTTTATTGCTGTCTTATATTGTAGGATAAAAGAAGAATGATATTTCTTTTCTTTATAAATATGAAAATTTCAACTAGAGTGCAAATTATTTTAAGAAAAACTTTATTATACTTCATATCAGCTCTGTCCAATAGAACTGTCTGCAGTGGTGGAAACAGCCTACCTTCTGTGCTGTCTGATATGGTGGCCATTAGCTACACTTGCATATTAAGTACTTGAAACATTTCTAGTACAACAAAGGAACTGATTTTTTATTTTTTAATAGAATTTATTGTATTTATATCACAAAGTCCAAAACGACTAGTGGCTATATAGGACAGAGCAGACAATGCCTACCATTGCACCTTGCACACAGTAGACAGTAACATTTATTAACTGGATGGATAAATAAGTGATTAAATGAACTGAACTATAAACTATACACCTTCTAGTGTTCATATCGTTACAACTAGATATTTTACAATCTACTTATATAGGTGAGCAGTAGCTACTTTCCTGATGCTTTATTCTCTGAATAGCTTTCTTGCCACAGGAAAAATAGCAAAGGCTAAAACAAATAAATAAGATTCTATATTTAGGTCTCACTGTCTCTTAGCTCAGTATAAATTCAATCTGACTCTGAGCCAACCTCTCTTGTTTTTCAAAAATAAAAAGAAAACCTTGTGATTTACATGTTTTATTTAATGGTGGGTTCTCATTATGACATTTCCCTTTAGGAATGAAAGAGAAAGAGATAAGTTATTGTCAATGCAGCCACAAGCAAATTCAACCATCTTCTTCGGCTCTGAAGGGAAATGTCAAAAAGGATTAATCAAGCATAAAGACTCATGGACATGCTATCCTTCTCATATATCGAAGGACTTAGCTGTGTTAAAATACTTGTGGACCATTAAGAGCTTGTAAGGGCTTGGCAGCCTTGAAATAACATTTATGTCAGTAGCTCTATGACCTCAACTGTCTCAACACAAAGATAGAAGAAAATATTTCACTGATATGTCAATCTGAGTGAGAGTTCTTTTTAAGGCTATTGAGTTTTGTAAAAGAACATCTTCATTTTATTTTGAATTTATTTCTTTATATTGTTAAGTTTTTTAAACACCACATTTGAAATTGGTCCTACATATTTGGGTCTGTTTCCTCTTCCTAAGATGACAGTTAAGAAACCAAGATAAAATGAAGTCATAAGGAGTCCCTAAACAGGGCAAGAGGGGAAGCTTATACGTATTTACCTGAAACCAAAACATTATACTAAGTGAAATAAGCCAAACACAAAATGACAAATATTGTATTATTCCACTTTATGAAATACCTAGAATAGGCAAATTTTTAGAGGTTAAAAAATAGACTTCAGGTTACCAGAGACTGGAGAGAGGGTGGAATGGGGAATATTTCTTTAATGGTTACAGAGTTTGTGTTTGGGGGACGTTTTGGAAATAGATAGGGGGGATGGTTGCATAACATTGTCAATGTAATCAATGCCACAAAATTGTACACTTAAAAATTGTTAAAATGGAAATTTTTGTATTATATATGACTACAATAAAAAAATAGAATTTAGTCTCATAAAAGAAAAATAGCTTTCTCTGGGAGAGGTCAACAGCTAAGTTTAACCAAGATATTTAGCCCAGCAAAATCATATGGGAAATATTTCATGTTGGAACTTGGTTTTTGACAGATAACATTCTGGGAGGGGGGGGAGTAAAGTTGCCCTCCAAATAAACTTCAGTAAGATAATACCTAATGAAATCAAATAGCAGGCAATAAAAAAGATAATTTTGGGAAAGGCTGCTGGCAGACATCATGCACCTTTAGGTGATACACCGGAGTATAGCTATATCTTCCTGCAAATGTGTCGTGGGTCCACTGGGAAGAAAAGAGTAATGGGCTAGAACCAGTGAAATGACCTCATGTATCCTTTCTTGAGTCTTATGTGGCTATGGTGTGACATTAGGACAAGAAAGGAATCCCAGGGCCACTGTTCATCCCTTTTTGTGTGAAGTAGGATCACAATTAAATAATTTTAAGCTGAGAACCACATTTTTTCTAAAGACCTCCAGAATGATCCTTTGGAAGCTTAATTCACATCTTCTAATGAGAGCTTAACCCATTTGTTCTTCCTGCCTACTTGGAAGTTGATAGGAAGCCACCATCATCTTGTAGTTACCCTCAAGTGTCTCATCTGTTTTTCATACCACAGAGTCCAGAAATGATGAGGTATTTTAGGAAGGATATAACTAATGATTCATTTCCTGTATGTAGGAGTCAGGGTTCAGGCAAGAAAAGAGCCAAGATGATTATGAGCAGAATAAGGGATTTATTATAACAACAAGACTGAACACTAGTGTGGGAGAAGCTGGGAAAGCTCTAGCAAGAAGAGTCAATGGATCAAAGAAGACATGACCAACCATTCAAACTTAAGCACTGATATGGATGACATGTCAGACCTTTCAGGGAAATCTGAGAAGCCAAGCATGTCTAGCTGCCAGATGAGGGCCTTGAGAAGCTCATGGAAAGGTCTAAAAGAGGCTATATCTCTCTGTACAGCTATGTAAGGCCATCACCAAGCACTATGGAGGCGTGAATCTACTGTGGGTCCAGAAGCAGAGTCAAGGGGAGCAGATACCAGTGGAAACCCCTGAGATTTCCTTGCTTCTGCCCATCACCATGTATGACCACATGACTTTCGTGATTTGCTTTGCTTCCATCTTCCAAATCTCACACATCTCTCCTTTGACCAAATGTCTGAACAATGTCATTATCAACATAACCCAAGTTGAAACAGCACAGTCTAGCATCACATTTTCTTGCTGTCTTGCAATTAATGTCCAAACTTAAGCTTAAAAAATGTTCCTTTAAATTAGAGTAGAGAAAGTTCTTATCCATCTTCTTATTAACCTTTCCAGGTGAATAAAACATTGTAATTGTTTTAAAAAATAATCAAGACTGTTTCACTGCTTTCTTCCTGACACTATTTATTTACTTCATAACAACTGATGGTGGAAAAAGATAGCACTTTCTTGCTCCTCATCACATCAGGCTGAGTCACAAGTTTGTCCTTTTACATTTTCAGTCCAGTGGTAAAGCATGATTTATTAACAAAATTGAGCAGCTTCTAAATTGGCTGTTTTTATATAATGCCTAGAGTCCAAAAGTAAAGTATTTTTTGAAATGACAAAAGCTTGAAAACAATAGAAATATTTATCATTAGGAGAGGGGTTAAATAAATATTAGAACAAATACTCAGTAGAACACTATGAAGCCTTTGAAAAAAATGAGGCACAGTGCTGTATGGAGCTAACTCAACATTACTTTGTTAAGTGAGAATAGTGTGTATGGTATGATTAAACAAAGGATGCATATAATGTGTATATGTGTAGATGCATATAACTTCTCTTGTCTTTTGGCAAATTGACTGGGGATGGAGTGGTAAAAAGAAAATAAAACCTTTGAATTTTGTATCATATGTTTGTACTGTTTATAAGTTATATAGATAGATAGACAGATAGAGATTAGGTAGGTAGATATGGTTAGATAGATAGACACTCACATTTTCACAGTGTTGTGCTCTGTGATACAGTATGATCGGATATATTTTAGCCACATATCTTCTGCTCTTGATATCAGAGATGCCAGGGAGAAAGAAATGTTAGTTGTCATAATCCATATCCTAATTAGAACACCAAATTCACATATTGGGTAAATTTACCAAAATGACCACATAAAAGTAAGACATGGAAAAAATTTTCTACTTTTTCTTTTTTGCCTAATTTCATTTCTCAATGTGACCAATATTTTTGTGTATGTTTGTATATACATTTTGTTACATGAGTTTATAGATGCAAATTACTTGTTAGAAATGTATCTTCTTTGAGACATCACCAATTTTCAAACTACAAAAAGAAGTTTCCTGTTCTGACAGTCAGAATCAGCTATTAAAAGAGGTGAATATCATTACTAATCTAGGTCAGTTAAGAAGCTTATTCAACACCCCCACTCTTTCCTGGACCACCTGCTATAGGAGGATTGGATTTGCTGTGCTTCTCCTTTGTAATTCATTTCCTCTGTTTAAATTACATTTCTTTTTTTTTTTTATTTATTCTGTCCAAATGTCTGACAGGTGCTTAGCTTCTGGAATCCTTCACTCAACAGTCACATTCTTCTTTGTATTAGTTTTCCAAGGCTCAGGAGCAAACCCCGATTTTCATGAAGGTACAAACTGCTCTTGTATATACAAACCATAGCTTCCACAGGAGAGCACATCAGTGTGGACTTTGGCTGGCACTGACTCCTGGGAACAGGGATGGGCTGCTATCCGGCTTTTTCTCTCTGTTTCCTCCTGGCCCTTTATTATCTAATGCTCATGCTCAAAATACTCAGCTGTGATCATTACAAAGAGGACCCTGGGGTGCAAATCATGTGGGAATTTTCTCCTCCTGTACTTCCTGAGCCACCTCTTAATTAATATTCACAATTAGAAACACTGAAAAAAATTACTATGTTGGTATCTTGCAGCAATTTTTAGATTTTTTTCTTACGAGAAATCCTGGCCTTGCATTTTCTTTCTCCAGTGGTCCATCTGTGTACAAAAGGACATTTACCCTTTATAATATCCTTGGTTCTCTTGCCAGCACTATGCAACTATCTTATGTATTTGCTTGATTAATAACAGCACTCCGGAGGTGAGGACTGTATTGGCATTTTCCCACAGCTGGGCCTTCAGTTTTCTGCTGTCTATAATTTCCTGTTACTGTTACAGTATGAGAAACTGAGTTACTAGTCTCTCTCCCAACAGAGATGGTTTACTTAGAGATCATTAAAGAATGAATGAGGCTAATGCTTTCGCCACCAGCATTGGTATTATGTCACACCTCTCCTCTTCTTCAGGTAGAAATTCTCAAGATCCCAGGAAAGGTCATTGGTTTTGGAAGCCTCATACACTTCCATACGCTTCTCCTGTGCTCTAGGTCCACTGGCCTTCTTTCTGTTCCCTCTGACTCAAGGCTTTGGCACCTGCAACCTGGAATACTAATCTCACAGAAAGCTGCATGGCTCACTCCTTCATTTTCTTCAAGACACTTTCAAATGTCCCTTTCTTATTGCTCATCCTCTGTTATAAAATTATAAGCCCTGCCTGACCTGTGGTGGCGCAGTGGATAAAGCGTCGACCTGGGAACACTGAGGTTGCCAGTTCAAAACCCTGCACTGGTCTGGTCAAGGCACATATGGGAGTTGAGCTTCCAACTCCTCCCCCCTTTCTCTTTCTCTCTCTCTCTCTCTCTCTCTCTCTCTCTCTCTCTCTCACTCTGTGTCTCCTCTCTAAAAATGAATAAAATAAAAATTAAAAATAAAAGTATTTAAAAAAAAAATTATAAGCCCTGGTGCTTTCTGTCCCACGTTTGGTTCATTTTTCCTGCGAGGTGTATCACACCACTGTAAGCACCACAAGGGGAGGGATCTTAGCCTCTGTACATTGCTACATTCCTTTGCTGGCACAGAGTCAGTCCTCCAAAATAGAATAGTGAATGGATAGGTGTAATTTTGATTCTCCTACCCTTCTTTCTGGATGGACTGACCTAAAACTTTTACTCTGAAGGCATCAAGATGGGTTAATTCAAAGGAATAGGAGCAAATACTTATCTATAAACTACTATGTCCAAGTATTTTGCATTTAGACTCTGATCATTTTATCTGTCTAACACCACCAACACCACCCACCTCAACCCTTTTCTGGAGACTGTTCTCCTGTCCTCTGGGAACCTCTCCCTGCTAACTCCACTCATATGGCTATCAGGGGAGCATCCATGTTAGCACAATATGATTCCCAGCTCCTGGCTTTCATTGTTGGAACAAGACCAGCCCCAGAAAACGTGGACTCCAGACCAGGAAATCCAGACTCAGCCTAGTGGTGCTATTGAAGTGAGAAAATATAAATGTGCTGGCAGCCATATTTTTGGTTGTGCAGGCTGGAAAACAAAGCAGCTGATTGGCAAAGGGAGGAGCAGAACAACCATGTGGAGAGGCACAGAGACTTGAAACCAAGGAGGGCCCTGATTTGGAGCTCTGATCTCAATTCATTCTTGAGGGTTCAGTTGCACCCCCATCTTAGACTTTATACACTTATGTCATTATAATACATTCTAATTTTCTTAAACTAAGTAAAGATGATTTCTATCACTCATTAAGAAACGTTGATTATCTCATTCAATGTAGACAGAAAACTGATGGGATAACTAATCTTTTTCCAATTTGACAGATGAAGAAATCTTGGAAAGGTTAGGTGCCATGTCCAGTTACTGTTGGAAAGCAGCAGAACTGGGATCTGTTCTTCAGGCCAGGCCAAATCCAGAGCTTGAATCAAGAGTTCCATTCTGTGGTTCAGTCAAATCTCATCACCCTAAGGCTTTATCTTTAATTTCTTTTATTATGGAGATTTCATACATGTTGGTACATAATCCCCCAGATAACAATTAACCAGCTTCAACCATTATCTACATTCACCAGTTTTGTTTCTTGATGGCCTTTTAAGCAGTGGGACCTCAAAAAGAAAAACTGTAAGAATTTGAGGCCTTGGAGTGGGGTCTGTAGAATGGTTGCATAGTGATCCTCCGGAAAGAACTGCAGAAAAAGAAGAGGCATTGAACTTGAAGAACACAGATGCTGAGAGCAGAATGGTCAACAGCGTCGTTCAAAGCAGGTAGATGGATTAGATCACTCAACAGGTGGTGCTTTTGCAGCCCAGTGGAAAATGCTAAGTGTTGGAAAACTCATAAGAGTTAAAAAAAAATCCAAATAAAGTCCCTCCCACAGCCACATGTGTGTGATTACCAGGAAAGATTAATGTTCAGATGTTAATATCTAAGATATGGTCTTGAGAGGCCTCAGTATCAGGGGTCATTTGTTTGACCTTGCCCAGGCTCCTCTCTGCTCCTGGTTAATGATTTACAGGTGACACCTTGGAAATGGCTAAAGGACCCTCTCTCTCTGTTCTCTTTAAGAACAGGAAGTAATCTCAATCCTGGGACAAGCCCATCATTCATGATTAGAGCTGCACCCAGGACACTGTTGGAGCTGACCAGAGCTTTGTTCAGTGAGATGGCAGGTCCCCAGTCTGACACTCTGCTTACAGCTGCTGTTTCCCTTCTCTCTCTCTCTCTCTCTCTCTCTCTCTCTCTCTCTCATGCCAGAAGGACATTTATGTAAGCACCACTGGCTCGGTAGTGAGTAAGCCAAGATAAGAAATGAAATGGCTGGACTCAGCAGGGAGGTGAAGTGTGTGCTCCACAATGAAGATGCACAGCCCCAGAACTGCCAGAATGAGCTAGAGTCATTCTCAGGAGATTCCTGTCCTAGAGGTCTCCCTCCCGTCACAGCTCTTTGGTGCCCACGACTTTATACCTGACATGGAAACAGCTGCCAGTCCTAATACCTATCTCACAGGGGACTTGTGAGAGTCAAATGAAATCGTAAATGGGAGACATCTTGTTGACTGCAGAATGTCATACCATCGTAAAGGACTGTCATTTTCACTCCTTGTCTACATCAGACCTGGGGACTGCCTCCTACACCCAGTCAGGCTGCCGTTCAGCTTGAAAGCTGGGTCTTTATTCTGTGAAGGAAAGCTTCATTCAGGATATACTTCTGAATGACAGCCATTCCTGAAAAAAAAGCCACCAATATTTATAATTCACATGCAGGAATGTGTCAAACACATTTAGCAAGCTCCCCATGAATGCCTGTGTTTAGCAACCAAAACACAAAAAGCAACATATGGAATTTATGGTTATTTGATACCAACTTGATCTGAGAGAACAAGCAAATTTGCTCATTTTTCCAAATGTGAACCTAGTACAATTATTATTCCCTGTGTGGAGTGGGGTAAATAATGTTCTTGCTACTTGAGTTTTATCATTTCTATTTTTTTCCAGAATACAAACAGGAACCCTGGCAAAGAGAACCGCTAAATCTAGTGTGCGGGTACTCTGATGTCCCAGAACCCTTCTCTGTGCCCTACATTTTCCAGTGCCATTTAAGAAAAGGTAGGGCCTAGAGAACTTCAAGGTTTCTTCAATGCCAAAGTTATTTTCTCTCTGCTGTGCCCATTGCATCAGCCATCATGGCAATGACAGTTTTCTCCAAAGGAAAACATATGGCCATTAACTCCCCCTTAGACAGCAAATCTTTTGGCTGATACTGAATGGGAAGCAACAAGAGGATAAAAACACCTTTTCTATTGGACTCTTGTCTGAAAGGAGCCTAAACTCCAGAGAGGGGGTTTCAGTTCAACATAGGGAAGAACTTTCAAGCAATCATAGCTGCCAAATGATAGTGAACTCTCTCCAAGGGAACCAGTTCCTCACCAGTGGGAAATGGGCAGCCTCTGGGAAATGATACAGAAGAAGGAATTCAAACCTCTAGGAAGAGGCCGATCTAGCTCAACATGATGACCTGCCAACCCTAGGAGTCTGTGAGTCCACAAGAGAGATGAAAAATTCATAAAAAGTAGGAAGTCCCTCTGCATTATTGTTTGAATGAAAGTGAAAATATCTTACTTAAAAATATCTTCTAGGATAATCACTTAGTAAGTTATATAATGTCTTATTACTGGGGTGTACACCTGAAGCTAATGTAGTATTATATGTCAACTATAATTGAAAAATAAAAATTATTTTTAAAAAATAATTTTTCTTTATTCAAATTCCACCATCAGTAAATTTTTCCTTTGGGTCAAACATTACTCTTTCCTAAGATTCTTTTTTAAGGTCTTGTAATTTAAAAACTTCATCCTTGGGGTAAAAAAGCTTTCAAACTCCCCTTCCTCCTGAGAAAGGAAGGATAGAAACCCCATAAGAAGAGGAAGAAAGAAAGAAAGGGAGAAGAAAAAAAAAAAGAAAGATAGAAAGAAAAAAAGAAGAAAGAAGGGAGGGAGGGAGGGAGGAAGGAAGGAAGGAAGGAAGGAAGGAAGGAAGGAAGGAAGGAAGGAAAGAAAGAAGAAAGGAAGGAAAGAAGAAAGAAAGGAAGGAAGGAAAGGAGGGAAGGAGGGAGTGAGAGAAAGAGAGGGAGAAAGAAAGAAAGAAAGAAAGAAAGAAAGAAAGAAGAAAGGAAGGAGAGATGGAAGGAGAAAGAAAGAAGAAAGGAAGGAAGGCAAGAAAGAAGGAAGGAAGGAAGGAAGGAAAGGAGGGAGGGAGAGAAAGAGAAAAAGAAAGAAAGAAAAGAGCCTGACCAGGTGGTGGTGCAGTGGATAAAGCATTGGCCTGGGACAATGAGGACCCAGGTTGAAAACCTCAAGGTCACATGCTTGAGCATGGCATCATAAGACATGACCCATGATCTCTGGCTTGAACCCAAAGGTTGCTGGCTTGAAGTCAAAAGTTGTTGGCTTGGGCCCAAGGTCACTGGATTGAGCAAGAGGTCACTGGATCAGCTGGAGTTTGAGCAAAGGGTCACTGGCTCAGCTAGAACCACTCAGTCAAGATACATATGAAGAAGCAGTCAATGAACAGATAAGGTGCCACAACTATGAGCTAATGCTTCTCATATCTCTCCCTTCTGTATGTCTGTCCCTGTCTGTCTCTCTCACTAAAATAAGAAAAAAGGAAGGAAGGAAGGAAGGAAGAAGAGAAGGAAGAAAAAAGGAAGGAAGAAAAGAAGGAAGAAAAGAAGGAAGGAAGGAAGGAAGGAAGGAAGGAAGGAAGGAAGGAAGGAAGGAAGGAAGAAAGAAAGAAAGAAAGGAAGGCAGGCATGCCTATGAAAAATTTTGTCTACACCACAAATATTAGGGACCAAGTCTGACAAGGGTTGTGATCTTTGGAATTCCTCAAACATATTTAGAGTGTGTCTTACAAATATTTCCTCCTCAACATCCCAATTGTCTTGTAATTACACCCAATTTTAGTAGAGATTCTATCTTCACAACTACCCACTTCACCTCACCCGACTCCCTCCAAACACAAAGCTTTGGAATTCTAGGATCCTCATCAGGGAGAATAAATTCAACCAAGAGTCTTTTCCTCTTTAACTGTCAGTGAGTTGAGCTCTTATCTCTGCCCTTCTACCTCCTTCTGCTCTATTACAAGATGCTGTGAAGACAAAATTAGAGATACTTTGTCATGAGATACACACATAACTCTCTCCTTGTAGCTTTGGACAAGTAAATCATTCACCTTAGTTTTTCCACTGAGGTCTGTAGATTCCTTCCTCAAGGAATAGCATATAGGGATGATTGTATCAGTCAGAGGCTTGTCTAGAAATTGATGGAATATTTAATCTGAGTGTTTGAGAAGACTTTCATGAATAAACAATTGACAAAGGTTAAGCTACAGAAGACCAGATAGTATTAAACACCATATTTACCTCTAAAAGCAGTAAGTTAAAATTCTTGTAAAATTAAAGAGATCATATTTAAGGATTATAAATTGTGTTTTTGGAAAATTTATAAGTTAAAATTAAATTAAATCCCTGAAATTTCTCTACTACTCATAGTCAGGTATATTTCTGGCAGACTTTTCTACATGCAAATGTACATAGCCAAAATGAATTTATACCACACTTACACTCTATTATAGCAGACATCTTCAAACTTTTTATAAAAACGGCCCACTTTTGCAGTGCTGGTCAACCTGGTCCATACCTCCCTCTAGTAGGCGTTCCAGCTTTCATGGTGGGCCAATCGTGGTGCCGTTTGGTTGTTCCACTACTGCCCATCATGAAAGCTGGAACGCCTACTAGTGGGAAGTACATACCAGGTTGACCAACACTGCAAAAGTGGCCTGGTTTTTTTTTTTTATTAATTTTAATGGGGTGACACCAATAAATCAGGGTACATATGTACAATGAAAACATCTCCAGGTTATCTTTTCATTCAATTATGTTGCATACCCATCACCCAAAGTCAAATTGTCCTGTGTCACCTTCTATCTGGTTTTCCCTGTGCCCCTCCCCTCCTCTCTATCTCACCCTCCCCTCCCTCCCCCCACCCCGTAACAACCACTCTCTTGTTCATGTCTCATAGTCTCACTTTTATGTCCCCTCTATGTATGAAATCATGCTGTTCTCAGTTTTTTTCTGATTTACTTATTTCACTCCATTTTTATAAAAAGTTTGAAGACATCTGCATCCTCCCTACGCCTCTCCTTCCTCTTCTTTAAAATGGCCCCAAAGTTTTGTTGTGGTTACCAAATGCCTTATTACACATAAAATTAATAGTTTTTTACTCAACAATACATGTATTCACCATATTATATGCCAGACCTTGTTCATAAAAGCTTCACAATAATTAATTCAATAAATGAATCCATTAGTGCCCAAAGAGTTTATGAATAAAATAAAACTGCTCTAAGTTACCCTTGATCCTCACTAATAGCCAAGATCAAGGTCATAGATAATAAATAGCAATAACATTTTTCAAATTTCTCTTTGGTTTTAGAATTTGTTCTATGTGCTTTGCACTGTCTCCAAAAATTTTGTCCATTTAATCATGTTCTTGTCTGGCCAAGGTTGAAAGAAGTTTATCTCTTCCCAGAAGAGCCCTCTGAAGAGAACAGAATTCACATGGACTGTAAAGGGGTCAATATTAAAAGCAGCAAAACATTCTAGTAACTAGAAGTTTGGGTTTAGAACAGGTTCTGGATTTAGCCCTGCCTCTGTGACTGCCTGTTTGACATTAAAGAATAAGTGTGTCTAGACCTCATTTTCTCATCTGTAAAATGTAGCTATTTTCTATTCTCTCTTACAAGGCTATTGAGGGAAGATCACTGGAGAGTGTGAATGATAGCATCTTGTTGAACAATGTAAAAATCTATGCAAATAAAAGTAGTTTAGATCTTGTAACAGAGCCAAGTTCTAGGTAAATAAAAAGGGATTTCCAGCTCCTTCAAATCCTTTTTCTAACCACGCTTCCTCAGGTAGGAGACCTCAATGTTCTAGCTGACAATCTACCTTCCTTGGGGTCAGAGCTGGATTACATCATGTGCTCTCTACACACCACCAGCTCCTTCAGTCAGATTGACCCTGCGAGTCATGGCACTGGCCTGAGTCAGACTGTGGAATGAGAAAAAGCTGATGTCCTTGCTGTGCTCGTCCTTCCTTTATTCTTTTCTCCCTTTTTAGTATCATGCAGAAAGGGTTCTAATGAACTCAATGTGCTAACAGCCACATCTGATCACCTAGAGTCTCATTAATACTGATAATCATTACGATAATAAATCAATAACATTTATTAAGCACTTAGTAAGTAATAGGCAATGTGAAAGTTATTGACAAACATAATCAACTTTAAAACAACCCAATAAGATAGATGGTTTTAGCTTGACCAGGCAGTGGCGCAGTGGATAGAGCACCGGACTGGGATGCGGAAGACCCAGGTTCGAGACCCCAACCTTGCCCATCTGGCTTGAGCAAAAGCTCGTCAGCTTGGACCCAAGGTCGCTGGCTCCAGCAAGGGGTTGCTCGGTCTGCTGAAGGCCCGTGGTCAAGGCACATGTGAGAAAGCAATCAATGAACAACTAAGGTGTCACAACAGCAACAAAAAACTAATGATTGATGCTTCTCACCTCTCTCCGTTCCTGTCTGTCTGTTCCTATCTATCCCTCTCTCTGACTCTCTCTCTGTCCCTGTAAAAGAAAAAAAAAGATAGATTGTTTTATTATTTCCATTTTACAGATCTGGAAACAGAGATTTAGCAAGGTTAAGTAACTGCCCTGATCACATCACTATCAGGTGGAAAAAGATAAGAAGCTAATACAGTGTCTGACTTGGTGACTGATTTTTATATGGTAATTTTGACTGGAAAGCCTGTGCTTGTGAGTACTCTCCAGCTATGTTATCATTCTTCTGTCTTCTTCATTTAACCCCTTTGACCCCAGAGAGCCCCAGAGCTCCTGCTACATGTGGAATCTACCTCCTCAAATAATGGAGACAAGTGAAGTTGAATTTGCCTTCCAATTTTCTTAAAACATTATTTTTTCTACCCACCACTCACTTACCTCCCTTCTTCGTCCATTTCTTTAAAAAGAAACCATTACATCACTGTGTTTTCTCACTTAGGAAAGCCTTGTTAAGAACCAGCCACCTCATTTCAACACCCTGGGACCCTAGGAGTGCCAGAGAGAGGTGTGGTAAGGAGAGCAAATATATCAAAGTGAAGAGTTAATGCCTGCTGAGTTTGTTAGCACCCAGGAACAGAGAAAGAAGCTGCTATTTTTATCCACATATACCTTTATTTAAATAAATTTCAGAGTAACTTGATAGAAAAGGAATTCCTTTGGAAATTTTTGTTCATTCTATTAAGAACTGGTTATCTTATGTGCCCTTTGTAGCCTGGTTTTTTCCCCACATGCATAACCATATGAAATCTTCATCTCAGCCACTAGCCTTTGGAATTTAGCCCAGGTAGGCCTGAAGCACATAAAAGCATCATGACTGATGTAACATGCCAGCTCTGCAAGCAGACTTCGACTTTTGTTTCTTTCCTGTGGTTCACCAGCTGGGTTTTGCTCACAATGTGGTTCCATTCATATGATTCCTTTAGTCAAGGAGGGTTCATGATCAGTGCATGAGCTGGCCTTCAGCATATCCATTCATTGTCTCACTCACCACTTGGTGATCATTTTATGGATACTCCAGATGCTTCCCTGACCTGTGTATTCTGCTTATCCATAACTCTTAAATCAAGATTTTTGCCTCAGAATCAGGAGCCTCTGTGCTGACATCTTGTATTTAGAGTTAGATCCCATCACACACACACACACACACACACTCACACACACTCACACAATCACACACACTCACTGTTTCCAAAAAGAGGGAAAAATGGACCGAAAATAACCACCTTTCCCTTCAATCTTTGTCTATATAGCAGAAGTCTTACACAGGTATACACCAAAAGACAGGCACAGTTAACACTGATTTTCTTTGAGTGAAAAAATATTTTTTGTGCTTTTCTCTGCTCTGCATATGTATTACTTTTGTAGTTATGGAAAATAAATACTGGTGTTAATTTTTTTAAAGTACTGTTTTTTATTTATTCTTTCATCTCTGAAGTCACAGGAAACAAATATGAAGAGGATCACAAGTTCGACCTGCTGCCTCTCCAGTATGCTCACTGCAGCCTCAACCTGGTCTGCTGTTCGGGTGAGAGTATCCTGTTCTAACAGCAGTTCCCAGGAGAAACAGACCAACGCTCTTTTCTGTACACCGGTCCTGCCACATTTCCTAGCAACTTCTTCACAAGAATAGAAAACTACTTTTCTAGAATATACTCATTTTCCTCCTAACACTTCTAGATATCTCACTTTAACAATCTGAAGCTTAATATTTGACAAGTCAAGAGGCCATGAAGAGTGGGAAGTGCACCACACTCTAAGTCAGAGAATTGGATTTATCCCACTGTGTTAAAATTAACTGTGGTTTTGGACTAGTCACCAAAATGGAGACTCTGAGATTCCCACCCTCTAAGGGAAAGCAAGTACCACCCATTCTGTACTCTGTCCACTCCGTAGACAGAGGCAGCAAAGACCAAGTAAGATAATGCACAGGGAAAAGGTGAGAAAAAAGCATATTTTCAGGCATTTATTATCATTATCATGATTGTTATTGTGATAATTATTATTACTATTGCAGCTCTTACAAAAGAAGAAACTAGTAGATGACATTGTAATTTGACTTCAGTTTCTTGAAAGGGAGAAAGACCATTCCTGATGTCCATATTACCAAGTTATCCTTGGCCTACAGCATCAATTGAGTTTATATCCTTATACGTTTCTGTAAAAGAAAAGACTTGCCTTCATTATGTCAAGTGCATATACAGTAGTCCACTTGCTTCTCTGGAGGAAGGCCCTAGAACTCTACTCCTCATGCTCTTTTCTATCTGCCATGGGCTGTTCCTCACCTCTTTCTTTATTCTCTGTAAAGAGGGGCCACTCCCAAGCTGCTTCTTTCGGTTTTCTTCTAGATTTCTTCTGTATCTGTAGTTCTCAGCTCAGAGCTGAACATGTATAAGTACTGTATTCAGTATATATGTACTAAAGTCATAAATAAATTTTCTGGACATATTTTAGGCAAAGCACAATGATGGGGAAAAATGAGAGAGGGAGAGAAGCTTCTAAATAGCCCTGGGAAACATTGGCCAATGTGTGTGTATCATAGGGCATCCACATGGAAGAGAAGAAAAGAGGAGGAGAAGCTGCAGTCAGGCTAGGTGGGAGTCAGAGGTCTTCTTCATGGCTGAGGAGAGCTGAGTTCCATCTGGGGTCCACCGTTCTGTCCAGAGGTCTGGATGACGCAATCAAGTACATGGTTTCTCAGGGTGGTGGGTGTAGAGATAATCAGGGTTCTCTCAGAGATAGATACACACCCACATGCACACACATAAATTAGGGTCAAGGCCATAGGTCTGTGCCCTTGAGTTATCCTCTGACGTGGACTAAGTCCAGGGTTATGGTGCCTCAATGAACTGGACAAGCCATGTGCTTAATCAAGATTTCCTTGCCAACACTGTGCCAACACATGATTCTTGTGACTGGTGCTTGGGGAGATCTGGATATGGAGTCAGAGGGCCTATGACTTTGCCAATCACTGTTAATAACCTTTGTCCAGTCCAGGGCAACTCTTTCCTGAAAACTTGAGAAGCCACTCTCTTTACCCCAGGAGGCCTTAACTAACCTGGAGCTCCTTGTTCAAGTTTACTCTCTACATCTCAGTTGTATCTGCACAAAAATGGAGTAAATAGGATGACCTTTCCCACCCACTGCAAGGTCCTGTGATTCTGCATTTTCATTTACCAATTCAATCAGTAGTCATTTGTGAAGCTTTGCTCTGTGCCAGGAGCTACAGTTACCAAGATGATTATGAAGCAGCACTACCTAAAAAAAGATACCTCACAATCTTATGTTGTACCAAGACACCCAGGAAAAGAGCATTTGGTGGGGAGGAGTAAGAGGAAAATATTCTGGTGGAGGATGTACTGAGAGCAAGGTAGCAGACCAATAGGTCATATTTACTGACACCTCATTTAGCAGAGCTTCTTGGAAGTAGTGCTATGGAGTGTCAACATCACACTGCACGGGCTGGAATTTAGACACTGCCATGGACTAGCCATATGACCTAGGCAAGTTGATTTAACACCTACACTTTCTGGTTTTGTCAGAAAAATGGGTGTGATCATCCTTAGCACTTTTCTTCTAGGGCTGGTATGAGGATTAAAGAAGTATTTAACACATATTTCTTATTATTGAGATCATAAACAGAAATCTTTAGACCATTCAGATTTTATATAAAAAGCTTTCAGGATTTTTTTCTTCTGTTGTCTTTAGGAAAACAAAACTATAAAGGAAAGAAAATAGAAAATTAGGCAAAAAGAAAAACTTTCCTTTGGGGAAATCATCTGCAAGAAATTTGGCCCCTACCTGGATACAGGTATAACAAAGTTCCCCAAATTAACCCTCTCAGAGGTACCAAAATCTACCAATTTAGGTGTCCATATGTTCCTACTGGCCAGAGTTGCCACAAGCACAGACATTTCACTGCACGCAGAAGCAATTTTCAAAAATATTTACATTTTAGGAGAGGGAAACGCAAAAATAGCTTAATCACTTCTAAGCAATTCTGAAATATTGTATCAATTTACAGCAAAAAGGTCATCATGTTGAATAAACATGAGGATTCTGCTCAGTGTCTGGGATTTAGCAGACTAACTCCCACTAATGTTAATGGAGCCATGCTGCCAAATCCCCAACCATCACCCTGGATATTTCCTCCAATCTCATACTGTTATGATTGAAATGTGTTTTCCAAATCAAAGCTGATCCTGAGATGGAATCCCTGTGTGGTCAGACAGGGACAGTGTGGCTGATGCCTGGGGCTTGAAAGGACGGCATTAGGGAGCTTTGTTGAAAGTGTGTCTTCACATTGTCTACCCAGGTCAGTGCGGCTTCCTTTGCCTGATGCACAATATGGTCCACTCGCTTTACAGACTCACCTCACACTCCTCTCTGTGAACTCCATGCAAAATAAAGTTCCCCAGGTCTCCATTTATACCCCAGGCTTTTCTGCCAAAGGTAACTGTTTACATTGGTCCTTACCTGCTTCATTAAAGGGGATCCATCTCAATGCCACCTTGTTGAAGTTTTTCTAAATCTGCACTATACCCACCCCAACACACACATATACACTGGATGTGGTGTCTCCCTCCTTAGATTTAGAGTATTTTGAGCCTTGAATATGGCATAGTTCACATTCTGCCTTAAGAAGTTTTCTTATTTCTCTCAGGAAGCCTGTGAGGGTAGGGAGTGCATCCCACCTGTCTTTATATTTCCTTTAACACCTAGCCCAGGCCCTTGCACACCATCGGTGCTCAAGAAAGCACTCAATTGAATTGAACGACTTTCTATTGCTTGACGGTTTTGGAGATTGTGACTTTCAAGGAAGGGTTGGAATAGGAGAGTTGATGTGTAATTATAGGTGATAGATCCTTTAACTCAAATAAATATATTTTATAAAGCATTCCTAGTCTTGAGGCTTAGAAAAAAAGAACTGGTTCATTTCTCAGAACTCTGTTTGCCACAGCTACTGGAGATTTAGGACATTGGCATGGCTGAAGCATGGACCTGATTCACAACAGCAGATCAGGTGTTGATATCTGGCACCAGCATCCCTCAGAGGCATCTAGATTTATGCCTACAACCCTCAAGATTCAAAGCTGACAAAAGCCACTGAGTGCATTTCAGCCACAACTACTCATATAAGTTTTTTCAGCCCAGTGTGTTTTAGCAAATATACAATCTATGTGGTGTGTAACAATCTTCTACGTGAACATAACCTTTATGTACTCACAAAGCTGGCTTGCCATGCCTGACTGGATATCAGAGCCCTGACCGGGATGAGAGTGATAATTTACCCTTCACCTAGTCTTACTGTAATTGTTTCTCTGGAACTTGAAGGATTTCTGGAGATTCTAAGCAAAGAACAGTCTGTGCTTACTGTTTCTACTTCCTCACTCACTCACCGAAACGAATGGATGCTTTTGAGGCCTCTGTCTAGCTTTTATTTAGCTATTTGTCTAGCTGTATACTTTCCAAAATTGAGTACTAAAAACAAACCTTATTTCTTCAGATTCTACTTTCCTCAATCTGATGACATCACTGTGCAACTTTCCTTGGCTAACCAGCTCTTTCCAGTTTCCATCCCATGCTCCTCCTCCTCCTCTGCCCACCCCAGGTTCTACCCTTGGTCAGCTCCTCTCTCTGCCACAGCTGCTGCTTCCACTCCCGAAGCCCTGAGGATTGCTCTTAGTGGTCCATCTACAGCTTCTCATCGCTATTTACATGTGATGTCAACGGACAGCTCTTTTGTGACAATTTAATACTTTCCTTTTTGCCTTTCCCGGTTCTTCCTCTAAACATCTGTTTCTCATCATTTTATACCAGTGTCTTCAAACCAATTGTTCTCAACGATGACTACACATTCAAATCCCCTAGAAATGGAAAATAAAATATATTGATGCCTAGGCTACAGCATCAGAGATTCTAATATAGGTATTTTGGGGTGGGTCAAAGCCATTAGTATTTTTATTTTATTTTATTTTATTTTTTTATTATTATTTTTAGCATTTTAAAAATATAGTACCATTTTCCCATTACTATTGATATAAATGTTCACCGTTTTGTCTGAGAAGTAGCTCTGACAACTCCTTCAGAGCTGAGACTTAGGTATGATAATTATAGCCAGGGTTCCAGGCCCTGGAATACAGGCTCCATGGCTGTTTATTGTCTTAAGCACACAACCTGGTTTGACAGATTCCATTTATATCCATTGTTCTGGTGTTTCATTCAATTAGCTGTCCTTCCCCTTTCACTATCTAAGGTATACCATTTAGTACACTAAATTATATAGCCCTCCCTAATCATAAGGGGACATACAGATTTATGTCGTCTCAACTCTGGCTACATGATGTCCAGTCCCTACCTGTCTCTTCTCTCCCCTTGCTGGTATCTCCTAAATGCAGTGTTCTATTCATTCTTCCTGCCGATGTGAATTCCATGCTTCTTTCAACGCTTGATAATGATTCATTTCTTCCAAGAAGTCTTTTCTAACTGACTCCACTCTACAGTGATCTTTCCCTTAATCTTCATACCTTTCTCCCAATTACACAAATACTTAGTGCTACTGGCTGAATTACGCTCTTCCAGGTCAAAATGCGATGGTATTTAGATCGGGTCTTTAGAGATATGGCTAAATTAAAATGCGATGATTGGGTGGGTCCTAACTCATCTGACTAGTGTCCTGCTTAGAAGAGGATACTTGGACACACAGAGAAACACCAGAGATATGTATGTGCATACCAAAGAAAGGCTTTGTGAGGACACAATGAGAAGGTGGTCATCTGCAAGCCACAGAGAGAGGCCTCAGGAAAAATGAAATGTATCAATATCTTGATCTTGGACTTCTAGCTTACAGCCTGTGAGAAATAAATTTCTGTTGTTCAAGCCACCCAATCTGTAGTATTTTGTTAGGGCAGCCCAAGAAGACTAATGTACTTGGTAAAATACAAAAACAGTAAAACCAATATAAGTATTGTTTCCTAAATATGCCACTGCTCCAAGATGAAAACTTACACTATTTTCTAAAGAGACATGCTGTCCTGATTTCAGGTATTTGGGTTTCTTCTACTGTACAATAAAGGGCTTGACAATGTCTTCACTAAATGCTTCTAGCATTCATACATTCTGAGTCTATCAAACTGTTCCCACATGGAAGACTGAGGCTCCCATCCCTCTGGTGGTAAAAGAGATGGTGATCATAAATGTCACACCTGGTTACAATGGGTACGGCACAGTTTCTACTCTCAAGGAGCCACACACTGATCTAGAAATGTCTTGTCTCCATGCAGCAAGTGACAAAGTGACTTTCATGCAGGGAGACTCAGCATAGAGGCACTAAGCCTGTCTGGAGGAGAGTTTAGAGTAAGTCCCTGGGTGAGTGGACAACCAAACTGATTTTAAGGGTGAAGAGGATCATACCCAGTGAACGGAGGTGATGGGACAGGTATTTCCTGCAGAAGAAACAGCATTTAAAAAATAAATAAAAGCCGAAGTGAAAGGGAAACTATGTTCTTTCTGGTACTCTCCTAACCTCCTGCACCCTCAATTCTAAGTCCAGTACTTTTCCTCTGTCCTCAGAGCTCAGAGTACAGCTGTTAGCTCTCATTCTTTTTTAAGCCTTTAAATATTCGAGGACTTAGAAATTAAAAATTCTGTACTCTCAGCTTTTCTTTTTCCAGGCTAAGTAACTTCACTCTCTCCAGGCTATTTTTTAAATGTTAAACCCAGTTCATGCATTGGCACTAACTATTTATACCAAAGTGTGTGCGTGCACACACACACACACACACACACACACGAATGCACACATGTACACACAGTCCAAAAGGGCCTGCAACTCACCAAAAGGCTCTTAAATCTGAGAGAAGATATCAGTGCTGTCCTCTCACAAAGTATAGATTAAGGTCACATTTGTCACACAGCTATGTGAAACATCAAATTATCAATATATTTCCCTCATTAAATAGTTGGACTGAAACACTTCAGTCGTTCTGAGGAATGACTATATATGCTGAGAAGAAATAGACCTGCCCCACTGATATGAAGTAGGTTTCTACCAGGAAACACTATTATTCTTCCAATCTTACATCATGGTGCCTGACCAGGCGGTGACACAGTGGATAGAGCGTCAGACTGGGATGCGAAAAACACACATTCGAGACCCTGAGCTCGCCAGCTTGAGCGTGGGCCCATTTGGCTTGAGCAAAAGCTCGCCAGCTTGGACCCAAGGTCGCTGGCTCCAGCAAGAGGTTGCTCGGTCTGCTGAAGGCCCGCGGGTCAAGGCACATGTGGGAAAGCAATCAATGAACAACTAAGGTGTTGCAATGGCAACGAAAAACTGATGATTGATGCTTCTTATCTGTCTCTGTTCCTGTCTGTCTATCCCTATCTATCCCTCTCTCTGTCCCTGTAAATAAAAAAAAAAAAAAAGCACTTCAATCTTACATCATGGCATAAATACAACAGCCCTTGTTTTCCACACAGATTCCTACTTCTTTCACACCCAAGCATATGCTAAGAGATCTCAAGCAACACTCTTCCTCTATCTCTGGGAGGTGTCTAAAAACATTTTTAGCTCACCAAACACAAAACAGAGGAGGATCTGTTTCTTTACTCAAGAAAAATAATTTTCAACTGCCTTATTTATACTGCAGATGAAAACCTATAGATTGAAATAAACATATTTTCATTCTAAAATTGGCACCTGTCCTGCCATAGTTAAAGGGTACAACAATTGTGTTTGAAAAATAATCATCCAGAAATTTCCATACTGCTTCACAGATTTCAGACCAAGTGCCTACTGGAATGAGAAACTGAGTACCATTAAAGAATCGAGAAGGAACATTAGCTTACTGAACTAATAGGACTACTTGTAGGGATGAAATACCAAAAATGATAGTAAAATATGACTAAAATGTAGTATCTTATAACATATAAGAAAAGACTCAGTCTGCTTTGACAGAACCCCAAAATAAATGATTAAAAGTCTAGACTGTGCTGTAAAATACAGTAGCAACCAACAATATAGGGTTACTTAAATTAATTAAAATTAAATATAATGAGAAATTCAGTTCTCCAGTTGCACTAGTCACATTTTAAGAGCTCAATGGTCATTACCATACGGAGTAGCAAAAACAATTTAAAGTGTCCATCATTACACACAGTTGCATTGTACAGTGCTGGTCTAAAGAGTTCTGTTTGACAACTGGGTTTGCATCATTTTCAACATCAGGCCTTAAAGAGATGACGGAGAGTACAGCATGCCTGTCATATGTGACAATCCATGGCAGTAAAGTATGGTGGAAAGGGAAAAATATTTCACTCCTAGAATAAGCTAGTGTGATATAGAGTTGACATTTTATTACAATAAAGAGCCTTAGAAAAACAGAGAAATCTTAAGCTAAGATGGAAAGGAGTTAGTAAATGCTACTGTGTGAATAACTCATCACACTCTTCTAAACATTCATAAAATGTACCAGCCTCTTCTCACTTGTTAGTGGCTAATTGGTCTTTATTGGTCATCCTTCAAATACTATTCACCCATCTCTTACTTCCTGCCCCCAATGTTCTGCTTTTTAAAATACATAATAAAACATTTTGAACATATATTTAAATAAGTAGAACCACAATCAAAATAGAAAAACGCAGAGTTCCCATTTTACAAAAAAAGGCAAGAACTTTATTTTAAACAAATTCTCAGTTGTGTGTTACACCACATCCATATCTAAATCAAAACTTATAATGATAATGCAAAGGATATAGGGCTTTGTAAAAGCACATTATTCAAATATTATTCTTGGCCAATGTTTTAACTAAATACAAAGTGGATATGAAAGGTACAGTATGGCACTTAAATAAGAGCAAAGAGAAGAAAACATATTCACAGTTCAAAGCAAATAGGTTTTTGAACCTTTGGTATATGCCTCAAGCATCCGTAAACACACATTAGCCAATAGCGTTTACTTCTAGTGATTTTGTATGTGCATGTATTTCAAAAACTAACTGATAAAATAATAAATAGGGATTGACATGAGCTGATTAAGGTCTCTGGTGTGAGCACACGGGTAAATTCAAACCATGGCAAAATGAAGTGCAGCTGTGTTGCACAACAAAACTACAGTATATAAACTATATTAGAAAATGAGTGAAATACACCAGTTAGAAATTCTGTGGCTTGGGTAGACATCCTTGATATTAACAGAAAAAAATACTTTTAATGTTATCCATAGTCCATAAACTGGAAGGCAGAAATACCCCAAAGCTCATAACCACATGCCTAACAGTGCAACACCATCTCACAGAAGTGTAAAAGTTGCATATTGCAATTCCCTCCTCCCACCCAAACCCTGTCCCTAATAAACAGCACCAATGCAGTTTGAATTAGAAAACTAGAAATATTGAGACATTCCTAAGGTTTTCATAATGACTAGGAGCCTGTCAGATGGGGTTCTAATGCAAACATTTACTATGACCATTCTCCAAAAGCACCCCAAGTAATTCCCTCTAGCTTGCAGATAAACCATATTAGGTCTACTGTAAGGCCAGATTCAGAAAAAAAGCTGGCATGCTATCCTGGGTTGAGGGAAAGGGTCATGCTGATGGGGGGGGGGTACATGAAGGATGCCTCAAGGATGTTTGTCTTGCAGCCCAGGATAAAAGAATGTGCTGAGATAAGTTACAAATTTTGTACCAATGAAGTGTTTGACTCACTCCATTCATCAGGATACAGAGCTCAGCAGAGCTAAGTTATACAAGTTCACTGTTATCAAGATCAGACTGGGCCATCAAATAAAACATCCCAAACAAGTCCAATTCATCCATCTCATTACTCTATCCAAATGTCTTTGTGAAACCAGTGGTGTGATATGTCATAAAGATTCTACCTTCTCTCCTCTCCCATTGATGCAAGACCTTCTCTTAACCAGGCTAATCCTGTATCTCAATGGTAGTCACATAAATTAGGGAAGATACAGCCACTCACAAGCAATTATCTCCCTTGGAGGTGCTTGTCATCCCCTAGGCCTTTCCAAAACCTTCCTCTTCACACATAGGCAGAGTCACTGGACTGAGTCCTGCCAAAGTTGGGAACACTGACCCGGGGCAGGTCCTTGTTGCGGATCTCATAGACTGACTTTCTCTTGGCTTGAGCCCCTCGCACAGCCAGCTTGATCTTGCGCCATCCTAAGTGGTTGAGTTCAGCCAGGTTGAGCACAACACAGATGCCACTCACAGCAAACATGAACACTAGAAAGACAGTCTTCTCAGTAGGCCGGGACACATAACACTCCACCTCCTTGATGCAGGGATAGCGGTCACACTCATACAACCCTGGGACGCTGAAACCATAGAGAAAGTATTGGCCCACCAGAAACCCAATCTCCAGGGCATTTCGGAACACCACTTGTATAATGTAGAAGCGGGAGATGCCTTCTTGCCTTCGGAGTTTGGATCTTGCTGCAGTGCGCAGCCCTGATGGGTGTGGGTTCAGCTCCTTAACCTCTAAACAATCTGGCTCCGTCTCCTTGCTGTTGTTCTCTGTGTTCTGGAGCACCCCATTGATGATGGCATTTTGCAACTTCTTATCTTCTTGTTTTCCACCACCACTGACCCCACCCCCAGTTCCTCCAGGACCCCCCATGGACTCAGGGGGGTCTCTGTCCAGGGCTAGAAAGACGGTAGAGTAGCGGCGTTCTCGCTGCTTGGCAGACTGGTGCACAGAGTAGGTGATGAAGCAGAGACTGGGAGTACACACCATTATTATCTGGAAGACCCAGTAACGTATGTGGGAGATAGGGAAGGCGCGGTCATAGCAGGCCTGATTACAGCCGGGCTGCAGGGTGTTGCACACAAACATGGTCTGCTCATCATCGTAAACTGTCTCCCCCACAATGGCCACAATGAGGATCCGGAAAATCACCACCACAGTCAACAGGATCCTGAGCAAGGGAAGAGTGAGGGAGAGAGGTTCGCATGGGCTGAGTCACTGACTTAGGAAACCCCTGCTCCTCCCTCCCCTGCTCTGATGTTTACACCAGTCCTTTGACTGGGGAGCTGTCCGTTCCTTTTTGGTGCTGAACTGGGAATCTTAGGAAACCTTTGTTTCTCCCCTTTCTGCTGGATACTGGGAACACTTTTATTACAGAGATCTCAAATATATACGTCTCCATACACTGGACATAGTACATTTGCAACAGATAGATTTCATCTGTATATAAGGAACGTAGAAAGGCACAAAACACACCTTCACTCTGGATATGGCACAAAAAACTGAACGGAGTACGTTTCAAAGTCTACACAGAGTGTGTATATAACTCCAACCGGATGTTTATCCTCAATATTAATATTAAGCTTAATGTTCTACATAAACAGATAGCTACGAACACATAGATATGTATATATACATTACATATGCAAAATTGTTAATTGAGTGTACGTATTTGACACTGTAAGTTAACAGCCAAATCAGTTTAGCTTAATATTTGTTAACATTTGTTGAGGAAAGATATATCTGCTTCGAAGAGCCAAACCATCTTCCCATTTGCCCTTCTCTGTTCAGATACAATCCTGCCTTCCTTGTACATTCTATTTAGGGAAACGGATGGAGATTGGCTCTGACTCCGGAGAGTGGGGGGACCATGACTGAGCCAACAACTCCTTTTCCGTTGGGAGAAGAGTGAAGCCCCCGGTGGTGTTTCATAAGGATGGGCTGGGGGGGCTTGAGCAGGAGCAGCTGAATGAGGGGGACATCGCTGGGCATCGGGTAATCCCTCAGTGCTAGGAACACAGACGCATGGGCTGAGGACGATGGGAAGGGGCAGAGGATGGGCTGGGGGCTGCTGGGGGCTCAGCCTGGACGTGAGAAGTCTCCCGGGGGCCGCCTGACAACCGGCTCGGCGCCCTTACCTCCCGATCATAGTGGAGTGCTGCTGCACGGCGGCTTCCAGCAGCCTCTCCAAGATGGTCCATTCCCCCATCGCTGTGCATCCGGAGGCAGCAGACAAAGACTGGGCAGCACAGGGCACGTTCCCGCTCCTGGCTCCTCCCCGGGCCGCACCTCCCGGTTGGAATCGAATTGCCCCGCGATTAAAGAAGCAAACAGAATTTTTTTTTTTAAATCTGTGAATCCCCTCTCCCTTTTATTGTAGTTAAGAAAGGGAAATAAGGACAGAAATTCAAGCGCCCCCCCGAATGGTGGGGCAGCTGGCGCGGTCCGGGGAGTCGGCACGACCTCCGGAGCCGTCCGGCGGTCAGGTCTTAAGCCCACGGGTGCCCGGGCGAGGGCGGGGCGGGGTGGCAGCGTGCAGGTCCGCTTTCTCGCCCGCCCGAGAGAGGTCTCTGGGCGCCACTCACCCCCGAGATTGGGGACAGGGGAAGGGTCCGGGCACAGGCCCCCGCGCCTGGCACTTCAGCCGGCACTGGGCGCTCCCGCGCTGCCACCTGCGAGGCCGGGGCGGAGCGCGTAGAGTTGGCTGCGGGGCTCGGGAATCCGCGGCTGCCGCCTCTAATCCGCCCTTAAGTAGTCTCCGCCTGCGTCACGCCAGGTCGGCGGAGGGGAGCAGAGCGCGGCGTGGGGCTGTCGCTGCGCGCCCGAGCCCGAGGGGCAGGGGACGCGCGCAGGGACAGAGGGAGGAAAGAGTCCCGGGGGCCCTGCGGGGAGTGGGGCGACTTCCCGAGAAGATCGCACCGCCTCTCGGGGCGTCTCTAGGCGCCCAGGTAACCTCACCTGACCGCCAGCCCCCTGCAGGAGGAGGCGGAGCCGGGAGCAGTCGCGTGGGTGAGTGTGGAGGGGCGTGAATAGGTAGTTTAGCTTCTCTCTCGTACAACCCGCACGGTTTTTTTTTTTTTTTGGTTTTTTTTTTTTGTTTTTTTTGTCTTGGTGGGGAGACAACTAAAATTCCCATTCTAAGTAGAGATGCTGTCTGGGAAAACGAGAGTGGGGGCGACAATAGGACGTTTTTAAATCACCCTTGGAGAAGACTGCGTTACTCAGAGTAAGCCTGCGGTTTGATGCCTCCGTCGATCTGGTGCAGGGGCGAGGGAAGCTCCATGAGAGTACATTTGAGGTGAAGCTGACATGCAGGTGTGAAGCTGCCTCTGAGGATGGGGTCTGGACACAAGTCTATACTTAAATGATGCCTAGATTGAGCCAGTGAGTGGTCATGATTAAAGTCTCTGCTGTGTTTGTTGTTGTTGTTGTTGTTTTTTACTAATGGGTAAGAGGGGGGACTTGACCGGTAAATTTAAGTAGAATCTGAATTTAAGGAGGCCCAGGATTCTACCAGCAGAAACAGAGCCGCTCACAACTTCACCCTACCTCCGCTGCCCCTATCCAGCCTGCCTTGGCTTTCTCCACTCAACCAGCAGATACTCTTTTCCTGTTTTTAAATTTACATTTTTGTTGTGAATTCTATCTAGAGCAACAGTTTAATTGGTTTCTAGAAAATTGAAACAATCACACCAGCCTGCTAATTACCTCAGATATTAGTATTAGGAGACCCAGTAGTTGGGAGCATTTCATATAAATGTACCAAAAACACAATGGGAAAGTATGTAGTTGTCACCCTTTAAAAAATACAACTGTGAAAGTGTTGCTAACTCATTCTAGGCATAGAATGAAGTTTTACTTATCCACAGTGATCACAGCAGATAGGAGTATTACATAAGCCACAACATGATGAGCCTTCACTTTAAGAGCAACCGAGGTGGTTGGGTAGCTGGTCACCCAGGGACTGAGAAGGAGGGCACATGGCATGGGCTTGAGTACACTCACTACACACCTCTGCGTAAAATGCAGACTTTAAAGGCACAATTGGGTTTTGGTGTGAGAGGGATCAGTGCGATCTCTCCTAGGCCTGGCAACTTCACCCCAAGGATGCAGCTTTTCACTGCAAAGAAGTGAAAGTCCACTAAAAGTGGCCAAGGGTATAGGGTGTAAATGGAACATTAGGGCTAAGGCAGGCACTTGTTATTTCCTGCAGGGCAGAGGGTGGAGATGGATGGATAATTGATTATCCAGTCTCATTCCAGGTGTAATGGTCATTCCCACAACTAAAAGTGGTCTGTTTTCTCAGACTTTTCCCTGCTCCCTCAGGTTCTTCTTGTTGTCTGTATCCCCTCCTTCTCTGTCAGACACTTTTGGAGTAAAAGATTTCTGACAGGGAGTGAATGAGTGAGAAAGTCCCATGGGAAATATGTTTAACATCTTTAAATGTCCAAAAATATGCTGCACAACTCAAAATCATTATGTTCTACACATGTGGCTTTTTCAAACTCTTAAAGATGATATCCTATGACCACAAATTGCAACAGATACATTTTAAATATTCTTACAGTGAAATTGTTAAGCATTAGGTTATGGCTACATTGTTAATTATGTTTTATTGTTGTGCATTATTAATATGTCATACAGATTTTAAACATATGAACACACACATATATATATATAAACACACAAAAGCACCTCCACACAGAACCTATATTTTAAAAGACTCAACTCAAATTTTATAGCCTTCTTTTTGATAAAATCCTTATTGTCTCCACAACACTTTGAGAACAATGAACTGTTTTTATTTTAAAAAATTACTCATAAACCACCCTGAAAGCACCCGATCTCGTCTGATCTCGGAAGCTAAAAATTACTCATAAGTTGTTTTACACTCACAATGTTGTGTTTTCTTTTCTGAGCCAATCAAAGTGGCTTTCAATTAATAACTTGCCCTGATAGTGCTGCATGAAATCGGAGAAGGTTCTGCATGGAGACAGGCACCCCTGAGTTTCCCCAAAGTAAGCTAGATTCTTACTGACTCAAGTGCTCTCTGAATGAAAATCCCCATTTAAGTTGTCTGGGAAGATCTTTACTTCAGCTCTTCCTTAAAACTCATTTTACTCTATTAATGTAATTGTTTTGGATGAAAAACAATGGAACTCATAGGATAAACTTCAGATAAACATTAGACCAGCTGGGGATGCTCATTACAAATACAGATGCTGGGGTCCCCCTAACCTGCTGAATTAGAATCTATGGAAGTGAGTCTTGAGCACCTGCGTTTTTAAGTTCTTTTCAGTGGCTCTGATAACAAGTTGAGAACTCTTGCTTCTGTGAGTATTAGGGCAGGAAGGAAACCCAGAGGCCAGGTAATCCACCCATCCTTTTTCACAGATGTTAAAGTTGACCCAAAAATTAGGTGGTTCATCCAAAGTCAGACAAGTAGCTAAGGAAAAAGCTATGAGGAAAGTGATAATTGAGAGTCTTAGAAAAAAGGACCAAATAAAATTTTAAGTGTTTATTTGAGCCAAACTGATGACATATGCTGGGGAGCAAGTTCTCAGATGGTCCCTAGGACCAAATAATTTTAAAAGATGGAAATTGTGACCTTTGAGAAAGAAAAGGGGTATGGGGTGGTTTGGATCATAAGGACCTAGCTACCTGCAAGTATCTAAATATTAATTAATACCTTGGCTGTTGGCTTTGCAAAACCATGTCTTACCAAACAGTAATTTTTATGAATAGAGCAGAAGTATTTTCATATCTAGTGGGAAAACCTGTAAAGGCACATCACAAAGGGCATAGTTGAATATTCTAATACAGGGTGGGGATGGAGAGTTTCTAACAGTGGTCTAATATATGACAGGTATATTTGGATTAGTTCTTATCCTTATATGAGATTTGTACCCCATTCTCTTCTCAACCACAGATTTCAACCTGCTAGCTTTGCAGATTCAAATATTCAATAAATAAAGCCACCTCACTCCAGAAACTTTGGTTCAGGTGTAGGAATGAAAGTGAATCTACTGAGGTCTCCTCTCCTGTGTGATCAATTCCTGGGGAACAGAGGGCATGCTTACAGGTCATAGTGCTTTCCATAGTGTTTTCAGCATTGTAGAATCTTAAGTTTGTTGGAGGAATAGGATAGTGACTCTGGCTCTCTATCCCCCTCAACCTGGGAAAGCTACTTGTGCCCTCAGTAGAGGTGGGTCCTGGCTCCCCATGACCTAAGTTCATAAAACCAAAAGGAAAGTAATTTTCATTTGCCAAGTGAAAGTCCTTATGTACCAGGGAGCAAACTGGACCCCTCATTAGAAAGCCTTCTTTCTAACCCCTATCCCCTGCTCTCACTCTGTGGTTGCTCTCACTCGCTGTGGTCCCAACACCTGCTGAACTAACCTGGAGAATGATGTTGAGCTTACAGGGCTTGGGCTGTAGCATCATCGGAGAGGCAGACTCAGAAAGCTGGCTGGTCCCAGCCCTGGATACATAAGCTCAGGAAGAACCAGCCTATGCAGCCTCCTGGGATTTGTGTGGCTCCAGAGGGACAGCACTCAGTATGAGACTAGTCTCTGAGTTAAGTTCCTCCACATTTCATTCACAAACAGCAAGGATTAACTGTGAGCTTTATCTCCCCCAGTGGCCTACATACATCTGTTTCCTAATGAAACCATCAAATTGTTTTCTGACAGGGCAAACCCAGCCTGTCTAGCAAGACTTAAAAGAACAAAGTGACAAATGAAATCTCCTTCTCTTTGCTGCAAAGTGAATTTTCTCTCTCTTTCTTTAATTTGTACTTCCTCCCCTCTTAAGCCCCAGCTCAACTGCTTGGGAAACACTTTTGTTTTTGCTGTCTAGGCAAAATTTACAGAGGAATATTTCCTATGGGAGTAAAGCTGTCCAACCCAACATTCATAAATATCCTTAAATATAGTGGCTTGCTGTGTGGCCTAGGACTCTCCTGGACCTGTTACCTTTAAAACTTCTGCAGTCATATAGATCCAAATGCTAAACTGTGTCCTAGTCCCATGGGAGTGTGATTTCAAATAGTGGGCAATCTAATCTTTTCTGCCAGCTAGTCTTTTAAATAAAAGGCTATGTATCCCTTTAAAACCATTGCATGTACAAATTCCTCATTTCCCAACCACCTTGTATATAGAGAATAAGCTTTTGTGTAATAATGGCACAGGGATTAACGTAATATGACACTGTGGCCAAAGCAGATGTGTGAAGTCACAGCAAATAAATGAATACTCCATTAAGAATCCAATCAGCCCTGCTGACACATAATCTTTCACGTTTATGTCAAGTCGTGATTCCCATTCACATCAGGAGCTTCCCAGGGGGGCTTATTAAACCTGCAGGAAGAGATTTATTTTAAGTCAACACTATTCAAAAATCATTTAGAAGAGCCTGCTGGGGGTCTGGGCAACAGCTCATTGTCACTGTCCAGCCAGAATTCCAGCCACGCTGGATATCGCTGGGCTTCATACTGAGTGCTTTTCCAGTCTGTATAAAAGAGGTGAGGAACCTGAGGGGAAGGCAGGAGGGTGCTATGGGGAGGAGGACAAGGGAGATGTTGAGGGGAATACGGGTGGGGGGATGCATTCGGGGCGACAATAGAATTTATGTAAACACAATAAATTAAAGTCAATAATAAAATAAAGGGGCAAGGAAATTGCCAGGAAATGCACATGGGTAGGACCTGCCTTAGGCAGAATTGTTACACTGGGAGAATATATACTAGTTCCCATGTATGCTTCTTCCACATCAAATTGTGCTGCTAAAAGTTAGACTTATTTTCTTGTTTCATATCTACAGTCAAGATAATTATGTGGAATTGATATTCTTCCTCAAAGGAAACTTCTCTAAGATTTGGAGCTTATTTTCAAAGTTCTTCTTTGCTTTCATAACCATACATTGATTCTCCTGGTTGGTTGCCTGGTATCTTGACCTCCGAAAATTCAGCCACTTTCTGTTTTTGCTAGAAAGTTGGAGGCGCTTCTGATTTCCCAGTGCTTATCAACTTACCTGCCTTCTGATCATTCTTGGGCACCATTGTCAAAGTCTAGTATAAAAAACCTCTTGTTTCTGGATCTGATATGAGCGTGGAAAGGGACTTCCACTCACCCATTACCACACGTTCATCTCCCTTGCTTCAGTATATTGATAGTCAGCCAAGGTTTGTCAAGAGCATGGGCTCTGTAATCTGTTTCATAGTCTTTTTGACCTTCAGAACCCTCACACCAAATTTCTCCTTTTGATATAAACTCAGCATTCCATATAGACTACCTTTGTCCAAATCTCCTATCCCTGGAACTTGTCTTGAATCCACATCCTATTGACCTTTGAGCCCCCACCATTGTGCTTCCCCTACTTCTGCCCCTTACTCCACCACCATAAAGGAAATAATCCGTTAAGCAAGCACACTAGGGTGTTAATAACTGATAATCACTTAATGTATTATCCTTCTCAGAGGAATTATCCTCATTTAAGTTGCAAAGCCTTCATTCAAAGAAATGAATTTTTCTAGGTAGTTTTCCAAACACTATAGAGGAGTGACTAGCTCTTTGGGGCCAAGGGTTGTTCTGAGCCCTCCCAAATCACACCACATAAGCACTTGCTTCTTTTATTGATCTGTAAAGTGGTCCTATTTGTGGAAATACAGAAATCATATTGATGCAATGGTTATTAAATTTTACTGCACCTTAGAATCACCTGGGGAGCTTTGAAAACTCCCAAAGCTTAGCTTATATCCCAAACCAATTAAATTAGTAGTCTGGAAGTGAGCCCCATGTGTTGATATTTAAAAAAAAAAATCTCTCCAGGTGATTCCAATCTGCAGTCATGTTGGAGCACTGCAGTGATGCAGACTACCAGCTACTTAGGCACAACAGCCCTTACTGTTAAGAATCCAGTAAAACAGTCCTGCTCCTTATGCTGGGACTGGTGTTTCTAGATACAAAGGCCAAATTTCATTCCGAAAATGTATTCCGTGGGTCTGTAAGTACTTAGTAAATCCATACAGGCTAAGTAGTTAGTTGCTAAACTGCAAACACCCATCTCATTTCATCTCAGTCCACTCCCGGCCATCTGGTCCTCTGTATTCTCGTTAGAGGGCCATGTGTGTATTAATGACATGATTGCATCCGATTACACCTTCCAGTCAGAGCATATGAAGGACAGGCCATGTGCTTTGTTCTCCAGCATCACTGTTTCTGTCGTGATGTCAATAATTTATTCTTTCTATTTCTTACAAAGTTGGAGTGGTCTTCCAATAAGGTGAGATGGTAATTCAGATATGCTGTTGTTTACAATAAGGTTTTACTTTACTGCCTACTATCTATAATGCAGATATTGTAATCAAAAGCTACTTTTCCATGTCAGATATTTGTTAATGGTCTCCATTTTAAAATGTCTGTTGTACAGTTCATAGTAAATAAGGAACCAAGTTGCGACAACTGGTATACAAGAGGACTTGCCCAAGAGCATCTAAGAGCTGAGTTAGTCACTTTTTCTTTAGTTTCTCTAAATGTCATCTCTGTAACAAGTCAGAAAGCCACGTGCCCAGACTATATTTTTCTGCCATTGGTTGGTAGAGTAGGAAGAGAGAAAGGGGACCCACTTATTGACCTACTTACCACAGTCTTTTGTATTATTGTTGCAACCGAGACAATTTTTCCTCCTAAGGGAAATTATAGTGCCAACTGTTCAAATAAAAAGAAAGTTTTTCCATTTATGTCATCTAAATGAACAAAAATGAATGAAAAATGGAAGAACAGATGAATAGCATGGTACTCACTCTTTATCAACTAGTCATATTCTGTTTTGCCACTTTATCTTCCTATAGTATACATTAAAAAAATCAATAGATGTGCAAGTATATCTACTGTGTGTATTATATATAGGCACTGCTACAACCAAATCCCACCACCCATTAATATTTGATCTTTGCACCTATAGAGTCTTGTGCCTTTCATTTATTTGTTTGTTCAATGAAGATTTATTTATTACTATCATCTGCCACGGGGATATAGTAGTGAGCAAAACATTATGGTCCCTGACCTCATGGAATTTAATATCTAATAAGACAGCCCTGGTCAGTTAGCTCAGTCGGTTAAGAGCATCATCCTGAAACAACAAGGTTCCGGGTTCAATCCTGGGTCAGGACACACGGGAAGCAGCCAATGAGTGCATGGCTGCGTGAAACAGCAAATAAATGCTTCCTTTCCTCCTGCCCTCTCTTTCCCTTAGTCTCTGTCTCTCATAAAATTAAATTAATTAACCCCGGGCCAGATAGCTCGGTCTGTTGAAGCGTTGTCCCAGAAAGTGGAGGTTACCAGTTTCATTCCCCGTCGGGGCACATATAGGAGCAACATCATGTTCCTGTCTTTCTCTCCTTACCTCTCTTTCTATCAAAAAAAATTCTAATAGGAGAGACATATCGTGATTAAACAAATAATTGCAAATGCTAATGTGCAATTTTTAAAGTTTTTTTTTCTTTTTATTTTATTCATTTTAGAGAGGAGACACAGAGTGAGAGAGAGAGAGAGAAAGAGAGAAAGGGGGGAGGAGCTGGAAGCTCAACTCCCATATGTGCCTTGACCAGACCAGTGCAGGGTTTTGAACTGGCGACCTCAGTGTTCCCAGGTCGACGCTTTATCCACTGCACCACCACAGGTCAGGCCCTAATGTGCAATTTTTAAACTGTGATATGTGCTACCATTGGATAACTGTGAGATATGCAGCCCTTGGTATATAATGGGGCAGGGAGGGGTTCCCCTGCTTTAGGGAAAAGGATCAGGGTAAAAAGCATGCTTTAGCTGAAATCTGAAGAAAGGGCAACAGTAAAGCAACTGCAGGGTGTTGGAGTGGGGGAAAGGGAGCATTCTGAGCCAGAGAAGCAGCAAGCAGTGAACAAGCCCTGGGGTGGGAGAGAGCAGCACATGGAGAACTGCAAGGTCTCATGTCTGGTTCACAGAGTACTGAGGAGGCTTTGAGACAAGTCCGGAAAGACAGGCAGGGGTCTGATTAAGCAGAGCCTTCTAGGTTAGGGTCAAGATGTTAGCATTTGCCCGAAAAGGAATGTGCAGCTTTTGAAGGCTTATAAAAGGGGTGTGGCATGATTAGGCTTGTTTCTTAAAGCTCAATCCACTTGCATTATGGAGAGAATAGATTGGAGGGGTCAGGCAAGAGTGGATGCAGGGATACTAGTGACATCACTGCCGCTGGTGATGGGTCACACTCACATAACCCATACTCATTTATCATCCTTCCCCTGGGGACTTTCTGGCTACGCTAAGGAAGTGCCTCTAGAGTTTAACCCTGTCTGCTCTCAGGCAAATAAGCTCAATGAATTTTTAAGAACCATCCCAAATTCATAATTCCTTTTAATTATGTAGGAAATAAATAGGCCTGATTGCAATGGTCAATATAATTAGTTCTGTGATTAGTTGAATTGCAATGCCTTACTAATTGTGATGACTCTTTCAGATATGCTCACCTCTGGGCACAGTAAACAAATCATGAAAGGTAGCCCCTTGGTACCCAGCAATTTCAAAGAAATGGTAAGGATGGGCATGCCAATTAGGGAAACCAGAGTTCCTGTGCATTTCCCCCTTGTCTTAGAACCCAGGTTTTGCCTGAGTTCTACAGTTCAGCAGGGGCCACGTAAAGTCTAAATGGAAGGTGGGGTTCTTGCAAGAGGAAGAGCATATAAAGATGTTAGTATTTGGAAATTTCCTGAAATTTTGGTCATTCATTTTAAATAATATTGTTATTATTGGAGCAACTATCAAATAGGACTAAGGAGATCAATGTTGCTGTCGATAAACAAATCCTGCTGAACACTGATGAAAGTTGTCTCCCTAGGAGAATGTAAATATACTTCAAATCTGATTCCATAACAATTTCTGAGGCTTCTCTTTTGGACTTGTCTCCAGAGTCCCTTGTTAGCATGTAAGAATATCCTCATTACTTGAAAAATCACACCTCAATTTTTGCTGCAAGTTGTAGGGGCCAGCTTAATTACCAATTTATTTTCTTTAGTGGCTTCTAAAAATACTTATTTTAAGGCTTCTAGATTTAAAACATGAGTAAAAACTGATGTGTGCCTGCATTGTGTAGTTTCTTGGCTGTAAAAGTTTCCCAGCTGTGAGCTGGGATTCAGGTTTCTTCTGCTTCTGAATTTAGGTTGGAAGGTTTCCTTGTGCTGCCAGTTAATATTTAATGACTTTGGCTACTTACAAAATCAAATCCCCTCCAATGACTGGGTTTGCTGTCACTGAGGACATTCATAAACATATTTGCTAGCCCCAGAGCAAATAACAAGTGGTGGGTAAGTTCCTAAAAACACTTTCCACAGGCAGCACACTATAATGTGTATGTGTGACCTTCCAAGTGGTATACAAGAGACGCTACTTTGAAATATGTTGCTATTACAATGTCGTGTGTGTGTGTGTGTGTGTGTGTGTGTGTGTGTGTGTGTGTGTGTGTGTGTTGATAGGATGGGGTGGAAGCCCACATAGCCTTTTCTACGAATGAGTAGGTCGTACAGGATAGGTTCAATTTTCACTCAAAATGTGTTTTCTGGGAACACATTATGACAGTAATGACATCAGCAATACCACCACCTATATTTGCTTCATATCTTAGTATCTTATCGTTTTCAGAGCACTCTTTCACCCAGAAAGAAAAAAAAACATTTATTCCTGATGTGTCATGTATATAAAAATATGTGAATTCTTTTATTTAGAAAACCTTGAAATTCTGTTTTATGGTATTATTATATTTTATATTTATTACTTAGTACAATTCATATAGCATTAAATGACATGTATGAGAAAAATAAATGACCTAAGCAAAAAATTTTTATTTATGTGTGCTGGATAGGATGCCAAGAGATTTCATAGGTTTAGTCCATGTTGAGAAAATAGAGGCTAGTTTGTTTGTTTTTCCTGCTCTTCCATATAAATCTATAGTTTTTGTCAACTACTAAAGGAATTTCCAAGCTACCACTAGTTCAATGTAACAACTGCAAGAACTACTCTAATCTCTCATGGGATCTCATAAGCATATTAATATGCATATTAATGCAGAACACTAAGAAGCTTCTGCATAGCAAAAGAAACTGGCAACAAAACAAAAAGACAGCCAACCAAATGGGAGATAATATTTACAAATAATAGCTCAGACAACAGGTTAATATCCAAAATATGTAAAGAACTCACAAAGTTCAGCAACAAACAAGCAAACAATCCAATTTAAAAATGGGTAGAGGACCTGAACAGAAACTTCTCCCAAGAGGACATACAAATGGCCAACACATATATGAAAAGATGCTCATCTTCATTAGCTATTAGAGAAATGCAAATCAAAACTACAATGAGATACCACCTCACACCTGTTAGATTAGCTATTATCAACAAGACAGATAATAACAAGTGTTATAGAGGCTGTGGAACCCTCAATCACTGCTGGTGGTCTAGTAAACCGGTCTAGTCATTATGGAAAAAAATAAGTGGTTCCTCAAAAAATTAAGAATAGAACTACCTTATGACCCAGTAATTCCTCTACTGGGTATATACCCCAAAAAACTCAAAAACATAGATACACAAAGACACGTGTACCCCCATGTTCATCACACCATTGTTCACAGTGGCCAACACATGAAAACAACCAAAGTTTTCCTCAATAGAGGATTAGATAAAGAATATGTGGTACATATATACAATGAAATGCTACTCAGCCACAAGAAATGATGGCATACATATTGGCTCTGGTCAGTTGGATCAGTGGTAGAGCGTCAGCCCAACATGTGGATGTCCCAGGTTTGATTCCTGGTCAGGGCACACAGGAGAAGTAGCCATCTGCATCTCCACTCCTCCCCTCCCCTTCTCTCTCTCTATCTCTCTTTTCCTCTCCTGCAGCCATGGTTCAATTGGTTCAAGCACATTGGCCTTAGGCACTGATGATGGCTCCATGGAGCCTCTATCTCAGGTGCTAAAAATACCTCGGTTGTGAGCATGGCCCGAGATGGGCAGAGCATCAGCCCCAGATGAGGGTTGTTAAGTGGATCCCGGTCAGGGTGCATGAGGGAATCTGTCTCCTATCTCCCCTGCTCTCATTTGGAAAAGAAGAAAGAAAAAAAGAAATGATGACATTTTGCCATTTATGACAACATGGATGGACTTTGAGAACATTATACTGAGTGAAATAAGCAAATCAGAAAAAGCTAAGAACTATATGATTTTACACATAGATGGGATGTAAAAATAAGACTCATGGACATAGATGAAAGTGAAGTGGTTACCAGGGGGAGTGGTTGTGGGAAGGGGAGTAAAGAGAGACAAAGACATGATGACAGAAAATGATTTGACTTTGTGTAAGGAGCACACAAAACAATCAACAGTTCAAATGCTGAAACCTATGTACTCTTATTGATCAATGTTACCTCATTAAATTAAATTTTCTAAATTAAATGTTTTAAAAAGAAAGGAAAAATGCATTACCATTATATCTAGTCTCCCTAACATCCTTGAGTAGACAGGATTCTCACCATCCAAAGGAAACATGACTCTCAAAGACCTCTCTGCAGCCCGGAACTCTCTACTGAGCTCCAGACTTCTTTAGCACACAATCTATTGGGCGACTCCACATGGATGCCCCAGAGACATCTAGAAGTCAATATAGATGATAGGCTTTTTTATTTTTCAAACTATTTTTTGAGAGAGGCAGGGAGACAGAGACAGGAACATTCATTGCTCCTGTATGTTCCCTGATTCGAGCCAGCAACCTCTGTGCTCCCAGGACGATGCTCCAATTTACCAAGCCACCTGGCCAGGGCTTATTTTATTTTATTGTTATTTTTTTTAGAGACAGAGTGAGGTAGGGAGAGAGAGGGGAGGGGGAAGAGGAGCATTCATTTGTTGTTTCAATCAGTCATGCATTCATTGGTTGCTTCCTGTGTGTTCCCTGACCAGGGATGGAACCTGCAATCTTATTGTTTCCAGACCACGCACTTAACCTTCTGAGCTAACTGGACAGGGCATTTTTAAAAAGATTTTATTTATTGATTTTAAGCAGTAGGGAGGAGAAGTATCAAGTCATAGTTGCTTCACTTTAGTTGTCCATTGGTTGCTTATTTTATTTACCTTGATCAGGCAAGGCTAGGGTTTCGAACTGGCAACCTCAGCATTTCTGGTTGACATTTTATCCACTGCACCACCAGGTGAGATGATAGACTTTATTATTTACTCCCAAATCCTCACCTGTTCACTTTGCCCATGAGATCCATACTCTGCTATTCTCAGCCCAGCCCTATGTCCTGGGAGACTGATCTCTACAGACTGAAACTTCGGGTTTGCATGTGAGTTTCACCTACAGGAGGTCCTGGCAGAAGATGAGGAGTGGAAGGGGTGAGAGGCAGGGCATTTACCCCTCCTTGCTTTGTGAAGTTTTGGCTGGATCTCTTCCACGGCTCCTAGAGCTCACAACTTGTCTCTGGCAATTCTGTTTCTTTCCCTGTCTCTTCCAGCCTTGGGATAGTAATAGCTTCCCACTGTTGCTGGACCTGGGGTGTCTCAATATCTCTCATTGATTCCCTTAAATATGCTCATACAGCTATGAAAAGTTTCTTCAAAAATCCCAGGTAAGCCTGACCTGGCCATGGTACAGTGGATAGACCATTGGGCTGGGACGCAAAGGACCCAGATTTGAAACCCTGAGGTCACTGGCTTGAGTGCGGGTTCACCAATTTAGGCACAGGGTTGCTGGCTTGAGCATAGGATCATAGACATGACCTCATGGTCACTGGCTTGAGCCCAAGGTTGCTGGCTTGAGCAAGGGATCACTTACTCTGCTGTAGCCCCCCAGTCAAGGCACATGTGAGAAAACAATCAATGAACAACTAAGGTGCTGCAATGAAGAATTGACACTTCTCATCTCTCTCCCTTCTCGTCTGTCTATCCCTGTCTGTCCCTCTCTCTGTCTCTCTCTCTCTCTGTCTCTGTCCCAAAAAAGAAAAAAAAATCAACAACAAAAAAAACCCCAGGTGAGTGAGTCATGTGTTCCCTGCTGGGACCCAGATCAACACACTACCCATCCTTATTTAATGGCTTTTTATATCAGCTTTGTTTTACAAGATGTACCGTATTTCCCCATGTATAAGACATACATTTTTCCAAAAAATTCGTGGTCTAAAAACTGGATATGTCTTATACAGTGGTTGCAGATTTTTACTTGCATTTCCTGCTTTTTTGTGCTTGTTTTTGCACTTATCGTTGAATACAGTGATTCGTCATCAGACACAGATGAGGACAAACTAATGAATGGGAGTTTTGACAGTGATGAGGAGTTGGATGAATTTTATGATGAATAAAACTTGAGTTCAATAACTTTATATCATACTTTTTTTTTCAAATTTTGGGCCCCAAAATTAAGGTGCATCTTATATATGGGAGCATCTTATACATGGGGATATATGGTAACCTCATTGCTTTCTGCCTGGGACACCTGTCCTGTAGCCTTCTCCTAACTGCTGCTTGTTCCTCCAGACTCATGTCAGGGGTTCCCTACACATCTGTGTTAGGTGTGTCCAAGCTGGCGAACTTTTGCTCAAGCCAGATGGGCCCGCGCTCAAGCTGGCAACCTCGGGGTCTTGAACCTGGGTCTTCCGCATCCCAGTCCAACACTCTATGCACTGCGTCGCTGCCTGGTCAGGCTGGTTGTGTTTTTGTTTTTTCTTTTAAAGAAACCTACTGACTATAAATTTGAAGAGGGAAGCTGATGTGGGGACCATATATTCTGCAGAATGCTGGGTAATAGGAACCAGGGAAATACATTTTAAACCTAAACCTAAGAAAAAACAATAATCCAAACATAATTTGCTAAAAGTAAAACAGCGGTGTGGACTAACTAAAGTTGTGTGTGAACAGAATTAAAAATTTTCCAGCTGACCAGCACTCCAAGCAGCTAGAACCATGATGGCAAACCTATGACACACGTGTCAGCACCGACATGTGTAGCCATTTTCAATGACACCCGGCCGCATACCAGAGAAGTATGGGGCTGCATGCTGAGAAGAACGTTTTATCTTCAGCTCCTGCATGGCCAGGTGCAGGAGCCGAGGATAAAACATTTGCTGTAGTGTAAACACTCTGTGCTGGAGGTCTGTAGGCCAAAACAACAGAACTCCAGCACAGAGCGTCTAGTTCTGGGACTTCTGGTTAGGCCGTTATTCTTGAAGTGACATACCACCTGAGTTATGCTCGGTTTTTTGGCGAATTTTGACACACCAAGCTCAAAAGATTGCCCATCACCGAGCTAGAAGAATGATGTTAGCTCAATGTAACTGGCTGTTATCTCTCCCAAGAAATCTAATTTTTACTGCTGTGCTTTGAAATCTGGTGGCTCTGGAGAGGATCTGGATTGTGATCTGGATTTCCTTCCCATGCACAAATGCTGTTCTCAATGCCAGTTGGACCATCACTTGCATTTTTTAAGAATCTGCTTTGAAATCAGAGAAGGGATGTAGCCACACTTTCCAGGTGCAAGGGTGCTGGCTATGATTCTTTTATACTTCAGCTTCAAGTTTTGCATGAAGGCAGACACTACATTTCATCACTGGGAAGGAGAATTTCTAATGCCAAGCAGAACGCAGGATTAAAATTATACTTGCATTGAAGTTCTAAAAATGAATGCAGTTCAGAGCAGCCAAAATCTGACTCTTGAATGAGGAGATTTTTTTTTTTTTTAATATCAAAGGGTCCTTACTACACGTATGGTGTCATGACAATAGTATCACCTTCAGTGGTTCCCTCAAAGATAATGTTATAGAAACATGATCAGAATACATGAAGATTTGGCATTTATTTGATGAGCCAGCGATCAACCTATTGCATGTCTTTTTTGTGTATTTTTTAACTTTTGATAAATTGCATAAATAATAGCTTAGAAAAATTAAAACATGCAAAAGAAAAAAAATTAAAGAAACTTACCAGTAATTTTTTCTTTCAAGTATCAGCACTGCCTTGTAGTTATTTTAATTCAGTGATATACCCAATTGTATTAAAGAGGGAGTGCAAAGAAATTTTTGAGACAAAGAACGAAAAGGTTTCCTGCTCATAAACCTTTGCTGAAAGAGTTCAAAGAACTGTCAATCAAGAAAGAAATTAAACCCAGATGGCATAATGAGATATAAAAAAACATTATTACAAAGGTAATCTTATTTATAAAAGTATTACTGTAAGTACTTAATGTGTGTGAGTGGAGGTTAAACAAACAAACATTAAAAAAGAGCATAGAAATTAACTTTAGATTGTGCTTAAGAGTTAACACAATAAGATTAAAAATGTAATGTAAAACTTATAGACTGGTAGAGAAAAAAGACTCCTAGAGAAAAATCTAGTAGAAAAACATCAATTCAATAAAAATCTGTGTCTTAGTCTGCTCAAACTGCCATGCAAAATACCATAGGTTAGATGGCTTAAACAGCAAACATTTATTTTCTCACCGTTCTTAGAAATCCAAGACCAAAGTACCAGCCAATTCAGTTCTTAGTGAAGATTCCCTTCCTGGATTGCAGGCAGCCATCTTTTTGTTGTATGCTCACATGAAGGAGAGACAGAAAACAATCTCTCTGGTTTCTCTTCTTAAAAGGACTCTAATTCTACCATGAAGTCCTCATCCTCACACCTTACCTAACTCTAATGAACCTAAGATCTCATTTCCAAATACATTAAAGTTTAGGGCATCAACATATAAATTTTGAGAGAGCACAACATAAACATTAAGTTTATAAGTGTCAGTAAAGGAAAATAAGGAACCAAAACAACAAAATAAAAAGCATACAAAATAAAAATCACAAAACTCAATGATAGAAGAATCAAAATGCAATTTATTTGTTTGCTGGCATACTATCTACTATTTAAAAGTAAAGACAATTGATCAATATATATGCATCCATAAGAACAGATATCTCAAAACTAAATGTTGAATAAAAAGAGCAGGATTCTGGAGGTTAAGTAGAATATGACTTCATTGGTATAAATATTAAACAGAGGAAACAATAGCCTGTGTTTTCTACATGGATATTTACTAAATGCATAAAAAACACAGACCCAAGGATTAAAGATATAGGTACCAACCTCAGGGGAGTGGAAGAAAAAAAAGAAAAGGGAGTTGAGAAAGAGTGAAAAGAAATTTTCGTTGTATCTGCAATTTTTTAATGCCTTCTGAATGGCGGGTCGGGTATTAAGTGTTGAAGATGGCATGATGAGCAGAAACAGACAAGGTTCTTGTCTTCATGGAACTGCCTGAAAGGAAGTCAGATGTTAATCAAATAGTCATTCACAAAATCATAAATGATAACTGTGATACGTTTAGGAAGGGTGGTAGGGAGTGCAGGAGTGGAGTCGAAGGTAGCACTCTATATACAGAGACCAGCCCATGCAAACGCCTGGCAGTGGAGTGGGCATGGGGAGGGCAGTCACTAGGGAACAGGGAAGAGGGATGGGGCTGAGCGGGGACACGAGGCCAGACCATTTAGGTCTTGTTGGCCACACGAAGGGCTTCATTTCTATCTTTAAAGCAGCAGAAAGTCATTGAGAGGCTCATGACATCATTTGAGGACTGTAAGCGATAGCACTGAATGAGAAGTTCTCTTGGATAACTCAGTTCCCACCCTGATGGCTCAATTTCTTCATCTGTAAGGCAAAGGGGTTGGATAAGTGTTTTGGGGGGAGGTTGTGGTCAAAGGGGAATGAAAAGGGAGACTTCTGAACTAAACCAGATTACAAACATGACCATCTTCCAAAAAGGGCACAGAGCAGTGCGGGCAGCATCTGTAAGCTTTGCCTCACTTCTCCTTCCAAACTTATTTTCCCAGGAATTTCCTGAGGCCTCTCTGAAGACTCCTGACCTGAAACATTCACAAGTTGAACCATCAGAAAGGATTACTTCTGTTTTGACTGAACTCTCCACTGCATTTGCTAAGATGGAGCAATTAAATAAAAAAATTACCAAAGCAAATGGATTGGATTGTGCTAGCTACAAAAAACAATTTGAAAACAACTTTTATGTGTCTGATGTTTTTCCCAGTTTTTTAAAGAATATTTGAAAATTGGTTGTTGTTCACCAGTGATTTTCAAATTTCCTCACTGAAAGCATTTCATGTTGTAACCTAATACATTCACATATAGGCTAAAACAGAGTTCCACAGCACATTATATCTTCTCTGTATACTCTAATATATTCTATTCTCTGACCTGCTTGATATACTTTTTTAAATGCTGGTTGGGCCTGACCTGTGGTGGCGCAGTGGATAAAGCATTGACCTGGGAACGCTGAGGTTACCAGTTCAAAACCCTGCACTGGTCTGGTCAGGGAACATATGGGAGTTGATGCTTCCAGCTCCTCCCCCCTTTCTCTCTTTCTCTCTCTCTCTCTCTCTCTCTCTCTCTCTCTCTCTCTCTGTCTCCTCTCTAAAAACAATAAATATGCCTGACCTGTGGTGGCGCAGTGGATAAAGTGTCGACCTGGGAACACTGAGGTCGCCAGTTCAAAACCCTGCACTGGTCTGGTCAAGGCACATATGGGAGTTGATGCTTCCAGCTCCTCCCCCCTTTCTCTCTCTCTCTCTCTCTCTCTCTCTCTCTCTCTCTCTTCCTGTGTCTCCTCTCTAAAATGAATAAATTTAAAAAATGGATAAAAAATAAATAAATGAAAAATAAAGAAATTAAATGCTGGTTGGAACCTACTCAATTGATTTCAAGACTCATTTAATGTCTCATGACTCACAGTTTGCAACACATAGTTATAAACAGTGTCAAATTATTCTGGGGCAATTGAATACTTGCCTGTTGGTCTGGGTCAAGAGAAGAGCAGTGACCATTTGGGGAGAAATGGAAGAGACAGGCTGTGAAAATCTTCCTAGCCTTCTTGGAAAAGTCTGACCCCTATCTGACAAGGGGGTGTAACCAGGGCTTAGCAAAATGAGAGAGTTTCACAAGTGACCAGTTTCGAGTGTGTCCGGTTGCCCAGCTTTTCTTTCACAGGTTCAGTTGCATCCAGAAATCATACTGTCAGCCAAAGGTTGTGGCTTATCTGCTTCAAAGCAGTGTCTTCCCCACCTGCCTCCTGTGTTTGCCCTCTCTGGGGTTCAAGCCAGTCCTTAGGAAGTTCTCTAACTCGCCTGGATTATGAATTTATATCCCGTTCTCTTTCCCTTTACCCCCGCCCCCCAGATGGTGACTGTCCTCTCCAACTCAGCGTCACCAATGAGAGCAACATCTCCCAAAAGAAGGGGTGAGGTCATGCCTTATTAAAGCAAAGGTTTGCCCAGCAAGCAGGGAAGAGACAGAAAGCCTGCTATCTGAAAAAGAAAAGTTCAGGATTTAAGAATAAAATGCCTGGCCTGACCTGTGGTGGCGCAGTGGATGAAATGTCGACTTGGAACACTGAGGTCACGGATTCAAAACCCTAGGCTTGCCAGGTCAAGGCACATAGGGGAGTTGATGCTTCCTGCTCCTCTTCCCTTCTCTTTCTCTCTCTCTCCCTCTTTCTCTCTAAAATGAATAAATAAAGTTTTTTAAAACAGAAAAAAAACGTCAGTTTTTCATTTCTTCTACAAATAGCAACCAGCTACCCCCTGAGACTGAAGGTAAGAATATCAGGACTGAGTCATTGATTCAAAGGACATCATGATAATACAGAACAGACAGCACCATGATCTGCTATAAAATATCTTCATGGATTCAATTGCACAATGCTTTAAAAGGACCCCTCAAGTTCAGCAATATCGTGTATGTGACATTTCCACTGACGGGAAGCAAGCATTTACATTATAGGCACTGCCTCCTAAAAAGCCCATTTCCTCACCTAATGTCAAGGTTGCTGTTGGTGCTGAGTGGAAGGGCATTTCTATTTCTCCCACTGTAAATGCTGTATTTCTTTCAATATTAAGGTTAATGAGGGCTGGGGCCCTGTAATCTACATGAGTAGGTTAATTCTCATGTGTCCTAGATAGTTGAGCGAGAGAGAGAGATTTAGAACCTGGGCTGAAGGGGGATGCACACACGGCCTGACCGGAAATGAAGGCGTGCATGTGGAGGAAACAAGGAGAATCCTTGTGGAAGGGTCTCCTCCCTCAGCTCCACCACCTATGCGGCAAAGATGCCGAATGCCAGCATTCTCCCTGTGTGTGACTGAGAGATGCCAGTTCACAGGTATGTGAGTTAAAGTTTGATTAGATTATGGTAATAGAAAAATTTTGTCCAAAAGTGACAGGGTTGTTATGATATTGCTGGTGGGACACAAATCACAAGTGTGTTTTTAGAAGTGGAGATACAGCTTGAGTTGATCTCATGTCCTGTTACCAAGGGCATGGATTTGCCGTTAGAAATATCTTTATTAATGAAGTGAAAAGTTCACTTATAAGTGAATGAGACTAATTTTACCCATCCATTCAAAATGATAACACATTTTGCCCAAAGGCAAAGGAATGTGGCCCCTGCCATGGCTTTCTCCACCATTCAGCCTACCTTCAACATTGTTGTGATGGAAATGGTGAGCTGGGAAGGTGAGAAAGCACAGAACTTCCTCCTGTTTGTTAAGCCCCTTCCATAAAGGCTTTGCTGTTACCTTTAAATATTTTGATGCTTTTTTTTTTTAAATCAATGCTGATAAATAGAATGATTTGGGATTTATTCATGCTGACACTCTCTAACTGTGCCAGACTCTCTGTGCTAGAAAAACATGGTTTAATAAAAGTCTAGTAGTAGAAACAGAAAAAAGAAAAGAAGATAAGCAAATACCTTGACTCACTATTAGTATAAAATTCCAGAACAGACAAAACTAATCTTTAGTGCCAGAAAGAGTTGTCTGGGGTGGAGGTGGAAAGGATTAAATTTGGAGAAGCAGAAAGGAATTTTGGAGGCTATGAAATGTGTTATATTTTCACTGGGGTTGTGATTACCGGGTATATACATTTGTCAAAACTTGTTGAATTGTGTGCTTAAGATGAGCACATTTTATTGTACGTAAATTAAACCTCAATAATATTAAGTTAAAGCAAAAAAATTGTATCTGTGATATAAAGAAAAGGCACCAAGAGTGGAGGCGAGGCGGGGGTCCAGCTTGGATGGGGTATCTCAAGAAAGCTGTTCTGCAAATGAGGCTTTCCAACACTGGGAGGAAAGAGGCCCACACAGAAGGAATCACACGAGCAATGGCCCTGATCATTTTCCTTATTTATTTATTTATTTTACAGTAGAGGACTTTATTAAGAAAAAAGTCATAAATGTGCTCTTCCCTGCAGAGAAGGTATATCCAACCAGGTGATCCCGCCAAAGTCCTTCTAGGTGGGGGTACAGATGACTAAGAGCTAAAAGGTATGAGGTTTCTTTTCAAGATGATGAAAATGTTCTGAATTTGATTGTGATCGTAGTAGCACTTATCGGTGAATATACTAAAAACAGTTGAATTGTATACTCTATGTGAGTGCATTGTATGGTCTGTGAGGCTATATTTTTTTAAAATAGGTAATATAATTGTATGATGAGGCAGGTTTAGGTGCACACTTTGGACATAAGCTAAAGCAAAAACACCTGGATGAAATCCTTCATTTTTATTTTCTTTGCATCCTGCTCACATGTTGAGCCGCCGAGCTGTCACTGGAGTAACTTTACATAGATTTTCTATTTCCTTCATGTGCCCAAGAAAAACAAAACTCACTTTATCCTCCCAAAAGTACAATGAAATCACCTAATAATAGATTTCCATTTCTGACAGCATGGCACGTGGACACCCTGAGAAACAGTCCCAACTGAAATGACAAAAATTATAGATTCCACTGCTTATTTTAAAGGTATTATTCAGCTGGCATAACATCACCTCAGAGCCCTAAAACAAAAGGGGAATCCTGGGGAAGTGGGTGTCCAAAGCTGGCGATAACTGTCAAAAAGAGGTAGGGTCTGCAGTGGTGACAAACAATCTCAGTGGCTGACACAACAGTTGATGTCTCATCCATGCTTCATGTCTGCAGGGCCCGGTTCATTCTGTCCTGTGGGGACCCGGGCTGACGGAGGCTTCCATCCAACCTGTGCGTATTGCAGCAGGTTTTGGAAGCCTTAGATCATGCTTCATTCTCTTGGAATGTGGATGCTTATTTTATTTTTTGTATCCTCCCTATTAAGATTTATATTTAAAGTAAACACTCATCAAGTCTTTCTTACTGAATACCTCACCCCTACCAATCTATGGCTCTCTTACTGGAATCTGCATAGTATATTTCAGTGACAGAGCTCCCTTTATGAAACATCAAACCAGTTTAATACACAAGGGAATTGGCACGGGTAATGGGTATAAAGACGATATGGCCTGACCAGGTGGTGGCGCAGTGGATAGAGCGTCGGACTGGGATGCAGAGGACCCAGGTTCAAGACCCTGAGGTTGCCAGCTTGAGCGCAAGCCCATCTGGCTTGCGCAAAAGCTCACCAGCTTGGACCCAAGGTCGCTGGCTCCAGCAAGGGGTTGCTCGGTCTGCTGAAGGTCCGCAGTCAAGGCACATGTGAGAAAGCAATCAATGAACCACTATGGTGTCGCAACGAAAAACTAATGATTGATGCTCCTCATCTCTCTCCGTTCCTGTCTTTCTGTTCCTATCTATCCCTCTCTCTGACTCTCTCTCTGTCCCTGTAATAAAAAGAAAAAGAAAAAAAAAGAGGATATGGCTTCCTTTTGCTGTAAAATTTTAACAGTTTTAAAACAAGTTCTTTCAACTAGAGAGAAGGTTCAAAGTGGCATGAAAGTTCTTCTTCCACAGAATTCAGGAAGCCAATTTGGATTTTTAAAAAGGCCCTGTAATGTAAGGCCATAATGATGATTAATTAAACTCTTCAAACCCTCTGTCAAGAAATAATGCTTTTTCTTAGTTCATGCATCGAGGCCAGTCTCTCCTTTGGCAGATGAAGAAGAATCTACCTGTATATTCTTGGCCCTTGCAGAATGTACTCCCTAAGTTCCCTAGTTGCTCTTGGATGCATCTTTCGGTGAGGATCTCTGCTCACTAGACTATTCTGGATCCAAATGCCAGAATTTACCTTCTTTAAATATCACATACAGTGATGGAAAATGATTTATTTTTGGGTGACGGGTACACGACACAATCAACAGTTCAAATGCTATAGAAATGATCACTTGAAACTTATGTACTCTTGTTGATCAATGTCACCCCATTACATTTAATTTCTAAATTTAAAAAATATGCAGTGAACCACTTCTCTTCTCTGAAAATGTCATCAGCAAAAGTCATATTCTTTCATATCAAATCCAAATTCCCACACTTGTCTTTCAGTTCTTCCACAGCACAAAAACACATGTATGTGCACATAATGTATGATTGTATACTATATACTATCTATAAACATAAGACTATTAATAATAATGATTATAGAACATTAATTAAAGCCCTACGATGTGCCAAGACCCGAACATAAGATCAACCTCATCCTGCTTAATTCTCACAGCAATTATGAAGGGCATTTTTGTTATTTGTGTTTTATAAGCAAGAACACAGCACATCTGTATTTCCAAAACCCATACTCTAGCCTTACCGGGTCCCCACTGATGTAACTGTTGCATCCCAGTATATACCGCTGCTCGAGTCAGGTCTCCCCACCACATCCTTTCTCCAAAACCACCATCTGCTCATTCAGTCTACCTCCCTTTCTCCCAGAAAACTCCCAACACTTTTTAAGACCAAGAGCAAACCGTATCTTTGGTGTGATGCCTTCTTCCCAGTGTAAGACTGGAGATATGTTCGTATCACCTTAAAGTCTGAATTTCCTTGAAAACACAGAGTCCACTCCAGCAGCAGTCCACTTCCTGCCTGCGCCCACTAAACCCACCAGCACATCCTGTCCTTGCTGCTTGCGGAACCCATCTAAACTTTGCCCACCCTTCTCCTCACCTCCATGACTCCTTCAGGTTCAAGTCCAGCATTGCCCACCTGCACCGAGGTCAGAGCCTCCCAGTGATTTACTTGCCTCCACTCTTGCTTTTCCAATCCAGGCTCCTTAGAATCCCTAGAATGAGCTTTTTAAATGTGTTATATATTTCATGCTTAAAACCTTTTAGCATCATTCTGTCACAGAATAAAATCCAAACATCTTTTCACAGTCTAGGCCCCATAAGACAGGTGTTCTGACCACGTCTCCAGGATCAGTCACTCTGCTCCTCAGCCCCCATCACTTTCCATCCACTTGGCCCCTCTCACTTCTTTGGACATGACAGTCTCTCCCACCTCTGAGTCTTTGCAGGTGTCATTGCCACTGCCTGCTTATCCCATTCTTCAGGTCTCAGATTTAGTGTTAGTCTGCTCTTGAGGAATACAAGTAAAGGACAGGTAAATGTCATTATAATGGAGAATGTCATGGGTAACCAACGTTGGGTGCATGACACTTAAAAGAGGTCCAAAGGGTAGATCCTCGGGTTAAAGATGTCTTGGAAAAATTTTGCTATTTTGTGTAAGGCAGGCTTGCTTTTAAATTTCTTTTATGATATCTGCTCTATCATATCTTACCCTACATGATGCTTATACTGTCCTTATCCAATAGTATTTTGAAAATTCTTCAAGTCATATTTCTGGGTTACACACTAAACCTGTTCACTTACTCCTTGCTTATGCTTGACTCCAGAGTCTGCTATCAAGGCCACATTTAAACAGCTTTATTATAACCTTCCCATGGGTTTTGTTTCTGTCTCCCCTCTCCAACCCTGACTCCCATGTAGAGCAATAAGCAACAACACTGTGGAGGAACATGCAGAGCCTTTCTGCTTAACTCTCACCTGCTTCTGCTCCCCTTCCCGGGCAGGGGAGAGGGCCCAGAACCTTAAGGACCCAGAGAGCTGTACTTGAACTGAAGCTCTTTATCCTCCTACTCAACCTTTCTTGCATCTATTGCACACAGAGCTGATGAGTGAACTTCAAGAAGTGTCTTCCAGTATCAGGGTTACCAGTGACCAAAGATATACTTTTTCATTTTTCCAAGAGCTTTTTCCCTGTGTCTTTTTAATGTGAATTTGGTTGCCATAGCAACAACCAAGCTCTGCTGAAGGACCGATTCGTTGTATAGAAGTCTGGAAGATCTTAAGATGAATATAGACAACCTTTGCTCTTTTAGGCCTAAAGGACTAAAAATTTTCTTCCTTTCCTGCCACTTACTAACAAATATTTATAGAATCTATATCATGTTAATCATAAAGTGACTCTGACATTATTTCTTTTTAAACACTGGCTAAATTGGTCATATAGACAGCATTGGGTTCCTGGGTCCTTGCGTCTCACTGGAGTCTGGAAAATATTAATCAATCACATATATATATCACCATCCAATAATTCTTATTCTGGTCTCCCAGTTTTGCTGAGTCAAGTCATTGTTCTCAAGTCATTTTCAGGGTCTGCTGAACTGGAAGTTGGAGTCATCTGACAATTGGTCCCCTACCATAATTTTCTCTGGTTCTAGCTCATTGGGTATGGTCTTTATGTCATTTGGTTCCTTTCCTTTGGAGAATTACCCCTCCCCCACTAAATATTATTGACTGGTCTCTATGGTAATATACCTCAGTCCTCAAACCTGGCCAGACTGAAACTTCCCTGGAAATTTTGTCAGAACTATATGGGAAGACACTTTTTTCATACAGATGCTGATAAATTGGTAAGCTATGACTCTTGGGCCATGATGTCCAACATGTAGGAAAATCCTCTATTGGTTGATTTGGGCTACCATAATATAATAGCACAAATTGGGTGGCTCAAACAACAGACCCTTATTTTCTCACAGTTCTGAAGCCTAGAAGTCCAAAATAAGGGTGCCGGCAGGGTTGATTTCTGGTGAGGCTTCTTTGCATGCCTTCTAGATGGCTACCTTCTTGCTTTGTCTTCACCTGCTCTTTCCTCTGTGCATGCACAATCCTGGTGTCTCTTCTTCTTAAGAACATCAGTCTTATCTGATTAGGGCCTCAGTTGAGACCTCAGTTAGCATTAATTACCTTCTTAAAGGTCCTAGCTCCAAATACAATCACATCTGGGGGTTAGGGTGTCAGCATATGAATTTTGGGGGGTTACAATTCAGTCAATAACAGATCCCATAGAAGAAATGGAGAGAAAGGTAGAGGCCCAGTGATGCTATTTTAGGTTAGGCACTGGGTACAGTGAATTAACCCTACCCTTCTAAATACTCTATTTGCTTTGCAATTCTCTTTTTCTCTCAAACTCAACTCTCTTGATTATTTAAACACATCTACATAACCATTGCTAAGAAAAATGACAAAGGTGTTTTAGTGTATTAGAAATGAAGAAAAACACTCTTTTCATCATAAACTGAGAAGAATTATCATGATATATATTTTTATTTATTTATTTATTTATTTATTTATTTATTTTTACATTGCATCTTAACCAAAGACATATTCATCACAGGATATCTCCATTATTTTACACATATGAAGGTGGCATTAAGAAAAACTCTGTTGCCTGACCTGTGGTGGAACAGTGGATAGAGCGTCAACTTGGAATGCTGAGGTTGCTGGTCTAGGGATGCCTGATCAAGGCATGTACGAGAAGCACTACAAGTTGATGCTTCCCACTCCCCTTTCTCCATCTCTCCTCTCACTTACAATCTTGAATAATAATGATAATGGCAACAACTTACTAAATATGTATCCAATGAGCCTAAAACACTGCAAATTTTCAATACAGACTCCCACAAGGTGTAAGACAGAGTGATAGACTGGAGTTACTCTTTTTCTTTTTGAAAGAAAGAGGGAGAAGGGAGGAGGGAGAGAGAGAAGGATCAACATGTTGTTCCACTTATTTGTGCCACTGATTGCTTCTCATATGTGCCCTGACAAGGGCTTGAACTGACACTCTCAGGATCAACCTGGTGACCCCGGGCTCAAACCAGGGACCTCAGTGCTCCAGGATTGTGCTCTATCCACTGTGCCACCAGCTATGGCGAAAACAGGGTTAGTCTTGATATGCCATGACTAAAGTTTTATGTCTACATGTTTATATTTATAAGTTTAGTTTTAAGTTTTAGTTATCAAGTTTAAAACTAAAGTTTTATGACTACAGACTGTTTTAGAAGCACCATTAGATTAAATGTCAGAAAGTCTGGGTTCTTCTCTGGGGAATTCCACACACAAACTGTTTAACATTGTACCAATTGCTTAATCTCTCTGTGCCTTGATTTCCTTACTAAAAGATAAAGGCTTAGCCTGACCAGGCGGTGGCGCAGTGGATAGAGCGTCAGATTGGGATGCAGAAGATCCAGGTTTGAGACCCTGAGGTCGCCAGCTTGAGCGCGGGCCCATCTGGCTTGAGCAAAAGCTTGCCAGCTTGGACCCAAGGTTGCTCGCTGGCTCCAGCAAGGGGTGGCCTCATCTGCTGAAGGCCCACGGTCAAGGCTCGTGTGAGAAGCAATCAATGAACAACTATGGTGTCCCAATGGCAATGAAAAACTAATGATTGATGCTTCTCATTTCTCTCTGTTCCTCTCTGTCTGTCCCTATCTATCCCTCTCTCTGACTCTCTCTCTGTCCCTGTAAAAAAAAATTAATTAATTAATTTAAAAAATGATAAAGGTTTAATGAAGTCCATCTACATGCTTTGATATCTCGCTAACAACTAATTTGGAAATGAAGAATTTTAAAGCTTCTGCAATGAAGCTAATGTCTACCACTCCTTCCCCAGCCTGCCCTGTGCCCTCCGTGCATGGCTTCCACCCCATTTCCTTCTGCTGGGATTTCCTGCCTGCTCTTCTCCCCTCTCCAGTTCTTAACCATTATTCAAGACCCAGACCCATGTCTGTCTCCTTGAAACCACACACACTGTGGGTTTATGTGGAGTGTATGAAGCCTCTCAAGACAAGAGTACAACTTATTCTTTTGGGTGTTGTCCCCAGAACTCTCCCACCATATAGCAGAGAGCCCAGCATGTAGGAAACCGAATATTGTGTGGCTTTCTGCTCCCTATCTTTCCTCAGGACTTCATAGCCTTAACTCTACTCAACCCAAGATCTGAAGATTTCTAACAAGTAAAGAAACTAAAGATCTTTCTCCAACAAGTCAGTCACTGATTAGGCAGGATTTTCTGGCACCTGGTCTCTTGTGTCTGTTTCAAACCTACAGGGTAGTCCTGATTTGTTTATGAGGTACTGGGGGTGGATCATGGTCAGGCTGAACCGTCAGCCGGCCTCAGAGTCTCCCTCTCCCGGCTAACATGCATAGTCAGGAAGACAACTAAAGAGTCCGAGAATTGATAATTTAAGGTAATTTATATAAAATAATCTTTGGCTTTCTCTCTACCAATAGATATGTGGTTTCTGCAGAGTTATAAAAATAGCTGCAGCATATGCTAAAACCATAATTTCCAATATCATGTGTGGAAACTAATCTTAGAGAATTGTCTAATCTGCCATTTCTTGCATATGTGAAGCTAAGCCTAATCTACTTTTCAGATATGAAATAGGGTCATGATTCTGTCCCAAAGGATAAATCCAAAGTTTAGTGTCATAAATCCTAGCTAAATGTCACGTTAATTTATCTGATGATCTTTGTGGTACTGTACTATTACAATGCACATAGTGTCAAAGCCATCAGTTGAGGAGTTTATAGTCTGAAGTTCACGAACACTGCCCAACACCATGCCTACCCCAAAAGGAAGTAATAGAGGCTTTTATAGGTTGCAAGTCCTGGTCTGGTTTATTTATAAAGCAATAAATATTAGAAGCACAAATAAATTGCACGTGTGTAAACAAACTGTACAATGATTGATGAGAGATGAGGGAGGGTGGGTTGGAAGACTCCAAAAAGCATAATACTGTCATCCCAAACGTCAGGTAGACTAAGAGGGAAGGCACCTTAGAAGCATTTGCGGTGGACGATGGATGGGCCCGCCTCATCATACTCTTGCTTGCTAATCCACATCTGTTGGAAGGTGGACAGGGAGGCCAGGATGGATCCCCCGATCCAGACAGAGTACTTGCGCTCAGGGGGAGCGATAATCTGTGGGAAAAAACAACAAAAAGTTCCAGGGAACTCTGAGGTGCTGAGCAACAGAGCAAGACACGTGCTGGGGCGACTCATGGAAAGAAATATTAGGTATTAATTCACAGCAACATTAAGATACTTTGTACCACAAATTAATTGGGCTGAGTCAAGTTTTATGCCCTTTTCCTCTACTTCATTATTTCTATTACCAAGGACTTTACAAAATGAAATTTTTCATCTCTCTGAACTCAAGTATCACGTGGCAACAAGCTAAATTTCTTACTTCTCTAAACCTGAGTATAAGCTAAAAGCCCCAAAGTTGGAAATTTTTTAAATGTGTTAAAGAATAGGGCTTTTTTCTTCTTCTTCAAAGATTAATTTATATCCACTGTTTGAAAGCACTTTGAAAGGCTTCTATCTTGGGAAAGTGCTAGCAAAATCAAGGGGATAAAGTGCTAGAGAAGTTAAAAGGTAAAGTTTTTAGTAGACAGGCAGCTAAGTGTGAGGGGGAAAGAAGTTAGGGATGCCCTGTGCTTGGAACACCAAGACCTGCTTTGGCTCCCGCTGGCACTGAAGTTCTTTACCTTAATCTTCATGGTGCTGGGAGCCAGGGCAGTGATTTCCTTCTGCATGCGATCAGCTATCCCAGGGTACATGGTGGTACCTCCAGATAAGACATTGTTGGCATACAGGTCCTTGCGGATATCAATGTCACATTTCATGATGCTATTATAAGTTGTTTCATGGATGCCAGCAGATTCCATACCTAGAAACAAGTTTAAAAAAATAAAATCACAGTGCACTTAGGCCATGGGGCCAGTGTGGCAGGGTGAGAACAGGCCTCCTCTATGTTGGTAAACTGTCACCATTTGTCTCTGAAACATATGCCCCTTTATAAGACACACTGAAGGCATGTGTGGAACAGGTGTCTCTGAAAGTGCTCACAGTTAGTCCACAGCGGACTGCCAGGAAGCAAACAATTGTGTTGAGCACCTGTTTGGAGTGAACATTTGCTGTACCCACCAGATGTATGAAGATGTACTGGAGAAGGATAAGACACACTTTTATTTAATTTAAGTTAAATTCATGCAAGTGTTATTGACAGACTAAAATAAGAGCTTCACAAACTTCCTCCTGTAAATCATTCCTTAGGTAAGACGTTTGGTGACATATAAATGTCACTCCTGTTATTCCTATGAGAATTTGACAATGAATAACTTAAAAGGAAAATCCAGCTAGTTGGTAATGGAGTTTATTGGAATAAATCAACACCCCAAGTAATAATCTCTTTCATACAGATAGGGATTATTCAATTGCTACTCTGTTTCATCCTTTTTTCTGAGATGAAGGCAGTGTGTCATCCTTTATCATTTCACTGCAACAGAACTGTGATGACCATTTCTTTAATGAGCCATCAGAGCCTGACACTGTGCAGGACTCCAGGCTATGGCTTCTTTTAACTCAAGGGCCCCTTAAACCTTCTTCATCATAATAGATTTTACTCTGGGACCTCCCCAGATTTCCAGGGCAAAGCTGTTCCTCCGCACCAGACCCTACGACTCACCGATGAAAGAGGGCTGGAAGAGCGTCTCAGGGCAGCGGAAGCGCTCATTGCCAATAGTGATGACTTGGCCATCCGGCAGTTCATAGCTCTTCTCCAGGGAGGATGATGAAGCAGCTGTGGCCATCTCGTTCTCAAAATCCAGAGCAACGTAACATAGCTTCTCTTTAATATCACGGACAATCTCACGTTCAGCTGCAGAAATAAAAGGTATCCCCAGTCAAGCTCTGAAGAATGAAGTCAACTGTGGAAGGTAGATGGACTCACGGGTGACGGGGAAAAGCAGACACGTGCTGTAGCACGAGACACACACACACACTCACCTGTGGTGACAAAGGAGTAGCCACGCTCAGTGAGGATCTTCATGAGGTAGTCAGTGAGATCCCGACCAGCTAGATCCAGACGCATGATGGCATGGGGCAAAGCGTAGCCCTCGTAGATGGGGACATTGTGAGTTACGCCATCCCCAGAGTCCAGAACAATGCCTGTCAGAGGAAATAGACAAGAACCCCCAAATCAGCGGGGCCTGCATTTAGCTGTGTCAAAGCTACTTCCAATTGTGGCTAAGACAAACTAGCACTGGGCATGGATCCAGATAAAGTTAGATTTTTTTACACACAAAGAATAAAAATGAGCATAAGAAATGCTACATCTAAGCCAGCCGTAGCTCATCCTTTTAAATATCGTAGTAGAAAAATTTCCCCAGGACACTTTCAAATGACCATCCCCTTTATCAACCATTAGCACATTAGGTAAGCAACCAGGCGTGTTTTTCTTTCCTCCCATCTAACTTATTGCTCTCTCTTTTGACTCAGACCCTGTGGGGACTGTGGTTCTTTTTAGTAATGTTTGCCCAGGGGCTATGATTTTATGAACATATACCAATGACTGCTGCATTCTAGACTGATACATTGTGCAGATCCTTATCATGTGACAGCACATGCTTTCAGCTCTTACAAATTGCATGTGATCTGAAACTAACCTTATGGTATTGTGGTTTTCTATCTCCCTTAGCACAGCTCTCTTTCCATGGAATATGATAGGAGGATCATTCTTTCTCATTTGGGGGAAATCAATGCACAGCAAGGTTGGTGACTTGGGAATGTGACTAATCAGTGACTGTCTCTAGAGCCCAAACATACCTGTGGTACGGCCAGAAGCATATAAGGACAGCACTGCCTGAATGGCCACATACATGGCGGGGACATTGAAGGTCTCAAACATGATCTGGGTCATCTTCTCACGGTTGGCCTTGGGGTTCAGCGGGGCCTCAGTGAGCAGAGTAGGGTGCTCCTCAGGGGCCACACGGAGCTCATTGTAGAAGGTGTGGTGCCAGATCTTCTCCATGTCATCCCAGTTGGTGATGATGCCGTGCTCAATAGGGTATTTGAGAGTCAGGATACCTCGCTTGCTCTGGGCCTCATCACCTACATAGGAATCCTTTTGACCCATACCCACCATGACGCCCTATAAGAAAAAGATGGGGAGGTGAAATTGACACCTAACTTACCAAGTCAAGGAATATCTCATTAAAAACCAGAAACAACAAACAGTAGGATTTTACTCCAATTTAAAAACAGCACTAAAAATCAATCTAGTACCCTTCTCCCACCCACTACCCTCCCCAACTACTCTATTGTTTAGAATATAACTGGGGGGAGGGGAACAGCACTATTGCACTGAAGTAAAGCCACACCTCATTTTAAAAATACCATAATGCCTTCATTAAATTATTAGGCTCATCACCCATGTCAACTAGAATATAAATGACTACATTGTGAAATGACTGAATTAATGACACATTGTATTCCTCCTAAGAAAAGATTTTGACATTCATCAAGTGAGCAGAAGAAGACGGGCTGATGTGCCAGGAGCACCCCACCAAGTGCAAGCCAGCTGGCCCAGAGCTGTCCTGGGCAGTCACTCAGAAGGGCTGAACAATGCAGTTGGATCTCCTCCCTGGCAGCCTGTCTGACCCCGCATGTGGCAAAGCCAGAGAGGGTAACATTTCTCTTAGTAAACAAGGTGGTATGTCACTATCACCATGGCACTTACTGACTCTGTCACGTCTGGTTTCTAAAAATGCAACAGCCAAGCAGATAGATTACATCTTTTGGAAGCCCTGTAAACTGGCTGTGAACAAGAGTGAGGAATGTGTCTTGGCTTCTAGTTGGTTGGGAGAAATTATATTATGTTTTGAATAGGACTGAAAAGAGAGGTCAGGGGTGGGTGGAGTGAAGCACACAAAAGATAGAGAAGACACCAGGACTAAGACTGCCGGTCAGGAGTGGAGAGAGAAGCTGCCACCTTTTCACGCCAGGGAGCTGGACCACTGACTGGGGAGCAGCGTCCCAGAAGTGAACGGGGAAAATGCACATTTCACACCTTCCTTCAGCGGAGGGTGTGAGATTTGCTTCTCTTGTCTTGGATTTGAAGCTAAATCGTCTTTTTCTTATTCAACCTAAAGCATATATGAAATAGTTGGCTCAGGTGAAACGTTTCCTAGATCGCTGGGCTGAAGAAGTGGCCAGGAAGGGGGGCGGCGCCGCCGCTGAGGATGCTCCGCTGGACAGCGGGCAGGGTGGGCAGTTTACCTGGTGGCGTGGGCGTCCCACGATGGAAGGGAAGACTGCGCGGGGCGCGTCGTCGCCGGCGAAGCCGGCCTTCACCAGCCCGGAGCCGTTGTCGCACACCAGGGCGGTGGTCTCCTCGTCGTCGCACATCTTGGCACAGCTTCAGCGGGGTCTGCAGGTTGAGGAGAGGGGGCGGCCACGCTCAGTGCCTACCGAGCTGGCCTTCTCTGCTCCCGGGGAAGAGGGGCAGAGCAGAGAGGTTTCCGAGGCGCGGACGCCTGCCACCTCCCTTCTCGAGACAGAAAAAGAAAGGGTGGGAAGAAGCCTAGCGAGCTGGGGGTAGGAGCGCGTAGAGAAGGGGAAAGGAATCACCTAGGTTTCCTGGCCAGGAGGCTCGCCCTCTGTTCCAGGCGCAAGGAGGGACAGCCACCTCTTACGAGGTCCTCCCCTTTACATTTCCTCCTTTTTACAAACTGGGAACCCACTTCGACCCCATCAGCATCCCTGTGCCCCAGGTGGAAGAGAAAGAGCCCGGGAGCAGGGACCTCCAACCCCTCCTGAGGGGTTGCCGGGCTCCCTTTCCGCGCTCTCCTTTGCAGTAACTTCCGAGAACGAAAGAACTTAGAAACAAATAAAAAAGTTTAGTTTCTACAGAAAAAAGTGCCGGAGTGGCCGGAACCCGGGCACTGCCTCTAAGAGCGGGGCTCGGCAGGTTGGGCACGGGGCAGGAAGGTGGGCGCAAGGGAGGCGGCGCCGACTCACCTTCCGCGGGGCGGGCTGGGCTCGGCGCGGCTGGGGCGTCGACAGGCGCTGGGTGTCCAGCGCAGGACGCGCTGCTTTATAGCGCGCTGATGGACGGGGTCAGTTGGAGCGGCCGGGGGCAGGGGTGGGGGGCCCGGTCGGCCACCTTGCCTTATTTGGTCGCCTTCGCACCACTGAGGAGCGCCGAGGCCATTCATGGAGCCAAGGACAGGGTAAAGGATCAGCCAGGGGCCCCCCAGACCATGTAAGGAAGGGGAGGGGGCAACCAGGGGATAGCCAAAAAAGGAGCTAGGGAGGGGCAGGCCGTGAAGGGTCGGGGGCAGGGGAAGACTAAGTGACGCCAGCCCGCCCCTCCCCCTTCCTGTGTGGGGGTGATGCCCGGGTGTGCTGTGAGCAGGTTCCTCCGAAGCCCCGCCAGCCTGAAAGACAATGAGCCACATAGAAGCGGGAAGGCTTGGCACCCTGCCCTCTGCTGAGGGGTCCTGACAGCTGGGCCAGGACCGCAGATGAGCGACAACAACTTCTCATCTTCCAGCAGTGAGAACTGGAGGAGCAGAGCCCTGGCAGTTCTCATGGGCCCAAAGGGCACCGCAGCAGCACATTTGGGTGGCAGGAAAAGAGCCAGCTGAGGCAGGGCACACTTCTGGTCTAGTCCAGGAGCTGGGGCTATGCTCCTCTGGAGCAGAAAGCTGAGACTAACCAAAGCCACCTTAGTCCCCAGCCCAGCAATGGCTCAGGGTCTGGCATGGAAAAGGCTGAGGAGAACAACTGTGAGAGCCTGGCCAGGTCTTGCAGGAGAAGGGTTCGGGGTCAGGTTCAGCCCAACCCAGATGTCAAGTAGCTCTCTTCCATGCAGCAGGGATTTTGCTCACAAGCAGACTACTGTATAATCTTTATCCAAAAAAGAATTCCCTGCTGCCAAAGTTGATGAAGAAACAGATGCCAATAGGAGCTTGCTGGTGGATAGATGAACATCTGTAAACTGGGGGCAAAGCCCTTCGCTCCTGGTGGAAACAGGACTAAGACAGCAAATTCTTGCCAAGAAGGTAACTGCAACTTCATCCATATTAATGTATCATGCGGATGTGCAGTGTCGTCATTACGGCTAATGAGTTAAGAAAGCAGCGTTCCCTGTCGCCCTAGCACTACCAAAGGAGAATCTGCATTTCAGCTAGATCCTCACTGATTTACATGCATGTGAAAGTGTGAGAAACATTGGTATAAATGACCAAAATCAGCTCCTTCATGGAAACAAATTTTGAAGAATCCTGGGACTTTCAAGAAGGGAACAGAAAGATAACATGAAACGGGGAGACGGACATAAGAGCAGACAGACATGAGAAGGGCACAGATCACTAGTTTGCCCTGGGGTGCCCTGTATTCTCAGTTCTTGACTGGCACTTTGATTTTTAATGCTTGTGTTTTTCCTCCTGTTCACACCAGTTAAAAATAGAAGACTGGGCACAGGCATCAATCTCTAGAGTGGTCCTGGATTGATATGCTGAGGAGGCATGCTGATTAGATACTTGTCCAGACTGGGAATGCTAGGCCCTCCTCGTTGAGCTCCCGACCATCTTTGGGTTAGTCTGGAGTAGAAACTGTGGGGCAGCTGGGTAATGGAGCAAGGTGAGAGTGCTGCCTGGGATCTCTCTTTCACACAGTAGGCTTTTCTACTGTGAAAATGACATGATGCAAAGAGCAAAGCTGTCTGGGCTTAGGTCAATACAGAAAAACCAAGAAAAAGAAGAAATGATGTTAAAACTATGTACATAGCCCTGGGTTCAAAACCTGCTTCCATCACTTACTACCCATTTATTTGGTCTTGGGCAAGTAACTTTGCTTTCCTGAACACCAATTTTCCCCTTTGAAGAGGGACACAATAAGTCTTTTCTGGTAAGGGTTATTCATTTTTGTAATAGAGACACCTGAAAAAATACATAGAAAATAAAAGCAAATTGTTAACAATTACAGTTCAGTCACAGTGATACATTTGGAGACAGCCATAGCTCTCATTTTTGGAGAATTGGATCAATTTCATTTATCTTTTGATTCAGCAAATATTTAGGAGGCAAGAACCATGTTAGTCACAGGGATACAGTGGTAAATAAAGTAGAGCCATTACAGAATACACTGCGGGGCAGTTACAGGGAAGTCAGGGACAATTATGGTACCCGCTGGGAAGGAAAGGGCAGTCACTGGCATGTTCACCGAAAGAGGGAGCTATCCAAAGAAAGCCTGCCTTTGTGGTTTTAAAAGTAGAACAGCACTGAAGTTCAAGAGCATTTGTGTGAAAGACAGTTTCTACTTGGGAGTGGCTGACAGCAGGTTTCCATGTTCATGGCCATATATATGGGCAAAGGGAACTCCTGGAGAGTCGAGATTATTATCACTGAACACCATGGTTATTGACCTGAATCCTTTGCAAATACTACCCTGGTTCAGGAGGCCAATTCCATACCACCCACCTCCAGGTCAGTCTGCCCTGGGCGCGGGGCAGGTCAATAAGTACTGAGAGCAGTTTTATGAAACAATTTTCACCTTTAAAATGTTTTTAAAACAATTTTATTTTTTTCCACTTAAAACAAAATGTATTTTTCATATGCATCATATTTGTGGTAAGAAAGGTCACTTTTTCCCTTAAAAATCTAGGATGGTTCAATATTTGTTTATTGTAATAATGCTCAATTTCCATATTTTAAAATTCTGAACCCTGTTATATTCTAAAATATAAGTCAGTGGGAAAGTACTACTCAATGGCTGATTTTAATTTGACACAATTTTCAGGGATCTATTTAATTTGGAAATAAGACTGGCTTCTCTCACTCTCAAATATATAAAAATGATTTTATCTTGTGTGATGAATTCTAGCTAGTCCTCTTTTTATACGGGTTTTGTTTTTGTTTTTGTTTTTTTAACAGAGAGAGAGAGAGTCAGAGAGAGGGATAGATAGGGATAGACAGACAGGAGCGGAGAGAGATGAGAAGCATCATCAGTTTTTCGTTGCTACTCCTCAGTTGTTCATTGATTGCTTTCTCATATGTGCCTTGACCGTGGGCCTTCAGCAGACCGAGTAACCCCTAGCTCAAGCCAGCGACCTTGGGTCCAAGCTGGTGAGCTTTTTGCTTAAACCAGATGAGCCCGCGCTCAAGCTGTTGAGCTCAGGGTCTTGAACCTGGTTCCTTCCGCATCCCAGTCCAATGCTCTATCCACTGCACCACCACCTGGTCAGGTTAGCTAGTCCTCTTTTTAAAATTGTAATAAAATAAGCCCTGGCTGGTTGGCTCTGTGGTAGAGCATTGGCCTGGTGTGTGGAAAACCCGTGTTTGATTCCTGGCCAGGGGACGTAGGAGAAGCGCCCATCTGCTTCTCTACCCCCTCCCCCTTTAGCGTCTCTTTCTCTCTCTCTCTCTCCCTTCTCTTCCCCTCCTGCAATCAAGGTTCGATTAGAGCAGTGGTTCTTAACCTGGGTTCTATCAAACCCTGGGGTTCAATGAGTTGGTCTCAGGGGTTCGGAGAAGCCTCTGCCACAGAGGCCAGAATAAAGTAATACTGTAATTTGTTGTGAGTTCATGCACTTTGTTGGTTTCGTTCTTTGAGCAAGGTGATGTTCATGCACGGCTCATTTTATGCACCAGTAAAAAAACATATACCTATGTCTTGAATTTGGAACAAAAAGTCATATTTTATTTATCACTAAAGAAGGGTTTGGTGAATGCGCATATGAAACTGGTGGGTTCGGTACCTCAAAAAAGGTTAAGAACCACTGGATTAGAGCAAGTTGGCCCCAAGTACTGAGGATGGCTCCATGGCCTCTGCTTCAGGTGCTAAAAAATGGCTCCAGTTGCAACCAAGCAAGGGTCTCAGATGGGCAGAGCATCACCCCCTAGTGGGTTTGCCAGGTGGATCCCAATCAGGGTGCATTCTAGAGTCCGTGTCTGCCTCCCCTCCTTTCACTAAAATTAAAAAATAATAATAAATAAATAATAAATAAGTAAAATTGTGGTAAAATATACATAACAAAATTTACCATGTTAACCATTTAAAATTGTACAGTTCAATAGTGTTAAGTACATTCATACCAATCTTCCCCATTCATTTTTTAAAAAATGCTAATTGTGACTAAAGTGATTTCAAAACCCAGGAATGGCTATGTCCTGCAGTTTGAGAAAAACTGGTTTATATCCTGGAGAGTGAGGATTGAAATCCAGGCACCTGACTTGGCACCTGGTCCTCATTACCACCCCAAAAACCCTCCAGAGCATTTGGACTGCTGTCGTCAAAGTGGAATGCTGGAACCATTTGCAGCTAAATTACCTGGGCTGCCTAATAAAAAACCTCAGATTCCCAGTTTTACCAGGGACATTGAATCTGCATTTTAACTAAGTCACCACTGCTCTTCCCCAGGTGATTTGCAGAGCAGCACTGCCTAGCTTTTCCTCCCCAGGTCCACAGAGTTTTGCTGAATGCTGCCCAAGCTGCCCGTGCTGGCTGGAGTCCAGCTTGGCTGACCTTGAGCATCCCAGTGGGATGGCAAAACCAGGGCGTGTCCCCAGGGCTCTTGAGGGCCAGCGAGGCCTTTCTGGGCAGGGACAGGCCATGAGAGAGAGGAGCAGGGCAAGCTGAAGGAACAGAAGGTGGGACAGTTCCCGCTGCCCTTGCCTCGAGGGAAGCCTGTTTCATCCACCATCTGCTGGGATCTGGAAGGGAGCGCCCGGCTTCCTCCCGGCACTGGGGGATTAGCAGTTACTTATCTCAGCTGTTTCTCCATTCGGAGGTGTCGCAGTATTTACATAGAAGCCAGCAACAGACTTAATTCCTCCCCGCAAGCTTTCCCTTGCCTCCTGCAGCCCCTGCATTCCATGGGCTGGGAGGGTAGGGTAGGCTCTTTCTAGACTAGACAGTGGGGGAGCGGGGAGCGGCAGCCAGCTTTCCTCAATATTTCTATTTTCTTCCCCTACACGTGTTAACTCCCACTGCCCTCTGGCTGGAGCTGGGTTTCAGTTTTCATTAAAAGAAGCAAATGATGTGACTGTGAGGGATGCAGGCCCCCACACATCCTGGTGCTCAGAATTCAATACCAAAGCACGCCTAATCTCTGCCACATGCTGGTCCATGTTTTACTTGCAACCACCAAAGAGATTACCCCTGGAGAGGCTATTTCAGCTCCAAATGGACTGCTCTTGGCAGATTCTGGCAGTCCCTGCCTTCTGACATTGTATGACACACTGTGATGAACCCTTTAATAAGATTTAGAAAAGGAGGACAAGGCCAGGAGGTAGGGGGAGGCAGGCACAGAATGAAGAAGGGAGATTCTTTTGGGTCTTGGAGTAACATGGGCCTAATGATCTCAAAGTGGAATTTTCACTCTACCTGGTATAAGTCTGATTACAAAGGATTTCTAAAGCTTTTTAAATTCCTTAAAAGAAGTCAGTCCTTCAAGAATGAAATGCAGTGTGGTGATTGAGGGAGGAGCTGATGGGAAGTGGAGGAAGCGTCAGTGGCGGGAGTGGGTGGATGTGGTAGATAAATGCTGATGGACAAGACTTGACTTGGGGTGGTGAACACACAATACCATGTACAGATGATGTGCTGTAGAATTGTGCACTGAAACCTGTATAATTTTGTTAATCAGTTTCACTCCAATACATTCAATAAAAATAAATAAAAAATACAAGTAATATTTAAGAAAAAAAAAGAATGAACTGCTGAAACTTGCAGGTTTCTGCTTAGAAGGCATTCCTCTGCACTCAAATTTGGTTTGCTCCCCACACCGGCAGTAACTCTGTTTATGGAGTTTCAGTTTTTCAATGTTACCTGGAGCAAGCCTGCCTTTGAGAAGCCAAATGTGTCATTGCCCAACCTGAGCCTGACAAGGTTTTGTGCTCCCACCAGTGCGAGAGGGCCTGCAGAGAAGGTGGCAGCTGTGAGTTCAGAGGTGCTCCTGCCACCACTTCCGCTCACAGGCATAATAATGGGAAACCCATCTCTTCCCCGTTAATTGGACCCAGAACAACAGCAGTGGTAATACTAATTACTAACATTTACTGAGCCTTTGAAGGGGTTGTGCACCATCCTGAGACTGGAGCTGTGCACATGGATTTGGGGAAGCTGTCTAGAAGAAGCTGAACTGATGGGCAGCTTCAGAACCTGTGGCTGATATCAGTTTAAAGAACTGATTTTTGGTAGGATGTCACCAGCTGTATAAGAAACATGTCATCTCTATCACAATTAGAGGTGCCACTGCCCCATGGCAAGGATATCCATGGTGTTCATCTGAGGCAGGGGTCCCCAAACTTTTTACACAGGGGGCCAGTTCACTGTCCCTCAGATCGTTGGAGGGCAGGACTATTAAAAAAAAACTATGAACAAATCCCTATGCACCCTGCACATATTTTAAAGTAAAAAAACAAAACAGGAACAAATACAATATTTAAAATAAAGATCAAGTAAATTTAAATCAACAAACTGACCAGTATTTCAATGGGAACTATGGGTGCGGATGCATCCTGTGCTCCTCTCACTGACCACCAATGAAAGAGGTGCCCCTTTTGGAAGTGCGGCACGGGCCGGATAAATGGCCTCAGGAGGCCACATGCGGCTCGTGGGCCATAGTTTGGGGACCCCTGACTGAGGACATGGTCTTCTTTTGAGCCTCTTGGAAGAATTTCTTGTCTGTTTCTAGAATCAAGAGCAGTAGCACATCTGCTGATCAACTTGTTTGTTTTGATCCTGTGGATCCTGAATCTAGTCACCAACCAGGTTTTCCTTTTGGTAAATCCTAAAGCTACATGTGTGGCCCAATTGTTAATATGATTATAAGTTATTGTGATTTACTTTACAGACCTATCTCTTTTTTTTTTCTATTTCTTCTGTTTTTAACTTTTTCCCCTTCTTTCTTTTTTTGAGAGAGAGACAGGGAAAGAGAAAAATGAGAAACATCAACTTGTAGTTGTGTCACTTTTAGTTGTTCATTGATTGCTTTATCATACGTGCCTTGACTGGGAAGCTCCAGCCAAGCCAGAGACCTTGGACTCAAGCCAGTGACTTTGGGCTTCAAGCCAGCAACCTTTGAGCTCAAACCAGCGACCATGAAGTCATACTGATGATCCCATGCCCAAGCTGGCAACCTTGAGGTTTCAAACCTGGGTCCTTAGCATCCCTGGTTGACACTCTATCCTCTGCACCACCACTGGCCAGGTCATTTTTAAGCTTTATTTGTCTGTCTTTGTATGCTGTCATATAATATACCCTTTTGTGGTACAAGATGATGGATGGATGGACGAATAAGAATGCACTTTGAAGACAATGGAGAAAATATTTGAAAGTGGAATTGGGGTGTCACTGCACAGGTAGCCAGGAGTCCAAGATGAATATGTCTGTAGGTGTCTTCCATTTAATGCAAATATATATTGCTGAATGAAAACACCCATTGCCTATAAAGTATTATACCTTTTTTTTTTTTTTTTACAGGGACAGAGAGAGAGTCAGAAAGAGGGATAGATAGGGACAAACAGAAACAAAGAGAGGTGAGAAGCATCGATCATTAGTTTTTCGTTGCCGTCGCAACACCTTAGTTATTCATTGATTGCTTTCTCAAATGTGCCTTGACTGCAGGCCTTCAGCAGACGGAGCCACCCCTTGCTGAAGCCAAGGACCTTGGGTCCAAGCTGGCGAGCTTTTTTTGCTCAAGCCAGATGGGCCGGCGCTCAAGCTGGTGACCTCGGGGTCTCAAACCTGGGTCTTCCGCATCCCAGTTCGACGCTCTATCCACTGTGCCACCGCCTGGTCAGGCAAAGTATCATACCATTTTGACTTCCTGCTTAATATCAAGGTAAGTATCACTGGCAATCAAAAGTAAAATTTTTCCCCATTATAAAAATATGTGCTTTTTCTGGTAAATTAGGAAACACTAAACAGTAAATCACAAGGAAAATAATACATCTCATTGAGTTATTAAAGCTCTATATTTTAGCTTCCCTAAATAAAACTAAATGTGACATAAAATTTATGAGGTCTTGGCTTCCATAGCTACCTACAGCCGCTGGGTGGAGAAAAGAAAAATAGCTTCTTATTCGGGTAATTTGCAAGAATGTACACTTGTTCTTCAGAGAGACATGCAATGCTAAGAATTTGCATTAAAAGCGTTTCTTAATTTTACCATTATAATCTAAGTTATCTTTAGTCAACAGCTGGACACAAAGAATGCCAAGCTAGGACAAGCTCTGCCTTAGGAATTATACCATCCATATCTCACTTACATATTTTAGAGGGTGGGTTTTAGTTTCCAACTCAGCTGTTGAACTCTTTCAAAACTACAGTCTAAAAACAAGGATCTATCAATAAACATAAAACTAAACTATGTAAATGCATTGCTCAAGGCTCTTCTTTATGTGGCAAGCCTGAAAGCAGTTGTTCCAGGAAACATATTTACAACTCCTCTTGGTTAAGACTACAAATAGCTAATGTAGGTTAGCATCACAGCCTCTAATTTACTTTCATAAATTAAAAAAATAATAAAAATAGAGGCTTTGCTTAAAGCCAGTCATCTGAGTCACTCAGAAGAAGAAAACAGAGCTTATGTTTCCAAAATAAAAACAGTTGAAACACCTCAAGTTGTTTCCTGATTGAGAATGTGGCTCTCACACAAATAAATGAGTCTTACTGCATACAGCATTGCACAGGGAAGAGACAGCCTTTGAGAAAGGAGAAGAGAAAAGAGTTAGCCATTAAACCATGATGTGACTTTGAAAAATGATAAAAAAATCTTGAGCATAACCCAACAAAATAAAGTATTACATAACCAGAAAAATACCTGTAAGAGCAAGATAGACTTAAGGTGAGAACATTCTTCACAGATGAATAGGGAGAGGTCCTCCATTCACTTAACTCTTCTACAAATTCTGTTTACTAAGTATGCAATTTCCAGGGAGAGAGTCCAGTTTCTCTTTAACATTATAGTTCAACATACATAACTGCCACATAAGATCCATGCTAGGCTCATCTCTCCACCAGTGGTTGTAGCCACTTCTTTCCTGTGTCCTCTGTCCAATGACAGGAGAGTCTGGAGCTCTACTCCTGAAGGTACAAAAAATAGAGCCCTAAAACCCTAAACTAAGCTTATCCGTGAGTCTGACACAGTAATTTCTGGTGTCCACCCAAGGATCACATCACTAAGCTACTGGCCCAAGGTGGTGGGTAGGGATGAGGATATGGAAGGAGATGGTGATAGGGACAGTGACTGCAATCCCTCCACCCTTCCCATGAGTTTCTACCTGAATGAAAAACTGAAAATTATCAATCAGAAACATCCTGATACTGGTACAAGGGGTGAGTCTTTGCTTTCATACCGGGCAATAGAAAACCTGGGATAAATTGTGCTCACGATGTCCAACTCAGGAATGTGAGCCCCAGAATGGTGATGGGAAGGGCAAAACTGAGCCAGGAGCAGAAAGCCTTGTTTATTAGAACAGCTCATGTGTTTTGGAAGTGCCCACACCTAGGCCCTGAATATCAAACCCTAAAGCATTGTTCTATAATTTATGACTGTATCTGACTATGACCATGTATTATGACTGAAAATCTGACTATGTCAGATTTTCTTGTGAGATCTGGAAGCTAACCTTTATTCTGACTCAATATAAAAGGTTAAATGCTAAGTTTGCTAACTTTCTCCCCTGAAACATGTCTGTGTGGATCTGAGAGAATCAGTCATGAGTAAAAGACTTATTGTTTCTATCCCCTGTATATCACAGACCTGTCACATGGGTAGATCCAGTACACTGGTCCAAAGCATCTGATTCAATCACAATCACATAGACAGGGTTTTAAAACTTTAAAGTTGGTGCTGAACAGCAGCTAAGAATAATGGACGCCTTTTGTTTTCTCAGATATTTGTAGGTGCAGAAGAAGGTCTAGAAAACATTTCATAATGTCACCATCAAATATTGCAATATGTAGGAATATATCACTTACAAAAAGTGTGACATGCTAGGAAAATATGGTATCCTATTGTCAGAGTTGGTGTCATTTCCAATAAAGTATCTTGATTTCTCCTAGTCTCTGTGAACATTACTTAAATTCTCAGCATCAACCAAAAAGACATCCAGGTTTTATTGACTGATTCTGAGCAAAGGGCTTCAAGTAGTTTTCCAGGGGGATGCAGGCTTGCTTTAACCTATGGAGAAATTCAACCATGCCCTTAGGCCCTCATTTTACAAATCAATTAGCCAAAAATTTTAGGTAAACAAACTCTTTGATTTGAAAAACATTATTTCTAACTAAATAAATCAAAATAGTGATGCTTATTGTTTAGATATAAAAACAAAAAGGAGAAAAAATTAATTTTGTACCTAACTGGGTTTCCTTGAAATCAAGATGTTGTTTATTCATTCTCTCTATTGAATTGATATTAGTTAAATGCCTTCTCTGAGCAAGGCATTGTACCTTGTAGAGCAAGGCATATTAGAATGAATGAGACAGTGCTTGCTCACCAAGAAAATGTTTATACTACATTAGTTGTACGCAAATCCGACCATCCACTACAAAGATCTGCGCTAAGCAGCATAAAAGAGGTATTTGGCAAAGGTTGGGTGTGGGGAGTAGAAAGGGAGAGAGCCTCTTTCATTAGGGCACTTGGGCAAGGCTTCATGGTCTATGGATTTTGAGCTGAGCCTATAAGAGTTAACTAATTCATATGTTCCCTCCCATCCTCAACCCACACCAATTCTGCATACGTTTGCAAATGAGTTAGAGCAGTGATGGGCAATCTTTTGCGTTCGGTGTGTCAAAATTCGCCAGATAAAACAATCATAACTCGGGTGGTGTGTCACTTTGAGAAAAAAACCCATAATTTCACAATATTTATAGTTTAAATAACAAAAGTGTTTTGACCTACAGACCTCTGGCACAGAGTGTCTACACTACAGCAAATGTTTTATCCTGGGCTACTGCACCTGGCCGTGCAGGAGCCAAGGATGAAACATCCTTCTTGGCATGTGGCCCCATACTTCTCTGGTATGCGGCCCAATGCGACCGTGTGTCATCGAAAATGGCTACGCATGTCAGTGCTGACATGTGTGTCATAGGTTCATCATCGTGGAGTTAGAGAGAGTGGACAGGATTATGAGGGAAAGAAAGGTTTCAAAGACAAGAAAAAACTGGGGGGGGGAAATAATTGGTAAGTTTTAGTGTATTGTGCTGTATTTTTAAAATTATTTTTTATCATAATTATTTTTTGTGTGTATTTTTCCGAAGTTAGAAGCAGGGAAATAGTCAGATAGACTCCCGCATGCACCCGACCGGGATACACCTGGCATGCTGACCAGGGGGTGATGCTCTGCCCATCTGGGCTGTCTCTTCATTGCGGCTGGAGCCATTCTAGCGCTTGAGGCGGAGGCCATGGAGCCATCCTCAGCGTCCAGGCCAACTTTGCTCCAATGGAGCCATGGCTGCAGGAGGGTAAGAGAGAGATAAAGAGGAAGGAGAGGGGAAAGCAGGGAGAAGCAGATGGGCGTTTCTCCTGCGTGCCTTTGCCGGGAATCAAACCTGGGACTTCCACACACCAGGCCAACTCTCTACCACTGAGCCAACTGGCCAGGGCCCATGTTTTTTTTTAATGATGAACACAAACACAGATGTGCTATTCCCTTATGGAAGAATTACAATGTGTTCAACAGATACTCACCGAGTGCCCACTACATACCATTTGCCGTACTCCTGAGGAGATGACTTTGAGGTTTATCAAGTCAGAAATAAGCATGCTACAGAAGGCACCACTGATACGGTCTTTTCAAGTGGAAAGTGTGTCAAATGTGTGTTCTTACATGTGTGTGTGTATTCATACATGTGCATGTGTGTGTGTGTTTTCAAGGGTAGCCACATATGATTCTTCATGAACTAAAAGTTAGTGGAGACCTAAGAGAAAACTCTTTCCCTCTTGCCTCACATCACTGCCTGTGACTGATGGCAAAAATATCCAGGGATTGAGAAGTTTCAAGTTCATTTGTACATAGAAACTTTTGACTGCTGAAAGTTGTTTCTAAAATCTAACAAAATACATAAACTGTTGGCAGAGGGGAGAAGGTTGAAGGGCAAAAAAAAAAGGAATGTTACATTTCCCATTTTATATGTATGCATTTTTTGAACATATTTCCAGAAGCATTTATCAATTTAAGAAAGGAAGAAAACAGTCCAATTTAACATCTTCTTGTTTAAAAACCAGCATAAATTTGTCTTGCTAACACAATGGCGATTTTTCATAATAACCTCCACATATTTGAAGGTGGAAATTGCATCAAGTGTTCTTTAGGGTTTCTTTCACCAGCGGTGCTAATTTTAAAACTGTTTTCACATTGTGTCAATAATCTGACTTTGCTCCAAAATTTCCACGTGCAATTAAATTTCTTCTAGCCAAATTGGTTATGTGTTGGGTTTCTAATTAAATGAAAAACAACCACCATTGTTTAGGGAATTAAACTCATCTAAAGACACCCACACAAAACTACAGAGAAAATCATTTAATTCTCTTTGATGCCTCAGAAGTTATTTACAGAATATTTTCATTTTGAAAACAAATTCTTGTCACATGCAATGGGCAGAATATCTATGTAGAATGTTGAGCTTAACTAAAATGATAGCATCCTGAAAAATTGCTATATGAATTGTTTGCATCAATACACCTGTTAACTATTTATTTCTTTTGCAAATCAAGTATCTATCAGACTTCTGATTTCAGCCAAGATGGAGCTCCCTATTTCTCCCAGGTTCTCCCTCTCACAACTTTGAACATTACAACAAGCAAGCACAGGAAGACACAGAAGAGGAAAGAAGGTGAACTATTCTGGGACTCTGGGACTTGAAAAACAGCATGATCATGGGTTCTGCTGAGGAGGTTCCAGTGTCCCTGGGCATGTCTGCTGATGACGGTGGGCTCACCATGGTGACAGAAGAGCCCAGAAGGAGGCTCTTTTTTTTAATATATATACCTACTTGAGGTGGAATCTGGCATAATGAGCAGACTCAGCAACAGAACCTAAAGATTGGAGAGGAGCCATGGTTCCAGTGAATAGCGTGGTAGCTTTTTAAAACAAGCTAAGCTACTCCAGGAGTAGGTGAACACTTTGAACCAAAAGGCCTATTTTGCAAACAAAGACAGTTGTCTCAATAAACTGATGGGGCCCAAAGGCTTCTGCTGGGAGTAGCGGATAGAAGAGAAGAACTTAGAGAGTTTGGGAAGTTAGCTTTCTGCTCTGGTCCAGATTCACAGCCCAGCTGAATGATGTTTAGCCTGAGGTGTAGCATCAGGAGAAGGTTTCTCTAAGGCCTGGAGGTTGGCAGGCAGGAGCCAGTGGCAAATGCTGAACAAATGATGGCCAGAGTGGACTGGGCATGGCAGTGGCCAGAGGTGCAGTCTGCACTGACCTTGAGCACCAGTGAGATACTCGCCAGGAACTCTAGAGAACGGAAAAGGGCTGGGAACCTTAAAAAAGCAGGAGTGTGTGAGAGATGAGTGTGTGACAATGATAGTTTTGTGGAGAAGGGTTCTCAAGCAGAAATCTAGGCCTGCTGTTTTCAATGGTGGTCGCACACAGAGTCACCTGGGGTGGTGACGCCTGGGTCTTGCCTCCGTGAGCAATGAACTGAGAAAGAATTGTTGTCCTGTCAAAAATTATCTCCAGATTCTATTGAGTTGCACTGAAAAAAGAAAACTAAGGTATGTGTGTATGTTGAAGGAAGGAGAAGAAGGGATGGGTAGCCTTTGCTCTGGGCGTGAGATGCTCACATATGACATGTGTCAGTACAAGGGGAAACAGTTTGAGTTTGGCCAAAGAAAGAGTGTAGCAGAGACCCAAGCTGGACCTGTCGCTCTGCCCAGCCTTCACAGTCAGGGATAGCTTCCAATCTGCTGCTAATTTATGGATTTTCTCTAGCAGAAAGTAGGATGTGAATCTCACCTCCAAAGTGAATTTGGGATATGCCAGTTAAGGAACAGATGAAAACAGAAATAAAAAGCAACCAATTCCCAACCAAAATTCTTTTCATTAAAGTGTAAGCAAGTCTTCAAAGCTGATGTGCCTTTCATATGCATGAAAAAAAAAGATGACATGAGATAAATAAACACCATGTTTATAATTAGAAGCTCTTTTGGAGGTGTGGTCACATCGATGTGTGATATGATATAGTCTGAGCATTTGATGAGACACCAGGGGGCAAAAACAATACAAAACCAAAAACAACAACAGAAGCCCTCTCTTATTGGGAAAAAGCCCCACACATATAAGAAAAATGCCCACATGATCTGGCCACCTATTACCCAACTGGGTGCCTTAGAGGGCCAGGGAGGGGTCTCTGGGAATAATTGTCCTGCTTCCTTCTCCCCATTTCCCAAAACATACTCCTTCTGTTCAGCTAATTAAAGACCAAGTTGGGATTATTAAGATATTTATTTCTTCTCTTTCCCCTCGTAAGGGTAAGCCTCTTGTATTATAAATACACATTATTCTTGGTTGCTTGAGTTAGGTTTTATGCAGTTTGACAATCTAAAAGCAAAGATTTAGATTGGAACCCAAATCAGCTGATTCTTTTTGCTGACTGGAGCTGGCTGTTGTGATGGAAGGAGGGGTGGTGGCGCCACCAGTACTGTCACAGTATCTAGTTTAAGACAACAAAGAGAGAAGAATGTTAACAGGCGCAGGGGATGCATATTTAGAAGACCACTGGGGAACTTGACAGTAAAAGGAAAATAATGTGTTATTTTTATCAAGTGCCATTCTGTAGGCAACTGTCAACTGCCGTTAAGTGTCCATAGCTGGAACTCCACAGTGGATAAACCACACCTCCTAATATTCATCTGAAAAAAGTGTAAGACAAACTCTCAGCACTGGCCAGTTGGTTCAGAGGTAAAGCATCAGCCTAGCTTGTGGATATCCCAGGCTCGATTCCTGGTCAGAGCACACAGGAGAAGCAACTATCAGCTTCTCTGCCCCCCCCTCTCCCTCCTCTCTCTCTCTCTCTCTCTCTCTCTCTCTCTCTCCCTCCTGTAGCCATGGCTTGGTTGGTGGAAGATGACCCTGGGTGCTGAGGATGGCTTCATGGCCTCACCTCAGGTACTAAAATAGCTTGGTTGCCAAGCAACGGAGCAACGCCCCAGCTGGGCAGAGCATTGCCTGGTAGGGGGCTTCCCGGTGAATCCTGGTGGGGCGCCTGTGGAAGTCTGTCTCTCCACTTGCCTGCTTCTTACTTAAGAAAACAAACAAACAAAATAAGACACAGTCTCCAAGGACTTTGTCCAGACAATCATTGTTGAATGGAGAGTGTCCTTCAGGTCAGTGTAATCAGGGAAAGCTTCCTGGAGAGGTAGTATTTGGTCTTGAGGTCTGAGTGGCATTGACCAAGAGTATAAGAAATGGAATGGAAACACAAATAAGAGGCACAGATAAAAACAAAGCCATAGAGATGGGAAAGTTCAAGACGTATTCAAAGGAAACTAAGGAATATGGCCTGATTGAAGCCAAGATATTTAAGGATATAGCTTATTAAGTAGATTTAATAGTTTACTTAAGGAGAGAGAAATGCATTTCAGGACACACTTCTTTACCAGAAACTTGTATTTTAACCAGAGGTAAGATAATATCAGAAGCACAGAGTAAATCTAAGTCACCAGAAAAGGCTGGTTTGGGTGCAGACATTATAGTAATTAAACATAATATCCTGCTGATTGACAAAAGCCTATACCCTAGCAGGACCCAGTCACCAGCTTCTCCAGCAGATGAAGACTGATGGTGACATTTTACCCCAGAAAGCCCTAACTGCCCAGTCATCTTATACATTTTTCTAGTCAGTTCATGATTTTATTCCTCACATTATTTTGTGCCATCTCTGGTCTCTTTGAATCTTCAGTGAACTCCCACTTTTGAGACAGACCTCTGAAAAAGGAGTTTTAAAAAGAAAGCTAATGGGTGAATCCCAGTCATTATCGGGAACTTGAATGACTTGTCTCTAGTGGCATTATTTCTAGGACTTCACAGTCTTTTCCTTCCCTGGATTTCTCCTTTTGCACTTTACACATATTAACTCCAGGGCTTTCTCTCCTCTGACTTGTTTGCTCTCCCACAGTGGTATGCTGGGAAATTGGCTCTCTCTAAAAAAAAACATAAAACCTTGATTTATAATGTTTGGTGACTTCCATGGTATAATTACTCCCACCACAGCTGAAATGTTTAACTAGCAACCGGAGAGTCTGGGCTCTGGGCCTGGTTTTCTGAGTCACCTAAATTGCCCAACCTCCCTTCTCATACTCTAGACAACTCCCCCACTGGACCTTTGCGCTCTGGCCTTTGTATGGATTTTGTGCTTGGTAATAGGGTTAAAGCAACCAGGATCAGCTGACTGAACTATGCTGAAGTCACTGATGTTAGACCTGTAGGAGATATTTTACTATTCTGCATGCTGGGGTTCACACCTTCCATCTTTCACAAAGTTCAATATTCTAGCAAAACCAGGTTGTGTTTGGAGAACACAGGAAGCATTAAAAAGCTTTTCCTTCATCAACAAAAAAATGTTGGGCATTCTGGGCACAGTTCTTTTGTGCACTTGACAAGAGGCAGTATCTTATGCACTCCCCTTTAGTGCTTGATAGACTACAATGTATTTACAGTTACCTGGTGATGGCCTAACCAGTGGTTGCAAAGTGGATAGAGCATCGACCTGGAAACACTGAGTTTACTGGTTCAAGCACCAAGGTTGCCAGCTTAAGTCACTGGCTTGAGTGTAGGATCATTGACATGATCCCAAGGTCGTTGGCTTGAGCCCAAGGTCACTGGCTTGAACAAGAGGTCACTGGCTCAAGATGCTGACAATTTGCATTTTTAAAAAATAATTATTGATTGGTTTCAAAGAGAGAGGAAGTAAGGGATAGATAGAGACAGACAGATAGAAACGTTGATCTGTTCCTGTATGTTCCCTGACCAAGAATCTAACCCACAACCTTTGTGCATCTAGACGATGGTCTATCCAACCAAGCTATCTGGCCAGAGCTGACAATTTGTATTTTTAACAAACTCTCAGATGATTTGTGTGCTGCTGGTCCAAGGACTACACAGTTTGAGGAGCATCAGACTAGATGACTCTTAAGGTCTTTTCCAGTGTGGTTGTATACCCCATGCAGAATCTTGATCCTCTGCCTATTGTCCAGGATTTTTCTCTATACCCAAAAGTTCTGGGAATTCTAGAGAGGTCTGCCAGACCTTCACCTCTGTGATCCCACTCTCCTCATCTTTTTCCACATCTTGACTCAGTTCTCATTTACATCCATTCTGACTTGCTTTTTTGTTAATATTTCAAGAATAAAAACCACAAAACCAAAAATTCTGTGTGGAAGTGAGGGAGGAATCAAAGTTAAGAGCTATCTTCTTATTAAAAAAATTTGAAAATATGGGAGGAACTGAATTGAACTAGAGAACACACAGCTTTGCAAGCAACAGGCTAGGAAAGATGGCTGATATAGGCACAGTTTTTCTATAGTCTTATAGTCTTGTAATACTCAGTTGTATCACCATAAAACATTTAACAGCCAGCCCATTTTTTTTTTCTATTGAGCATTTATAGCTAAAATGTTCCCACATTCACATATAAACAGCGAGGTCTGAAGTCATGTTATTTTAGCATCTGGTATTATTTCTGATTTGTGAATTTGGGTAGATATTTTGGGCAGTTAGTGCTAAAGATTGAGATAAGAAAAGCCATCACCTACATTCTACTACCCTAATATTTCCCACTTACAGTTAGTGTTTTCAAATTGTCCACACTTCACTTTACTTTTATTTTGTTGTCCTATTCTCACTTTACTAAACCAACATATGAAATTTGTATAAAAAGACTGCTCACGATTTCAGTAGCTCAGTAAGCCTTTCTAACTAGAGGCGAAGAAATGACTCTGGGGTAAGGGGTCAAATTTTAGGTCTCCCAGATGGGTTTCTCAGAACACATGCATCCTAAATTTTCAGCTAATATGTACCTACTGTAATATTCAATAGCACAGAAAGAAGCATTGCAGAGTGACTTTTTTTTACTGAAAGATTAAAATTATTCTCTTTTTTGACAGGTAACTACAGTTCACTAAATAAATATTTGCAATCATTAAATATTTGGATATCAGCTACATGCTTGCTACTATAAAGCAGGCTGAACCAAAGATGGAAGAGTTATTGTACAAGTTTCCCAAGTTTTAGAGTGTATTTTCTTTTTTCTACTCTCAGTGTTTCACTAGGAGACACCCAATCTGTGTGTCTCATGATGCCATAAACTGGCCACATTTTTGTTCACTTAGCACAACTGCCTTGAAACTTTGGCCAAGTCAAATTAACACTTTTTAGTAAACTAAATATTTCTCAAATGTGTTCTTTTTTCTGTGCTTGAGTTGTCTGAAAAGCATGTTTGAAATAGTCTCCAGTTCGCACAAACTGACAAACAAAAATTTGTTGATTTTTGTGAATAATTTTCCATGAGTTTAGTAGGTCTGAGCACCAAGGTGTCTGATGAAATCCACACTGAAATGCCACCCTCTCCACCAAAGTCTCAGTTCTCCATGTGAGCACACAGTACTTCCATGGCTAGGAAGCTAGCCATTGGGAAATGCCATTCATTCAATGAATGCCACCATTCATTCAGTGACAGATATTTGGGAGAAAAGAAGCCTTTCTGTGAAATGCATACCTGGTTATAAATGTTAAAATAGAGGAAAAAAGGACATCTTAGAATCAGGTAATATAATGTTTATATAAACATACATGTACATACATACCCATATCTATTTTAATCTCTCTCTCTCATACACACACACACACACACGCACACACACCTATGTGGGAAAACCTCCAACATCACAGTAAATATATTTTATTTTCACATCCTCATTAATACATGCCATCAGTAGAAGCAAACTTCTCACATAAATTATGTAATTTTCACAGCTTGGGTGCCATTTTTCCTTTTTTAAATATTTTAGTGCAAATGAAAATTTTAGTGTGACGATATCATGGGAAGTTTAAATTTACAGCAGTCAGGAAATTCACAAAGTAGATGAAGAACTTCTAAACATCACATCACATGCACATACAACGGTCAAGTATAAAGAGCAGCGATGATTTTAGTGGTGATTTTCATTGTGTTTAGAGCAGTGGTTCTTAACCTTTTTTTTTTTTTTTTTTTTTTTTTTTTTACAGAGACAGAGAAGGAGTCAGAGAGAGGGATAGATAGGGACAGACAGACAGGAACGGAGAGAGGTGAGAAGCATCAATCATTAGTTTTTCATTCCCATTATGACACCTTAGTTGTTCATTGATCACTTTCTCACATGTGCCTTGACCGTGGGCCTTCAGCAGATCGAGCAACCCCTTGCTGGAGCCAGGGACCTTGGGTCCAAGCTGGCGAGCTTTCACTCAAGCCAGATGGACCCGCGCTCAAGCTGGCAAGCTCGGGGTCTTGAACCTGGGTCTTCCGCATCCCAGTCCGACGCTCTATCCATTGTGCCACCGCCTGGTCAGGCTTAACCTTTTTTGAGGTACCGAACCTACCAGTTTTTTGGTTTTTTTTTTTCCCCGAACCTACCAGTTTTATATGCGCATTCACCGAACCCTTCTTTAGTGATAGATAAAATATGATTTTTCCCCCCAAATTCAAGACATAGGTATATGTTTTTTTACTGGTGCACAAAATGAGCCGTGCATGAACATCACCTTGCTCAAAGAACAAAATCAACAAAGTGCATGAACTCACAACAAATTACGGTATTACTTTATTCTGGCCTCCGCGGCAGAGGCTTCTCCGAATCCCTGAGACTGACTCATTGAACCCCTAGGGTTCGATAGAACCCAGGTTAAGAACCACTGGTTTAGAGGCATTGAAATCATGTAACAAATGAAACTGGATTCTTTTTATGTTGGTTCATGTAATTCTCATAGTTAGGGGCAACCACTTTCTGAAACTCATAAAGGAAAGAGGTTAGATGTGACCTTTTGGGAGAAAAAGTTAAACATGGTTCTTAACCACAGGAGAAAAATATAAGGTGGAGGATAAAAGATAAACAGGAATAGAAGATGGCATAGCCATCTGTCAGCTAGCCTTCCAAAGGATATGTTGGTTTTCATGAGGTGTTTTCTGTTTTCTTTTTCAATGATTCCCTAGGCAGCATGCTGCTCAGTTAGCAATGTTTAAGTGGAGGACTGAGAGCGACACTCCTGATAACAGTTAACTGGCTTTAGGTCATGTTGATAGATAACCTGGCTTGTTCACTAACAGACTTTGGACAATGGTTTTACAGTACTGGTTTTAATCCAAGATGAAAATCTCAAATCTACTGACTAATAGATATACTTTTTTTATACCTATGGATGTATGCATGTATGTATATATATGTGTATGGCCATACATAAAAATTCTGGATGAAAGATACAATAGGTAAAGTCATTGAAGAAAGTAAAGATTCTGGTTCCAGCAGATAGTGTATCAGGATAATCTTAAACTATCCTACAAAAGACAACTAGAAATGCCAGATAATATAAAGCAGTATCCTTTTTATAAGTGCATAGAAGTCTCCATAAGAAAAGGAACCCCCAGATACTAGAAATGAAGAGGAAACTGAAAACCAACCCAAGAGGTAAGAATGTCTTCTGAAGAGGGGGCTACTCTGGGAAATAGCTATTGATTGCAATAACCTAAAGACTTGAGTAATTTTCTCATTTATGTTGACTTAAAATTCTATAAATTTTACCTTAGAATTACACATATGATATGCATGTATTTTAATGTGTAACTTGATGGGTTTTTAAAATATGTACACACCCATGTAACCTAGATCCCCAATCAAGATGTAAAACATCTCTATCACTCCAGAAGTTTACTTAGATCCCCTTCCAGTCAATTCACAAGCAATTGTTGTTTTGATTTTTATCACCATGGATTCTTATCACCATGTTCCTAAATTTTATATAAAAGGAGCCATAATTTAAGTATTCTTTTATGTATGACTTCCTTCCGCAATGGAGTAGGAAAATCCAGACACTACATATAACAATGCCTAAAAGGGTTGCTTAACTGAAAAAAATTAATGACAATGACAAAGGGCTTTTATGAGGATGGCAACCCACACTCTACTGCAAAGGAGACACAGAGGATTCCAGTATCAGTTTCCTGTTCTGCCTCATTCAGAAGCTGTGGGTAACCCTTAACCAGTGTGGGTGGGGAATAGCCTCTGGATTGGGCCCATCTTCTTGGTACAAGTTATTCCTGTCACACAGGTGTGGATCCATGTGCAAACATTGACTCTTTCTTCAAGTCTAATAGTTGCAAGATTCTGTCTTCAGAGGATACACTTATTTATAGACCTCCTACAAGCACTGAGTGTTTATTATTTTGTGAACCTGAGTAATCTGTAGTTGCCTGTTTCTAGCATGGACAGGATGGGCCTTCTCTTTCTCTGGAGCTGAGGGCCAGGTTGCTGGATTCTGTTCTCTTGGGACAGAGATATGGGAAAGCTTCACTATCTAGTTTCCTTGTGAAAAGTCTCTTTCTGTTCGAAGATGCTTTTGTGCAACACTTTGATGCTTCCTCCAATCAACAACAGCACAGAACTTTCACTTAATTATTTTATTTCCAAAATAGTACAAATTACAGGCACTGCAAACAGTCTGGAGCAGGGAGAGGCTGTGAGAGGGATCCTAGACTGGTTTCCTCTTACCTTTGGTGGTGGTGGTGGTGGTGATGATAGTGGCTTAGAAACATTATAGCATTTCCTTGGCTTTCTAGATATGGCAATGAACGAATGAATGAATTTTTCTAGTGCCAGAGAGAAGCTAAAATACCCAACTATAAATACCCCACTTTGAAGCTTTCATTATGCATTTCACTGCATTCAGATGAATGAGCATTTGGGAGCTTACCGGGTAATGACTGATGCTGACCCTGAGCAACACGATGACTTGACACCTTCAGGAGCTCCAAACAAATGGACACGTCGTGACCAGTAAGCTGTCTCTGCTGAGTTGCTAAATGGAGCCATGCTAGTTTCCTAGGCTTAAGAAATGCAGGTGATAACATACCTGGCATCTCAGCCCCCATACCAAGCAGGACTTTAGCTGATGCGCTTCCTCCCAGTTCCTCCCCCAGGGGAACATCTCTGCCAACACGCACAATATTTTTCTCTCAGAGGTCAAATTTTAGATGTTCTAGTTAGACCATAATGGCCAAGGTCATTGTTTGAAGCTCCAGGCAGGATTTCATCCCAGCAGTTTATGGCTGGAGCGATCCTTAAAGATCTGGTCAAATCAGGACTGATGGCATTCTTGATTGTGCCTTGTGACTTCTCACTCTAAAATACTACTGGACACCCTCTCCACCACAGCAGGTGAAAGAGGAAGGAAACATTTCAGTTTGGCTGAGGCAGGAGTGGGAAGGAGACGGGAGGTGAGCAGCAGCCCTTGCCCCAGGAAGGAAGGGATGGAGACTTTGAGGCTCAGGGGGAAGAAAAAGTGGATCAGTGAGAACAGGGGACTGAGCATGATCTGGGGAGAGCAGTGAGAGTTCTAGAACTCTGACCTTGGGAGGTCACAGCAAATTCTAATGATGCGAGAAAGGGACCCAGGGAAGACACGGGGCCCTGAGCCAGAAGAAGAGGTCTTGGAGCAGCCATTCCCCAGCAAGTGCCACCTTAGCAGGTGGTGGCTGCTGTGCAGATGCCTCGGCCTCCCTGTTGGCCAGCAGTCTCAGCTGAGTGGTGAGTCAGCGCCAGGCAGTCATTCATCCTTTCTTTGAAGCCAACTTACTAGTCATCTCTGAAAAAAAGAAAACAGATTGAGGAAGAACTGGGTTTTACCCTGCTTCAGGACTGATGTGAGTGAACCCGTTATAGTTTGCTAATCACTCCAGAAATTTACTTAGGTCCCCTTCTAGTCAATCCTACATTCACAAGCAATTGTTTTGATTTCTATCACCATGGATTCTTATCACCATGTTCCTCAATTTTATATAAAAGGAGCCATAATTTAAGTATTCTTTTATGTATGGCTTCCTTCCACAATCACATCTTAAGAGCAGCATGGGACTGAAGAATGAATGCTATTTGAGTATACTCTGTCCATCAGAGATGGTGCCATTGGTGGTGCCAAAGGAGGGTGTAGTTTGCCCTACAGCAATATGTGATGATGTTTCCATGCACCACCACCCACTAGGAATTTTCAGAAAACCAAGTGGACTTTCACTTATATAGAGGCTAGGTTGAGGGGGGGTAGAAGAGGGTAAAGGTGGAGGTAAGTGGTGACGGAAGGAGACTTGACTTGGAGTGGTGAACACAATATACAGATGATGTATTATAGAACTGTACCCCTGAAACCCATATAATGTTATTGACCAATGTCATTAAAATAAACAAAATTAAATTAAAAGAAAATAAAACCAGCTTTTGTGTGTGTATGGGGGGGGCAGGGGGAGACAGACAGGGACAGACAGGAAAGGAGAGAGATGAGAAGCATCAAATCTTCATTGCAGTACTCTTCTTGTTCTTTGATTGCTTTCTCATACATGCATTGACTGTAGGGCTCCAGCCAAGCCAGTGACCCCTGGCTCAAGCCAGCGACCTTGGGTTCAAGCCAGTGACCTGGGCTCAAGCCAGCGAGCATGGGGTCATGTCTATGATCCCACACTCAAGCCGACGATCCCATGCTCAAGCTGGTGAGCCTCTGCTCAAACCGTTAACCTCAGGGTTTCAAACCTGGGTCCTCTGCACCAGGCCAATGCTCTATCCACTGCGGCACTGCCTGGTCAGGCTAAAACCAGTTTTTGATGGAAATAAAAGAAGCTATAGTGAGCCAGCTCACTCACCATGTGCATTTCAGTAATAAGTACAAATGGATATTGTGTCACCTGCTGTCTCTCAGGCCACTCTCCACACCCTTGGAGCCCCGTCTTCTTCCTGGTGGTCTCACAGAACTCCACACACCAGCCTTTCCCCTTCATTTCCCCAAACCGGGGCTTGCCCTTCTGGGCAGTACCTCCATGCATGAACCAGTCACAGGTATAGGCTCTGGACTCAAATACCCTGGTTAAAATCCTGGCTCCACCACTTACTTGTGTAAATCTTTAATGTGTATCTTAATCGCTTTAAGCTTTAATTTCATCATTTCTAAAATGGGAAATATAGTACCAAGGGTCATTGTGAGAACCAAATGTAATCATTTTTGTAAAACACATACAACACTATCTGACACATAAGTGCACAATAAATACCATCATCATCATGGTCCTTGCCATCGCTGTCTCAGATTACACCTGCTCTCTGTCTTCCTCCCTCAGTTTACAGGGCCAATCCCATCTCCCGCGCCATCTCTGACATCGGTCTCCTAACTAAGGTATGCAAAAAGCCAAAGATTTGGACCATGTCAGGACTGAGAGGAACATTCTCGTTAAGATCTTTTTGGACAATTCAAGCCACGCATAGCAGATTTGGTGCTACATATTTATTATACTATTCATTTGTCGGATGGACGAGTAGTGATATTCAGTAATGGTGCCCTAAAATTTTTAAGTGACTAAATAATTCCTGGAACTTTTCTGACCAGAGAACCAGGTCGCATGCTCCTTCTTTGTACTAGGTGGCTTCTAATCTGCTTGAAAAAGGAAAGCCACTCTGGAGTCCAATCTAATGTGGGAGAGAAGAACATTCATAAGCTAGTAGCTGTCACATCATGTGGTAAAGCCACCATTCAGATAGATGATAATAATGGTGATGACAGCTACTATTTACTGAGTTCCACTGTGTGCCTGCGATTCCCATGCCAGCATGTTTTGTCCTTATAACAACTATTCTACCCCAACTATTCAGACACGAAAATAAATGCAACATGGTTCAGGGTCACACAGCAAGCGGCAGAGCTACTTCAGCAACATTTTGTGTAGATTCTCCTGACTCCAAAACTACTAACCCACATTGGGGGGCTGGGATGCGGGGAGAGGTGGTGGTGAGAGCATGGCTGAAGAGCAGCAATTCCAAAAGCAAGAAAGGTGAGGAAAGCATCCCAGAGGAGATGAAGTTGACCTTGTAAAATGAGGAGTTTGCCTGGTCAACAGGAAAGAAAGCAGTGCAGCCAGAGGCCATCTGGACAGGATCTGAAAACATACTGTACTTGGGAAACTGCGACAGCCCCGCTATGTGTGACGGTGAACCAGAGCATGTGGGCTGGGACTAAGGTGTCCCAGTGGGGGCAGCCCCTCCTCATTTACCATGCCCTCCAGCGTGGACCACGCTGCCCCGCCCACCCAGCTCTTGCTGCATCTCTGACCTCTCCCTGCTCTCCACAACTCCCAAGCTGTGCTGCCTGACACTTAATAGTGCCTTCGGGGACTGATCCCTGGCTTCCTTTCCTGATCATCATTGAGCTCTCCCACTGGTCTGCTTCCAAAAGTTCAGGACAACCCACCCATCCAATCTAGCTTGTGACCGAGGACACTATCCACATACTGTTTCCCCGCCCCAGAAATGGGTTTGGACTTAACCTTGCAGTCCAGGGATTTCAACCAGGGATACAGGGATGGCTCCATGGAATCATGAACCATTAGAACTCCAGGAAAAGACAGACTCACAGGTAACAGAATAAAGTGATGGTTGCTAGATGGGAGGGAGGTTAAGGGGCTGGTTGAAAATGGTGAAGGGATTAAGAAGTACAAATCGGTAGTTACAAAATAGTCATGGGGATGTCAAGTACGGTATAGAGAATATAGTCAATATATTGTAATAACTAGTGGGGTCTGGTGGATCCTAGAATTATTATTGAGAGGACCACTTTATAAATTATATAAATGTCTAACCATTATACTGTACACCTGAAACTAAAGTAACAACTTTAACTGAAAAATAAAAAATAAAAATTGATAAAAAGAATTCTAGGGAAAATATTGTAACTGAATTGCTAAAGAAAAATTATGTTTTCATTAGATTCTCAAAGGACAATTTGACTTTCTCAAAAGATTAAAAACCACAGAAATAGTTTACTTTCCAATATTATTGAAGCCACTAGCTACGCATGGCTATTTAAATGATCTAAAATTAAATTTAAAATTCAGTTCCTCAGTCTCAGTAACCACATTTCCAGCGTACCCGTGGACGTTAGCACAGATTAGATCTGTGGCAACGATCTTTCCATCCTGGCTGAAAGATCTATTGGATTGTGCTGACATAAGACAATGAAAGCCACTGAGGACATTAAAGAGGGGGAGCCACATGACAGACACGTGACCCGAAACACTCACTCTAACAGCAAATGGAGGACAGATTTGGGAAGGGAAAGCCATAGGACTCTAGGAGGAATTGATCTCTTGCCATAGCAACAGGAACGGAGAGGGGTGTCACAATTGCGAGAAATGTTTCAGAGTATTTGGGGAAGAAGTGAACTAAAATGTAGAGGCAGAAAAAGAAGTGAAAGCCAACTTTAAGCTTTCCAATGTGAACAATGGAAAAGCCAAAACATTCCTTCTGGCCTCCCTTTGCCTCTACTGTCTCCTCCTTCACCTTAAACACCCTGGCCAGTCTCTGGGCCAGGGCCTTCACATGGTTGTGCCCTCTGTGCCAGGGTTATTCTTCCTCTAGTTTTCCAAGTGTCTCCTTCCCTCATCTCCTTAAAGTGTTGCTCAGCCAGGCCTTCCCTTACCAGCATGAGTGACTAGAAGGGGAGACAGCAAATGTCACAGAAGCAAGCGTGAGGGTGAGGAAGCAGAAGAGGCATTCTTTGTGTGTGTGAATCTGAGTCATCAACATAATGCTGAGTCATCACGGATCAGTGATAGTAAGCATTGAAAATGGGCAGCATTTGGAAACACGTGAAATTGCTCTCACTCCAGGTACCAAGGCACTCAAGAATCCACTATCTTTTCAAATCTCCTCTCAGGAAGTGTCCTCATAAACATTAATACTGAGTCCTAAAATTCTAATATGCAGTTAGCCCACCTAAGTGCTCTTCATTTTAATGGGAGAAAGGATCCTAACCCACAGACTGAATCTCTAATGGTGGATTTTTATGTAGAAATCTGGCAAGAACCCACTTCCTTGCTCCTGCCCACAACTCCACCTCAGACATGGCCTTCTGATCTTAAGAGCTGACTAAAGCAATATTTGAAAGGCATTCAGTAAAGGGTGGACAGAAAAATTCTTTATGACTAATTCCCCATTATTCACAAAATTTAAGTGGATGAAACATCCCATCCCCTCACCCTCTGAGCATGTTGGTAATCACAATGTTACTGTATAATGTGAAAATTTCCAAATGGAACTAAACTCAGATCTATAAATAAATATACACAAGGCTTCTAACATAGCACTGCTTTATTTTCATGGGGGCTATTTGTATGTGGTGATCGCCTGGGTGATTTGCAATTTCAGAACACAAATGGCTTTTCTCCATAACTAATGTGAAACTTGGCAGGGTGCTATACACCCAACCCCCTCTGTGGAAAAGTCTGTTAAACACTGGTAAGTGCTCTTCTTCTGAATTATATAAGCAGAGCTGACAAATGGCAACAGTACAACTCCGAATCCTGTTTAGATGAAAGTGTCTCCTTGGTTTCTCTTCTGGTGCTAGAGGAATACCAACTCTTGTAATAAATAATGAAATGATGATCATCAGCACATATCCTTATGATATTCTAAATTAAATGAACTATGGTGGAAATAAGGAATAAACACCAGTGGAGATTTCTCTGACTTTGGATTCATAAGTAACTAAAACATGTTTAAATAAACATGATGCAAATAAATTCATAACCATGGTGACTGAACCAAAGAGGAAGTGCCTAAAGCAAACTTACTCTGTGGCTGTTATAAGCAAAACACTGACTAAAGAGTTTATCATCACCATAGAACAGAGAGAAAAGCAGAGTTATGACCTATGGTAATCTCAGTGTCATAAAGCAACCTTTACAATATCATCATAGACAGCATAACCTATCCTGAGCTAGAACTATGTAGATAAATATAACAAAGTGGATTTATATCTATATCTATTTTCTTTTTTTAAGTGAGAGGAGGAGAGATAGATTCCCACATGCAACTCAACCAAGATCCACTTGACAATTCCTGTCTGGGGACAATGCTCAAATCAGCCAAGCTATCTTCAGTGCCTGAGGCTAACATTCGGACCAATGGAGCCACTGGCTGCAAGAGGGGAATAGAGAGAGAATAGGGAAGGGAGAGGGGAAGAGAAGCAGATGGTTGCTTCTCTTGTGTGACTTGACTGGGGATCGAACCCAGAATGTCTGAGCCAGTGCTCTATTTACTGAGCCAACTGGCCAGGGCCAGATATATTTTGAAGCAGGTTAGAGAATAATGGGGTTTTGAGTCAGAGTTAAAATTCCAGTTCTCACTTATAAATTTTTCTCAATAGTTCAATAAAGCAGTAAAGAAAAATAAAATATTATTTTATAAAAAATAGATTAAAAAAGAAATAAGCCTGACCTGTGGTGTCGCAGTGGATAAAGCGCCGACCTGGGAACACTGAGGTCACCAGTTCAAAACCCTGCACTGGTCTGATCAAGGCACATATGGAAGTTGATGCTTCCAGCTCCTCCCTCCTTTCTCTCTCTCTCTCTCTCTCTCTCTCTCACTCTCATTCTCTCTCTGTGTCTCCTCTCTAAAATGAATAAAATAAAAAGAATTTAAAAAAAGAAATAAAAAGTACAAAGATTGAAGAAATAAAACTACCATTATTCATAGACTACATGATTATGTATGTAGAAAATCCAGAAGAATCAACAAACTGTAAGGGAATTCAACAAGATGGCTACATACATAAATATATGGCATTCCTATATACCAATAACAAATAATTACAAAGTGTAATTCAAAAACCCCACTTAGCATAAAATGATCAACTACCTAGGAATAAATTTAACAGAAGGCCAATATTATTGAAATTAAAAAGGCCTAAGTAAATTAAAAGAGACACCATATTCTTAGATCGTAAAGATGCCAACTTTTATTAAATTAATTCATAGTCAATACAATTCAAATAAAAACCCTAGCAAGGTAAAAAAGAAAATTTTCTTAGGCCCTGGCCAGTTGACTCAGTGGATAGAGCATCGGCCTGGAATGTGTACACCCTGGGTTTGATCCCCAGTCAAGATACACATGAGAAGCAACCATCTGCTTCTCTTCCCCTCCTTTTCCCCCTTCTTTCTCTCCTCTCATCTGTCAGCAAGTGTCTCTATTGGTTCAAACATTGGCCCGGGAGCTGAGGAAAGCTCTGTTGGTCCAAGCATTGGCCTCAGGTGCTGAGGATAGCTCAGTTGATTTGAGCATCAACCCCAGATAGGGGTTGCCTGGTGGATCCTGGTCATGGTGCATGAAGGAGTCTGTCTCCTCTCCTCTCACTTAAAAAAAAATGTGGGTTTTTTTTGGTAGAATTGATAAGATGGTTCTAAAATGTATACAAAGACTATGAATGGCCAATATCTTGAAGAACAATATAGCTAAAAGACACACCACCAGATATCAAGATTTACAGTAATTAAAACAGTGAAATGTTGGCACAAAAATAGAAAAATATACCATTGAAACAATTCCAGAAATATACCCCACACATACAATCACCTGATTTATGACCAAGATGACATGACAGGGCAGTGAGGGAAAAGTGCTCGGTTAATCTTGATCCCTACCTCTTGTTATACAGAGAATTCTATTTGAGGAGACACACACACAAAAAATACATTCTGTATGATTCCATTTACATAAAGCTCAAAAACAAGATGTTTCTCGCCTGACCTGTGGTGGCGCAGTGGATAAAGCGTTGACCTGGGAACACTGAGGTCGCCAGTTCAAAACCCTGCACTGGTCTGGTCAAGGCACATATGGGAGTTGATGCTTCCAGCTCCTCCCCCCTTTCTCTCTTTCTCTCTCTCTCTCTCTCTCTTTCACTCTGTGTCTCCTCTCTAAAATGAATAAAATAAAAATTAAAAAAATACAACTTTAAAAAAAAAAAAATACAACTTTAAAAAAAAAAAAAAAAAAACAAGATGTTTCTCTTGGCAGGGAGTGACCAAAAAGGAGCCCAAGAGGAAACTTCTGGAAGCTGGCAATGTTATATATCTTGATTTGGGTGATTATATGGTTGCATTCACTTTATGAAAATTAATTAAGTTGTTCACCCATGACTTGTGTACTTTTCTGAACATTTAACATGCTTTATTAAATAAATAAATAACAGAAAAAAGTGGCCAGATATAGCTAGCATCAGAACCAGAAGTTTGTATATTTCACACACAAAATTCTTCTAGTGCCAGTTTGTCCTAAAAATAAGTGTAAACATTTCATATATTATCAAACGTATCCCTCAGGATCCTGAAGTGCCTACTGAGATGTAAGACTTCCTGTTTCAAACAAGGCCCACTAATTTAGAAACTCCTCAGAGAGGATACTTTACATCTGTTCTGAGAGCGCCAAGCAAGAGAACTTTGCATTCATTTGACCCGCATTCAACATTTCAAACTAGCCAGGCACAGGCAGATAACCCCTGTAACTGTTAAGTGTAGGCAAGAACCAATAATTTCACTTCCCATGCCCAATATTAATAGTGTTATGAAATATGACAGAACCACCTGATCAATTTAGGTATCAATGCCAGCTGACAGTCATGAGTCTTCATCAAAAATAGGACTGTATTTCTGCAGAGGTGACATGTTCTCTACTTGTTCAGATGAGCTCGCCCATGTATTGAATGAATTTAACCAGTTCAAGTTGCAATGGCTGCCTCTAAAACACTTTTCATGATGACTGAGTTGTTTTAAAAGTAGACTTACTCCTGAGAACTCACTTGGATGATCATTTGAGCTTCTAGATGTGCTAATGCTGGCTTTGTGATCAGTAGAGTTAAATTGGGAGGCTGAACCAGTTGATGCATAATGGTAATTTAAAGTGCAAGTCTTGGTAAATGCTATCTTTCCCCTTATTACACTCTTTAAAAACTATCGTTATTTAACCTGTTCTGACTTTACTTAAAAATCAAATGGCTTTAGGCCCTGGCTGGTTGGCTCAGCAGTAGAGCGTTGGCCCAGTGTGTAGAAGTCCTGGGTCTATTCCTGGTCAGGACACACAGGAGAAGCGCCCATCTGCTTCTCCACCCTTCCCCCTCTCCTTCCTCTTTATCTCTCTCTTCCCCTCCCACAGCCAAGTCTCCACTGGAGCAAAGTTGGCCCAGGCACTGAGGATGGCTCCATGGCCTCCGCCTCAGGCGCTAGAATGGCTCCGGCCGCAATGGAGAGCTGGCCCAGATGGGCAGAGCATCACCCCCTGGTGGGCATGCCAGGTGGATTCTGGTCAGGTGCATGCAGGAGTCTGTGTCTGACTGCCTCCCTGCTTCTAACTTTGGAAAAATACAAAAAAAAAAAAAAAAAAAATCAAAAATCAAATGGCTTTAGGATAATTAGCACTTTGAAGTCAGATTAAATTCTATTTACTAGTCCCTTCCCATAATGTTTCTCATACTGTTTTCAAGCCAAAACAAGTATTAATCTGGATTTCACCCATAAGTGTGAACACTGTGAACATTAAAACCTACTTTCTATATACCTCTTATTTCCTGTTTTGATCCTGAGAAGGTAGTCTCCTCTCTGCTATTCTAACCTTGGGAGGAATTCTTCTGAAGGTTTATGTGCAGTTAAATATAGCTCTTTCTAGTTTGATTTGTCTCAAGTATATAAGTTTAAAGAACTGCACAATGAAGGATTTCCCTGAGTCAGGTGGTGGGTCTAGTCCTGGTTCAGTAACTGTGGTATCCTAGGCCAATCACGCAATGCCTTGGAGTTCTCATCTATGAATTAATGGGGTATTGTTTCCTGTCATACAGTAGGTGCTTGATAGTCTATGAATGCACAAGAATTGGATAGTTCAAACAGATCTTCTAACTTTTTACTATATTTAACTCAATTCACTTCTATGAAAGGTAGTCAACCAGCAAAACAAAATGCAAATTAGCCAGATCTGCTCCTGTTCCATTACTGTTCTTGGGGCAGTCTGGGATTAGAAGAAACTAGACCTGGAAGGTGCTACTAGAAGCAAAGGGGCAATGAAAATACAGTGATACAATTACCACATTTATTTGTAAACTGAATTATAAACTGGAAGGACCTCCTACCCCCAAGTGGACAAATGAACCAATGAACTGAAGAAGAAAACGATAGTACTAAATATGACTTTCTATACAGAACTCTTAACTTTAAAAAATGTCAGTAAAATCAGTTTCTCAAAAAAGCTATTTATATTACATGCAGCATCTCCCCAGGAGAAGCAGCTAACATTAAGAATCTTGCCGTCAGAGTTATTGCAGACGAGCTGGGTCGGGTGAGTGTGCAGTGAAGTCAAGATGTCCAAGCTCAGGGTCGTGGAGACAGTCCTCTCTGGAGATCAACCAAGAGGGAATTCAACATGTCTGAAGCAAGGCAACTTTTGGGGTCTTCAATTTAAACATTTTAAAAATATATTTTTAAATTTGATTTTAGAGAGAGAGGAAGGGAGAAACATTGATCTGTTGTTCCACTTATTTCTGCATTCATTGCTTGATTCCTGCATGTGCCCTGCCTGGGGGGTGGAACCTGTAACCTTGGTGAATCGGGATGCCGTTCTAACCAACGGAGCTACCTGGCCAAGGCTAACCATTCTTTTTTTTTTTTTTTTTTTTTTTACAGGGACAGAGAGTCAGAGAGAGGGATAGATAGGGACAGACAGACAGGAACGGGAAGAGATGAGCAGCATCAATCATCAGTTTTTCATTGCAACACCTTAGTTGTTCATTGATTACTTTCTCACATGTGCCTTGACCGCGGGCCTTCAGCAGACCGAGCCACCCCTTGCTGGAGCCAGCGACCTTGGGTCCAAGCTGGCGAGTTTTTGCTCAAGCCAGATGGGCCTGTGCTCAAGCTGGCGACCTCAGGGTCTCAAACCTGGGTCTTCCGCATCCCAGTCCGACGCTCTATCCACTGCGTCACCGCCTGGTCAGGCCTAAACATTCTTATAAAGGGAAATTTTCTAATTTTTTTATACTTGCCTTAATTTTGTTCTATTATTTTTGGCCTACCGCTATTGGCTATTACTTTCCCTTTTGGAAACTTAAATTGTTTTAAGAAAACAAACATTTAAACTTTTTAAAGAAACAAAGAACTGAGAAAATAAGACACACTGTAAATATGAACTGTCTGTCCCTCCACTGCATGGTAAGAAATGAAAAAAGCCCAATGTGAAATGCTGAGGTCTAAAATTAAAAGTAAAACAGAGAATGCTCAGTGACCTTTTTGTCAGAGGCTCACATGAAGAAATGTCATGGTACAATAATCAAACTTTTATTCATTTGCATTTTCAGGATATTGCTATTAATGTCACATGACACCCAACAAAGAACACTACAGTATGACATTTTGTATAAACCACTTCACCTCTAGTTTCTTCTTCAGCTCTGTTACTTCAACTTCTGGGTACTTATAGAAAAAAATGTATTAGTCTTTTATTTGTAGGGGAGGAAAAACTTTTTCTCTACTTTAACTTCTGTGGCTGGGGCCTGTGAATTAGAATGACAAAACAGATTAACAGGAGAAAAAATACACATACCTGTAAACAACTGAGATAAAAACCAGAATAAAAAACCCCAAATGGTCAAGTTCATAAAAGCAAATTTAACTGATATGTTAAACTTTATTTCCACAAGGGTTACACAGAAAGGAAGTGAAAACTCAAACAAAGCAGTCAGGCTTGGAAGCTTACACATCATTTTAACAAAGGGTGATACTGTGATGTAAACAGGCAAAGGAAAAGGGGGTTTGGGCTTCTAGGGGTGGTAAATTGTGGCAAAGCAAATATACATGGAAAGTGATGAAAATAAGGGTCATTTTAGTTAAGGTTTGTTTATGCAGGCTCATCTTACTATCATGTCTGTTTCCAGTGATAAGTACCAGAAGAGAGGGGACACCTTCACAAAGGGAAATTTATGTCCTGCTTTTAGGCAGAAGCAGGACAGTTTTCCTGCATCTACTGCCTCTCTATTCCCTTCAACTCAAAACAATCTTTATGCCAAAGTGGCATATTTTAGGGTGCCATATTATGATCCCCTTAATTTTCTAAGAAGCAATTAGAGTTCAATTACTCGTGTAAAAATATTGGTCCCTTATTTAAAAAAAAGTCCTATAGTCCAATAAGTTTGAGAAATTCTAAGTTAAAGGTAAACATGAGTTTTTTTCTAGCAGGTATTTTCATAACTTTTAATTAGCTAACAATACATTGTGATTCAACAAAAGGGGAATAATAATTCATTATGTTTCCTAAACTTATTTGACTATGGGCTATGGAGCATTTCAGATTATGTTTCAAGACTAGCGTTTCCTATAATATAAATTGAGAAGTAATGGGGTCAGCCATATTTGTATGTAAGTACAAAGATTTAAGTGGCCACTGAAATAAGTATAAGCCAAAAAGGAGAGCGCTACCTGAATAAACTGGGCAAGTGTCAGTCAGCAATAACCATGCTGCATTCTGAATCATGTGCCCAGGGGCTGAGCTCTGGTTTTTCCCAGGAAGTAAAATTAAGCATCTGGATCCCACTGAATTAAAAACCCTTCTTGGGCACAAAAGAGTACCAATGGATGAAGAAAAAATGGGCTCGTGTGTTCATTTCCACTCTTGGCTCAGTGCAGCTCCAGTTGTATTACTCTTAAACATCTATTAACATGATTGCTTCATAATTATAAAGGCTAACTGACAAGCATTTTTAACAGAAAACAGGGTACTGCTTGTCTTTAATTGCTTGTGTAAAGGGGTCAGTGGCTTTTAAAATTTCTTTTCTCTTTAATTAAAGAACCATCTCTAAAAATACTATTTGAGTAGCTTCAAGATAAAAAGGAAAAAGCGCATTCCAGGCACACAACTAAATAACTGCAATATAGATGGACTTCGGGGTGGGGGAGGATAGGATTCAGAACTGATAGAAGTTATCAATACCTCAGAAGTATGACAGTACCTAGCGTCTTCCCTCTGCTTATGCTGAGCTGCCAGAATTCTACTTTCAGCAGAGACCACCCTCAGTGTACTGACAGACTGAGTCAGAGGTTCCTAATCTGTAGACTTGATTCTTGATCCTCAAAGGTCAAGTGCCATCACATGTCCCCTTCTTCATCCTCTTCCACTGTCCCTGGATAAGACTGCAGAGCTAGGCACCCAAGGCAGAAGACTGGTTGGCAATGTCCTACATTGTCTCAAAGATATGGGGAAAAGTGGGAAGAGAGTGACTAATATTTACTGAGCACCTAGACCAGTGGTTCTCAAAGTGTGCACCAGGGCGCACTGGTGCACCCTAGATTTCCAGGTGTGCCCTATGGTATTCCAGAGAAATATGTGCCTGTTGGGGACCAAAAAACTAACAGGGTTCTTGGAGTTTAGATTTTTGGGGGGACAGATGTGGGGAATCGGCTGTAAACTGACAGTCTGCCCAACCCTCACCTCACTTGCCTGATTAGGTTGCAAAAGGCTCTTAAGCTGTGGTGCTGGATTGTTTACACTACCCCCCATGTTCCCCAGAAAGACTGGAGGCAAGTTTCTTCTATCCTTTGTTTGGTGTAAAGCTAAGATGATAGTATGGTGGGGATTTCGGATTAATGATTAAACATAAGGAATTGTCTCTTGAAGCCTTTTGGATTTCTATAAAAGAAGAATATGTAGTATCCAAAGTATCTAAAAAAGCTTTGAACATTTTACTACAATTTTCAACATCCTATTTATGTGAATTAGGATTTTCTACCCTCAACACAATTAAGAGTAAAAAGAGAGGAATTCTTCAATGTATTGACGAAGAAATGAAAGTTTGCCTTTCAAATATATGCCCAAACGTTGAAGAAATCGCTAGGACACAGGCTCATGTTTCTCATAAACACAAGAATAAAAAAACTTAACACATTCACGCTGGGACCTGCCGAATTTACTAAATCTTACTAAGAATGTATCTATATATTTAAAAAGATAACTTTTTTTGTCATTTTATTATTTTTTTCACCCATTATTTTACAAATTTAATTTTGTCGTATTTATTTCATTTAATTACCATAAAAGCATGCTTAGACTTTATATTTTTTCTTTAATATTTGACTTATTATAACATATTTCTTAGGAATTTGTATACAGTGTGCCTACAATTATTTGTAGGATTTTAAATGCGCCCAACTTCAAAAAGCTTGAGAACCACTGACCTAGACGCTAGATATTTTTATACACATTAGCTCTTTAACAAACAAATCTTTTCCTTATTTTGTACATAAAGAAAACTGGGGCTTAGAGAGGTATAAAACCAGTCCAAGGTCAATCCAAACACTGATGAATAAATTAGGTTACAACGTGAGCCAGGTCCGAATGAGTCCGAGGCCTGTTTTATGGCATCACGCTGTCTCCTCATCGTTACAGGCTTCATTTTGTTGTATATGGGAGCAGAAACGGCCCGTTTCTCCCAGAACATAGTGAAGCATCTCAACTTTTATCATTACACCAATGAGAGACCTGACATGTTTAGATCTTCCCATTCATTTGCCCAAATCAATGGAGCTATTTATTTTCAACTGCTGGTAATAAACTTTCTTAACTCAGCATTTTGTGGAAAAAAGTCTAAATACTGAAATACATCACTGCACATTCATTCTCTAGGCAGGCATATTTTTGGCTGTTTTTAAAAATAGATCCCAAATCATTGCATATTCAGATTTGAAAAACAGGAGGGAGAGCAAAGGGAACACACAAGAAATGGTCACGTGGCTAGAGAACCTGTATGTATTAATCCTAAATTAAATAGAAAACTCCTGAATTTACAAATAATCACTCCTATGGGCTGGATTGAAAAAGATAAACAAAATACTACCTAGGGCTGCAGCTTGGATTCTGTCCCCTCTCCCACTCCACCCAGGCTAAGACTACCTGATACAGTGTCCTCACAGTTTCAGAGTTGATCTCTTAAGTTCCTGTAAAAATTCTACAGTTAACTGCAACTCAATAGCCTTTCTAGTGATTAAATAATTTAAAGTAACTCAAATGTCACCACCATAATCCTTTAAGAATTTTCTTTGACATAAGCAAAGGACCCACCTTCTATTTAAATTTTCTTTTGAGTCTGATAGGAAATCAAGCATCAAAGAAAAAGGTATGATGATCCAGCTAGACGGTGATTTATGGCGTTTGCGAAATGCTTTACTTAATGAGAAAGTAGCATGAAAGTAGGCCGCTTTTGGTTGCAGGTGTCATGATCCATATCCTCTCCAAGGTAGAGAGAAAAATCAATCTTTGCCAGGAAAGATAGTAATATGGTAAAGCTCCTTTCCCTCTTGCTTAGCCTGATACCATATATTCACTAATGACAACAATTCAGTGAGTGCTAGTCCTCAGATAGATGCCCACAACACCTCCTTTCAAATTCTTATAATCAGAGAAATTATGCAACAGACTACCTGGCTCAATCCTCACTGAAAACTAACAGACCTGTTTCCTAGTACAGTGTCCTTGGCGATTCACTCGCCTCATCATCCCATCACTCACCCCACATTTAAACAAGCATTCTGATGCAGTGTGACATAGTGTAAGACGAAAGTGGATCTTCTCCACCACAGTCTGGTATAGCTGAGCAAACTCTAGTCACTCAAAAATACTGCATCATTGAGTTGACTTTCTGCATTTAATTTCCTAAAGAAGTTATATCATTCCTTCAATATGTCAGGATCAGAAGCATTTCAATGGCTGTGTTCTTTGGACCTGGTCAAGCCTAGTACAGGTACATGCACTAGAGGAGATACTCTGGGGAAATGTCTCTCTCAGCCTCTCTAGCAGAAGCCAAAATGGGGGAAGAGAGTACTAGTGGGAAGTTTCTTCCTCCCCATATATACATATTCATCTCTTTTCTGGCCACCATGCACAGGGACCTTATAAGCAGGGGTCCTTGTCAGAAAACATTAGTCATGCTCAGTTAACTCTACCATCCGAGATCATCATTCTACCTCTCACTCATGTGAGGATAGCACAGTGCTTCTGAACTGTGTAGTGCTTATGAATGACCTGGGACTGCAGAAATGCAGATTCAAATTTAATAGGTCTAGGGTAGAGAGAGCCCAAATGTCTGAATGTCTAACAAGCTTCGATGGACACCATTGCCTCTGATTTGCAAACCACACTTGAGAAGCAAGGTCTTGGCATCTTTGCCTTCCCAAATCTGGAGCACATTTTACCTTACGGTCTCCTTGTGGCTGGTTGTCTACCCAAAGAGCTGAACAGGGCAGAAAAGTCAGAGCCTCTGCATGCAGTGGGAGAATTCTATCCTACACAAAGGACAAGCTCCCCAACTCGCACTGCCCAGACTCTGGGTCTTTCTTGTTTAGCCGAATGACAAATCCTGCTCAGCCTCACCAGCCTTACCTGACACCACTCTGCCAGCAACTCAAACATTCTAAGCATCTACAGATTCTTGGGCCGTGACCCTGAGATTCTGATCCTTTAGGTCTGGAGTGGCCCCAGGAAGAAATAGACATCCTGGCTGGTTCTGATACATAATGAAATTTGGGGAAAGGAAATACATGAAACCTCTGTGATGGATTTGAGAACCTGTATCCTATGGCTGTTAATGCCTTTACATTGAAGAATAAAGGTTTAAAAAAAAGAAAACAAGATATTTGGCGCATTCAGGGTGGTATGGCCATAGACGCCCTACAAATATCTCTAATCAATACAGATGCAAAAATTCTAAACAAAATACTAGCAAATCGAGCACAACAATATATTAAAAAAATAAAACATCACAATCAAGTGGGATTCATTCCAGGAGCACTAGGATGGTTCAACATATGTAAATCGATCAGCATAATATACCACATCAACAAAACAACAAAAATCATATGATTCTATCAATAGATGCAGAAAAGGCATTTAATAAGATACAACATCCTTTATGTTTAAAACACTCAATATAATGGGTATAGAAGGAAAGTACCTGAACATAATAAAGGTCATACATGACAAGCCATCAGCTTGTATCATATTAAATGGTGAAAAAATGAAGGCTTTTTCTTTAAAATCAGGAACAAGACAAGGCTGCCCACTCTCTCCACTTTTATTCAACATAATCCTGTAAGTTTTAGCCAGAGTGATCAGGCAAGAGAAAGAAATAAACGGCATTTTTATTGGGAAAGAAGAAGTAAAGCTATCACTTTTTGCAGATCCTGTATATAGAAAACCCCAAAGACTCCACTAAAAAACTATTAGAAACAATAAACAAATATAGTAAAGTTGCAGGGTAAAAATCAATATACAAAAGTCTATTGCCTTCCTATATACCAACAATGAAACTTCAGAAAATGAACTCAAAAACACAGTTCTGTTTACAATTGCAAAAGAAAAAAAAAAGAAAAAGAAATGAAATACCTAGGAATAAGCTGAACAAAGCAAAGGATGTGAAGGACCTATATATTAAAAATTACAAAGTACTGTTGAAAGAAATTGAAAAAGACATAAAGAAATGGAAAAATATTCCATGTTTATGGACTGGAAGAATCAACATAGTTAAAATGACCATATTACCCAAAGCAATATACAAATTTAATGCAATCCCCATCAAAAATCCCAATGTCATTTTTTAAAGAAATGGAACAAAAAATTGCCAGGTTTGTATGGAATAAACCTGCCAAAAGGAATCCTGAGAGAGGAGAATAAAGCTGGAGGGATCACACTACCTGACTTCAAGTTATACTACAGAGCCATGATAATCAACACAGCATGGTATTGGCAGAAAAACAGACATACAGACCAATGGAACAGAATTAAGAGCCCAGAAATAAAACCACATGTATACGGACAAATCATCTTCAACAAAGAAATGAAAACCATGCAACGGAGAAAAGAAAGCCTCTTCAACAAATGGTGTTGAGAAAACTGGAAAGTCACATACAAAAGAATGAAACTTGACTAGTTTGTCCTCCTGCACTAAAATTAATTCAAAATGGATCAAAGACCTAAATATAAGACCTGAAACAATAAATTACATAGAAAAAAACAGGACTAAACTCATGGACCTTCGCCATACAGAACAATTTATGAATTTGACCCCAAAGTCAAGGGACATAAAGGCAAAAACAAATAGGACTGTATCAAACTAAAAAGCTTCTGCACAGCAAAAGAAACTGACAACAAAACAAATAGCCAACCAAATTGGAAATGATATTCGCAAACAACAGCTCCGATAAGAGGTTAATATCCAAAATATATAAAGAACTCACAAAGCTCAGTAACAAATGAGCAAACAACCCAATTAAAAGTGGGGAGAGGACCTGAATAGATACTTCTCCCAAGAGGACATACAAATGACCCCAACAGATATATGACAGTATGTTCATCTTTAATAGCTATTAAGAGAAATTAAAATCAAAACTACAGTGAGATAGCACCTCATACCTTAGATTGGCTATTATCAGTGAGAGGTAATAACAAGTATTGGAGAGGCTGTGGAGAAAAAGGAACATTCATTCACTGCTGGAGGGAATGTAAACTAGTACAACCATTATGGAAGAATGTATGGTGGTTACTCAAAAAATTAAGAGAACTACCTATGACCCAGCAATCCCTCTACTGGGTATATACCCCCAAACTCAAAAACATTGGCATGTAAAGACACATGCACCTCCATGTTCATCACAGCATTATTCACAGTGGCCAAGACATGGAAACAACCAAAGTGTCCTTCAATAGAGGATTGGATAAAGAAGATGTGGTACATATATACCATGAAATACTACTCAGTCATAAGAAATGATGACCTATTGCCATTTATGACAACATGGATGGATCTTGAGAACATTATACTGAGTGAAATAGTAAATCAGAAAAAGCTAAGAACTATATGATTTCACACACAGGTGGGATATAAAACCGAGACTCATGAATATAGATAAAAGTGAAGTAGTTACTGGGGGAGGGGATCTATGGAAGGGGGAGAGGAAGAGACTAAAGAGGGACAAATATACAGTGATGGAAATTTGACTTTGGGTGATGGGTACACAATATAATCAACAGTTGAAGTGCTATAGAGCTGTCTACCTGAAACCTATGTACTCTTATTGATAAATGTCACCCCGTTAAATTTAATTTTGTAAATAAAAGAAAAAAGAAAAAAAGACAAGTTGAGCATCTGATACTATGATAGAGGAAACTTATTTCCTCCCCAATTTTATCACTTGCTTAGGGGCATTTATGGTTACTTCCAGTGATTGTCTTTTTCTTTATAGATGTTCACTAAAAAACAAAGTATGTCTCACATAGTCTATAGAAAATTCTTTTAATGTATGTACGATTACAAATGCATTGAGTTAATGAGAAAAATATTAAAGGAATGATTATTTACCCTTCTAATTGAACAAATGAAATGAGTTGTTCACACACACAATTAAGAAAAACATATAGCCAAGAAGAATAAACACTGATTACCAGTTAACAAAAATAAAAACTGAACATTAATTGTTACCTTTATACTGGCAGAAGCAAATATAAAATACGAAAAATAATTTTACTTTGAAATGTCCTCCCTAAGAAAGGCCGCTGTTTGACTACTTGGTCTTCTCTGGGGCAGGTGTGGCATCCTGGGGGCGGTCAGCCTCTGCTGGTATGGCCTCAGGTCCCATCACTGCAGCGGTCATTTCGGGGACAGCAGAGACGGCTTCTGAACTGGAACCAGCTCCTGTCTGACCGGAGCTGGTCTCAGTCTGAGAGGCTAATGCTTCTTGACTACAGCTGACGTCTGTTAGGGTGAGTACGTCAGCTTGAGCAGGCATGCCCTCTTCTTCTGTTTCCAGCTCTGTTTCCTGGCTTTGAACTTCCTCACCTTCTTCTACCATAGCAGGTGGCAGCTGTAATAAAGTCTAATAAAAAAAAAGAAAATATCAATATGAACTAACTCAAAAGACATTGGCTTATAAAGTTAAGCTCTCACATTAACATTACTGTCCTAATAAACAAGGTTCACTCTGGAGTTCTCCAGAACACTGCTGGCCATCTTTTATAACGGATGAAACAACTCTGATGACAATGGCCTAGGTCTGTGATGGCGAACCTATGACACGCGTGTCAGCACTGATACCCATAGCCATTTTCGATGACATGTGGTTGCCTGCGGCCGCAAACCAGAGAAGTATGGGGCCGCATGCCAAGGACATTTCATCCTCGGCTCCTGCTTGGCCAGGTGCAGTAGTCCAGGATAAAACATTTGCTGTAGGGTAGACACTCTGTGCCAGAGGTCTGTAGGCCAAAACAACAGAACTCCGGCACAGAGAATCTAGTTCTGGGACTTCCAGTTAGGCCGTTTTTCTTGAAGTGATACACCACCCGAGTTATGCTAGTTTTTTTGGCGAATTTTGACACACCAAGCTCAAAAGATAGCCCATCACTGGCCTAGGTTTTCCTGACTCCAAGAACATACCAACTGAGATATCACAAATAATGATCAACTACATTTTAATAATTAGAAAGGAAAATAATATAAAACCTATATTTTTTAGCCAAAGAAGGTGCTGTTATACTTCTGGAAAAACAGTGGCTGATTAGGGCTGTCTGACACACCAGCTGGGGAAGGGCCAACTTCAATTCAGGGGTCGTGTTGAGGGTAGGGAGGAGCCAAGCCTGAGAAAGCTGTGGCAGGGAGGGAGCAGGAGGACACAGAAGCCTGTCCCCTCACAGGCTGGAGCAGCTCTGTATGGTTGTTTGGAAAAGGTGGAAAGGGATTAGAAAAAAATGAGAGGGATTACCAGGAGGCATGGGAAACTTTCGGGGATAATAAATATGGTTCATTATCTTCATAGTGATGATGGTTTCACAGGCCTATACATACAGTCAGAGCATATAAAATTGAATACTTTAAACATGTGGAATTTATAATATGCTAAATTATACCTACATGAAGATGTTTTGAAAGTATGGATATTACATGAATAATAACAACCCACTTTGGTTTAGTTTGTTTTCTATAAGGAATCAGTATGTATTTAAAGATTTATTCTGAGGTGAAGGGGAATACAGTCAATAATGTGATAAAGTAGTACAGTGACAGATAATTAGTGGTTTGATCACATTGTAAAATATAAAAATGCCAAATCACTATACTGTACACCTGAAACTAATGTAACTAATACAATATTATATACCAACTATTTAAATTAAAAGATTCTTTCTTCAACAAGAAGAGTCAGTTTTGAGAAAACTCACCTGATGATAATGATGTGTGGTCTGGATCAGATGCATGTACATATTGTACACGAAATTTGCCATTTGGGGCATGTTCTTTATTATCTGTATTTCATGGGATGGTCTCTCCCCATTCTAGAAGAAGGCAAAAAGAAAGTAAATATATAGTGAAAAACACTAAAAGCTAGCATTACAATAGAAGCCCATGTCTCTATTTTATGTGGAAACACAATTAGGGTTTAGGACATAAAGATGTAAGTGTGAGAGTCCAGTAAAGAATAAAGAGAGTGATTCAATCTAAATGTAGAAAATGTAGAGATTAGGAGGGGCTAAAAGTCACTAGCAGTTAATGCAATTTCAAACTGGTAAATAAGATATGAGTTATGGTCTACTAACTAATGTAGGAGAAAAAGAGATAAGTAACCATTTGAATAGAGAGAAAATCAACACTGTCTAAAGTAAAGGTCTCTAATACTGTATATACTCCAAAGGCAAGTCTCAAGATTATTCACAAAATAAACATTAAAACTATTATTCCTATTTGTGTTTTTTCTAAGATGTAAGAAGCTAACATTTACAATTAGAAGTTAACAGTATCTAGCCTGTCAGTCATGAAGGTGAATATTCAAAAGGAATTTTTACTAATAAAGTATACGGTCAAAAATGTTGGCAAACAGTAGCCTAAAGTGTAAACTCTGGGCCCTCATGGGTGGCTCAGTGGATAGAGTGTCATCCTGGCATGCTGAGGTCGTAGGCTTAATCCCCAGTGAGGGAGCATACAAAATGCAATCAATGAGGACACAAGTAAATGAAACAGCTAGGTGAAATGGTGAGTTGATGCTTCTCTCTTTGTCTCTCTCTCAAATCAATGGGAGAAAAAGTGTAAACTTTGTGGTATCTACCAGAACCATCGGGGGGAAAAGTCAAGTCACACAGGCCTAGGCCCTGGCCCCTCTGAGACAGAGCAAGTTGATTCTAATGGAGTCACTTCTGACACCAACCTGAGAAACAATGCCCTATCAGTGCAGGTGAAGTAAACAAAGAAAGTACAAAATTTGCACTTCCTCCTAAACTGGATTAGAATGAAGATGAACAACTTTCCTATTTATAGTCAATTATAAGATGTTTATAAAGTCTCACCCATTCTTACCATAGAAAAATTTAGAAAACCATAAAGATAAAAGACTTTTATCAATAAAAAGAATTTGGACCCTGGCCAGTTGGCTCAGTGGTAAAGCATTGGCCTGGCATGTGGATGTCCTGGGTTTGATTCCTGGTCAGTGTGCACAGGAGATGCAACCATCAGCTTCTCCATTCCTCCCCTCTTGCTTCTCTCTTTCTCACTCTCTTCCCCTCCTATAGCCATAACTCAATTGGAGTGAGTTGGCCTCAGGCATTAAGGATGGCTCCATGGCCTCCCCTCAGGTGCTAAGAGCTCGGTTGTTGAGTAACAGAGAAACGCCCCAGATGGGCAGAGCATTGCCCCCTAGTGGGCTTGCTAGGTGGGTCCTGGTCGGGGCACATGTGGGAGTCTGCCTCCCTGCCTCCCATACTCTTACTGAATGAATAAAAAAAAAAAAAAAAAGAAAATAATTTTACCTTATAGTGATAAATTATTTAAAGTACATAAAGTCAAAAATACTTAGTACATTAAATAGTATTTCCTAGAATTAATTAGGAGGGTAGGATTGCAAGTAAGCAGGTACTCTTTTGATAATGGTCATTCTCTGCCATGGTCACATCTGTGTGCAGAGCCTGCCATGCCGTTACAACTATAAAATGCTGCCTTCAAAACATGAAGTGGGTTTGTTTTATTTTGTTTGCTTATTTTCTGGTGACTCTTCTGGGAACGGCCTCTTCCAGGATGCAGGCTAGCTGGTGAGCCCTCCCTGCCCCCACTGCTTCCTGAGCAGAGGCTGAGATATGCTCTTTGCCCGCAGCCCCCAGGCTCTAGCGCATGGTGCTGTGCAAAGCACCAGCTTTTCAGTCTTCTGTTCATCGGAACCGCCTGAGCTGCAATCCAAGTTTCTCCAGGTGTGTCCCTGCAGCCCTTGGAAATGATGCAACTGGGGAGTCTGTTAAACCTGAAGACACAGAGGCTCTGCCCAGACCTCTTGTCAGGAATCTCCCTGTTTCATCATCAGCCCACAGGAGACTGAGAACCTCAACGCCCCAGGAGGATGTCCAGAATTCAGGCTGACATCAAGGCTTCACATGACCCCATCCCATCACATCTCCGCACCTTTTCCTCCTATTTCTCTACAGCAGCATAACAAAAAAAGTGCTTAGCATTATTATAAAACAAACAAGAAATTAATTTTGTTTCCTTTTCCTGGGAGACAGGGAGAAGTGTACTGTGAACATTTAAAACTTTTATTTAAATTCCAATGGATCTCTAAGACATTTCATTAAATGAAAAAGCAAAGCCCAAGTCTATACAGTATGCTTTTATAAGAAAGAAAACTATGTAAGAAAATAAAGAGGTATCTGCTCCTTTGTGCAAAAGGAATATTTGAAGAATGAACCAGAAACTAAAGAGATTGTTTGCCTATGGGGAAGGGGGCAGGGGGAAGAGGAAATGGAGGGGGAAGGGGAGAAAGAAGGAGGGATGGGAAACCGGTAGCAGGGATGAATGAGGAGGGAATGATATAGAGTGGTACCTTGACATGAGTTTGATTCTTTCATGGCTGAGCTTGTGACTCAATTTGCTTGTGTATCAAATTGAATTTCCCCATTTAAATTAATGGGAATGCAATTAATCCATTCCAGCCCCCCAAAACCACACAAATTTTTGGTTTATATGCTTTTAAATAAGAAAATGTACTTTCTAAATAATAAATACATATATATACATAATAAGTGAGAATGAAAAAAATAACTGGATTATGAAGTGTATTTACCTTCAAGGTCAGGTGAAGATGCTGACGGAGTGGAGGAGACATTATTAGCATAATAATGGCCCTTTCCAAGCAAGAAGGTAATTAGCAATTTCACAGACAGCTGCCCAGCGCCATTTTTATCCAATGCGCCACCGCCTGGTCATGCCCAGTGCCATTTTTAACAATAAAGTGAGCAAACTCAGAAAATACAAATTTTACAAACTCATTTGCCGAACAATCATCATTTTCTTCACTGACTTTTGGCTTTTTTGCCACACCTTCCTTGCTTTCACTTAAGAGGCCATTTCAACAAAAACCTTTCCATGGAAGTTTGTTTCCTCCTCCCTTTCAGAAAGTTCGGCAGGCCATCTAGTGGAGGGTGGTGGAAGCTCATGATTCAAATATCCACTCATGACTTAAAGCAAAAAATTTCAAGTGACTGCTTGTCTCTCAAATTGCTCGTGATTTAAAGTGCTCATGTGTCAAGGTACCACTGTATTTTTTTGTGAAGTATTTGTGCTATTCCCTCCCACATTTTCCCAGAATGTAAGCTTCTTAAGGCTTCCCCAAGAGCTAAATCATTTATTACTATTATCAAATAATTAGTTAAGTTCTCCTAAGAAAGCCAAAGAGAGGCAGTACAATGCAATGATACCAGGGGTCAGCCTGCCTGAGTTTTCAAATCTTGTATTCTTTACCTATTAGATGCATGGCCAAACCACTTCTCCAATCCTCAATTCCTTCATGCATAAAATTGGGCTAATAAGAAAACCTACTGAACAGGGGTGTTACTGAGATGAAAAGAGATAATGAATATAAAAAACTAATTGCTTGATACATGCTCAGTACTCATAAATGTTGGCATATACTATTTTACATAGAAAATTCAATTTAGTTCCTTAATGCAAGCAACACTCTAAACCAGACTGGATGATCTTTTTGATGATGTTCCTAGCCTACGTGGTCATCTATAAGAGAATGCAGCTCTATACAATGAAAAAAGAAGTCCTACCTTTCTACTGGTTGGGAAAGGTTCTGTTGGAATTATATGCAAATGAAGTGGGCGGGCCGTGAGCTGGCTGAAAGCAGGAGTTAGTTCAAAACAGTTTTGGAAGAGGGATACTCTGGCGAAGATATAAAGTCCAAGTCTGGCTCGAGACATGGCCACCACTAAGCGCCGAACATCCCTTTGGGAAACAAAATTAACACACATCAAAATTAATAATATATTTATGTAGCTTTTTCTTTTTCTTACATATTCCATTAAATATTATTGTTAAGGTGCGTCAAGCAAAAAGTTTCTTCAAAACTTAACAGAGTTAAACATTAAGTTAATCAATATTATGTGACTAGTAAACCTAGTACAAAATTAATATTTTATTACTAACCTCTATGTTGGTTTGTTTGGGAGGTGTGAGGACTCACAAAATAATGCGCTGATACAAAAGATCTATGTTGCTATATTGGTATTATGGTATAATAAGTCAGTCTGAACCAGCGCTTCCTCCACTTCTTCACCTACAAAATTCCCAGGCTCTTCAAAGTCAAATTCTACTTCCTAGATAACACTCACCACACTATTTTATACTTATCTGTAATACTTATAAATATAAACATATAGAATTATGAAATGCCATAACACAACATAATACCATGTCTTACTCATATTTATTCTAGTATTTAGGTTCAATGCCTGACCTAAGTAATTAATGTTCACATAAACAATAATAAAAATGGCTAAATTGAACAATGCAACTATACATGTAACTATCTAATAAATGTGTCAATTTTCTTTATCCCTTAGAGGAGATATGTTTTCAAAACTTTGTTTGAATCAAATAAATTTATAAAAGAAGGGCTATATATTAAGTCTAATTTTACCCCACTATTGGTATGTGTTTTAGTAAGAAAAGATAATATTGGTTTCAAATAAAGAGGACAGTTTGTTTTCTTGAGATGCTCTTAAATGGCAAATTAAATTTGTGAGTATTCTACAAAAAAAGACTTTCATGAATAATAATAAAGTCTGATAAAATCACCCTGATCCTTGAAATAAAGTATTAGTGTTACAGAGATCAGATGTTACAAAGATCATACAACCAATGATACCCTCCCCACTCCACATACAAAACTAGATGTTCATTTAGGCAGGATATCCATTTGCCTGACCAGTGGTGTCACAGTAAATAAAGTTTCAACCCGAAATGCTGGAAATGCTAAGGTCACCGATTCGAAGCCCCAGGGTTCCAGCTCTAGTAAGCATGGGCTCATCAGCACGGGGTTGTTTAGCTTGAGTGGGGGATTGTCCACGTGATCCCCAATCTTGCCAGCTTGAGCCCAAAGGTTGTTGGCTTGAACAAGGGGACACTGGCTCAGCCCTGTTAAAGGCAGGTATGAGAAGCAATTAATGTACAACTGAAGTGAAAGCAACAATGAGTTGATGCTTCTAACTCTAAAAAAAAATAAATAAATAAATACATAAAACTACCTGTATCTGCTACATTTGGGACAAGCTGAGGTCATGAAGAAATATTATCTTCTTGGTTACTGTAAAGTAAACTGTTTTTTATTTTCTCTGCATTTCCTGAGAATCCCGTGGGGTCATGCTGCAGGTGGGTGGTTCCAACAGCGGTACAATGCATGAGTTCTCACACAAACGTTATAATGGGAAACACAGTGAAAACTATGTTGTCAGGGGAGAAAGGATGGTAGCAGTGGTAGCAGGACCTAAGCTGCTGTCTTCACGGCATTCCCTCCGTTACAATGTCTAGGTCTCCCCTTTATACCCAGGAGGTTGGAACCATCTCGGCAGAGCACAGAGACAGGCTTCTGCAGCGCTTCTGAACTGGCCTCCCTGGGGACTCATCTCCTGTTCTCAGCACTGTAAGAAGTCCAGTGGCCCTACAAGCTTGATCTCCACTGCACATGAGGAGAGTGAGACTAGAATCTGCTGCAGATTCAAATGTAGGTGTCTTCTAAGGATGTGCTTAATGTCTCCCTGACTAGATTCTTAAGCTCCATGAGGGTAGAGATCACAAATATTAGAATTACATCTATATATCAATAACCCAGCACACTACCAAATAATAGATCGATTTTAAAGTATTTGTTAAATAAATGACTAAACACTATGAACATGACAAAGTACTAGGCAAAAAAGTTAATGAGTAGACAGGGATCATTGGAGCTGCATCTTGAACTCAGGACAATGAGAACTGCCACCTCCTTCACAGTCCCCAGAATGTGGCTGGACAGAGAGCATGCCACACAACAAGCCATCACTCTGACAGAACCTCTTCTAAGGAGACAGTTCAGAAAACTTAAGTTTCACTGCTCTGTATTGCGTTTTAAGTCCTGAGCATTTCTACTGGTACCTGGGCTGTTGAAATCAGGTGGAGACAAGAACAATGAACTCTGGAAAAGGGACCAGTAGTATCTCTGTACTGCGGCTTCTAAAACAGCTCCACAGGGCCCTAATACAGGTCTCTAGAACTAAAGCTGAATAGTCTGGCTCCTAAACAATCACCTGAGGAGTCTACTCTGAATAAAAAGATGTGGCCAACAGAAATATAACAGGCACTGGAATGAGAAAAGAGTTAAATACAGTTAACCATATGACCTAGGTAACTGCACTCAAGAGAAAGGCAAATATGTCCACATGAAACTTGTCATGAATGTTCACAGCATTACTCACAATGGCCACAAAGTGGAAAAAAACACAAATAGCTGGCCCTGGCTGGTTGGTTCAGTGGTAGACATCGGCCCAATGTATGGAAGTCCAGGGTTCGATTCCCGGTCAGGGCACACAAGAGAAGTAACCATCTGCTTTTCCATGCCCCTTCTTTCCTTCCCCTCCCACAGCCATGGCTAGAATGGTTGGAGCAAAGTTGGCCCCATGGCCTTGCCTCAGGCACTAAAATAGCTCTGTTGCTGAGCAACAGAGCAGTGGCCCAGACAGACAGGGTATCACCTGGTAGGGGGCTTGCTGGGTGGATCCTGATCGGGGTGCATGCAGCAGTCTGTCTCTGCCCCCAGCCTCTCATTTAAAAAACAAACAAACACCCAAATAGCCATTAACTGATAAATACTAAATATGATATATCCACACAATGGAACATCATTTGGCAATAAAAAGGAACAAAGTATTTATATATGGTACAACATGAATGAACCTTGAACAGATTATGCCAAGCGATTCCATGTAAACAAAGTATCTAGAACAGGCAAATCTACAAAGACAGGACAGTGGAGGAGAGGGGAAGGAAGTGACTGCTGCTGAGTATAGGGTTTCTCACTGGGTGATGAAAATGTTTTAAAACTCATTGTGAAGACAGTTGCAAAACTCTGAACATACAAAAAATCACTGACTTGTACACTTAAAATACATGAATTGCATATAGTATATGAATTATATCTCAATAAAGCTATTAGTTAAAAGAGAAAAACGTCTTTGGTCTTTTAAAACTCAAACAAAATATTAGATAAGACATAAAAGATTATCCTTGTGAACTAAAATATTCTATGAAGAATTTGATAAAATTCTAGCTAAGCTACCAAAGGAATTTGGATAATTGGAAGCATAAATAGTAGTTAAATTGACATTTCCCCCAAACCATCACCAGCACCCTTGATAAAGAAGCTGGATTCAAGAACACATTTTCATAAATACAAAGGTTGATTATTGGATAATGGTATTTTGCTTAGAAAATTGTGATATGTAAGACAATCAGGTTCTTTTTTAATCTTTCATTTATAATAAGTAGTTTACTACCATCATCTTTTTAAAAATATATTTTCAGAAAAGTCAGGCAAAGAATAGGAGAGAACTAAACTCATGGGAACTTGGAAAAGACAAAGCACTACAGAAGAGAAAAACAAAAGGTGAGGAGGGGAGGAAGCAGTACTCATGTACTCACACTGTGAGTTTTTGAGGGATGTTAATGATTTTAAGTTCTAATGAAGCCCCATTCAGATAGCAGCTAGCTATAAATCTCACTGCAGAAATAAAACTGCTTTTTAGAAAAGTCAGTTTCCTAATACATGCTTGACACTTAAATAAGCAAAAGTAAACTGTTTTAGAATGTTATGGTCTTCAAACAATTTCTTGAAACATTCTATCTTTGATTACTCTTACATAAAAGTTATTTCTCTAGTGGAACCTGATCATTGAGCTAAGCTCCAAGCAGATCTTGACTTAATGATAACATCATGAGAGCTTGGAGAATTTTCTTTTTATATCCACCAAATAAAACAATAAAATGAACTCTCCATATAGTTTTGCTATTAAGTCTTATGAAATGAAGGTTTATATAAAACTAAATGGTTGCTTTGTTATAATAAAATATTATTGCCATAAATCTCTAACACATAAATATATCACAGTAAATAATAAAAATAGACTTGTTTGTTTTGACAATTCTGAATCCTGGGAGAACAAAGGGTTCTTTTACTCTCTAACACTGAAGCTGGAAGGCTGTGTGGGGAAACATCAGAAATCCTATGCAACAAAAAATTCATTCTGGAGAGACTTACTTTTAAACACTTCACTTCCTTGAATTCATGTTGGGAACTGAAGAGCCAATAGGATTTTTAGAGTTTGGATATCTGGGGGACAAAGGTGCTGGGAGCTGACTGTAAGCTGACAGTCTGCCCAACCCCCCCACCTCACCTGCCTGATTGAATTGCAAGGGGCTGTGCTTCAGTACTCATCCTGCCTCCCACATTCCCCAGAAGGACTCTAACGAAGTTACTTCTCTGAGTAAGGTTGTGTACTTTAAGTATTGGTGGGGGTTTTTCTGCACCTGGTGGAATTCTTGAGTTGCCTTGGAAACTGTATGCTAATTTCCACTAGGGGCAGCGATGTTTTTGTGGCTCTGCCCAGGCAGGAGTTACTGCTGGCTAGGAGCTGTGGCTTCCTCCCAAAACCTTGCTTTTATATGTCTTTAGTTCTTCATCTATATTCATTAATTTCGTACCGTTCCAGCTCAGGACTCTGGAATATACTCATCACACGGGTCGCGACAAATTCAGTAAAGTTTCTAACAGTATGTTTCTAACAGATACAGTGCATTAAGATTTTACAATAAAATGTTTTTTCTAAATGTTACTGAGGAGTAAAAAAGTTTAAACTACTAAAAATTTAAGATTCAAAAATATCAGAAGCAATGCAATAGTTAACTATGAAGAGAACGTGATATTGTTACATTCCAACATATAGCCCCCAAAGTTGCCATAACTATTAACTGTAAACTTAAAAAAAGGTAAAACTACTTAGTAACAGAAGTTTAAAATTGAAGAAGATAGTAAAGTTAAATATTGTGACAGTTTTGCCTTACATACCTCAGATGGCCCACTGCCCTGGTTCGTACCAGAGAAAGAAGAATATAATCATTCTGTTGACCTTGAAATCTGTCAACAGTTGTCACCTAGAAAGAAAAAAAAGGTAAACACGGTATATTTTTAATAATAAGACTCTAGAAATATTGTTTAAATAATGTACTAGAAATAAAAATCTTTTTTTTTTTTTATTATTCAGTGAGAAGAGGGGACACAGAGACAGATTCCTGCATGTGCCCCAACCGTAATCCACCCTGCAAACCCACTAGAGAACAATGCTTTGCCCATCTGAGGCATTGCTCCATTGCTCAGCAACTGAGCTCTTCCTAGCACCTGAGGCAGAGGCCATGGAGCCAATCTCAGCACCCAGGGCCAACTTGCTAAAATCAAGCCATGGCTGCAGGAAAGAAGGGGAGAGTGGGGGAGAAGGAGAAGAGAGGGGAGAAAAGGGGAGAGAGGGCAAAAGCAGGGGAAAGAGGGGGGAAAAAGGGAGAAAGGAGGAAAGAGAGTGAGAGAGAGAAAGGGAGAGAGGAGGAGAGATAGGGAGACAAGAGAGAGAGAGAAGTGAAAGGGGGAGGGGTGGGGAAGCAGATGGTCGCTTCTCCTATGTGCCCTGACCGGGAATTGAACCGAGGACATCCATATGCCAGGCTGACGCTCCATCACTGAGCCAACCGGCCAGGGCCATAAAAATATTTCTTTTAAAATAATCCCAAAACAAACATGACCATATACGTGAAATTCAAAGGGAATGTTAATGAACACTAACTATGAAATAAACCACAGTAACTGGATTAGGTATGTCCCTATTTTAGTCACGCTTAGGGCATTTATCTTCACCTCTGGAACAGTCTTTCTGCACGAGACTACCCAACTCTATGAAGCAGGGATTGTGTCTAACTTATTTCCCAGTATCCCAGTTTGATGCCCAGCAATTAACTTAGTTTCTCACTTACTGTTTAATATATTTCTAGTCCTCACCTACAGCATTCCTCGGTCAAAAAATAAGCAAGTCATCTTCATAATACTTCTTGTTCAGTTTGAAAATACGTGTACAAATAAGGAAGCTCAGGGAGCTTTCAGTCTCATGTTGGCACTCATCCATTTATCTCTTTTTCATTTATTCAACAAAAAGTTTAAATGTTTACCCTGCACACACTACAATCATGGTCCTACGTTTAGGAAGTTAACTTGTCTTTTTAAGTTCGCTTTACAGAGGTATAATTTACATACAATAAAATTCACTCACTTTAAGTGTAAAATTTGATAAATTCTGAAAATATAACCACCATCACAATAAAAATTCCCAACACCTCAGACCTCTTTGTTGTCAAATCTGCATCCCACCTCCAGGCAACCAATGACCTGCTTCTTGTCATTATAGATTTTTTCCCCCATCAGTTCTAGAATTCCATAAAAATGAAATAATAAATTATGTATCTTTTTTGTCTAACTTCTTTTACTCAGCATAATGTTTCTGAGATTCATCGCTGTGCTCATACTTTTCCACCGCTCATCAGCATTCCACTGAGTGCACATATCACAATTTGTTTATCCATTCACTTGTTCACTGTATTTGGGTTGTCTCTAATTTGAGGCTATTTTTAATAAATCCATAAAGAACAATCTTGTATTAATATTTTTGTTATGTTTTCACTGCTGTTGGATAAAGCTAGGAGTGAAACTGCTGAGCTGTATGGAAAGTGTGGTTATGACTTGATAAGCTTTGTTTTCCAAAGTTGCTATACACTACACATCCACCAGCAGTGCTCCCATCCTTGCCCACTTAGTATGTGTCAATCTTTATAACTTTAGCCATTCTATTAGGTGTGTAGTGGTACCTCATTTTAGTTTTCATTTGCATTTCCCTGACAGAGAATGATGGCAAGCACTATTTCACAGGCTTACTGGCCGTTCGTTTGTCTTCACGTGTGAAATGTCTGTTCAATATCTTTGCCAATTTAGTATTGGGGTGTCTTCAGTTAACAATGACTTTAATAAAAGTCTTATATTCTGGATACAAGTTCTTTGCTCTTGTGTGTTGATGTCATACTTGGAATTTCTGTTGCCAGCTTGACCATATGTAGACCTTATCTGGGAACTGGGCTCACAAATGGGGAATGGCAGGGCATAAGGATGAAATGAAACTTGGTCTTTGATGACATCACTGAGTCATGTAATGACACCCCGGAGCCATGCTACTTTCATTTTGTTGTGGGAAAGAGCAACTTTCTTTCTTATTATTTTTTTTATTGAATTATTGAGTGACACTGGTTAACAAAATTATACAGGTTTCAGGTACACAATTCTACAATATATCATCTGTACACTGTTGTGTATTTCAGTGTCATCTCACTGAAAACAGAGTTTGTCTTCTCTTTTCCTGATTTCCTCTTACTTTTGATTATTTCCAAGAAAAGGTGAAAGCTTTTATACAGCCATCATTACTAATATACGTTTTGTTACTCTTTTGAATTTTTAACCCCTTACCAATAAAAATCAAGCATACTCATTTTTACTTGATATTACTTCATCATATCACCTAATTAAAAATGTAAATAAAACCCAGGTCTGGCAGTTCCTCATTTATGTGGACACGACCACAAAATAGTTTTCCCACTAAGTTTTCTTTCTGCTTTGTTGCTAGCATTCAGCCTGTTGGGGACATTTTATTAACCCTCACTGATTTTTACTGCCTAGATCAGCACTGGCCAAAACAAATATACCACAAGCTATGCGTGATTTTGTAACAGCCATCGGTAATCAATGAGAGTTTTCAACAGCTGTCTTAGGGCTCTGTAGTCTTGCAGATGTCCTCTGGTCACTGGGTTGTCCTTCTGGATTGCTAGTGACCAAGAGTCTGATGTGATCACATGATCATCCTATATTTCTGTTAGATAAGACTGACCTAACAACTGTGGAATTGAGCAAAAATTATTTTTAAAGGGATTAAGACTCAAACTCGGGAGGAACTAACGCAGTAGAAGAAATCACAACATGTGAAATTCCTTAAATAAAAATTTATTAACTTTAAGTAATTATGACTACATAATTTTAAAAAATCCTAGGTTTGGATGAACTTTTCAATTTTCCTTTATCTTCAAGTAAAAGCATTCCCCTATCAACACACAATATGAAGTAGTACAAATTACACCATAGCAAACAAAACAAAAACAATACAATTCCTATTTATACTCTAACAGTATCTGAATAACATAATTTTGTTATCCATCATTTTGCCAACACAAGGTTTTAGAAATGTTTATTTTTGACTATTGTCAATAAAAAATCTTCAGTGTGGTAGCTGAGGCAGAAGTTCAAAGCAAACCAGTAACACTGTCTGACAGGATTGCCAGAGAATTATTTAGAGTTCCAATTACTGCATTTTTTCATGTCTTAAAAGACAGCAAAGAGACAAAGTAGAATATAAATAACTTGTAATAAATATAAATCTTTCCATTTTACCAACATCATAAGAGAACATATGCATTATATTCACAAAATTACCTTATTTGGTCTTCCAATCAATGGATTGCTCCCACATCGTCTATTTATAATGTCACGAATAAGATGTTTTTGCCCATTATAGGTTGTTAGAATACTGATCTTGTCAGCAGGGTAACCAAGTAAACACATGTACATGAAGAGGGCCACTACATATTCTGCCTCTCCGAGATTCTGTAATGCAAATATAATCAGACTGAGCTTTTATTTCCTTTTGTTTCAATTTTATAGAGAAAATGGTAACTAGCACAACTTTTTCATTTATCATACTTTAAGAGGTGAAGAGTTAATAATTTGGACAAGTGAACATCTTACACAAAATTGATGAATAACCTTATCCTACATTAACACTGATAAACAAACAGAGAATAATGGAATTATTGCCTTTTGACATTTGCAATATATGGAACATCTATAATATATGGAACATCATAAAATAAAAGTTCCCAAGTTAAAGATGTAATTATTTCTGGGATCACAACTATCAGAATATAGACTCCTAATATTCTGCTACAGTGTACTGGAAATAATAGAAAGGAACATTAACACAAAGGAGCAAGGTAACTGTCTTAGAAGGTAGTATAAAATCCAGTCTAATAGCATATATATCTAGCAGTACTGTAGTCACTTCTCAATTTTTACAAAATGTTTTTCCTTCTGCTTCAAATATTATGGTATTTTATGTGTTTGTTGTCCCAAATTGGTCAGTCTGGCTTACCATGATGCTAGACTTGTTAAAGATTTGGGGGAAGGTGTTTAAAACCAAGGCTTAAATTGAACTTGAAGTCAGAAAGCATACAAAGGCTATTTATATTTAGTCTAGTTCAGTGGAGACTAAATTGAAAGTAATATGTGAGGGAAGAAAGTAAAATGAGAATATAAGCAAAACATGAAAATCAAATGAGAAAGACAAGAAACTGAATTTCATGTCAAAGCAACAGGAAAATTAAAAGAAGATCTTTAGAAAAATAATTTATATTCTGGTGACACTCATACGGCTTGACTTGTCTCTTAAATTTTTAGTTCTTTGCAAGACAGGAGGGGAAAGAAGCCACATGACTTCTTTTCCAATCTTACCAATTTTCTTATCAATAGCAAACTATATTTATCTAACCATCAACTCTAATACAAGTAAAAGAACAAATATTTTGGTATACATACTGTCACATCTGTATAGATTATTAGTATATAATTTTATGTTCCTTTTTAAACATAAAATGTGACACTTTAGACATACTTACAGCTTGATATTTTAAATTTAATATAGCATAAGCATTTTTTCGTCAGTAAACCAAATTATAACGTTATCATTCTTAGTGCCGGTTCAGAATTTCATTATATGGACTAGGGAATTAGTTTGTACTGATAAGACATTTAGGTTGTTTCTCATTCCCAAAATAATTAACATACACACAAAAAAGATAAACATTTTAGCATATAAGTCTTTGCAAATTCATCTAATTTTTTTTTTAGGATAAATTTCTGGAAGTGTGAGCATCATGCTTTTAATGCATACTGACAATCTATCAATTACTTTCCTAGTAGCATTGCATGAGTATGAAATTTCCCCGAAAGTACTCCAACAAAGTATTATCAGAGATGAAAACATGTTCCAGTGATTTGTACTTGCTATAAATCGATGCATGTGTGTGTGTGTGTGTGTGAACTGCATATTTTTGTCTTTATTGCATTCTTCTACTGGGACACTGATTTTTTTAAAAAAGATTTATAAGAGTTTATATACATTCAGACTTCAACCCATTATTCATTAAATGTTGAACATACATTCTTCTGTATGATTTTTGCTTTTGGTAACCAGGTTAATAAGATTTTTCTCACCCCAACATTATGTATTCGTCCGTATTTTCTTTCTAGAAAGTTTGCTTATGATTTCTTTTGTGTACATATCTTTAATCTATCTGAAATTAAATTTTTCCTGTTGTCTGTGAGGAGAGAATCAAACTCTCCTTTATTTGATGACTAGCCAAATGGTTCTACATCACTAAATTAGGTAGTAATTTAGCCCAGCAAATGCAAAATGAACTCAAAAATTTTGTTTTTTCTTACCTGATAAAAGTAAGGGTTAGGTTCAGACTCGCCCACTCCCTGAAAATCCTCCACGTTGATAAGCTGGAAGTCGTATAGCAGGCCAGCATTGGCTGTGCTGAACTCCGGCAGGAGCTGCACGTGGGGCAAGTTGCCCAGTTTCTTGTATCGCCAGTTGTAGAGGTTGCACAAGCTTTCCAAAGACAAATCCCCCCCACAGAAAACATTAGCAAGGTTAAATCCTTTTACCATATAGAAGGGTGGGTGTTTCTGAGAAACTCTGCTCTTCCTCTTAACTTTGTGTTTCCCATGCTGGCTCATTCTTCTAGCAGTCAAGCTTTTCAACTTATGCCTCCCTACTTCAACTAATCAAATCAGAAGCCACACGGTATTACAGAAACGACAGCTCCACTGTGTTCTTTGAGGGAAATGGTATTTTCACTCAAATTAAAAATAGGGAAAAGTCTGTAAATGTAGAACAACTTTGAGGTAAATATGAGATGGGGCCTGTACACTTTATGAAGCAAGAACTGGTGTGTTTTTATTTACCTTTAGTTTCATGTTTTAACACGGTATTAACTGTCTTTTAGGGGCATGCAAAAAAAAAGGAACAGTGGAAAAATAATTTGGTTAATTCATACCCCATCCCAAAGGCAATAAATAAAAGTGCTTTCAGATTTGTAGATGGCCAGTGCCTGGACAGCAGGGAGTGCTAAGAGCTTATAGAGAAGATGTTATCAAGCACTTGGATGATGGAACTAATGTCCTTAAATGGGAGCATTCCCTCCCTCAGCCCCCACCAATTTACCTTGCTCTGGCTCTCCCTTGGGCATCGAGGTCCACGGTAGGAACCCCAATCCGCACAAAGCGAGTGAAGAGAGACTGCTCCATGTTGGAATACTTCTGAAAGGCCATGTTCTTAATGACGGGAGGTAATTGGTGATGATCACCAATCATAATCCACCGCTTTAGTCGGCTAAAACCATCCTGAGGATTCTAGAAATGACAAGTGAGGAAATGGCAAAATATTCTAATTGATATATTACCCTGCTAGTCTCCAATTTACTGCACAAGATTCTTGCTGTTCACAAATGGCTTCACTAGCTCACTACTTCTACATATTCACCAGCTCCACAGAGAGGAATCTGGCAGTATTACAGACTGACTTATGAATCAAGTGTGGGTACCACTGCCCTTGGCTGACAGGTGTGAGGAAGGAGGGTGGACTGAGAGGGCAAGCATGGAGTTGCCCTATTTTACCAGGTAGGGTAATCCAGAGTCCTGGGAGGCTTAGGTCAGAATTAGGCAGAGTTCAGCAAGAGAAACAGATGCCCACGATGGGAAATAAAATGATGTCGAAGTAAACACCTTCTATCACAATTATATGCCAAGAGTCAATTTTGAATATCCCCAAACTGTAAGAATTATACCTCCTTTAAATCCCCAAGATGCTACAATATTTCAATTTCCTAATCTGTCTCTTTGCTCCATGGAATATATCCTGATAAAATACACTACAAGTCCCAAATAACTTGGCTTATAAAACTACTTTGGAACTCAATTTATCTATAAATTAGAGCAGTCTCTATTCTTAAATTGAGAATTCCACCTATGTCTTTAATGTTTCCATAGTAAAGACTATTATAAAATAAGAAACATACTTAAACATCATCATTTAGCTCAAAGAATTTAGGCATAAAATAAAAAAAGCAATTACCTAGTAAACATCAAAAATAATTCTAAAAACAATTCTATCAAAAAAAGTGAAAAAAATATCTTCACTCCAAACTGCACAGAAATGCAATTTTCTTGATTAAAATTACTAAATATTTTTCAAACTTAGAGATAAACTAGGAATTTTTAAATAGTACTTCCAGATATAATACAAACTACTAAATAACCAGTGATTAGATTAAAAGAAGTTCAGAGGTTTAAAATAGAATATTAAACATTATGAAGTTTAGAACATATAATGATGGCAATTAGAACCCCCCAGCCTGGCCAGGCGGTGGCGCAGTGGATAGAGCACCGGACTGGGATGCGGAAGACCCAGCTTCGAGACCTCGAGCTCGCCAGCTTGAGCACGGGCCCATCTGGCTTGAGCAAAAAGCTCGCCAGCTTGGACCCAAGATCCCTGGCTCCAACAAGGGGTGGCTCAGTCTGCTGAAGGCCCGTGGTCAAGGCACATGTGAGAAAGCAATCAATGAACAACTAAGGTGTTGCGATGGCAACGAAAAACTAAAGATTGATGCTTCTCATCTCTCTCTATTCCTGTCTATCTGTCCCTATCTATCCCTCTCTCTGACTCTCTCTCTGTCCCTGTAAAAAAAAAAAAAAAGAACCCCCAAATTATCTAGCTTTCTGATGCTGCCCCTGGGAATTTTTAAAACTTCATTTTCTTTGTTTCAGACCTCAGTATCTTACCTGTAGAAGAAGAGGTATGAATGTTTCTATCTCTAATATCTGAGCAGCTTCCTCCATTAAAATGTTGTCATACTAAGAAAGAAATAAGAGCTTGTAAAAAAGAGAGCTTAAAAGCCAAACAACTACCATCATAACCACAACTACCATGCCAAAACCCCCACAAAAACCCTCAAATAATTTCAAATAAAAATAATGACATACGAATTATTCAAAGAGAAAGTTCACACTTATTTAACACTATGCCTCTGCCTTTCCAATTCAAGTCTTGAACCTCCAGGAAGCCCCCTAAATTACTGTTTTTCAATTGCTGGTCTGCCAGAAATATCATGCCAGTCTGCGAAAGAGTTAAGCACTCTCATGCTGTATGAAGACTTTAGATCCAATGATCTTAGTTGAATTCGCTTATGCTCAGAGTGATTTCTGTCTTAGAGATTCCTGAAATAATTCTATTTTCACCAGTCCCCAAATGTGAGAAGGTTGAAAACCACTGCCCTACATATATAACTACATTGAGGAGATTTTGTATACAGCATTTAAATTTTCCATAAGCAAGAATCAATTATGATTATATATATATACGTGTATATATATATGTATACACACACACACACACACACACACACACACACACACACACACACACACACATATAAAGTCAATACCGATAGTACTTTTTTTCCCTTTTACTTAAAAAAATTTTTAAAAATTAGTTTATATTCAATATTATTTTGTATTAGCTTCAGGTATACAGCATAGTGGTTAGCCAACCATATGTGTTCCCTCTGATATTTCCAGTACCCACCTGGCTGGCACCTTACATGTTTATTACAATATTATTGCCTATATTTCCTATGCTGTCCTTTACATCCCCGTGACTATTTTATAACTACCAAACTGTACTTATCCATTACTATTCTCATCATAAGTAGTATTTTGGGAAAATTTTTTTTCCTTATTAATCCTACCCAGCACTCAACAACCTCCTGTTTCAGGTCCTCGCATCCCATATACCACCAATGTCAATTCTGCCTTCAAAATCTCTCTCTCGAATCTCTTCATTTTTTCTCCATTTCTACTACCAGTATCACTCAAGTCTAAGCCACTACTCTGACTACTGCAAGCAATCTCTTTACTAGTCCCTCCCCTCTGGTCTTGCTCCACCTAAAACACTTCACCTCGCTGGCATCAAACCCTTCACTGGCTTGCGACTGTCTTAGGAAAATAATGCCTTAATGTGGCCTGCAAGAGATGTGTTCACTTATGGCCTATAGACAACCTGGCCCCTGCCTTCCTCTCCTACTTTATATGTCACTTTTCTCCTCACTTAGTAAGCTTTAACCATGGTGACCTACCATATTTTTCGCTCCATAAGACGTACTCCCCCCCAAAAAAAACAGTGTAGGGGAAAATGCCTGTGCATCTTATAGAGAAAAAAATACAGTGTTTTATTAAATATTTTAACACATCATTTGGTTCAGAATATTTCTTATTTTCTTCCTTAAAACCCTAGGTGTGTCCTATGGTCAGGTGCGTCTGATGGAGCGAAAAATAATGTATTTCATTTTCTCAAATGGCAAAACCATCCTAGCCTCTGGCCCTCTGCTAATGCAATTCTCTTTATACTTTCTGTTTTCTTGGCTCTTACTCATTCCGAAAGTACCAGGTTAACCCCCACTAGTATCTAGGCCTTCTCTGACCACCGTCCCAATCTGAAATGGATTCCACGTGTTCTTTCCCTTTGTCTCCCAGCACATCACAATTTTTAATTCTGTGTATTTGTTTGATGCCTATACCCTCCGACTAGCCCAGTTTACAGTAATATTAGACACTGCACATTTGTAAAATAATAAAAAAAGTCTTTCTCCCATATATTGAAATTTTATTCTTGCTTTGATAATTACTTTTATCTGCCTAAATCTCTTGTAGATTAATTCTCAACATGTTTTATCTGTCCCCTCTAATTCTGATTGCTACTTAGTGTATCTTTTTTTTCCCTTTTAAGTGAGAGGAGGGGAGATAGTAAGACAGAATCCAGGCATGCGCCCAAACTGGAATCTACCAGGCAACCCCCATCTAGGGCCGATGCTCAAATCAACCAAGCTATTTTTAGTGCCTCAGGCTGATTTGTTCAGACCAACTCAGCTAACCTCAGCTCCTGGGGCCAACAGTTAAACCAATTGAGCCACTGACCGCAGGAAGGAAAAGAGGGAGAGAAGGAAGAGGGGAGGGAAGAGAAGCAGGTGGTTGCTTCTTTTGTGCCCTGACCGGGAATCAAACCCGGGATGTCAGTACACTGGGGTGACACTCTATCCACTGAGCCAACTGGTCAGGGCTTATTTAGTATTTCTTACTCCTTGTTTTACTGTTAAGATACCTTCTTTGAGGATCTCACTAGGTACCTTTAGGGTGTCTTTGTTTTCTGTTTTCAAGGATTTCTCCTCTTATTTTGTTTCCTAAGAAAGTTGAAGGTAGGGGATATTCATTCCTAATGCTTAGTTAACTCTCTCCTTTTAAACTAACTTTACACAGACTATAATTTCTGCACTACTCATATTTATCAAAATATGCTTGCATCTATATCTGTCCAAGATAGGTAGCTGAGCTGGGTTTCCATTGAACACGATGAAAGTTAAAAGTTCAATTCTACACTGTTACAAAAGCTTTAGGCATGTGGCTAGATGTGCTCTCTAACTCTATCTGATACTGAATTTTCTTATTACAATGATTAGTTAGGTCATCCTAGTGGGAGCTTAGAAGGAGAAGTTCAAAAGCTGCATTACACAAAAGTCTCTACATAGACTCCCAGGATAATAGACACAATATGTAAAACAGAAGGGGAGAAGCTAAAACAGACGGCCTAAAGAGCCTGTATTCTGAAAAACTCTAAAAATGTAATGCAATTTAACTGTAAAAATATATCTATACACTCTGCTTTTTAAAACAGAGCTTTTAATCACAAAGCAAAATTATGACATTATAAACTCTACTGGGAATATTAGGAAGAACAAAGACCACAAATGTGTATGTATGTCTCCTTGAGGACAGCACAGAGTCAAAGACAATGCCTAAAATGGAATTTAACATTCTTTACTGATATAGATTAATAACAAAGAAAATACTGAAAGAGCTGAAAGACTGGATAGTTGGGGAAAATTAGGGAGTATAGGACTGCCTTTTAAAATTTTTAAGTAGATCTAAGGTTTTTAAGCTCTTAAACCAGACACATGTATAAAAATAAAACTTTAAAATTAAAAACATAAAACATCTAAGACAGTGGTTCTTAACCTTTTTTGAGGTATCGAACCCACCAGTTTCATATGCGCATTCACTGAACCCTTCTTTAGTGATAAATAAAATATGATTTCTTTTTCAAATTCAAGACATAGGTATATGTTTTTTTACTGGTGCACAAAATGAGCCGTGCGTGAACATCATCTTGCTCAAAGAACAAAACCAACAAAGTGTATGAACTCACAACAAATTACGGTATTACTTTATTCTGGCCTCCGCGGCAGAGGCTTCCTCGAACCCCTGAGACCAACTCATCGAACCCCTAGGGTTCGATAGAACCCAGGTTAAGAACCACTGATCTAAGAGATACTATCAGCACTCATGCTATCTTTAGATGTGTAGCACATGTAAGTAAAGGAAATAATTAATGAAAATGTGATAAGCTAAAAGTAATGTTTTATAGCATATGCATGTGGAAAGCTTCATGAAAGCATAATATACTGGTTATAATTGCACCATGTTCCCTTGTTATTGGACTTATAAATTTATATATATTTGTATTTTTCTGAAGTGAGAAGCAGGGAGACAGAGAGACAAACTTCCACATGCGCCCAACCAGGATCCATGCCCACTGGGGGCGATGCTCTGCCTGTCTGGGGTGTTGCTCCATTGCAACTTGATACATTCTAGCACCTGAGGTGGAGGCCACTGAGCCATCCTCAGCGCCCAGGCCAAATTTGCTCCAATGGAGCGTTGGCTGCGAGAGAGGAAGAGAGAGATAGAGAGGAAAGAGGGGGAAAGGGTGGAAAAGCAGATGGGTGCTTTTCTTGTGTGCCCTGGTCAGAAATCGAACCCAGGACTTGTACACACTGGGTCGACACTCTACCACTGCGCCAGCTGGTCAGGGCTGAACTGATATTTTATGTCAGTTCCAATAATAAAATATTTAGATAAAACATTCTCACTAATAATTTGCAAAAGGTTAACGTCATACTACCTTTTAATAAATTAAATTTGTCCTACCTAAACGCCCAAGGAACAATTCTATATCACCTTGACTTTATTTAGCACCTACCTTTCAGTAAATTCATAATGTTAAAAAATTTCAGTCACTTTTATCAACAACAAATGCTTTGCAGACTCTGAATTCAAACTAGCACACAAACCCTATTTTAAACAAGCAGAGATAAACCAGTTACAGGGAAGGTAAACGATTTGCACTAAAATCAGCCATGGCTTTACTGATTCAAATGCATTGCTCCCGGGTGCTGAGGATGGCTCCATGGAGCCTCTGCCTCAGGTGCTAAAAATACCTCAGTTGTGAGCATAGGCTCTAGATGGGCAGAGCATCAGCCCCAGTTGGGGGTCACCAGGTTGACCCTGGTCAAGTACATGTGGGAGTCTGTCTCTCTATCTCCCCTCATCTAACTTAAATATAAAACAAACAAATAAATGCAAAGTTCAATAAAAGATGAGCCAATGTCCAAGGAAAATGGTTTACATTAAAAAAAAGAAAAAAAATAACAACTGAACAAATAATAAATTAAGTAACTAAAACATAAGTCTTTACCTTGAAACCTAACTTGACTAAATCATGTCGTTTTAAAGCAGCATGTGTACAGGTCATGGCAATAATTTTGGCTTCTTTCACCAAAAGGTATTTAGATCTGTCCAGTCCACTTCGAAGCAGCTCAGAGGCCCTGAATTCCTATTGGGGTGGGAAAGGGCAGTGAGAGATTATTTTAGGAAAACAAACATAATTTATGCATATATCCATACAATCCAGTTAATCAAACTTTATTCTTCAGAACTTAACTATAATAAATATATTATAAGCTAGGCCTAAAGAGTCTTAATTCTTTTCATTATTAATTACGAACTAACTGAATTCAAATAGTAGTTGACATTCAAGCTACAATTTGGACTTTTTTTGTATAAGGTTAAACATGTACAACATCAACAAGAATACTAAATAAAATATCAATCACCACACTACTTCTATGACTCAAGGTTCCTCTATGGAAACTGAAACTATTTCAAGTATTTATAACAAAGAGGATTTAATGCAAAGGACTGGTGACACAGGTGACAGAGGAGCAGAAACGGCAATGAGGGACCAGTGAAGTAACCCAGAGATTAGCAACAGCAGAAAGTTATGACGTCCCTAGGCAAAGAAGGACAAAAGAGGAGACGGTGCTATCAGAGCCCAGTGACAAGGGTACCAGAATAAGCAGGAACCACAGAGGGCTGTGCCAGCAGAAACTGGGGTCACAGAAGAAAAGAAGCCCCAGGCAGAGAGAGGTGGTGAAGTATGCTGGCTTCTCCTTTCCTCTATTTCTGCTATATTTCTTATAGACTAAACCCAGCAAGAGTCAGCTGACATGGGAAGGTGGGGAATTTAACCTGTAAGGATCAGCCCTGCCTTGGCAGTGGATCTGCCAGGGAGCAGAGCAGGGGGATGGGAAACAGATGGATATGAGGAGTCAACAAGCCCAACAGAGTACCTAATAACACATTTTATCACATCTGAACATAATATCATATTTACTTCAGATTTTTTAAGTAAGTTTTGTTTTTTTTATATAAGTAAAACATTACAGGTATAGGTGAGGTGCCTGTATAATCTTGTCCTCATCTCCTCACCAGATAGCTACTATAATAATTATATGTTATTATCCTTTTACTTTCTGTTTATATAATTACAAATATACTATAATATTTTTTGCAGGTCTTAATTTTTATTTATCAAACTATGTATTTATTATTCAGCATTTACCATCCATCCACTTCATATATCAATATATCAGTATTTACTGAAAATATTGTATGCCAGATACTGTTCTAGAACATAGGGAGATAATCATATTTAAAGGTACTACTACTATACAGTGGTCCCTCGTCTATCGCGGGGGTTAGGTTCCAGAACCCCCACGCCCACCACGATAGGCGAAAATCTGCAAAGTAGCGACCTTATATTTATTATTTATATATATTTTAAGATTTTATAAACCCTCCCCATACTCTTATAAACCTTTCCCCACACTGTTATTAATCTTTTCCACACTTATTTTGATTATTTTACCACAAAAGTAATTACAATAATAAATATATAAAAATACATTTATATATTTACATATTATACTGCAAAATTTCACGATATAGCGAAAAATCCACAATACAAAATTAGATATATACAATTTAAAAATCCGCGATACAGTGAGACTGCGAAAAGAAATGGTGATTCGACTATAAAGATAAAAGAGGCAAAGTCTCTTCTGTCCTTTCACCTGGAATATTCCTACACCTTTTTACTGAAGAATCTAAGTCTGAATGTGATCCCTTGACAGGATTTCTAGACTCCCAATGATGTTTTCTATAAGGAATGAGAAAAGCAGGAAGCACCCCATATCCCTGGGTTCCGGACATATTCTTCTCTGTCCCCTTGGTACAGTGCTGATTCTTATTTTCCCTTGGTAGTCAGGCCCTACTGTCCTGCCTAACCAGCAACCTCAACTTTTGCATCCTGAAAAAGAGGCATGAAGAACTCAGATGGCCATGTGGCGGTCTCAAATTCCAATTCAAAGAACCACTGTTGAATCTCCTGAATAAAACATTCCTTTCTTAAATATTAAAACCTTTATACCAGAAAAGTCAAATTAATGTGCATTCAATTCATACCTTAATATTGACTTATTTCTTGAACGAGAACTATAAATATTTACAATAAGCTCACTTAAAAGTAACAGTTTAGTTTGTTAGATTTGAATATTTCATTTACTTGACTTAAAAAAAACAACAAAAGAAAATGGCCCTGGATGGTTGGTTCAGTGGTAGAGCGTCAGCCTGGTGTGTGGAAGTCACAGGATCAATTCCCGGTCAGCATACACAGGACAAGAAACCATCTACTTCTCTACCCCTCCCTTCTCTCTCTCTCTTTCCCTCCACAGCTATGGCTCAAATGGTTTGAGCAAGCTGGCCTCGAGTGCTGAGAATGGCACCTTGGCCTTGCCTCAGGTGCTAAAACAACTCAGTTGCCAAGCAACGGAGTAGCAGCCCCAGATGGACAGAGCATCACCTAGTAGGGGACTTGCCGGGTGGATTCCGGTTGGGACACATGCAGGAGTCTGTCTCTTTGCCTCCCTGCCACTCATTTAATAATAAAAAAGAAACAACAACTACATTTAAAACCTTTAAAAGTAAAAGAACTTGAGAATCCTCACCTCAAGCTGAGTAAAGATTTTTTTAATATGCCTGAAACATCCTTCAGCAATTTCCATGTCTTCTTCATAAGATCGACCTTTAAAAATGGGTTGAGGGGCATTTGCAAAGTATTCATGAAAAGGGAAGAACTTGGAGACTTCTGAAACATCTGGTGACGTGTTACCTTTATTTTTTACTTTGCTGATATATTCTTCCCAACGAGACATTACCTATTAAAAAAAAAAGGGACTTGAGGTAAAATTTGTTAGCTAATTATCTTTTTTGAATGATAAAATAAAAAAAATTAGTAAAAACAAGATGTGAGGTACATAAAAAGAAATCTTTGACCCAAAATAACTATTTATCAAAGTCAGCGATGGGAAAGACCTTCTTTCATAAAAGTAACCTTTAAGATTATAAAAAAAAAAGGTTTAATAAAAAATGTAGAGGATGGGGGAAAACCTCAGGGTCATCTCATGAAAGTTTATCTCAGACATTTCAGAATCTCCATTTATACAAGATACTTTATTATTGAGGCTTAAAGCAAATCAAGATTTTTTTATGATCTCAGTTCTTCATATACGGTAAGTTCAGCTTTAGCAGTTTTTTAAATCAATTTGGTTCTTAACCATTCTCCTAGACCAGAGGTTCTTAACCTGGGTTCTATTGAACCCTAGGGGTTCGATGAGTCGGTCTCAGGGGTTCGGAGAAGCCTCTGCCGCGGAGGCCAGAATAAAGTAATACCGTAATTTGTTGTGAGTTCATGCATTTTGTTGGTTTTGTTCTTTGAGCAAGGTGATGTTCATGCACGGCTCATTTTGTGCACCAGTAAGAAAACATATACCTATGTCTTGAATTTGGAAAAAAAAAAATCATTTTATTTATCACTAAAGAAGGGTTCGGTGAACGCGCATATGAAACTGGTGGGTTTGGTACCTCAAAAAAGGTTGAGAACCACTGTCCTAGACCTTTGTGATTATTTCAGTTCTCTTTAGTAGATTTATAAGAACTTCTGGTTAAACTGTGTATACATTTGAAAGCTCATTTATAACTTTTGTGATTGAGTTCAATTACATCCTGGTATAATGTCAGCTATGCCTCTACCACAAAGTTTCTACTTAATTAACTGTAATTTTTGTAATTCTCCCAAGTCTTTTTCTGTTACAACTTCAGTGTTTCTCTAAGTGTGGTCCTTAGGAAGAATATTTGAGAGGCTAAATAAAAATTTTGCTTTTTAGATGCCACTCCCTGGGGACAGAACTTGAGAATTTCCTTTTTATAAATTGAATTTTATTGAGATGACACTGGTTAACATAATTATATAGGTTTCAGGTGCCCACTGTATTGTTCTTTTTGTGCTCTATCCCTCCAGCTCCCTCAACCAACACCGACCCCTCAATTTCCCTTTAACAAGCTTCCCAATGTGATTCTTGCACATTGAAACTGTTGATCTTTACTGTGCACCTCAAGTTCATATTTCTAAAATTGATTACTTAAACCTCCATAACTTAGACGGTATTTCTCCTACTTTTAAAAGCAGTTTTTATTGATAGCCTAGTGATTTTTATTTTGTGCCAAATATGCTTTTAAGCATGATCTTTGGTCCGTCATTCAAAGTTCTAAACAGCCCGAGTCTAGCGGACTGCTCTGCACGTGACGCACAGCTCCCCTACTTGAGGAGAAACCGTGAAATGTGCTCATTTCACATGGATTTACCTGCTTTGTGCATTCACCTATAATAAGCACAAAACCACTCTTTTATAATTTATATGTTATAATTTATACCTAAAACATACAAATAACATTAGTACAGAGAACAAAGTTAGACAAAAATCATTATTTGCTTAAGCCTTGGTCCACTTAAAATTATTAATAAACCAAGAGATTATTAAAGTGTATTTCTATTCATTTTATTTGCCTTTGTTTCTCATCAGTTTAATATACTAAGAACTAACTCTATAAAAGCAAAAGAGTACACATCTAAACTGAAGTCAGAAAAAATTTTAACTTAAACTCCTAGTTTAAAATTAATTCTAAAACATAATTTATTTCTGGAATTTAAAAGGTTATGTTTTTCCTTATTAACTGAATAATATACATAGCAAAAGTAAGTATAAAATTGTACTTTTGTTACCACTAGGTAGCTAGAATATTTATTTACAGTTATAATAATAATAGACTAGAAACATTTTCAATAGCAAAAAGGAAAAAAATTTTTAAAAGAACCCAACCTGGCCTTTCACTGAATAAGTCATCAAAGTTAGCAAAGAAAATTGAAGATTATAGAAAACACACACATTTAACATTCACAAATGCTGCTTTGACAACAGCATATATTTTAATCTATTCACTAAAAAAAAATTAAGTTTCAAGAAAGATCTCAAAAAACCATTTCAGTTTTCAACTGAAAACCATTTAAGCGAAGTAGAATTTAAAACCCTTAACTTCTTACCTGATATAAGAAAAAATAGCCCGCAGTTTCACAAGTATATGAGGCATCTCCTGGAACCCCTAGACTTTTTTGCAATCGTTTCACTTCTTCTAAAAGTTCTATTCTTCGAGCCAGGACATAATTAACTCTTCCATACCTAGAAATTACAAATAAGGAAAAATTATGTAATGAAGAGAATTCAAGGAAACTGTCAGCAAGATATTCAAGAAAAATCATATTATAAACTATAAATGGCCAAATAAAAAATAACAATAGAAAACATAGGTTATATTTAACTATAAGTAGTAATTCTTAGATAATTTTACACTAAAAGTACTTAAAGTGCACCCTATGGATCAGTGCTAGTCTGCAAATGTATTAGAGGTCTGGGAGGAAGGAGAATCAACTACATCACTAACTATACCATTTAGTTCAGCTATCAATTTTTTTTCCCTGTAATAAGACCTTTACAAAAGAAGTAAACAGTACAGTGCACTCTGGTGTCAGTTCATCTCATCACAGACCAAGAACATACAGTTTATAGGCTGACTGCTTTGAATAGCAGTTTTATATAATCACAAAAGTAGATTAGTTCTAAAGGCTTTGAACAGTTAATTTTTATGGCCAGTTGGCTCAGCAGTAGAATGTTGTTGGCCTGGCATGTGGAAGTCCCGGGTTCAATTCATGGTCAGGGCATACAGGAGAAGTGACCAGCTGCTTCTCCATTGTGCCTCCCTCTTTCTCTTTCTTCTCTCTCTCTCTCCCCCTTCCGCAGCCATGGCTCAAACGGTTAGAGCAAGTTGGCCCCGGATGCTGAGGATGGCTCGGTGGCCTCACTTCAGGTGCTAAAACAGCTCGGTTGGCAACCAACAGAGCAGCAGTCCCAGATGAGCAGACCGTTGCCCAGTAACGGGCTTGCTGGGTGGATCCCGGTCGGGGTGCATGCAAAGAGTCTGCCTCTGCCTCCCTGACTCTGACTTAATGAAAAACAAAGAAAGGGAAGGGAGGTTTCTGTCATAATAGCATATGGCTTGGCACCTGAACCTTGTAGGTTCATAAACATTCGCTGAATGAGTAAGAAAAGTAAAATTTGGACAGTACTTGGCCCAGAGATATATAGTTAAAAAGAAGAAAAAGCAGTGAAACCAGAATTGGATTCGAAAGCCTATATATAATCCCTCTCTATAACCAAGTGCACCCTATACCTCTTTAACAATAAGAAAGATTAAAAGTGCTGGTCATGTTTAAAGATTCTACAAAGGAAGAAGTCATGTTCCCAGATACTACAGAGTTCAGATTAACCTTTGAGGCAGCAAGTAATGATCAAGAATAAAAAGAGATAAGAGATGGTATATGTTTTTTAGACTTTTCCAAGTTGGAAGGATATAAACATTATGTCAGGTAACTTTTTGTTTGTTTACCTATAGTTTAAAACTTTTCCTATGAAAAACACTTTGGTAATGAGAACAAAATGGGAATACTTAGAAAGATTCTGTAATAAAATGCCAAAATCTTGTCATATATTAAATTTAAAAAACAATATCCAATGAAACTCTACATTTAATTTGTTCAATTATTCTGTAAATGTAAAACTATACTTCAAAACTTTCTATGAATTAAAAAAAGCAATGTACAAAATTATAAATAATAGCAAGATTACAGCTGATTATTTTAAAAAGGACTATCAAACACTTGTTTTGAATTAGTGAAATTACGGATGATCACTCCATCTCTACTCTCTCATTAAATTTTTTTCTTCATGAAAAATGATATCACTTTTATTGTGAAACAATATTCATGATTTCTCTTTTTAATTTAGACAAAGGGAGGGAAACGAAAGAATATACTCAATCGATCAAGCACACATAAAAGGGCCTGGTTTAGTTTGTGTATCAGAAAACAAAAGTATTTCTTCCCCCTAGACACACACTAGTACCTAAAATCATTTTTAAAATCCTACTTCTGTTCTATTATGATATTCTTTAAAAACTATAAATTCCACTGCAGCATAATTATAATTACAATAGTTAGTGTACCATCAGCACCTATATGTCCACTGAATTCTGGATTATTTGATTGTAGACTCCAGCCCTCTTGTAAATAGATATCCAAGGGAGGATTCAGAGAAGTATCACTAGCTGATCCAGAATTAAGAATCTAGAGCTGCAAATAACTTAATGTGTGTTGTTCTTTGCCTTCAGACTTTTTAGAAGCTAACAAATCTTTGATGAGCTCTGTAATACAAGAACTTGATGTAGATGCAACATAATAATTTAACTCTCTTTTTTGTCTTTTGATATCTGTGATCAATTTATCAAAGGTCACATTCACAGCCAAAGGCTGTATTAAATATGTGCAGCTGTTAATTATGTCATCTGCCTAAAACTATGCTTTAAAAATGGATTTAAACATAAATGAAATATAAAGCAAGCTTGAAGGTAAAAACCAGAAGAAGTCTGAGTGATAAAAAAATTTAATAACTTTATAATGTATAATATTAAACATAAAGTCCAGCCATACTGGCACTAAAACCTGAAATAATACCTACAACTCCAAAGCTTACATTGCCATTAATCTTCAATTGCATCTTTCTTTCCCTCCCTCCATCCCTCCCTTCATTTTGCAAGAGAGAAAGAGACAGAGACAAACAGGAAGGGAGAGAGATGAGAAGCATCAAACTCTTCGTGGTGGCACCTTAGTTGTTCATTGATTGATTTCTCATATGTGCCTTGACTGGGAGGCTATAACAGAGTGAGTGATTCCTGGCTCAAGTCAGTGACCTTGGGCTTAAGCCACCAACCATAGGGTCATGTCTATGATCCTATGCTCTGTCAGCAACCCCGTGCTCAAGTCAGATGACCCCATGCTCAAGCCTGTAAACTCGGGGTTTTGAACCTGGGTCCTGTGTCCCAGGCCGATGCTCTATCCATTGAGCCACCACCTGGTCAGGTTTCCATTGCATTTAGTTAAACAAATCAACTTCCTAACTGGTACCTAAAATATAAGCAAATTACATGTCTCGATGAAACATGAAAAAGAATCATGTAAGTTGTAAAATTTGGATTTGACAACATTAAAAATTAACTCAATAAACAGAAAGTAAATAGCAATCTGCAATTTAAAAATGATGAACAAAGTAACTCTCTTCACTGAAATAGATGTATGCTTGAGGAGAAAAATGGCATAAACTTACAGAACTGGAGCTGAGGGAGATGACACCTAGACTTTTAGGTCAACATACAGTCTATGTAGGTTACACCAGAACCTTTCAAAATTAAGTTGGATTATTTATTGCTCTCCTCTCCAGATATTTCTTCAGTCAAGAAAAACAAAAGAGGGTTAAAAATTCTTTTGTATACTATTTTAAAACTCACCCACATTTGCTCACCTGCTGAAATCTTTCTCTGTCTCCAGCTCTTCTTCTCCATGACCAAGACGCAGGAGGTGGCGCTCGTCAATGTCTAAAGCCATGATTTTCTCAAACAACTGGTTCAGGGCCTGGAGAATAAAACAAGGAGGGTAGTGGTGTGTTTTAAAGAATCAGCATTCCTTTAAAAATAACAACAACTAACAATTAGAAGGAGAGAAGAAAATAAGCTTTGTTCAGTCAGATAAGAATCAAAACAAAACTCAAAAGGAAACATATTAGTCCATTTGTAATTTGAACAAAATATTATTTTTATTGAATTCTGACATTTCTGCCTGTGTATATGGGCCAAAGGAATAACTGAAATCAGAAAAACTAATTACTAAATCCCTACTTCTAAAGTTATGAAAAAAGAAAGGTTTGGGCTCAGTTTCTATTTCTCCCAAGTAATAACAATTACTAAAATAATACCAAGTTTCATTTCACTCAACAAAATTTCCATGAGTTGCAGAAAACTGAAAAGTTTTTGTGGTTGGAGAAGGACTCTCTGATGGTGGGTATGTAGGTAAAACACATCAAGTAGGCCACAGAGTAAAAAGGTAAGTGCATCATTCTAACCTTAGACTGAAAGTCTACAGATCTCTAAACAATGAGCACTCATTTATCACAAACTCTTTTGATGAAAGCCATTCAGAAGTCACTTCTTTCTACTTTAGATATATTCCTATTTAGGGTTTCCTCAAATTCTAGTTTTTATTATATAAATATCTGTAGTTACAAGCTTTTTCAGAAAGTTTAAAGTTTCATAGTATGGAAAGATATACTAATAAAGATGTCATTTAAAAACCAGTCCCCGGCCCTGGCCAGCTGGCTCAGTGGTAGAGTGTTAGCCCGGCATGTGGATGTCCCAGGTTTGATTCCTGGTCAGGGCACATAGGTGAAGCACCCATCTGCTTCTTCACCCTTACCCCTCTCACTTTTCTCTCTCTCTCTCTTCCCCTCTTGCAGTCATGCCTCAATTGGAACAAGAGGGTCCCAGGTGCTGAAGATGGCTCTGTGGCCTCCACCTCAGGTGCTAAGTATAGCTTGGTTGCTGCGCAAAAGAGCAACACCCCAGATGGGCAGAGGACTGCCTAGTAGGGGGCTTGCCAGGTAGATTCTGATTGGGGCATAAGTGGGAGTCTGTCTCTGCCTCCCCTCTTCTTACTTAATAAAAATAAATAAATAAAATAATAATCAGACCCCACTCAAACATTGCTTCTAATTTATCATCAATTTAATCCTGCCCATCAAGTCAGCATCCAAACTTGTCAAAATCCTGGTTATATAATGTAAATACAGATATCCCTTGCTATCAAAATTCTACTATTTGGAACCCAGGAACTGAAGAGATAACCAAAATTTACCAAAAATGACCCCAAATCTTAATATTTTTCTGCCAAAACCAGTGGGCCCAAAGATCAGACCACATCGCATTACTCACTATCCAAAGTTTTCCTATCCAAATGCAGGAGCCACATAGATTTGGAGGACAAAAATACTTCTACATTACAATCTCATGGAAAACTGCAGAGTTCACCATGAATTATAGTGATGCTGGAAAATTGCTTGAGTTATATATGCAAATTGAGATTTGGCAAACAAAATATTTGTGAAAAATCAACTATTTGATAGACATCAATAAAGATGATTTGATAACTAAAGGGTCAAAAAGGCACTTAGAAAGGAGGTGGGGAGGTGGAAGTGGGCCACGGGAGAATAAACAGGGCGGGAAGGAGAGTTAATTTTGGGTGGTGAGTGTACAATGCTCTGGGCAGATGATGTTTTACTGAGTTGTACACTTAAAACCTGTATGATTTTATTCACCAATGTTACTCCAAAAAATTCAATTAAAAAAGGTCCCTAGGAAAAAATTAGCCTTTGGCTATTTTCACAAATAATCTTCTCTATAATTGTGCTACGCAAGTCAATCATTAATAGAGGATACCATAGAAAGTCATTATCAAGTTATGACAAGACTTTCTAAAACATACATGAATTATTCTTTATTCACTCTAAGAATCTTCAGATATGAAGAAATATTACACACTAAATTTTACTGAATAGAAGAAAAATAAGTCTTTATATAGTTCTTTTACCAAAATAAAAATCTCAACCAACCCTTTCCACTGCACAATTTTAGTACAGGTGCAGTGAGCTAAATGCCACCATTACTATAAATTTCAAAGATATAAAAACAAAGTGAATGAACACAATAGTATTTATTGATTTTAAAACTTGCCAATTAAAAGTTGATAAAAAAAAAAAAAAAAGGAAAACCCAGTTTAGCATTCTAAAATCCCAGTGGCCCTTTGTAGACCAGCTCTTTACAGAACTGGTCAACTAAAGTCACCATTATTAATACGTAATCAGAGAAAACAAGTAATTTCAGAGGTTCAGACTACCATGCAAGTTTCATAAGATGTTTCAGGACATTGAGAGCTGCCTGCCACATTTTATATGAGAACTAATAAATGTTAAACTTGTTTTCCTTCCTTTCTATGATAGTGACATCTTAAGAGCAACTATCAATCAAATCACACAGGTAGACATAAAAATAAATTTTAAGCCATTATTTATAAGAAAAGTTTGTTTCAGCTGTACTGAATCTGCACAACCTAAAATACTGTATTTTTTGCTCCATAAGACACACCTGACCATAAGACACACCTAGGGCCCAGACCTGTTAGCTCAGCAGTAGAGTGTAGGCCCTGCGTGTGGATGTCCCCATGGTTCGATTCTCTGCCAGGGCACACAGGAAAAGCTCCCATCTGCTTCTCCACCCTTCTCCCTCTCTCCTTCCTCGCTTTCTCTTTCTTCCCTTCCTGCAGCCAGGGCTCCACTGGAGCAAAGTTGGCCTGGGCGCTGTGCTCGGGTGTTGAGTATGGCTCCATGGCCTTCACCTCAGGCACTAGAATGGCTCCGGCCATAATGGAGCATCACCTCAGATGAGCAGAGCATCACCCCCTGGTGGGCATGCCCAGTGGATCCTGGTCGGGCACATGCGGGAGTCTGACTGCTTCCCCACTGCTAACTTCAAAAAAATACAAAAAAAAATAAAATAAAATAAAAAAAGATACACCTAGGGTTTTAAGGAGGAAAATAAGAAAGAAAATATTCTGAACCAAATGGTGTGTTAAAATATTTAATAAAATACTGTATTTTCTCCTCCACTTTTGGGGGAAAAAGGTGCGTCTTATGGAGCAAAATATATGGTAGTACTTTCATGTAATATATTCATATGTATACTTCACAAAGATTTAAAATTCAATCCAGTATTAACAGTTTGGACCTAGTCTTTTAGAAATATTTGTTCTACTAGCAGAAAAATGCTACTAATGCTTCTGATCTCAAAGTAAAAGCTCTAGCTTAGCAAATAAGATGGGGGAAAGGCAATTTAATTTAATTTAATCCAAATATTGTACTACATACACATCTAAATATTCTTCTTGGTTTTTCCACGATTTGACCCCTCAGTTAGAAACAGAAGATTGTTTTTATATTTTCTTCAATACAATCTGGTCATGACCAGTGATAATCAAAGAGTAACTCACTGACAAACACTACACGCATCAGCTTGTCCTGGTATTATGCACCTATGACCAGGTTATCAGAGCAGTATAAATCTCCACTGTGCTTTCCTGTATTCTTGCTCCTTCTTTACCTTCCCCAGGTCCACTCCATGCATTATGTGCACATGTGTGCGTTCTCTCTCTTACCTGATTGGAATGAGTAACAATCAGAGTCCTCTGCTCTGGAAAATTGTGGTATATATTGGATATAATTTGAACTGCCACATCTGTTTTTCCTGTACCTGGTGGGCCCACAACCTAAAAAGGAGATGAACACAAAGCAAACTACTAAATTATTTCACTGTTGGAAAATGAGAATTCTAAAACTGAAAGTCAAAACATCTAAAAACCCAGTGGAAGAGTTCTACAGTATAAAGGACAAGATAAAGTCTGTGAATTTCAAGAAAGACCAACAGAAATCACCCAGTCTAAACAACAAGCAAGAAATAAGGATTAAAACAATCATAAACAGGGAGAGCCTCACGAATATGTAATACTAAAGCGTTTAACATTCATATCACTGAAGTCCTAGGTAAAATGGAAGAAATATATAGTAAAGTACTTGAAGAAATAATGGCTGAATTTTTCCCAAATCTGTTAAGACATAATTCTATGTCAAGCTTAGCGAACCCCAAACAGAATAATCCCAAAAATGTCTATGCCGAGACAAACTGTAATTTAATGTTTAAAAACTAAAGACAAAGAAAAAATATTAATAGCAACCAGGCAAAAATGATACATTACATAGAAAAATGTTTCAAATAACTGTATTTCCAATCAGAAAACTCCTGGAAGCCAGAAGGATGTGGAATAACGTTATTAAAGTGCTGAAAAGGAAGAACTGTCAAAGCAGAATTATACAGCCGGTGAAAAGTTCTTTAAAGAATGAATGTGAATTAGACATTCTCACATGAAGAAACCAGAGATAATTCATTGCTGGCAGGCCTGATATTAAGAGTAGTAAAAGAAAGCTCTCAGACAGAAAGGAAATAACACTAGAGGAAACTTGAGATAAAGGGTTAATGTTAAATATAATAGAAGATGATTGCTCTTTCTGGAGTTCTTTAAAATGTTTGATGTTTGCAAACAAAAATTGTACCACCATCTGATGGCATTTCCAATGTATCAATATGTCATACATACGACATTTACAACATAAAAGAGAATGGTAAAGGGACGTATATGGAGGTGAGGATCCTCCATTCAATTTAAAAGACAAAATACTGATTCTTAAGGAGACTGTGAAAAGTTAAGTATGTATACTATACTGTTATTCTCTAAAGCAGCCATTAAGAAAAATTATACAAATTATATAAAAAGAGCAAAATAGATCAATTTAAAAAATGGAACTAAAATTTATCTAAATAACTCACAAGAAGACAGAAAAGGAAAAACAGGAACACAAAACAAAGGGAACAAACATAAATAATACAATAGTAGATCTAAACCCAAACACATCAGTAAGTACATTACATGGGGTCTAAACACACCAATTAAAAGACAGAGACTTAGAATGGATGAAGTAACATGCCCCAATTACATGCTGTCTACAAGAAACTTACTTCAATTATCATAGGAAGGTTAGAAATTAAAAAAAAAATGAGGAAAGATATATCATATAAACACTATTCAAAAGAAAGCTGTAGTGGCTATATTATTATCAAAATAGACTTTACAACACAAGAAATTACCAGTGATGAAGAGAGACATTACATAATGATAAAAGCATCAATTCACCAAGAAAACATAACAACCCTGAATGTGTATGCACATATCATAAAGCTTTAAAATTTCTAAAGTAAAATCAACAGAACTTAAAGGAGAAACAGACAAGAACATAATTATAATTGGAGACTTCAGTCCTCCTCTTTCAGTAATCAACAGAAACAGTAGATGGAAACCAGCAAGGACAGAGAAGTACTAAACACCAGATGAATCTACAATAACTGACAAATATAGATAGGACACTCCTCCATCCCGAAACATCAGAATACACATTCTTTTCAAGTGCACATGAAATCTTTACCAAGAGAGATCATATAGTGGACCAAAGAACAAAGCTTAACTTAAAGACACAAAATATTGAAATCATATAAAGTATGTCCTCTGATAATGAACTTAGAACAGATACCAGTCACATGAAGATAACAGGACAATCTCTAAAAATATGGAAATTAAACACACATCTAAATCCGTTGTCAGCAGACATTTTGTAAAGGGTTAGCAAGCAAACATTTTACAGGCTTTGTGGCTCACACAATCTCTTCTACAAGTGTTTAAACTCTGCTGATGGAGCAGAAAAGTGGCCACAGGCAATACATAGACAAATGGGCACAGCCATGTTCTAATAAACCTTCACCAGTGAACACTGAAATGGGTAGCAAGACCTCCACATGCATAAGGTTCCACAAGCACTTAAGGACACTTAAATTCAGTTGGCCTTTAGTGCGCTTCAAACAGAACACACTAACAATCTGATGCTTATTTCTAGTCTGAATCCATGTAAAAACATAACAATAATGCGCTTACCATAGTTAGCCCAGGCTGCATTCCAGCACGGATGGCCTCTATTTGTGTATGCGTGAACTGGATTGTATTACTGAAAATAAGAGTAGATAAAAAGTTGGTTGAAAATACAGATGAAAGTAAAAGTTTAGACAATGACCAGCTCTAAACATCTACTCTGCATTTGTCCCTGTTCTCCCAATCTCTTCTTGCTCTTCACACTGACCCTGTGTGTGTGTGTGTGTGCGTGTGCGTGCGTGCGCGTGTGTGGTAAAATTATATAACATGACCTACCCTCTTAACAAAATTTAAATGTACAGTACAATATTATTAACTATAAGCACAATTTTGTACAGCTGATCTCTAGAGCTTTTATATCTTACATGACTGAACCAATCTCTTCTGAATGACACTTCACCCTTGCACTTTCATAGACCAAAGAAACTGGTATGGTGGTTCCTCAAAAAATTAAGAATAGAACTACCATATGACCCATCAATCCCTCTACTGAGGATCTACCCCCAAAACTCGAGAACATCTGTTCGCAAAGACATATGCACCCATGTTCATCGCAGCATTGTTCACAATGGCCAGGACATGGAGACACCAACCTGTCTTTCAATAGACGACTGGATAAAGAAGACGCGGTACAATTATACAAGGGTACACTGCTCAGCCACAAGAAAAGGTGAAATACTATTTGCGACAACATGGATAGATCTTGAGAATATTATGCTAAGTGAAATGTCAATCAGAAAAAGCTAAGAAATATATTACTTCATTCATATGTGGATGTAAAAATGAGACTCATAGACAATAGTATGTTGATTACCAAATGGAGGGGAGTAAAGAGACCAAATATATAGTGGTGGAAAATGATTTGCTTTTGGATGATGGGCACACATGCAATATACAAATCATGGACCGTAGAGATGTGCAACTGAAACCTATATGATCCTATTAACCAGTAACTCATTAGATTTAATAAAAATAAATCTAAAAAATAACACACACAAAAACACTAAACTAATTGGAACCTGTGGAAAGACTCCAGTTATTTTCCAATACACCCAGCCCATCTCAGACCTCATGTGGAGTGTCCAAGTTCTAGTTCACAATCTAATTCCAAACATAATGTCACTTTATTATTTATGACAAGTTAAGGTATCCCTCTAGTATTTATTTCTCATGGTACCTGAAAATTTTCCTTTTTGAAATATGACTACAGTATGGCCAAAATGTCTAAGCTGTTTAGCCGACTGATAGAAGATAGAAGAGGGTATATGCAACAGAAGTTTCTAGGGATTTTAAAAAAATTAGAAAATGAAAAAAAATATTACAAATCCAATTGAAATAGCAAACTATTCATTATTATAATTAGCATGGGTAGTACAATTACCGTTTGGGTTGGTTGTAAGGATAAGGGCCCCGATTAGGAATAACATGAGGTTCAACAATCAGGGTCTTTGCTTCTTCCGTGTCTTCATCGTCCCCATCTAAATCTTTCCGTTTCTTCCCTTTTCCGCTTCTGACTGGAAAAGTTATCCTACAAGACCAAAAATTTTGTTCAGTTTTACAATCAACAATGATTTATCAAGCACCTATTTTGTGCATGACATTGTATAAAGAATAATCAAATCACTAAGAAATGTTTATGACCCAAAGGAACTCACTGTACATAAATTTTGAAAAAATAGTTTTAATAGCACTAAAATGTGTTAAGAGCTTTCAGATTAAAAAATTGCATCTGAGTAAAAAAAAATCAAAAAAGATATTCATACTCCTACGTCACATGTAAAGTGCTTTACACACTGTCCTTCCTTTCATTAAAAAAGGCTTCATGGGAGAAGTGGCATCTAAGATGAGTTTCAAAGAAGTCAGACATACAAACATGGGAGGGTAGACACTCCATGAAAAAAGAGATAACAGCAGTGGGCCAAGGACAGGCAGGCAGTTTTGTTGGACTAGGACACAGTAGAAAAAATATGGCTACAGAGAAAGGCTGGAGCCTTGTCATGACTCCTTTGGAATATCATGCTTTCAGGTGGGCGTTCTTAGCCTGGGGTCAGGGACAACTCAGGAGGCAGCTCCCCACAGACACCTGGGGAAGCAACAAAAACCCTAAAGTAAAAATAAAACATTAATTCCCTATGTGCACTTTTCAAGTCTTTTTTCCCATTATGAAAGGATGAATGATACCTCCCAAAATGCTATGAAACAAAAAAAGCTAAGAGGTCAGCCCTTATTTTGATAAACAACTGAAAAAATCAGTTTTTTTAGCTAGGAAATAAATGATTCCAGCAGTAAAGCATGTATAAGGTTCAAATGAGACAGAAGCAGGAAAGACATGGCCACCATAGAGACTGAGGGTGTTGAGGGCCTAGAGAGGTTGTAGTTAGGAATGATGTGGAAAAAAGTATCCGCAAGACTGAATCTGTAAGACATAGCAGGAGTTAAAGGAATAAAAATATTCAAAAATAATGCAGACATTTCGAGGCAAAGTAACTAGAAGAATGATTTTGCCATTAATAGGATTTGGAAAATATGGAGGAAGACTAGGTTTACGTGTTAAAAGGATGAATGTTTTTAATATGTAGAATTATTTTATTTATATCTAACAGTCAATTAAAATTGTGTGTTCTAATTTCCCACTAAGAAAGTGCTTTTCTACCACCCATTGGTGCACTGAGTGCTTCGCCACTAATCCTTATAATGAAATTCAGGAAACACCAATCAGTGTTTTAGGTACTTTGTTCTATTTCTACTCAAATTTAAAAACCAAAGCTCCTAGAACATTAAATATTACTAGAGTACAAATATTTAAAATTTGTGAAAGCAAGCAAGGTTAAAAAAACAAATTTTTCTTAAAAATAAAAGTTCAAAATCGCATGGCTAAGTGTCAGATTAAACATAATATGCACACATATTTCTTCAGTCAGATACTATAAATATCTTTATATAGTCCTCTTCAGACAAGTGCTTGGCTAGACTGAATCAACAGACAAGCATATACTGATCACTTAATATACCTACTTTTATTGTGGTCTCACAACTACTACATAAATAATGAGAAATAGAGTCAAATACAATAAATTTATCACAGTACAGTAATTATATGCTTCTATGATTATGTAAATGATTGCTCAAACAAAATCCAGATACAATGCTCAAAATTTCCTTTGAGTCCTAGTGGTCAACCTCAGACTGACGAGAGGAAGCCTGGAAGGAGCACATCCGGTTCCGACTTTACCTGAAAGGGGGTATCTGTAGAGCTGGGTCGTCCACAGTTACTTTAACATTGTGACCAGGAAAGCTGGTTTTCAAATGCTCAATGGAGAGAAACGTATCATTGAAATCCAGGGTGGCAATCTGATTAGGCATTTTTGAATAATGTGCACTACTTGGGTCCCCATAACCTAAAATGATGTCATGTAGCCAGGCAGGTACCACACAGTCTGTGTTCATCAGGTTCCGAATGGTCTCCAGCACGGCCTGGGAGCAAAAGCACAGAAAAGGACTGTGTCAGGAAGACATCTCAAATGTGCTCACTGAACGGAATGCAGAGCTGGCTGCACTAATCCAGAGTCCCCGAGTGTTTCAGGGCAAGAAGCTATTTTTTGTTGACAGGTGCTTGGCTAGACTGAATCAACAGCTATATTTTCAGCTGATACCATACACTGAGTTAAACAAAAGACCAAACTTAGCAAGAACAGTTTATCCATTAGGAGTCCATTTAGACAGAATGTCAAATGAGTTGACTACTTGACTTATGTTGGAGAGGATGAAAATCCAATCAGGTCTAAAGAACAGCAAGAAAACACTATTGAATAAACCCTTAAAGAAAATGGTTCCTCTTAGAAACTACTGAAGTCACTTCCCCTTTATATAGTCTATAGCTCCTCAATGCAAAGAACACACATCACCAGAAGCATATTAATATATGTCTCAAGTGTGAAACGCATTATAATTTAGAAGTAGTAAAATTAGCAGTTACAAATAAGGAATAAAAAATAAAGTGAGGATAAAAATAAAATTTCAGGATGAAAAATCAAGACTACAATAAAAGGTCATTACAGTAGTTAATATATACATTGGTCAAAGTAATTACTAAAAGACAAGGCAAATTCTTAGACTTTCCAATAATTATTTCAACAAAGTGAGCTATCCCACATAAATAAATCAGAAGGCTGGGCTGCTAATTTCAAATACTGAAATAACCAACCACTCATTTTTATATCATAAATGTTATACAATCCAACAGGAAAACAAAGTAACTGGATAGTGTATACCAATCACACTCTTACCACATTACCTTGTTTTATTTTCTTGTACTTAGAGCTAGTGCAATACTCTTATTCATGTGCTTGGTAACTTGTTTATCATTTGTCTAATAAGAACTAGAAAATAATTTCCACGAGAGCAGGGATGTGGGTCAGTTCAAATTAGGGATGAGAAAATGAATGGATGGATAGATAAATATGTTCACATGCTGAATAAGATGAAGAATCTACTCTCTAGGGTAATTATGATTCTAGTAGGGAGATAAAATATGACCTTAACAATGATACAAAACTGCAAGATGTGACAAAGAGTAAAAAATACTATAAAATACCATAGGACCACAACTTGAGGTTGGTGAGAGGTAAACAGATATAGAGAAGACTTTGGACATTAGAAAAGTTTTCATGGAGGAAAAGTAGCATTTCAATTTAGTTCAAGTAAAGGAATTGTGAAAAAGCTTTGATTGATGTCATCATTAATGTTAAGTCACAGAAATGTGTTGAGAAGCAGAGTGGAATGATCAGTGGAAGCGTATGAAGAACAGGTGACTGGTGACAGACCATGAGGACAGTAGGGGTAGAGACAGAGGTTATTTTGTGCAGCTATTCAGGCAAGCAGTAAAGAACCCAGACTACGACAGGCTGTACAAACAGGAAAAGAGAGGAAATTAATGAGGGATACTGCCTGGGTATATAATGAAACACCAGATCCAAAGGAGCAGTCCTCCTTTCCCAAACACAGGCAAGTTAATCACTCCTCCTTTTTCTTGGACCAGACCTGAATGCCTCTTTGAACTTTTGGGAAACGTTTTGTTTTCCTTCTAATGACTTTTGGCACCTTGTAAGCTTTCATATCTGTCTACATTTCTAACTTCCCTTATTAGTAGTCTAAGCTCCCTAAAGGTATAAGCTATGTCTTACTCATCTTCATTAGCTCCATATAACTTAGCACAACACCAGACACATAGTAGGCATTAAAAAAATGGTCATAGGAATAAATATAAGAAACTTTCCATTTCTGTAAATAAACTGAAATTTAATCATTACTGAGAAAAACAAGACAGATACAGACAAAACGGAGACCAGCCCTCATAAAATTACATTCCAATGTCAGAGAAATGACCAGTGGTGGGATTCAAATAATTTAACTACTGGTTCTCTGCCCTAATGACGGTTTTAAGTATAAAAAAAATGATATACCAAAAGGTAGTTTATTATTTCATGCATTTAACACTTAAATAAAAACAATAAAAGAGGCACACAAAACTACATTATAAGAATTTTAAAATATTAAATAATATCTGACAAAAAACAATAAAACTGTTTTAAAAATATTTCCATACTGCTTCTTGATTGGCATCCTCAATTGTAATTTTCTTCACTTTTATCACAGCATCACTGGCTCTGTGATTTATCCTTAACTGTATTTTCACTGTAGGAGTAGGACCCCATTCCTTTAGAGGCAGGCCGATTAGACTAGTAGTTATTGTGTCTGATAGATTACAAACAGGTGACTTCTCTTCTCTCAACATATTATGTCCATCTTTGAAAAACCCCGCCTTAGAGAGAACCCTGATTACAAGTGCCATTTTAACAATGGTTAGCCGAACCAGTGCAAACTGGCTGAATTCCACCACAGGAAACGACAATATAGTCATTCCAAAGTCAGATAAATAATACATAATCATCAGGTATAACAAAGGCTGTAAAAGAACATAAAGATAACTGAATAAAGAATGATGAGAAAGGGAGATGTTCCTTTAGATAAGGTTAACTTAGGACCCTGGTTGACAAACTGCTGCTTGCGAGCCACATGCGGCTCTTTGGCCCCTTGAGTGTGGTTCTTCCACAAAATACCACTTGCGGGCGCTACCTTGATAAAGAATGTACCTACCTATATAGTTTAAGTTTAAAATATTTGGTTCTCAAAAGAAATTTCAATGGTTGTACTGTTGATATTTGGCTCTGTTGACTAATGAGTCTGCTGACCACTGCTAGGAGGTAACATTTAAACAGAACTGCCTATATAAATTAAGAGAACAAACCATGTACAAAGGCTTAGATTGTTAAAGAACAGCAAAAAGGCCAGTGACTGGCATGGAGTAATTAAGGGGACAGTGTTAGAAAAACATGTCGGAGAGGTAGTCAGAAAACAGGCAATGAAGGGGCCTCTCGGATTATGGTAACAACTTTCTACTGTGATAAGAAACCATCCGAGTGTTGAACAGGGGTATTGGGTATAAATGACATCCAGTCACTATATGGAGAACAGGTTAAGGGGAAGCGCAGTCAAAACTGAGAACAGCATGATTTCATAGGTGGGACATAAAAGTGAGACTATGAGACATGGACAAGAGTCTGGGGGTTACTGGGTGGGGGGAGGGAAGAGAGGGTGGGGAAGGAGGGAGGGGAGGGGCACAAAGAAAACCAGATGACAATTTAACTTTGGGTGATGGGTAGGCAACATAATCGAATGATAAGATAACCTGGAGATGTTTTCTTTGAACATATGTACCCTGATTTATTAATGTCACCCCATTAAAATTAATAAAAGAAAAAAAGCAAAAAGAATTAAAATAAACACTGGAAGTAGGAATGTGAAGATGAGAGGTCTTAGACATGGCATCAGTGCAGGATGACACTAATCAGACTGAGGAACTGAATGTAGAATGTGAAAACACAAAAATCAAGGGCCACTGTTTTCTCTTCAACAACAGGGTGAAATGGGAAATAAATCCCTCTGTATGTGAGGTTTTCTTTTTTAATCAAAACAATGGCTCCTAGACAGTTTGCTCAGTATAGAGCATCACCCCAGCATATGGACATCCTAGGTTCGACTCCCAGTTAGTGCACACAAGAGAAGCGACCATCTACTTCTCTCTCCCTCCCTCTCCCACTTCTCTCTTTTTTCCTCTCTGGTAGCCAGTGGCTGATGGTTCTAGCATCACCCCGGCGGTGAGGACAGCTTCATTGGTCTGAGCTTGGTAGCCTCAGGCACTAAAAATAGCTCGATTGATTAGAGCATTGGCCCGAGACAGGGGTTGCCAGGTGGATCCAGGGAGGGGCACATGTGGGAGTCTGTCTCACTATCTCTCCTCCTCTTATTTAAAAAACAAAGAAACAAACAAAAAAACCCAATGAGTAAAAGGGATAATCAAGTGATAATGTTTAAGAAGCACTGTGTTTGGTGGAGATAGAAAAGAAAGGCACTTGAACAAGAGCTAGTGCTACCAAATGCTAAAACTGCTCAGTTTAAGTTTTATAATCTAGTTTCAAGATTTTTCAAGTAATAATTTTAAAAATCTTCCTTTATTAAAACTCCTTTCCATATAAAGTTATAATAAAAGTAAAACTCATTAGCCCCCCTCCAAAACCTTCCTTTTCCCTCAAATGAGTAAAGTATGAATATATTATATCATAGAGTAATCCAAAGCCCTATGGCTGCAAATCAGTATTCATGGTGATTTGGAAGTACACCTAATTTTGATTCATACAAGAAGTCCCAGTACACAAATAACAAGCAATTTTCTTTACTTCATACTGGGCCCAGAGTATGCAATACATAAGAAGCAAGTTAAGGAGGCTAGAGTTTAAAATAACACATCAATTAATTCATATTTTAAGTTTCTAAATTTATCAAAAGGCAAAATTAGATTTAGCAGATACATTTCCTTAAGTTTTGATATTTAATCTAATTCTAAGAGAACGGTTCAGAACCAAAAAAAGCAGTGATCTTTAGTTTCCTAACTCATCATTTAAACCTAGTTTCTGTGTATTTGTCTTAAAAGTTTTTTAAATTATATCGTATTTAGTTATATAGCCCCCAAATTACCTTAAAGTTGTTTTCCTTTGGTTTTCTCCTCATTATTATATTGAAAGTTTCATACACATCTTCTGCTCCATTTTGTATAGTATTGGTCATATCTTGTTGATACTGGTTTGGATCCATAAACACTCTAAATGTCCTTGACTCTCCTCTAAGATTGGGTCTGGGTTCAGGTCCTGAATATTTTGAAAACATTTGTTAAATGAAATATACTTTTCAAATATCAAAGTAAGCTAGCAGTATTCTTTTTCTAGAAATGATGAGAATACTGTCCAGACAACTGCAGCCAGTCTCCCTGATTGGAATGCTTTCCACACATCCATTTCAAATTCCAAAAAGCTGAAAATATTTTCTCCTTTCTTTAAATCCTTACTCCTTCTTCCCAGAATGGTTCTGTAATGGTTATGATACAATGCCAGGAACTGCAATTATTTGTATATGACCTCACCTACAATCGGAGCCCTAGAAGACCTTCCCCTTGTCAGTCACTCACAGCTCCTACTACTGCCTTACACACAGTAAGTACTTAGATGAGCACCCTTTACGTCTTTCACGTACCATACCTTGCTTGTGTCACTGGTACGAAAGGAGAATTCGTATACTAATGGCTAAAAGCTCAGACACTTATTCTTTTTAGTCTTAGACCTCCAACTCTGGCCCTAGTATGTGGCTTTTACGTTTATTCCAACTATTTTTCATTCCATTCTCCTATTTTTTTTATTATAGTGATAAAAGTAGACTAATTATCAGCCCTTTAACAATAGTACAATCTTGAAATCACAGGTATTAGAAGCTAACTCAAGAACTCAAGTTCTATGAGAAGAAATTTCGGTAAACAAATTATAATAAGCACTGGACATGGATACAATTACAATTCAATAGTAAGTACTGTATTACCAGAAAAGTCAAGACAACATAAGAATTACAAAGCCAATCAATGAAAGCCTAAGAACTCGAAGAGCTGACTAACCCTGTAAGGTAATGTTTCTAAATGGGGTGATGCTGGCATCCCAAGCAGCACATTTCCTTCTATAAGATAGTTCTGCTTACATGCTTAGCACCCCTGGACCTCAACAAGCAAACACCAATAGCTCACCATCCGCTACCCTTTATCCCTGTCATTTGACAATGTAAATACCAGCACACATTTCAAATCTCAGGGTAGTGCTATTCCCAATTGAGAACCACTCCTACAATGAATCAAATCCGTAAAACTTAAGAAGAAAAAAATTAGACAAATATATCACTGAACAACTATAATGAGGTTTTTAGAGGTTTTATATCGATAAAAGCAATATTGTAAAGTATTATAAAAGGACGTTTTACATAAAGATAATTTCAAAAGATCTTATCCTTTCCATTATCTAACATACAAGTTCAGAAACCATATTATTTATTTCTAAAACTGGGTGGTAAGTACTCTACACATATTTTATACATAATCCTTTGTGTTTAGTATGTAAGACAACTAAAAATATCACCCAAGATGCAAAAAGGTAAAAACGGCAAAGGAATTTATCATTATGTACACACACTCTTTCAAAAACATAGATCACCATACCGTCCTCAATGACACGTCCTTTGTCATCGAGCATGCCCTGGATTTCACAGCCTCTGACATAAACCAGGCCAACCTGCTCAATAAAAGGTCTCCTCCGGTCAAATTTGGTACCATATGGTTTTGTGGGGCGCACAGTAATTAGAAAGCATACATCATGCTTACGTAGGCCTGGTAAAACATAAGACATTTTCACTTATCAGAAAGTCATTGTTTTTAGTCTTTGGTTAGCAAATTCTCATCCTCTTATTTTTGGAATATATATATATATATATATATGAACATTTAAAATAGCAGAGGTGGTCAATGATTATATCTGCATTGTAATATAATCATGGGCTTTCCTATAACCTATGATAGTCAATGTTTGATAGTAATAATTAAAATAAAAGCTTCTTTATATTAAAATTTGAAACTTTTATGCCATGAATACATTACTAAATAAGTCCTCCAAGTCAGACTACAGCTCCAAAACTGGATGCCTGTCTTCATTCTTATTTTTAACACTCTTAATAGGTAACCAAAAATATGGTTGGCATATAATCCATCTATATCATATTTAACAGGTTTCTAACATCAGTTTAAACTATCCATCATCCCAACAACAGTCTAAGGATATTTCACCAAAAAAGGTCAACTTTGAAACAATTCATCAAGGCATAATAGTACTGTTTACAAATAGATACCTTCTTGAGAAGATGGCTAAATATATATAGTTTTAGTTGGCAAATACTGAAAATTTTTATAAGTGAATGTCAAGAAATAAGAGAGTTGTGCCAAAGTCCATGTCTTCTCTGTTACCTGACCAAGTAATAAATTCAACTGGATTCCCTACTCTATTAAAAGTAGACAGTGGAAGACAAGGAACATAAAATTAGATCGTACAATATATTATACCACTTAATCTTATTTCTTTTCTGATTTGATTTTGTCAGCAAGTATATGACATAAATGCAAATTTAAACAGTCTGCTTGCTCATAACCTTGGCAACAAGATACACAACTAAATCAAATCAGCAATATGAATGTTGGGAACATTCTGGTTTGTTTCAACATGAAGTGGGTTCAAGCATGCTAAAATGAGTAACTCTTGATATATATAGTAATAACTTTATTTCTATACAAATTCTATACAATAATCATGAGAAGCAGGGAGAACTACAGGGAACTGTTCTGCTATGACTTGTACTGCCTGTCTGACTTCTGATGTGAACTATTCATTAAAACTTGGAAGTCTCAGAGCCAAAGGGCCCTGAGAAGTACTTTAGTTACTATCAATGTCACTTTTTTGCATCACTGAGGGTTGAGGGCCTCTACTCTCCTAAGCAGAGCATTCTAGTGTGAGACATTATAGATCCACATTAAAAATACAATGAACCCAACTACCTCTCCTTTCAACCTCTGCATCATTCCACCTGTGAATGTGCCTTTTGGAGCAGAATCTGAATTTCAATTTTCTTAATTCTGTTTCCTTACTTTTAAATGAGGTATGGAAAAGATAAGGGCCTGAACCTCACAGATTCTTGGAGGAACAAGAAGTATTTAGCTTAAGTTCTTCAAAGCTGTTCTGTTTTTATAGGGTAATATTCATTACTGTTTACAGAACCTCACTCTAAATTTTTGTGTCAATTTTCTACTTGGTTATTCTATATGTGATCAATACTGGGTCTTGAATTTTGGCTATAGCCTCTTAGAAAATACTTTTCTTCCCACCATTACTCAAAATATGAATTACTTCTCCCATAATACCCTATTGTTCTCTATCCTGCCCATCAAAATTCACCCATTCTATTTCTTATTCTACCAGAGGTCCATGTTTAAAAGAAAAAAAGAGCTCTCCTTCATCGCCCTCCCCAAAAGACTGATGTCCTTCTGATAGCAGTCTGCAAAATAATGGGGGAACAGGGTTTGGATAAAACATCTTTTGTCCTTAACTCCACACTGCAGACTTGCCATTTGTCACTTATAAATTTTGTAAAGGGTCTTAATTTTTTTTAAGTTTATTTTTACTATTACATCTAGGAGTAGCCAATAAATTATTTCGGTTTATTACCTACTATGTAAAACAGTGTTTATTGTTTATTATAATACCTCCTTAAGCTCTAAGGGGTAATAAATATAAGATCTTCTCTAGCAACTTAACACCTTTCTCAACATTCAGAAATAATAAAGGTACACATTATTCTAGATATATAATGCTCAGCTTGGAACTCTTTTGAAGGAAACTGGAGTCACAAAATCTGTCACAAACTATACCCACCACAGTGGCCATTTGTTACATATTTGACCAGCTTTGTCCTGGTTCCTTCAGAATTATGTGATAAATACGTCACATAGTCTCTATGGTTATAAACAGCTCTATTGAGAGCAGTAATTTCTGAAAACTGAACCATTAAGAGACTATCCCTTTCCTTCTGGCATGCCAAGAAGGTGAAAGGAGATAAAAATGAAGGCTGCTATTTCTCACCAGAGACCAAGAGCTCTCATGGACAGCTGGGAGGAAAATATAGAAGTGCCAATCAAAAACCAGTTCATGTGCCATTTCTGGCACAGATGTTATCGACATTTTAATTCTATTTGACTTAGTAACTGAATATATCTGCTCTTAAATAAACTAATTGTGCAACTCTTATCCCTCAAATATGGCCTGATAAAAACTAGAAAAATAACCTTAATTTAATTTCTCTGCAATTATTACTTATCCTGAGTATGCAGGATTTTACTGATTCTCTGACTTCCTCCCTTTGGTGCAATTCAGTGTTATTACTTATTTCTGGGTAGTTTTGCTAGATCCCCCTAAAATTTCTTTTGAGTTCATTTGACTGATTTTGCATCCTTATTTTCCATATTTTTACTTTTTATATTGATCATACAAATGCATAAACATTACCTCACTAAATTCAAGACTTAAAACACTTTCGACTCTAGTAACTAAAAATTTCAAAACACTCTGATATAAATGCTATTTTATGATTATTAAAGTTTTAGGATATTTAATCATTCTTATATGCTCCTTAATATTTTTTACTAATAGTTATAAAAAAAACTGCTATTCTTTAAATAAAATTTTAGGGATAAAACCTTTTGAAAGGTTTAAAAAGGTAACCTTCAGTAAAAGTGCTCTGCTAATTCTCTAAGTGAAAGTCTATATAATAAACTAAAAAGGTAAAAGGTAATCACCTTCCCATTCATCTTTGATGTGATCTCTGACATTCAGATTGATGGTAACATCTGCACGAACTCGGGTAGGCCAGTTTTCACCTATGTTGGGTTTGGCAACTTCAACCACAGTGAAAGCCACAATAGGCTGAGCCATTCGTGCCCAACCACCAAATACTACACCGCCATACTCAGACTGCCTGGAAGTCAAAGAAGAAGATGATTACTCAAACAGAATATAATTTCTGGATAAGTAAAACTAGTAAGAACACATGTTTAGCTAGTATATAAGCCCTAACATTAGTAACCCTTATTTCTACACTTGAAAAAAATCTAAGTATCTACCTGTCTATTTCTCTCTCTCTCTCTCCATATATATATATATATATATATATATATATATATATATATATATATATATATATACACACACATATATATATATGTATATATATATATATATATATGGTAGGATGAAACCGGCAAACATAGTCTAGAAAAGAAAGGAAAATAGTGGAACATCCCCAAACCCTCAGGTAAAGAGGTAGCTCTATGTATATAAAAGCTGAGCCATTTTGTCAAAGAATAAAACACATTTAGTTTTATTTTATATTTTTATTCTTTTCCCTTCTTCCTCAAAATAGTCTCAACTGTTTAATTTTATCTTATGTACTATAAGTATTTCAAAAACATTTTAGAGAAAGCTAAAATTAAAAAAATTAAAAACAAGCAAACAAATGATGCAAATGCCACCATGGACTGAGGAACAAATAATCAAGCTGGTTGTAATAAACAGTCCCACTAACATCCAAATACTCATTCATGCTCTCTTCTTATATTAGTCTAAGTAGTGCTGTAATTTTTACATTAGATAGTATTTTGGGAAATTAGTAATATAAAAACTGTAGCAATACTCCAAAATTTGAAATACTGCCCAAAATGACATGCTTACAAAGATAAACTACATCCTAAATAAAGGCTTTGTGCCGTTAACAAAAATTTGTAGAACTTCATAACACCAGAGTAAAACTAATTAAAAATAAAAATTTTGCAATCCGATGACTTGGTTCACACTGGGACAATTTCTACATTACCTTATACCTAAACCCTCTGTAATAACTGCCTTTCATGCCCCCATTTTTATAATTTTACTACAGTATAGTTTACATACCATATAATTCATTCACTGTAAAGTACAATTCAATAATTTTTATTAATTTATAGAGTGGTGCATCCATCATCACGATCCAATTTTAGAACATTTCTAGCATATTGAAAAAGATTCTTCTTGTCCAATTGCAGTAATCCCTGTTCCCACCTCCAAGCAAGCACTAATCGCCTCCCTGATTCTCTCCCCCTATGAAATCCACCTGCACCAGGAAGCACTGAGAAGTAGAGATTTCTGCTTCTCATCAGAACATCCTCTCTTATCCTGCTCAGCAGTGTCCCCGTCTGAACACATTATCACCAGCACTGAGCAGTGAGGAAAACTGCCTCTGCGACTCTGCTGCCTTCAGGATACATGGCACAGAAAGAAGCCCGGCCCCTTTTGAGATCTCAACGTTTTTAAGTTTTCAATCATCAGCAATTAGGAATGAAATTAGAACAATTTAGTATCACAAGTTAACTACAAAAAGTGACATTTTCTTCCCCCTAGCAGAAAATATAAATTAAGAGAAAAATTTCTTTATGAACAGACCATAAGAATTGTGTTACTGCTTTATTTGGCATTTAAGTAAAATATAAGTGAATTCTATTTGATAAACTGCTAGTTAATAAATCCCTACTTTTAAAATGGCCAAAATAGGCCCAGAATTTGAGCATGGAAATGCAAAGTAACCATAAATTCTAAGGAAGTTTTCTGATCAAGCACTCCCCTAGTCCAAACAACAGGCAATAATTTCAGCAAAACTGTGGGCAGGGATCACCAGCCAGCGGGTATACAAATGTCAGAGTGCTAGCCTGCCTACTGACTCAACTGATTATTAAGTAAAAAATACTTTATGTTGTGTTTTATAGTCTCATCCAGAATAACTATTCACATAATAAATTAAAACATAGAACTGTGTATGAAATAAAATATAAAAGGGAAAAAATAGATCATAATCACAGTGTCCATGTAGCTCTCTATAATTAAGAAGGGGAGAAGCCTGAAAGATACCTGAATCAGTTCACATTCAAAATATGTTAAGCTTTTCATAAAGAATACAGTATGATTGTATATGTATGCACAGGGTAACTATAATGTAACAAATACTCATTTATAGATTTTACTCGTTTATAGTCACTTGTGATATGTTACTTATTTCATAATTTTATACTTTGAATAAACTAGTGACCAAGCGTATTTACCCAAAGTCAGTCATGTCTAAAAAGCAAAACTAACCTTCACAAATATATTGCAGAGCTGTCCACAAAAACTAGAATAAAAGTCTTTTCTTAGCAAAAGGAATTAGCTAAAGGAATGAGCTAGCAGGTGGGGATTTGAGTTTAAGCAGAAGAGTCTCTCAAATAACAAGAACTTCTCAACCAGCCCTAAAAGTAAATGCTGATGATTTAATCTCTTCGAGGCAAGTGGGCTAGAGGATCGGGGAGGACTTTCCAATATGAAATGCTGAGCAACACCCCTCACCTCCTGCCAGGTTCCTTAGACAGGCTGACTGAGGCTAGTGGTGACAGCCACAGAGCAGGTGGGGTAGCGGAATACTCCTTTATCATAAGCGTCACAAGGACTTAAACTATCCTGCCCTCATACAGGCCTGGCAGGTGGCCAGCCCATACCCTTTCTCGTTACTCCTCATACTGACCAACCTACTCCTTTCTATGTTTCTCACTCCCCAAAACAATGACCTCTTTTTCCTTATCCCCAGTCCCTTCCCCAAATACCCAGATTTTATATTTTAGCACTTTTGATATATTCTAATTCACATTAAAGAATTTCTCAAGAGTAACTATCTCATTTTGGAGGGCACCTTCATGCCAGGTATATTATTTCTAAATACATAAATGAGCTGTCTGACATCTCTTCATTGCAAGTGGAACCAATTTACTAACCATGGCTTCATTCTGCTGACACTATCCTCGATATCCTGCCTAATTTCATAAGTTGATTCCAAGCGGAAGAGATTAAAGTTCCTTAGAAGGTAATCATGTAGAGTCAAAAACTGCAAATTCAACTTGGGAAGAGCAAGACAACCTGAAAAGGAAAATAACATCCACATTTGAATTATTGTTTTTAACCAGACATCTGCTCTCTATATAAAAAAGGCATCACTGGTTTGGTAAGAACCTAATATGTCTAAAATATAGCATATTTAATAAGGTCTTTTCTATTTCTACACACAAGTGAAACCACGTTAAGAAATGCTATATGTTAAGAACTGAAAATAAAAGATTAATTTCATTAATATCTATAATTTGCATATCAGTAATTTCTATCCAAACAGTGCTTCTAAAATGTATCTGCAGATGTTCTGACACATTAAGTAGTTTAAAAATTCTTTCTTTACCACCTAACTTACACTTAACATATCTCAAAATAAATAATGCTACCATAAAATCAGTCCAAGACAAAATTACCAAGAAAACTGAATTAGCATACTACACCATACAAATCTATCTCCATGACCACTGCTGTGCTCTTCTGAGCCTTTGTCTTTTCGCTAGACTTTAAGCCTTGATTGTATGTCATTCCCCAGGTTATTTCCCTTCTTTGACTGTATTAATGAACAACATTCTTTCCATTATCTTCATTTAACAGTACTTCTCTTAGATAATAAGTGACCAAGCATTCACCAACAATATCAAAAGCTTAAAAAAAAAAGAAACCAGAACATACTTTACTGGTAACTAATATTATCTTCATCATCCCCATCTATACTTACACCTGAAAGCAAGAGATACTGATGTATAAAAGTTCACATCGTTTATGTTAGTAAAATCTAACCAAGTAGTTCTTAACCTTTTTTGAGGTACCGAACCCACCAGTTTCATATGCGCATTCACCAAACCCTTCTTTAGTGATAAATAAAATATGACTTTTTGTTCCAAATTCAAGACATAGGTATATGTTTTTTTACTGGTGCACAAAATGAGCCGTGCATGAATATCACCTTGCTCAAAGAACAAAACCAACAAAGTGCATGAACTCACAACAAATTACGGTATTACTTTATTCTGGCCTCTGCGGCAGAGGCTTCTCCAAACCCCTGAGAACGACTCATCGAACCCCTAGGGTTCGATAGAACCCAGGTTAAGAACCACTGCTCTAACCCAAATCTAATTCAACTGCTTTCAGGTCAGAGGCTGACAGATAGCGTCTCCTTTGACAGTATATTTTTATTAAAAAAGACAAGACAATAAAATATCACCAGTGTATAACAAATCCAGTTGTTAAGCAGCAATGGCTACTAATGTGACAAAAAGAAAGCCAACCAGACATAATGGGCCTTCTGATGAAAAAAAGAAAATATAACACCACACTGAGAATCTTGCCCAAAAAAGAGAACCTCAGCCTGATTGAGCTTCTGCTGCCAGTTTTCTAGAAAAATAAAGAGCAGAGGGAGATGCTCGAGTTAAGTTACAGATTTCTGGACTATGGGGACTACACAGAGCAAACAATGCAGGTTCTTCAGTAAAAAGAAAAGGAAGGGCTATAGGGGGAACCTGTAGAGTAAAAGACATTTTTAAAATGTGTAAGACTGACTTTAGGGCCCAGAGATCTACAAGGGTGATAAAACTATTTAAAAAATGCAAGATAGTGATGGCTCCAAAAGCCAAGAAATAAATGGTTACACTCAAGAGGGAGGAAACAGTGACTAGAAAGGGGCACACGGGAAGGTTCTGGGACAGCTCACAAGGTGGTTACACGGGTTTCGTGGTGTTTCCCCATGATAATCAGAAGAGCTCTACATTTATACTGTGTGATTTTCCAGTATTTGTGTTTATTTTACAATAAAAAGGTTTTTAAAAGGCAAGGTTTTCAAAGCTTTTTTTTTTTACAGTTCTTACACTGTGTTTTTTACATCTGTCCTAATTCTGCACTTATTTTCTCTCTCGGGAGCTGGAAGCAGCTTGCATAAGCATGCAGTCACAGCCTTGATCTTTGCCCACGCACAGCATCAGGTATTGACCCTACAGTACAGGCCATCCATGGTCAATGAAGAGCAGTGGCAAGATGCACAAGTCTGTGAAAACAGCTGCTGAGAGTCCAACAACTTGGCAACTAATATTGCTCTGAAATTCTTGCGTTCAATGCAAGGTGCAAAGACTTAAAATTTTGAGAAGTATTACTTTTCACTTAAATTCTTTAACCATGGGAATAAAAGAAAAGTAATACTTTATATTAAGCAAAATAGGTTTTAAACTCAGACTAGCATCATCATTAAATAGTACCAAAAGCTAGTAGATATAAGACTGCTTACATTTTTAAGGACACATAAATTTACTAAAAAGACAAAACGTTCTTAAGTGTTCCTTGCCTTTTAGGGACTGATTAGTCAAAGTGTTAGAAGCCATACATATATGGTCATAAATGCTTTTAGTATGAACAAATTAGAAAAGTGAGGAAATAATGCATTAACCACCATCAGAACATTCAAAGATATCAATATTGCCTATTCTGCAATCTAGTAAAATTTTAGTACACTGGGTTTATTGAAGTTATCACTCAGGCTATCACTTTGAAGTCATAGTTTTTCTTTTAAATTAATGTACCAATACTTACACTGGTGATCTTTAAAATAGCCATATGTAATACTGTTGGTCAAAAGATTTCCTCAAACTTTTTTGAAATATGTCCTCAAAATGTGTCAGAATGAACTTGGGTATATGCTCAATTGTGTGAATTCTTCTCATCCTCAGAGGATGAGTAAAAACATTTAGAAACAATCTGTTAAAATAGGCAGGTAAACAAACTAGGCAAACCCATTTTGTATCAAAACTGATGGTTTATTATTAATAAATGATGATGTCTCTTCATGGTGGTCATTACTTGACTCCATAAGGAATTTAAAAGAGCCTCTAAAAAAAAGTCCTTGAGAAACAAAGCCTACAAAACAAAGCTTATTATGGTGACAAAATGAAATGCTATACTTCCCGTGTTACTAAGTCTTCTTACAACACAATTTTATTGCTTTAGGGTCATATTTCACAGGATAGTACACGTACACACACACACAGACACACACACACATTATTAAATTTCATAAAAATCCTTATGCTAAGCATTCAAAATACTAGTTTCTAGCTTCTAAAGTTGAACTTGAGTATCATAAAATTACCCTAACATATAGTGCATAAGAGTATTTTAGTTACATATGAATTCTAAACTAAGTTTCATGTTACACCTGGATCCTGTAATCCTTTACCATACCTTCCCCTGAATAGTACTCCGTTGGGACAATATTTTCATCCCATATGATTTTCTCTGTTGGATACAAAGGCATCTGATTCAACTGCTGAATCTGAGAAATTCGACGTTCATGACGAGATACCTAAAAGAACAGGTTCAGGCACGAAGTTAGAAGCTTCCTTTTTTTAATCAAAATAATTTATGAAGAAATTCACCAAAAGTAAGGAATGAGAAGTTTCATGTCTTGCAGATACTATAGCACTTAATAAGAGACTTAGTTCCCTTATCCCACATTTTCCCCATAAATGAAAGAAAAAGGAAGTATCAATCATGATGGTCTTCTGAATGCGACAGAGGTGAGCTCAGCTCCCAGTACCTCTACTTATGAGCTATGTTAAAGCTGGGCAATTTACTTCAGCCTCCCTGGTCTTAGTTTCCTTTTCAGTGAGGAAGATAAAATGTCAGGCACCTCTCGGGTTTCTATGAAAAGGAAATGAAATACTGTAAAATAGTGTCAAAGTGCTTGGCACACACCAAGATCTCAAATACCATAGCACTCAGCAGTGGTTTATGTAAGAAAAAAAGGGAGCCCTAAGTCCTAGGATATAGTTTTCACTCTTCTACTAACTTGCTAAACAATCTGGGCAAGTTTGTTAATAACCTGGCCTCAGTCTAATTTGTAATATGTTAGAACTAGACTTGATGATCTCTATGTACCGTTTCATTGTTAGAGTGCTTTACTTCAAATACTGAAATAAGTTTGTCACCTAATTAACAGATGCTAAAATAATGATATATTTGAAAAATGTGTCACACTCTCCTCAGCAGAGATAGTATTAGTTTAGGAAAAAAGATAGTGTATTATCATTTAAATAATTGCATATTTCACCTTTTAAATCATAATTTGAAAGAAGAATTCAAAGCCTGAGGAAATATTTTACTAGAAGGATAAATAAAAGAAAAGAAACATAATACTGGAGCCTATAAATTATAAAAGTTGTTTTCCTTTGGCATAACAGTTTAAATTTTAAAGATGAAATTTTAGCTCTAAGACTCTAAAAATGAAAATAATCAACTTCATACTCAATTATTTTCCATTAGAAAAACTCCTGGAAAAATCCTTGTTTCTTTCCATAGTAAGGATTTATTATTAATCCCCCAAACCTGACTTACAAGAGATTTTACATTGCCAGGAAATAGGACAAGGACTTTTAACAAGGTACTTGTAGTCAGAGAAAATGAAAAGTGGTTCATAAGAAGGCAAAGACGGTGACCCAGGACAAACACTTCATGCAAGTAAATATGTTGATACAATGTTTTTTCCATGTTAGGAATTAATTTAAAACCCTTCACAAGGACTTCTCTCGAAACGGCACCTACCCACCTGTCACCAGGCTTAAAACATCTGCTGCAAGTCGTTCCCTGCTACTGCCCCCAAAACCAGCATGTCATCTTTCTTTCTACAGTAAGGGATTATACTTCATGCCCTACATTAAAAGTATTAGCTTGGAATATACCGTATTTTTTTGCTCTATAAGATGCACTTTTTTCCCCCCAAAAAAGGAGGTGAAAATGTCCGTGCATCTTATGGAGCAAAAAATATGGTATTTTATTAATTATTTTAATACATCATTTGGTTCAGAATATTCTTTTTCGTATTTTCCTCCTTAAAACCCTAGGTAGTCTTATGGAGTGAAAAATAAGGTAAGTCACAAAACCACATGCCCATTATTGTTCCATGTTATATATATAAATATATCCACTGTGTACATTAGTATAGGTATAAAAAAAGTCTAAAACATATAAAAAACAACTCAACTTTCTAACAGTCAAGAAACAAAAAATTAAAACAAGCTATTTTTTTAGCCATGAAACTGGCAAAAATTGGGATGACTCATAACATCCAATGTTGGTTAGAGCTTAAGGAGACATCTCTAATACATTGTTGGTGGGAACATACACCTTTTAGAGGATAATATGGCTGCATCTTTTATCTTTTAAATAAACACATGTTTTGACTCTGGCTGGGTGGCTCAGTGAATAAAGCATCAACCCAGCTTGCCAGAAGTTGTGGGCTTGACCCCAAGTCAGGGCACATATGAGAAGCAATCAATGAGGGCACAACTAAATGGAACAATTAAGTGAAATGAGTTAATGCTTCTCTCACTCCTTCTCTTTCTCTCCCATTCTCTCTCAAATCAATGGAATTTTTTTAAATTTAAATAAACATACAATCAATCAAATAATTTCACTTCCAGGTACATCTCCTAAATGTCTACATATAGGCACAAAGAGGCATAACTGTAAACACTGCAAACAAACTAAATTTTCATAGCAGAAATACGGTTAAATACTCATCCATTTTATGAAGAATTTTGCTAGAGTTAAAAATAAAAGATATCTCCTCCCCTCAATTTTGCTATGAACCTAAAACTGTATTAAAAAAATAAAACTTTATCTAAAAAACAAGAGTTTGAGAGTTAAAGCCTTCATTTCCCAAAATGATTGAGAAATTCCTTAAAGTTCTTAAACCACTAAATTAGTGCTAACTTTATTTCTAAGCATTACTAGATTGTCTAGTGATAAAGGTATGGCTTAAAAAAAAAAAGTTTGGCTTAATATTCAAGAAACCCCATTTAAAGAACAGTGTGTAACTGTGGCCTCTTAAAAGCAGGAAAGTGTCAGCCATCTGTGTCCCCAAAGCCTGACTCCAGTGCCTAACATACCTGTATTCAGACATGTTAGCATGGAATAAATTCATGCCATACAGCAGTTTTAACAGGTAAAAAGACTTGAAAAAAGAAATCTAAGATGAGAAAAGAATGATAAAACCAAATATAAATTCCAAAGAGCAAATTATCTCATTTTAAGCCTGGAAAAAAAATATGTACCAATATACATCTTTAAGAATGATTCAAAAAGGTAGGGAAGACCACATGCAAAATTCAGAGAACATTAATATGTATTTACCAGCAATTCTAGAAGAAATTCTTTATCAAAAGTTGTGTCTTCATTTTTAGGAAGAGTTGGTAACAAGCAGAGGTATGATGCCACCTGGTGGAGTGTATTTGAACTGCAGAATAGAGGTCAAATCAAAATACTTTATTAATAACTTCCTTCACTTCTGAAACATGCAATTTTATAGATTGCTTAAAAAGTTTTACTTAGAAAATATAATTCCATGACATGAGAAGCAAATATAAAATATCATAATGTATAAAATCAAAGTTAAACTCCTAATAGAGGGTTCTCAAAGTATCTTCTGAAAACCTCTCAAAGTCCCCCATAGGCTTTCAGGGGGACTTTTCCTTTTAGTGAGACAGAGAGAGACAGAGAGAGAGAGAGACAGGAAAAGAGAGAGATGAGAAGCATCAACTCATAGTTGCAGAACTTTAGTTGTTCACTGATTTCTTTCTCATACGTGCCTTGATTAGGGGGGTTCCAGCCGAGCCAGTGATCCCCTTGCTCAAGCCAGCGACCTTGGACTTCAAGGCAGCGACCATGGGGTTGTGTCTATGATCCCACACTCAAACCAGTGACCCCGCACTCAAGCTGGTCACCTCGGGATTTCAAACCCGGGTCCTCAGCATCCCAAGCCGACAATATCTACTGAGCCACCGCCTGGTCAGGCTGAACAACGTATTTTTATATTAATGCTAAAACATTATTTTCTTCACTGTCTTTACATAAACAGCGACAATGCAAAAGCCACAGTGGGTAAAAGTGCTGGCATGGATCAGGGTAGTGGCACCAATCAGAACTATAGGTAGTCATACCATTCTTCATGTCACAGGCAGTTTTCAAAAAAAACCCAACAACACAAAAAAAACCCAGTTTGAAGAATGTCCTTGATGAAGCAGTTATTAAACTTGGGTCCTTGAGGGTATTTTAAAAATTCTGTGTGACAAAATAGGAAGTGTATATTTTGTACCCAATGCTCGCTTGAAAGAACTAACAAATGATGGCTATTCAGACTTGAATAAATGGCTTGAAAAAACTTTAATTTGAATGAAATAAAACTGACAGTATTTGTTGCTGAAGATAAAATGTAAACTTCAAAGTGAAATACTGGCGTTTTGGGAAATCTGCGTTTGCCGCTATGAGCTTGACAGCTTTCCGCTCCATAATCCCAGTTTGGTCACCCACACCCTCTATTCCCTCACTCTCTCCCCGGCCCTGGTTTTCAATCTCTATGACTGTACCTTTTCCAGGTCAAGTAAGTGGAATCGTACATTACGTAGCCTTTGGACAGTGGTTGTTTTCATTCAGCATAATGCATCTGAGATCCACCCACCTTTTGTATCTTTTTATTGCTGAGTAATATTCCATTATAGGTATATGTATCACAGTATGTTTATTCATTTTCCAGTTAAAGGATATTTGCGTATTACAGTTTTTGACAACTGTAAATTAAGCCACTATATATATTTCTGTAGATTTTTGTGTGAATATAAGTTTTCATTTCTCTTGGGCAGGTCTGTGAGAACACTATATCATACAGTAAGTGCATGCTTAACTTTACAAGAAATTGTTGAAATTTTCTAAAGTGTCACTGCCATTTTGAATTCCCATCAGGAATGTGTGATATTATACATGGACTCTAATAAAAATAAAAAGGCTCACAGATACAGAGAACAGACTGTCAGTTGCCAAAGTGGAGAGGGTCAGGGGACTAATGAGGAATTAAAAGATACAAACTTCCAGTTCATAACAGATCACAGGGATGTATGTACAGCATGATGGCTATAGTTTACAATGTGGTGTTACATATTTGAATGTTGCTAAGAGAGTAGATACTAAAAGTTCTCATCACAAGGAAAAAAATTCTGTAACTATGCATGGTGATAGATGCTAACCAGACTTACTGTGGTGCTCACTTTGATTATATGCCAATATCCAAGCAATATGTTGTATACCTATAATTAACGTAATGTTGTATGTCAATCATATCTCAATTAAATTTTTTTTTAATGTTAGGGCTCAGAAAGCAGACTACCTTGGTTCAAATTCTATCTGCCATTTACCTAAAGTGTCTTAGGTGTTACTTAACTATATTCTGTGCCTCAGCTACTTCACATGTAAGATGATACCTACTCCTCTCACATGAATATTTTCAAGATTAAGTATTTATATACTTAGTGGAGTACCTACCATATAGTAAACAAATGTATGCTATTTAACTCCCTTTGTGTGTGTGACTGACAGAGACAGAGAAAGACATAGAAACAGATAGGAACAGACAGGAAGGGAGAGAGATGAGAAGCATCAATTTTTTGTTGCAGCTCCTTAGTTATTCATTGATTGCTTTCTCACATGTGCCCTGACTGGGGGGCTACAGCAGAATGAGTGACCCCTTGCTCAAGCCAGTGACCTTGGGCTCAAGCCAGCAATCTTGGGCTTCAAGCCAGCAACCTTTGGGCTCAAGCCAGCAAAGATGGGATCAAGTCTATCATCCCACACTCAAGCCACTGACCCCATGCTCAAGCTGGTAAGCCCGTGCTCAAGCCGGCAGCGACCTCGGGGTTTCGAAACTGGGTCCTCTGTGTCCCAGTCTGAGACTCTATCCACTGTGCCACTGCCTGGTCAGGTGCTACTGAACTTTTTAAAAGACTATTAGCAGACAGCTAAGTCCCTGAGAATATTACTAATTTCATAAATTTTCGACATGCAAAATTTTCTAAGACACACCTCCAATATAACATACTGTTGTCCATCCCACTGCACTCTATGGGGGATATATTCCAAGACCCCCAATGGATACCCAAAAGCTTGGCTGGTGCCAAAACCTGTATAAACTATGGTTTTTCCTATACATACATACCTTTGTCCTTAATTAATCAACTTCCTCACTCTAGCAGAAATGTGGCTGCAGCTTCCTCATTGGCAAATGCAGTCTCTCCAGTAATTTTCATGCTTCAGTCCAAGCCTATTCTTGAGTCTCTATAAGCATGCCTTACTTGCAGTAAACGGCCTTACTTGCATTTAAGGGTCTCCCTTGCTGAAGCCCTGGTGCAAGACACACTGCTTCCTGGTGCAACGGTTGGCACGCATTCTCTGCTCGTGTCTTCTACCCACAAATTTAATGCCTTTTCCATCTTAACTAAGCATTTATCACGCACTGTGACAGTAACTTTTGCAGTTTGTGATGCAAAAGCAAAACTAGCAGGAATTTTTTTCCTTCTTCACAGTTTCAAGATTCACAATCTCAAGGTTGAATATTCATTATTACTATAGATCATACCAACTTTAGCGAACACTCTTAAGAAACCAAGGAACGGCTTTATGGCTTCTCATGGCTCCTCCTTGGCATATCCACTATTCTTATATTTTGGGGCCATTATTAAGTGATATAAGAATTACTTAAATACAAGGACTTCAATACTGTAACAGTTAATCTAGTTACCAAGATGGCTACTAAGTGGCTAAGGGGTGGATAGTATGTATGGCATGGAGACTCTGGACAAAGGGACAATTCACATTCTGGGTAGGACAAAGTGGGATGATGTGCAATTTAAAACAAATGAACTATTTTCTGGTACTTTCCATTTAATATTTTTGGACCACAGACAACCACAGATAACTGACATTGCAAAAAGGAAAACCGTGGGTAAAGGAGACTAGTCTTATGGCTTCTGTTATATGTTGTTTACAACTGATGGGATACCAACTTTATGTTCTAGTCCAGGGGTTGGGAACCTTTTTGGCTGAGAGAGCCATGAACGCCGCATATTTTAAAATGTAATTCCATGAGAGCCATACAATATGTTTAACACTAAATACCAGAAAATGTGTACATTTTATGTAAGACCAACACTTTTAAAGTATAATAAGTCTCTGAATTCTTTTTAATAACATTATTATCCTCTTGCTAATCAATGATGAATAAAGTAGTCCTTACCATTAATGAGACTTCTGGTGCTGCACGGTTTTGCTGATGGCTTTGTAGTCTGGTGGATACGTGGTGAGGTTAAACTTCATGCATGCGTTGAGACTTCCATCTGTTAAATGTGATCGTAGGTTGGGCTTAACGTTCTTTAGATGTGAGAAAGACTGCTCACGTGCATACGTAGAGCCAAACATTGTCAGTACAGCAATACTCACACGCTGCAGTGTGTGGTATGTGACGGGAAGCACGTTCCAAGTTTTGATAATCAGCTGGTTCACGGGTTGAAGTTTTTTCATTTCTCCCCACTTGTGTTTGCTCGCCAACTCTGCTTGCTGTCACGCAAGTCTTTCCAAATCTTCATTCAGGGACTTGAACTTATTCACCCACGTCTTGGGGCCTTCAGGTCATCAGCTTGTAGCTCAAAATCTCTGATGGAGACACTGGGGATATAACTCAGGTCGGTGCTTTCCACTGCACATTCGTGTGGATGAGTGATAAACTTAAAAAGACGAGTGCACTCACAAAATTCTCCAAAGCGCACTTTCAATGACTGGAAGAGATTAGATGTGATACCCGCTAGCTGCTGGAGACCAAAATGTTGAGCAGGGTCACTTGCTATGCATGCATCTTTAAACTCTCCCAGCTTTCCAAAGTGTAATAAACGACCTGTCTCAATGTCGGCGATGAAGAGTTTCAGCATGTTTTCAAATGCAAACACTGCTTGTTGAAGGGATAAGACTGTATTTCCAATGCCTTGCATTTTCATATTGACCTGGTTCAGATGTTCAGTCATGTCCATGAGATAGTAGAACTTCAGGAGCCACTCAGTGTTAGCTAACTCAGGATGCTTGACGTTTTACATTTCAAGAAAAGTCTGGATTTCACTCAGAGAAGCCGCAAAACAGCTGAGCACCTTCCTTCTTGACAACCAATGCACATTGCTATGCAGAAGCAGACCAGGATAATTATTCCCAACTTCATCCAGCCAAAGTGTTTTAAATTGGCGATCATTTAAAGTTTGGGCAACAATAAAGTTGACCACCCGAATGACCAGTAACATCACCTCACCAAGCTGCTCGCCACACATCTGAGCACAAAGCACCTCCTGATGTAGGCAGGATGCAGTGAAAACTTAGGATGGATCTCTTTTTATGTTCACAAAGAAGCACTACAAATTCTCTGTTTTCCCCCACCATGCACAGAGAACCATCAGTACACACTGAAATAAGTTTATCCATCAGTAGATTTTTTTTCTTTAGCGAACTCAGTGAAAGACTGGAATAAATCCTCCCCTCTAGTTGTCTCTTTCATAGGCAAAACAGCAAGACTTTCCTCACGTAGTGTGTCACCGACAGCATACCTTCCAATCACGCTGAACTAGGATAAATGGCTTATGTCTGTTGACTCATCCAAAGCGAGAGAAAAGAATGGTGCTGCAGTTATGTCCTTCACTTGTGTTGCCTCAATTTGATTTGCCATCATGATGGTACGATCATGAACAGTTCTTGCCGACAGAGGCATGTCTTTTATTCGTTTGATTATTTTGTCTTTATCTGAAAAGTCGTCAAAAAGTTCACTGGCAACATCAAGCATGAATGTTTTGGCATACTCCCCATCTGTGAATGGCTTTCCGTTTCTCACAACTGCTAAAGCAGCAGCAAACCTAGCCTAATTCCAGTCATCTTGTTGGGTCCAAACACAGAGTTGCTGCTGACTAGCTTGCACTCTGCACAGCTCTTGACATGCTTTCTTCCTGCTGTCCCCTACTGGATATTTCAATGCAAATGTAGTATGGCGTGTGTCAAAGTGCCGCTTTATATTTGACCGTTTCATTGATGCAATTTTCTCCCTGCATATTAGATACACTGCAGAACCTGCTCTCTCCACAAAGGCGAATTCCTCTGTCCATTCCTGCTAAAAAGTACGATACTCCTCATCTTTTTTTTGTTTTAGCCATCTTCTTCGTGGAAAGGGTTTCTGCAATTAGCTAGCTGACTACTTGATTAAAAGGAGGGAAGTTTACTTCCTGACCTCACAACGACCCGTGTATGTTAAGCATTATCCAATAAAAATTTGGTGCTGTCCCAGAGGACAGCTGTGATCGGCTCCAGCCAGCCGCAACCATGAACATGAGTGGTAGGAAATGAATGGATTGTAATACATGAGAATGTTTTATATTTTTAACGTTATTATTTCTTCTATTAAAGATTTGTCTGCGAACCAGATGCAGCCATCAAATGAGCCACATCTGGCTCACGAGCCATAGGTTCCCGACCCCTGTTCTAGTCTAAGAAAAGTTCAAGATTGAGGAAAGCTGTATGTTATGAAAAACACAAATTTTACCAAAAAAAGGAGATGGATAATTATAAATGTGACTCAAAGATATCAAATGCTAGAGAGAAGCACTAGCTCTACTTGTCAATAGGGGAACAAGTACCATTACCTAGATGTAGTGCAAAATTTATTACAAGAAGAAAATTAAAATTCAGTTTTCCTTTCACGCTGCCTTACCTAAGAGGTCCAAAATATTTGACCAAGGATTCCCGAGTGTCTACTTCTGCCACGTTTGAGAGGGCAAAATCGTAGAGTTCAGGGAAATGTGCAAAAGCAGCTCTCTAGAGAAGAACAGAAGGGAAAAGAAGCAATAATTAATGTCTATGCATTAATACAATCAACTACCATTTATATACTCTATAATGAAAATATTTTTTAAAAATATTAATGCACTTGTTTTTTTATGCTTCTTATATGTGACCTTTGTTCAGCCAAAGTATTCATTCAATACAATGTAAAAAAACTAGAATTGTTCTAGCAGAAATGCAAAAATCAAGAAGTCAATGTTCAGTTTTTTGTTGCTAAACTTGTAGTACTCTGAAGGCCAGCTTCATTGATAGGAAAGACAAAACATTTTATTATCAAGAACTAGCCTAACAAAACTAGAAGAAAATTTAGTTTTCAAGGAAAATTCCCACTAAAATGATAGCTTGAGGGAGAGGCCAAAAGCAGTGTGCTGGCGTCCTGCTTCACTTTGGAACGCAGAAAGGAGAGGGCCTCACGGTGCCGCCCCACCCACACAGGGAAGCTGCAGGAGAACAGAGAGAGCGGCACTGTGCTGATCTGACAGGAGATGTGAGATACTATTCCTTGTCTTCCTTGATGCCCGTGTGGCACAGAGAGGATCCAGAGGTTTTCATGTGCCCCAGAGTGGACCATGCAGAAGGTTGCCAAGGTTATGAATGAGCATGTCATGGATTACTACAGACAGTGGCAAAATGACTCCACAACCCAAACTTGAAGAGTGAGCTACGCTAGGAAACGAATGAGAATCAGCTCTCAGCAGAGGTTTAGCACCATCAAGAACGAAGTTGGGCCTCGCCACCTGCGTGCCAGGTGAGCAGACCAAATGCCCTACCAGCTGTGGTCACTCAAAGGCTGACAAAGAAAGACAAAAACAGTAATGCGCCGAGGAAAGCATGTCAAGACATCGGAGCTGAGACAGTGTGCAGGCCACTCCTCTTCCAGCGAGGCTAGCTTCCTCCATGCACCCAGATGCCACGGAGAAAGAGGGAGGGAGTAAAATTGATTAGTAAAGACAGTTTAATTTAAGTTTAACTGAGTCTTTACCCACACAATGACGTTTTAGAATGGAAAGAACTGAATTACTTTAAACTGACCAATAAAAGCTTCTTTCTGCCCCCAGAGGAAATGGCACGCAAGAGCAAGACGAGATCAGCAATAGAATGAGGGATAGTTTTCACATCGGAGCTGTACTGGTAATTTCTTTACCGGTGTTTATCTTTAAAATGTACTAAATGTTTACTCTGCCTTGTCAAATGTTAAAGTATCTTCTTTCATAATATAAAACTGATACTTTAATGTACTATACTGGCCCAATAACTAATATTTCCTATTGTCAAATATCAGTATATGATTCTCAGGATGACGCGTATGAAAGAAAGCCATTTTTTTCATGAACTCAAAATTCAAGATGAAAACAGTATTAAATTAATACCTTTTCTATTTGTACTATACAAATCCTAATTTATTCATGACCTGACTTGATGGAGCAGAAGTAAAGGCTACCATGCATTCCAGTTACCTGCAAAGAAGTAATTCTATCATAGTGAATTGTAGTCATCTCATTCTCTGTCAGAGCATTCCCGGTCTGGTCATTAATCTCAAAACCTGTATAGAACTTAAGCATGTCCAAAAGCTGAAAGGACACATCTCAATTAATCAACTGTGTGAAATAAGAGCCCAAAAGCATGAACAAACACTATTTATTACAAATAATAAGTCATTTACCTTCTCAGAGGTGCTGAAAAACTTTGTAATATAAACAGTGCAACAAATATTTTAGAACAGTGGTTCTTAACCTTTTTTGAGGTACCGAACCCACCAGTGTCATATGTACATTCACAGAACCCTTCTTTAGTGAGAAATAAAATATAATTTTTTTCCCCAAATTCAAGACATAGGTATATGTTTTTTTACTGGTGCACAAAATGAGCCATGCATGAACATCACCTTGCTCAAAGAACAAAACCAACAAAGTGCGTGAACTCACGACAAATTACGGTATTACTTTATTCTGACCTCCGCGGCAGAGGCTTCTCCGAACCCCTGAAACCGACTCATCAAACCCCTAGGGTTCGATAGAACCCAGGTTAAGAACCACTGTTTTAGAACATATCCAAATGTGTTATATTTATATAAGAATAGGCATGTATGTGCCTTGTGAATAAATTGCTAAGTTTATTTCATATGCATGGTCTACCTATACAGAGAAAAACTTAAGCTCTGATCCCAGTAATAAAGAGCATTAAAGCTCTAATCAAAGGAAGGCAATCATTTTAATGAACAAACAAAAACAAGAACCGTAAAACTACTTCACTGCAAATGTATAGAACTACCACTAGAGGGAGGGCCCAGGATCTTTTACTTCTGCCACGGAATTTTCTGATTGAGGGCTTGGAGATACTTTTCTCCATGTGCTGCTTCTATGACAGAAAAACAGCAAGATGGGAAAAGCTAAATAATCTGTTTCTCTCTCCACTCTCCATGGCAATCAAGCCCTTTCTTTGGCTTGGTTCCTGCTGCTAATGGAGGCCTGCTTCCCCCCTGTGGCAGCAGCATCAAGAGTTCATTGGCTGCCTTCACCCCAAATCTTTATTATTAATTCTAATCTATGGCATATCAGATATTACGAGTTCAGTATATATTAATGTATGAGTCAAATCACTGGGATTTAATAAAAAAATTAAAGGAACATGCAGACACACAAAAAAAGTCTTATGATATGTAAACACATAAAAATTGTATGTCTAACTGTGATCTCATTGAAAGACAAGTGTTAAAAGTCTGTTAGAAGATTTTTCTTCTGGATGACATTAAAGGAAATACAAAACCCTAATACTTCATCTTCCTACCCAAGTCAGCAATCAAACTGCCTGTGCTTTCAGCAGACAAGTGCACATACTCCCCACTAACACCAGCCTGTCACTGCCACCTCACAGGAGGAGGGCCATGGTATGAAGGCACAGTTCGCTTGTTATTAATACTCATCATCTGTTATAGTCCACAGTGGTTACATGGAACCAAATCACATAATTCAGTGAAATCATAATAAAATCACATATGATTAACAGAAGAAAGTTGTATCAGTACTAGAGCCCACCTATACAAGAATGCATTCATTTTGAACATTAAGACTTGATTTTACTTAAAATGACTAATTAGAAATTTTCATTGTTCAATTCAGCACAGAACTACTTTGTGTCATGCCTTGGTACTCCCTGTTTCAGAGCAAAGAAAAGATCGATTTAGAAATAAAAAAGTATGCGTGTTCAGATAGATCAAGGCTTACCTGGGAAAAAAGGTGGCCATCCTCTTCCCTATGAACAAGGTTGGAAAGGTAGCAGTGAACCAAAAGGTGGCTGTCATCCAGGATGGTATTAAACCAGCGCCTTGTAGGGAGTAGGGCCTAGAAAAAATACACAGCACAGCGATAAGTCTGCAGGTTCTTTGCAGCTAGAGGTGAAAAGTACTAATATTTAACTTGGAAGTATTAATCACAACCAAAGTACCCTTCAGTCTCCCAAAGACACCATACATAAAGCAAGGTCCATGATGTAAATAAATAAACTCAGTTTTAATATTTCTCAAAATTTACAGCACTGAAAATAATCTCAGATATCTTAGGCAGCACTTTTCAAGCAAAATCCTATTATGAAATACCAATATGTAATATGCAGTCTGCAGATTTAAAAATGGAGCTGCTTTGAGAAAAAAGGAGGTGAGGAACCCTGAGTGGAAACTCCTTCAGTTTTCACTTCCCATACCCCCGTGACAGTCAGCAAGACAATTCTGTGAAACGCCGACAGTCAGCTTGAAACCACTAGTCTAATCCAATACCCTCACTCTACAGGTAAGGCCGAGACCCTCAGAGGTCATAGGTCATAAATTGGTTACTGGCAGAGCTAGAATCTGAATGACGACTTCATGTATGAATGCTACTCCAATACTCTAATCATGTCAAGAAAACACCCTACCTTTCCAGATAAACCTGGGACAGAAAAAATTTTCTTTCAATTTCTTTCATTAAAGAGGGAAAGAAAATAAATTCAATCTGAACTACACCAATTCTGCACCTAAACTTTCCATCAAAATCTTTTATGTAACAGTATAAAATTTTCTTGTTTTTTTTTAATACGGAACACTTCACAAATTTGCACTGTCATCCTTCGCAGGAGCCATGCTAATCTTCTCTGTATTGTTCCAATTTTAGAGTCTGTGCTGCCAAAGTAAGCACTAAAATTTTCTTTTTAAGAATCTTAATTTTAAAAACAGACAATAGTAGCTATCCCTCTTCACCACCATTAGGGAAATTTAAAAACTGAAATTATTGCAGAGATTGCTATACACCCATGACTTCAGCCACTATTTAAAACTCTATGAGGCCTTAGTTGGCTTAGTGGATAGAGCATCAGCCTGCTGTGCAAAGTCCAGGGTTCAATCCCTGGTCAGGGCACACATGAGATGTGACCATCTGCTTCTCTTCCCTCCCACTTCCCCTTCTTTCTTTCTCTTCTCCTCTCACAGCCAGTGTCTCAATTTGTTCGAATGTCGGCCCCAGACACTGAGGTTGATTTGGCAATGGGGGTTGCCGGGTGGATCCTGGTTGGGGCGCACACAGGAGTCTCTCTTATCTCCCGTCTTCTAACCAAAAGAAAACCAAACAAAAAACCAAAAACAAAACACAACCTCTATGAAGGGCTAGTAAAATGTGACAGAAAAGAAACTGACACTGCTGAAATCATGTTTAACAACTATTCTTTCTACAAAGAGCAGCCATCTGAAAACTTCAAGGGTGAACTGCCTTTGACTTTCTTCTCTATGCCACACCTTGAAATACATACAGACAAAAGCCAGTTTGAGGTGATAAAAAATATTTCACATGTAGTCATATACTTAATTTTAGCCTCCTTAATGATTATGTAACAGAAAGGTCACTGCACACCTCTTACCTCTAGATCAATTATCAGTTCAATAAACCTTTCACAGTAATGAACTTTGTCCATAGTAACAGGTTCTAGACATAATGGAGAAAACATGTTAGAATTTTCTTACTTAGGTCATTCTGTGGTACTACATGCTAAAGTTGGCAGTTATTTAAACAAGGTCACTTGTCTCTTAATCATCATTTTGGACTACGATCAGAGTAAGAACCTCACTTAGATTTCAAAAAAAGATAAGTCCTACCCTTATATTTAGCTCTACAAATGTGAGAAAATGAAAAACCTAGCCTGGATCAGAAACACATTATAAAAATAAGATTTACAAAAATATTTTAAAGTATGGATTAATCTTTAAAAATCTGAACGTAATGATTGGATTTCAAAAAAGCTTGAGATATAAAAACTAGAAAGGCAGTTTTATATCAGTTTTTGGCCCACTTTTCTTATTGATTCTTCACATACTAACCTTCTAGAACTACTTTCATATGCATAAACACACACATATATATGTGTTCATGTATATATATGAAGATACTCTAAAATGCATAGAAAATGGTGGAAAGATATGCATCAAACTAATTAAAAAGGGCCCTGGCCGGTTGGCTCAGTGGCTGAGTACCAGCCCAGAGTATGGAGGTCCCTGGTTCAATTCCAGTCAGGGCACACAGGAGAAGTGACTATCTTCTACTCCATCCCTCTCTCTTCTCCCTCGCCACCCCCCACATTGCAGCCATGGCTCAATGGCTCCAGTGAGATGGCTGCAGGTGCTAAGGATGGCTCCATGGCCTCCACCTCAAGAACTAAAAATAGCTTGGTTGCTGAGCAATGAAACAATGCACCAGAGGGGCAGAGTATCCCCCCATAAGGGGCTTGCTGGGTGGATCCTGGTATGGGCAAATCTGGGACTCTGTCTCTCTGCCTCCCCTTCTATCAATTAAAAAAAAAAAACTAATAAAAGGGATCATTTTTATGACTTTTTTCCTACTGTACATGTATTTCTTTTGATAGTAAAGTGTCAATGACACATTGAGCAATCAAATTTTTTTTTTTTTTACAGGAACAGAGAGAGAGTCAGAGACAGGGATACATAGGGACAGAAAGACAGGAACAAAGAGAGGTGAGAAGCATCAATCATTAGTTTTTCGTTGCCATTGCAACACCATAGTTGTTCACTGACTGCTTTCTCACATGTGCCTTGACCTTCAGCAGACCAAGCAACCCCTTGCTGGAGCCAGCGACCTTGGGTCCAAGCTGGCGAGCTTTTGCTCAAACCAGATGGGCCCGTGCTCAAGCTGGCGAGCTCAGGGTCTCAAACCTGGGTCTTCCGCATCCCAATCCGACGCTCTACCCACTGTGCCACTGCCTGGTCAGGCCAATCAAATATTTTTTAAATTACTATCTTATTCATACTATTTATAAGTATTAATGTACTACCTTAAAAACATTTTTGTTTTTAAATAATTATAACCTTGCAACATGACATGCTTTCAGAGTACAAGTTTGCTTTCCCTAATGCCAGGAAATGGTCTACCATTTTACTAGCTAAAAACCTCCTGCTGAGATTGTTTCTATTAAAAAGAAGACAATTCGAGGGTCCATACTGTTGCTTAGTCTGAGGATGCCCAGTAGCAACAAACTAGACCTGTAGAAGGCACCCGACAAATGCTTAAAACACCCCACTTATTTGTAGAATAAGAAAAGTGAAAGGCCTTATTTGATGAAAGAAATGTGAATACTTTTGTGATTAATGTATGAAAATGCTGACTGGAAGTTTTCCATGAACGTAATCCAGACCCTAAGATTACATAACCATAGACTTTCTAACTGGAAAAGACCTTAGAGAACATCTATTTTAGCTCTCTCCATTTCCCAGTGAGAAACAAACTGAGGACCAAAGAAGAAGACTTGATAAAAATGTAGAAGAAGGAAATGGCTGGTTAGAACTGGAATCCAGGTCTCTGCAACACAGTCTAGGCCAGGGGTGCTCGATACGTCTATCGCAATCTACTGGTTGATCACGAAGGAAGTGTGGGTAGATCGCATGACATTAAAAGACATTTGTCTTTTGACTGGCATACAGGGTAGCCAATCTGCTGTATGAACTTTTGACACCCTACGCATGCGCGTTAAACCAAGCTAACTTGTTCGGTTACATTGCTGTGTAGTTAGCCTTCAATTTATTTAAACTAAATACAACAAAGGGTATAAAATGAGTGCTGTAGCTGGTCCAAGTAAAAAGCCTAAAACCTACCACTTTCATACAGAATGGGAGGGGATTTTTTTCACTATGTCATATTCTAAATGCGTTTGCCTCATCTGTCTGTGTGCCATTGCTATTCCAAAGAAGGGAAATGTGGAGCGGCTTTTTCGGACTGTTCATAATAACTATGACATTGACTTTCCTCCAAAAAGAGAGCTGAGAAGGAGAAAGGTGAAAGAAGAATACACAATATTAAATAGTAATAATAGTAACTTAAATAATGATAATATAGAAGAAATAAATTTATGTTTTGCATTTTTATTGTAGGTAGATCATTTTGACTTGATCCTCTTATAAGTAGCTCGCAAGCTGAAAAAGTGTGGGCACCCGTGGTCTAGGTCATAGAGCTGTTGAAACTAAAGAAATTAAAGGAGCAACTTCTAAATTAAATCCATTCAAACTAGCTGTCTGTTGCTATCTTTTGTTACTGTTATCAACAAAGGAAAATATTTTTGCTTAATTTTAAAATGTGAGTAAACTCTATATTATGTATTTTTATTTACAGCTTGAGAAAATTATGGCAATGACTTAAAGATTAAATATGATGCTTTGCACTTAACTCTGAGCCCAGGTGGATAAAGCTGCATGTTTTTAAATTAGTTGCCCTGCTGGGCATAGCATTTAGAATTGAAACCTTATCCTGATCTCAGACATCAATATAGCCTATCTGCTTCCTACGTGCATTGTATTTCTTTCTTTCTTCTGACAGCAGTCCTGGTATCTCAGATCATCCTACACAGATTTCCTTTATAACAACTGATAAGGACATGTTGTTTTTAATGACTCTGTAAAATGAAACTACAATTCTTATTCTTTTAGAAATTATTTTTCTGTTTCCTAACTATATAATCCATCCATCTTTGTAGCCTCTGTGAACTGACATACTGTTTTCAACATCTTGTCTGTTCTTTTGTAGCGAGTTAATATATTCTGATTGAAGCTCAAGATAAATCTAAGACATTGTTTTCTGACAATATATAATAACCATGGCAATAGTCAGTGGTTTAATGGTTGTTAAAATTACTGCAGGCCCTATGTTGTTGCTACTTTATTATCAAACCTTCCTAAAATGATGACAGATAAATATCCCATAGAGATATCAATTTTTATGACCTAATTATTACAGATAAGTAGTTGTAAGCATTCATTATTACTAATGCTGCAAGAAAACCAAATCTAAGTCCTATTCTAAGTAAGCAGCTTTACTGAAAGAATTAAATATACTAATATAGAGTGACTTAGATTACAAGCATATGGTAATTTTTTCTTTATACGGATGATGATAGTTAACTGGGTATAACTGATTTATAGCATTAGTATTCCTCATTAAATTACAGGTATGATTTCTCAGTTGTAAAATACTATTTAGAGGGTCAGCATTTATAAGTAATTCTGTTGTATTTTTAGTTTAAACAAAGCTACAATCTCTAATGCAAAAATAGAACTACGGTACATCTATAGAGCTGTTCTTAGATTATATTCCACTTAGAAAACAAAATATTATTAACCAATAACATATCTTACATATATTCACCTTTACTAAGTAAACAATAATCTATCTGCCTTTCCTATTTGTTTATAAAGATCTTGTAAATCCAGCATAATGTAATGGCTTGGCATATAAGCATATAACACCCACATGCACACCCTATCTATATTATATTTATCTACACATATATCTATATATAGCATAGTCATGATATATTTCAAAATGTATACTTTATGTAGTATATACTTATATTTGTTCCATCAATAAATGGAGGCCACAATGGAGGGAAATCCTTCCCATTTTGTCTTGTATCTCATACTTTAAAAAAAATCTCCCCTTCCTCTCCAAACAGTATTTGATGTCACTTGAAATAATTTTTCCTGGCAGTCATGATATTCAGACTGGTAATATTTGAAAGGAGGGAGAACACATACTTTGTCATTATAATTTAAAATCATTCTAAGAGCAGTTTCTAGAGAAAATTTTAGTAAATCCTATAGGTCATATAAATAACCTTGAGGTTATTTGAGGTCAAATAAGTTGAGGAAAAGAAGACAGTTACCAGAAAGTGGGATTGATTTCAGCACAGAGATAAACTTCTGGATGAGTTGTGAAAGAAATCTTCTTTCTTGATAGGCTCTAAAATCAGAGATAAAACATTGACCAATTATTTTCAAAAATAACTCCCAAAGTAAAAAATGTTGAACAAGCCTTTCTTACACTGTTCACATGTTCCCTTATTCTCTGAAACTGGGGTCATAGCTTGAGTACATAGCGTCCCCTTGAAATGCCACTACAGCAGCACATGAAAAGGAGACGCCTCATCACTGGCCTAGCAAGCTGGCGAAGAAAGCATCTCTCTCTTCTTCATGTAAAAGTTTTGCCTTATGATTTAAGTCAGGACAGGAAAAGTTTTCAAAATTTTATTTATAGTCTGCCCTTAATGTTAAAAATCTAATATTTAAGTATGCAGTTAAAATAAGATGAGCAGTTTTTTCTAATCCTTACTAATTTAGGATGCACTAGGTACCAATTAATTCACAAACAATCATCAGGTCCTGGATAGCTGCAAATGATTATACCAGTCCTCCTGGCAATACAAAATAACAAGTTATAGAATATAAAGACAATTAGTAAAACAAACGAGTATGTAATTAATGAAACTGGCTGACGTTCACTGAGCACTTACTGTGGCAGGATGAGCTGTGTTAAGTACTTCCTAGAAACAATCTCATTCAATGCAGAAAATCGTTCTATGAAATAGGTACTATTGTCCCAATTTCACAATGAGGCTCAAAGACATGAGGTTATTTTCCCAAAGTTACACAGCAGCTGAGTGGGGAACCTAGTTAAGTCTACTTTTAGAATAAAACTCTAAGTAAACAACTGTACATTTTCTAACCTTTACACAAACAGCTGGTGTTTCAATAAAAAACACACAGCATGCTTCAAGAATTCAGAACAAAGCACCGTGGTCTAAAGCAGCCAGTCTGGAAGAATGTTTAGAACAGTGGTTTTTAACCTTTTTTGAGGTACCGAACCCACCAGTTTCATATGCGCATTCACCGAACCCTTCTTTAGTGATAAATAAAATATGATTTTTTTCCCCAAATTCAAGACATAGGCATATGTTTTTTTACTGGTGCACAAAATGAGCCGTGCATGAACATCACCTTGCTCAAAGAACAAAACCAACAAAGTGCATGAACTCACAACAAATTACGGTATTACTTTATTCTGGCCTCTGTGGCAGAGGCTTCTCCGAACCCCTGAGACCGACTCATCGAACCCCTAGGGTTCGATAGAACCCAGGTTAAGAACCACTGGTTTAGAAAGTTAACCTTCAACTAAATGGAGTGGAGGAAAAGTGCCCTTAGGGAAGGAATATTTTTAAGAAATAATAAAGAGATTAGTCCAGGAATGAGGGAGAGACACAAGAAATAGCTGGAGGTTTCTAAATGCCACTGTAAGGAATTTAGAGTTTATCCTGTGAGAACTAGGAAACCACTGAATGCTTGTTAGTAGGAATAAGACAAAGCACACATAATTTCCTATGAAGATGGCTAGCTAGGCTCATTATTTTAGGAAAGCTACAACAAACATCACATAGGAATTTATTGAAGTGGTTTAAGTCAAGAGGCAATGTTTGGTAAACAAGTGTGTATAGGTTTGCTCACTTGGATTTAGCATTGGCCTGGGCCGCACCGGGTGTGTAGTCCATGGAAGGCTGCGGGTGCTTGCCCTCAGGGCGGCAGATTGAAAATTACAGATTGGGATTGCCTTCCTGCTTGGTAAGGGCCACTGGTTGTTATTAGTTTCTGGAGAAGGGGTTTTCCCCCTCCAGCCTGTTTTGCTGGAGAGTCCAGAGAGAGAGTGCTGAGGGGCTTGGGAGCCCTGAGATTTCAGCCTGGTCAGTTTGGCTGGGGCCTATGAGTCCGGAGGGAGAAAGGGCAGTGGTCTTCCCTGCCTGTCTGTTTGTTGGCCCTTACGAGACTTTAATAAACGGAATGGCTCGCTGTTTTCTGGTTCCACAGTTCCTTTACTGTCTTGCCCGAATCAAATACGAATCTGCATGGCCACGGTCACTGGACTTACAGGCTATAAAGGCCTCAACTAGGCAACAGCAGTGTGAATACACAAGAAAGGAGATGAGGGACAGAGGAAACGATGAATCTGAAAGCACTGGCTGATTAGATAGATAGTGAGTCAGAGAATCAGAGTGCTCCAAGCCCAAATGGCTGAAAAAATTCAGAGAAAATGGGTAGAATGGTGAGTTTGGGAGAAAAGAACAGTGAATATTAATGGAACAGGGCTAACTGGAATTCATGGCAATGTATCTAAACAAAAGTATACAGCAAAGAGTTATACAAAGATAGGAAAGTACAGAAGTCAGGGTGAGAGAGGTTATGGGTAAACCATATTGAGATAATGCTGCTCTTGGAAAACTACATTAAACAGATAAATTGTTTAGTGTATTATGTATTAGATGGTGATCCATGCTAAGGAGAGCAGGAATTACTTTCCATTATGGTCTCTGCTATATTGCTTATACCTTCAATAGTACAGGGAAAGAAAATCATAAACACTTGATTATTTGTTGAACGAATGAATAAATTAGGATTAGAACATATAAAAGTGTTCGGCAGATAAAATATAATATGCTCACTTTGTTAAAGATGGTGCTGCCCACATGGAAGTTCGTTGATATTAATGTGTGTTCTGGAACAGGCTGTGGGCAGGCCAGGTCGTTATAGACTAAGGCTTAGTTTAAGAGTAAGCTCTTCCCCACACCCTTGACTGATTGGATAATGTAGGGTGGTACACTCTCCTGAGGAATCCCATTATGCCTCAGATGGGTGGCTTTGTATCAGAGACTTGCTTTATGTATAATTGGATTAAAGGTTTGGATTTTCTATGCTATAAACTGGGGCAGTCCGGGAGCTTGCTGTCTCTCTCTGGGTTCCTGGGTTCCTGAGATTAGTATTAGAGAGAAGAGCAAAGTAAGGCCACGTGGAGGAGAGAAGCAGCCAAGATAGCAGAGTGCTGATGAAGAAACCAGTTTGTTAAGAGTTTGTGCTGGAGGAGATGGGGAACAGAGGTGAATAAGTCTGGTGAGCTAGAAACCTTTGGTTCTAGGAAACTCGGATAAGTCAGTAGCTTTGTGAGCACTGAATGTGTGGGTTTTGGAGCCCAGTGTGTGTTTTTGCTTGCCCACCGGATGCAAGCTAGAATTAAAGCTGATGGCTCACCAGTTTTGGCTCCGGTGTTTCATTACCATCTGTTCGAATCCAGTGTGAACCTGCATGGGCCAGGAGGCTGTGATCCTGACCTTGGCTACTGGCTTTACAAAAAGTCATTGTTAAGAGAGAGGGAGTGGAGGAGGAGCAAGATGGCGATGAAGTAGGCAGATGTACCAACTTCCAACTCTCAGAACCAAAGTGGATTATAACTTAATTTTAAGAACCATCATCTGGATAAACCAACTTTGAATTAAACTAAGTGGACTCTTCAACCAAGGAACACAGAAGAAGCCACATTGAGACTGGTAGGAATAGTGAAAATGTGAAGAGGGCTGCCCAGATTTCCGGAGCAAACGGCAGCCCGGAGAGACCCGCGTGGCAGGAGGAGAGTTTGATGGGGAGGGAGGGACCTGGGTCCCAGGAACAAAGCCCCAGCCTGCAGTCCCAGAGCCTAGAAAAGGCGTTTGGACAGTATTGAGCTGTGAAACAAGTGAGGATACTGTTTGTGAGAAAGAGACAATTTTCTCAGACCCAAGATTCTTAAAGGGACAGTGCAGAAAACCTCTCTCACAGACACTCACCCGGGGCTCTGGAGAACAGGGTCAGAGGAGAGGACCAGAGCAGCAGGAAGAGAGTGTGGACTGAAGGCACAGGGAGAAACACTCTGAGGGACAGCCACCCTAACCCCTGGGCTAAGTCACTTCCCTAATGAAAACGAATATTTCCCCTGGAACTAGCAATACCAGCAAAGGGAGACAGTACACCAGCCAAACAAGCTCTCCCATGGCACTTAGAGCAGAGCTGCTTAGATGGAGGGAAGCTTCCAGGACTACAGTATGGACTGTTAGGGTCTGAGCTGCGAGTCCCCATTTCACTCTGCTAAGGGTTGCTGGAGGGACAGTGGCGGTGGGACGCTGTAACGCGGCTCTGTCGGCAGGGGCGGAGGCACAGCCGGTGTAAGCTCGGTCTAGACCAGCAGGGGTGGAGGACACTCGCGAAAGCGGTCCGGCAGCTGCAGGCCCACCTGCAGCCCCACCTGCGCCGGAAAAGTGGGAGGCCAGGAACGGGCAGAAATCTGCTCTGCGACTCTGTGCAAGCAGGCCCTGACCGCGAGGACGGGGCTGGACCAGGGACGGGCGGAGGCTCGAGGCTGAGCTCACGTCAGCAGCCCCAACCGGCCGGAAAAAGGAGAAACGGCGGTTTGCCATCCTGCGTGCATGAGTTGGCTCTGAACGCCGGGGCGGGGCCCGGATAAGCGGAAGTTCGCAGCTGAGCACACTCCAGCAGCCACGCCCCAGCCCCATAAACCATGGTTTGCGATCCTGCGCAGGAGGGCCCTGGCCTTGAGGGCGAGCTAAAGCTCCCAACGGGCAAAGGCTCACAGCTGAGAGCACAACAGCAGCCCTGTCCAACCTGAGAAACTGTGGCAAGCAGGCTCTGACCGCGGGGGCTGGGGAGAAGCCCGGAAACAGGCTCGGTCCGCAGGTGAGCAAAGCTGCTCACCTCTACCCTTGGTGCTGTGGCTTATGGCTTGAGTGACAGCCCCTCCCGCGGAGGAGAGGGGGAAATCACAGCAACAGACGCAGTCGGTCGGCGCTGGCAACGCCCATACCCAACCACCCTAGGCAGCGGCAGAGGGGGTGGTAGGCCTGCAGACAGACCACACCTAGAGAACGCAAAGGCAACACCTACTGGACTCCAGTTGCCACAACTTGCTTATACACAGACAAAATGGGCAGGCAGAGGAATGCAAACCAAATGAATCAAGAGAAATCCTCAGAGAAGGACCTGAATGAACCAGATATAACCAAATTACCAGATGCAGAATTTAGACTAATGATAGTTAGGATGTTCAAAGAAATTAGAGCAACAATGGATAGTCACTATGAACATCTAAATAAAGAGATAACAAGTATAAAAAACGAAATGAAATAATAAAGAATCAGACAGAAGTGACAAATACAGTATCAGAACTGAAGACCACAATGGAAGGAATTAAAAGCAGGATGAATCACGCTGAGGATCGAATCAGCGAGTTAGAGGACACAATAAACAGAGGCACAGAAGCAGAGCAGAAAAAGGAAAAGAGAATCAAAAAATGTGAGGAAACTCTAAGGGAGCTCTGTGACAACACGAACAGAAACAACATTTGCATCATAGGGATTCCTGAAGAAGAGGAGAAAAAACAAGACATAAAAACTTTGTTCAATCAAATCATAGCAGAAAACTTCCCTAAATTAAGGCTGGGAAACACTCCAGACGTTCAAGAAGCACACAGAACTACATTAAAGAGAAACCCAAAAAATACACACCAAGACACATCATAGTTAAAATACCAAAGCTAAGGGATAAAGAGAAAATGTTAAAAGCTGCTAGAGAAAAACAGGCTATCAGCTACAAAGGAGTCCCCATAAGGATGACATCTGACTTCTCAACAGAAAGACTTGAGACTATAAGAGAATGGAAAGATATATTCAAAGTAATGCAGAACAAGAAGCTACAACCAAGACTACTCTATCCAGCAAGGCTAATGTTGAAAATTGAAGGAGAAATAAAGAGTTTCCCAGACAAAGAAAGCCTCAAGGAATTCATTAAAACCAAACCAATTCTGCAAGAGATACTACGGGCCTGTTGTGAACAGTTCAAAGAAAGGAAAGAATATAGCAAAAGAAGAATATAGCTTTAAAGAATAAAAGACAATAAAAAACTACACATCAATAATAACCTTAAATGTAAATGAATTAAATGATCCAATCAAGACATAGGGTAGCTGCATGGATAAAGAAACAGGACCCACACATATGCTGCCTACAAGAGACATACCTTAAAACAAAAGATGCACATAGACTGAAGGTAAAAGGATGGAAAAAAATAGTTCATGCAAATAGAAATGAAAGAAAAGCCGGAGTAGCAATACTTATATCTGACAAAATGGACTTTAAAACAAAGGCTGTAGTAAGAGATAAAGAAGGACACTACATAATGATAAAGGGAACAATTCAACAGGAACGTATATCTATTATAAATATCTACGCAACAAATATAGGAGCCCTGACATACATAAAGCAGACTTTGATGGATATAAAGGGCGAGATTAATAGCAATACTATAATAGTAGGGGATTTCAATACCCCACTAACAATACTGGATAGATCCTCAAAAAAGAAAATTAATAAAGAAACAGCAGACTTAAAGGATACACTAGATCAACTCGATTTAATAGATATCTTCAGAACTTTTCAACCTAAAGCAGTAAAATATACATTCTTCTCAAGCGCTCATGGTACATTTTCTAGGATAGACCACATGTTAGGACACAAAAATGGTCTCAATAAATTTAAGAAGATTGAAATCATATCAAGCATTTTCTCTGATCACAATGCCATGAAACTAGAAATTAACCACAAAAGAAAAACTGAAAAATACTCAAACACTTGGAAACTAAATAGCATGTTATTAAATAATGAATGGATTAACAATGAGATCAAAGAAGAAATAAAAAAGTTTCTAGAAACAAATGATAATGAGCATACATCAACTCAAAATTTATGGGACACAAAAAAGCAGTACTGAGAAGGAAGTTTATTGCCCTACAGACATACCAAAAGAAGCTAGAAAAAGCTCAAATAAGAAACCTGACCCTGCATCTAAAAGAACTAGAAAAACAACAGCAAATAAAGCCTAGGACCAGTAGAAGGAAGGAAACAATAAAGATCAGAGCAGAAATAAATGACATAGAGGCTAAGGAAACAATACAGAGGATCAATGAAACCAGGAGCTGGTTCTTTGAAAAGGTAAAAAAGATTGATGAACCTTCAACTAGACTCACCAAGAAAAAAAGAGAGAGGACCCAAATAAATAAAATTAGAAATGAGAGTGGAGAAATAACAACTGACACAACAGAAATACAAAGCATTGTAAGAAAATACTATGAAGAACTCTATGCCAAAATATTAGACAACCTAGGTGAAATGGACAAATTTCTTGAATCATATAATCTTCCAAAAATCAATCTGGAACAATCAGAACACCTAAACAGACTGTTGAGCAAATAAAATATATTATGCTCACTTTGTTAAAGATGGCGCTGCCCACACGGAAGTTCTTTGATATTAATGTGTGTTCTGGAACAGGCTGTGGGTAGGCCGGGTCGTTATAGACTAAGGCTTAGTTTAAGAGTAAACTCTTCCCCACACCCTTGACTGATTGGATGATGTAGGGTGGTGCACTCTCCTGAGGAATCCCATTATACAGAGACTTCCTTGTTTGTATAATTGGATTAAAGGTTTTGATTCTACGGTATAAAGTGGGAGAGATCAGTAGCTTGATCTCGCTCTTTGGTTCCTGAGTTCCGGAGGTATTAGAGAGGAGAGCAGATTAAGGCCACGTGAAGGAGAGGAGAAGCAGCCAAGATGGCAGAATGGTGAGGGAGAAGCCAGTTTGTTAAGAGTTTGTGCAGGAGGAGATGGAAAACAGAGGTGAATAAGTCTGGTGAGCTAGAAACCTTTGATTCTAGGAAACTCGGATAAGTCAGTAGCTTTGTGAGCACTGAATGTGTGGGTTTTGGAGCCCAGTGTGTGTTTTTGCTTGCCTGCCGGGTGCAAGCTAGAATTAAAGCTGATGGCTCACCAGTTCTTGGCTCCATTGTTTCATTACCGTCTGTTCGAATCTAATGTGAACCTGCATGGGCCGGGTGGCTGTGATCCTGACCGCGACTACTGGTTTTACACAGACCAATTACAACAGATAAGATCGAAACAGTTATCAAAAAACTCCCAAAAAAGAAAAGTCCTGGGCCTGATGATTCACAAGTGAATTCTACCAAAATTTCAAAGAAGAACTAACTCCTATCCTCCTCAAGCTATATCAAAAAATTCAAAGGGAAGGAAGACTTCCAAACTCCTTTTATGAGGCGAGCATAATTCTGATCCCAAAACTGGGCAAAGACAACACTAAAAAAGAAAATTATAGGCCTATATCCCTGATGAATTTAGACGCTAAAATTCTCAACAAAATATTAGCCAACTGGATCCAGCAATATATGAAAAAAATCATACACCATGATCAAGTGGGATTTATTCTGGAGAGGCAAAGCTGGTTCAATATTTGCAAATCAATCAATGTGATTCAGCACATAAACAAAAGGAAGGACAAAAATCACATGAAAATTTCAATGGACGCTAAAAGGCATTTGATAAAATCCAGCACCCATTCATGCTCAAAACTCTCAGTAAAGTGGGAATACAAGGAACATTCCTTAACATAATAAAGGCCATCTACAACAAACCCACAGCAAACATCTCACTAAATGGGCAAAAATTAAAAGCAATCCCCTTAAGATCAGGAACGAGGCAGGGGTGCCCCCTTTCACCACTCTTATTCAACATAGTTCAGGAAATCCTAGCTACAGCAATCAGACAAGAAAAAAAAATAAAAGGCATCCAAATTGGAAAAGAAGAAGTAATACTGTCATTATTTGCAGATGATATGATATTGTATATAGAAAACCCTAAAGTCTCAGTCAAAAAACTACTGGACCTTATAAATGAATTCAGCAAGGTGGCAGGATATAAAATTAATACTCAGAAATCAGAGGCATTTCTATATACCAACAATGAACTGTCAGCAAAAGAAATTAAGGAAACAATCCCCTTCACTATTGCAGCCAAAAAAATAAAGTACCTAGGAGTAAATTTAACCAAGGAGGTTAAAGACTTGTACTTGGAAAATTATAAAACATTTATAAAAGAAATCAAGAAAGATACAAACAAGTGGAAGCATATACCATGCTCGTGGTTAGGAAGAATAAACATCATTAAAATGTCTATATTACCCAAAGCAATTTATAAATTCAATGCAATACCAATTAAAATACCAATGACATACTTCAAAGATATAGAATACACATTCCAAAAATTTATATGGAACCAAAAAAGAACACAAATAGTCTCAGCAATCTTAAAAAGAAAAAATAAAGCAGGAGGTATCATTCTTCCGGATATCAAGGTTTACTACAAGGCCATTATACTCAAGACAGCCTGGTACTGGCATAAGAACAGGCACATAGACCAATGGAACAGAACAGAGAACCCAGAAATAAACTTACATTTCTATGGACAACTGATATTTGACAAAGGAGGAAAGAACATACAATGGAGTAAAGACAGCCTCTTTAACAAATGGTGTTGGGAAAATTGGACATTTACCTGCAAAAAAAATGAAACTAGACCATCAACTTACACCATTCACAAAAACAAACTCAAAATGGATAAAAGACTTAAACGTAAGTCGTTTAACCATAAGCATCTTAGAAGAAAACATACGCAGCAAGCTCTCCGACATCTGTAGCAGCAATATATTTGCTGATGTATCTCCACAGGCAAATGAAATAAAAGGCAAGATAAACAAGTGGAACTATATCAAACTAAAGAGTTTTTGCACAGCTAAAGATAATAAGAACAGAATAAAAAGACAAACCACACGATGGGAGAACATATTCGACAGCACGTCGGATAAGGGGTTAATAACCAAAATTTATAAAGGACTTATAAAACTCAACACCAGGAAGACAAACAGTCCAATCAAAAAATGGGCAAAAGAAATGAATAGAAATTTCTCCAAAGAGGACATTCAGATGGCCAGTAGGCATATGAAAAAATGCTCAACATCACTAATCATTAGAGAAATCCAAATTAAAACCACAATGAGATATCACCTCACACCAGTCAGAATGGCACTCATCAGCAAAACAACACAGAACAAGTGCTGGCGAGGATGTGGAGAAAAGGGAACCCTTCTGCACTGCTGGTGGGAATGCAGACTGGTGCAGCCACTGTGGAAAACAGTATGGAGATTCCTCAAAAAATTAAAAATCGAACTGCCTTTTGACCCAGCTATCCCACTTATAGGAATATACCCTAAGAACACCATAGCACTGTGAGAAAAGAAGAAATGCGCCCCCATGTTCGTGGCAGCATTATTCACAATAGCGAAGATCTGGAAACAGCTCAAGTGTCCGTCAGAGGATGAGTGGATTAAAAAGCTTTGGTACATATATACTATAGAATACTACTCAGCCATATGAAATGATGACATCGGATCATTTACAACAAAATGGATGGACCTTGATAACATTATACGGAGTGAAATAAGTAAATCAGAAAAAAACTGAGAACAGCATGATTTCATACATAGGTGGGACATAAAAGTGAGACTATGAGACATGGACAAGAGTGTGGTGGTTACGGGGTGGGGGGAGGAAGGAGAGGGTGGGAATGGGAGGAGGGGAGGGGCACAAGGAAAACCAGATAGAAGGTGACAGAGGATAATTTGACTTTGGGTGATGGGTATGCAACATAATTGAATGATAAGATAACCTGGAAATGTTTTCTTTGAACATATGTACCCTGATTTATTGGTGTCACCCCATTATAATTAATAAAAAAAAGAGTGAGGGAGTGGCTTGACCAGGAGGAGGAGCAGTAGAGTGTCAGCCTGGGGCACTGAAAACCCCAGTTCAAAACCCCATGTTTGCCAGTTTGAGCACGGGGTTGCCAGCTTGAGTGTGGGATCACAGTTATGACCCCACAGTCACTCACTTGAGCCCAAAGTCCCAGCCAAGGCATATATGAGAAGCAATCAATGAACAACTAAAAAGTGCCTCAACTATGAGTTGGTACTTCTCATCTTTCTTCCTCCCTGCCTGCCTATCTCTCTTGCTTAAAAAAAAAAAAAAAGAGTGAGGGAGTAAAAAAGAGAAAGAAAAGTTGTACCGACAGCCTGAAGATTGTGGAGAAAATTACAAACCATCCATGACAGACAGACAACAGGCATCAGGCATGGAGACCACTAATGTACTTATGCCTGGGGAGAGAGAAGGGGAAGATGTACTTATCCCTGGGGAGAGAGAAGGGGAAGATGTACTTATCCCTGGGGAGAGAGAAGGGGAAGATGTACTTATCCCTGGGGAGAGAGAAGGGGAAGATGTACTTATCCCTGGGGAGAGAGAAGGAGAAGATGTACTTATCCCTGGGGAGAGAGAAGGGGAAGATGTACTTATCCCTGGGGAGAGAGAAGGGGAAGATGTACTTATCCCTGGGGAGAGAGAGGGGGAAGATGTACTTATGCCTGGGGAGAGAGAGGGGGAAGATGTACTTATCCCTGGGGAGAGAGAGGGGGAAGATGTACTTATCCCTGGGGAGAGAGAAGGGGAAGATGTACTTATCCCTGGGGAGAGAGAAGGGGAAGATGTACTTATCCCTGGGGAGAGAGAGGGGGAAGATGTACTTATCCCTGGGGAGAGAGAAGGGGAAGATGTACTTATCCCTGGGGAGAGAGAAGGGGAAGATGTACTTATCCCTGGGGAGAGAGAAGGGGAAGATGTACTTATCCCTGGGGAGAGAGAAGGGGAAGATGTACTTATCCCTGGGGAGAGAGAAGGGGAAGATGTACTTATCCCTGGGGAGAGAGAAGGGGAAGATGTACTTATCCCTGGGGAGAGAGAAGGGGAAGATGTACTTATCCCTGGGGAGAGAGAAGGGGAAGATGTACTTATCCCTGGGGAGAGAGAAGGGGAAGATGTACTTATCCCTGGGGAGAGAGAAGGGGAAGATGTACTTATCCCTGGGGAGAGAGAGGGGGAAGATGTACTTATCCCTGGGGAGAGAGAGGGGGAAGATGTACTTATGCCTGGGGAGAGAGAGGGGGAAGATGTACTTATCCCTGGGGAGAGAGAGGGGGAAGATGTACTTATCCCTGGAGAGAGAGAAGGGGAAGATGTACTTATCCCTGGGGAGAGAGAAGGGGAAGATGTACTTATCCCTGGGGAGAGAGAGGGGGAAGATGTACTTATCCCTGGGGAGAGAGAAGGGGAAGATGTACTTATCCCTGGGGAGAGAGAAGGGGAAGATGTACTTATCCCTGGGGAGAGAGAAGGGGAAGATGTACTTATCCCTGGGGAGAGAGAAGGGGAAGATGTACTTATCCCTGGGGAGAGAGAAGGGGAAGATGTACTTATCCCTGGGGAGAGAGAAGGGGAAGATGTACTTATCCCTGGGGAGAGAGAAGGGGAAGATGTACTTATCCCTGGGGAGAGAGAAGGGGAAGATGTACTTATCCCTGGGGAGAGAGAAGGGGAAGATGTACTTATCCCTGGGGAAAGAGAAGGGGAAGAAGGAAAACATGGTAGAACATTTCTTTCTTTTTTTTTTTTTTTTTGGTAGAACATTTCTTAATCATTACTTTGGCTCAGCACTTCCAAAGAGAATAGCAAACCAGTCAACATCACTATGACTCACAACCCGACATAATAACCAGCACGAACAAAGCTTGGGTGACATACTGTTCTCTTGCTTCTGGATCCATCTTTTCATCGTTCTTTTTAATCAAATTCCAGAATTTTCTTAGCTTAGGTGTCTTTTTTAATTCTAATTCCAATCGTGCCTGAAAGAATAATGAAATATTAAATCACCAGTAACTCCAAGTTTACCAGGATAAAGATTAATCAACTTTAGTTTGCTAACACTCGACTATACCACAGAGCAATGGGATAACACCTGAAAGCAGTGTGACCACACCTAAGAACTGAGTTCAAAACACTGTTCAATTCTAGCCCTTGTTAACAGAAAAAAATTAAGACAAAAGAAACTGCCTTTTCTAGTCAAGATTTTTAAGCTCAATCATTTAAATTCCTTTCTCATTTCTAAAATTAGTTTCAGTTTGAAAAATATGAACATTAAAACATAAGAGCAAAATGATTATAAAGTTTGAAAAATGAATCTGGAATAGTGAACATAAAACAGATTATTACAAGTAAACAAGGTAATGTCCACATCACCATGTTCTTTCATATGGCACTTAGTGGTTTTAAACATAATCGGAATGATTTATACATGTCTTTTTTCATCCTCACAACTGGTATGAACGAGTGAGCTCACACACCTGAGTGCCTGCAAACACAAGAGGGAAATGGAACCCTGAATAAAGTATTTATTTCACTGAAATTTGAGTTTTATTATTACTCCCTAAGTTCTTTTAATTTGACTTTGATATCAGTACATATTTCTAATGAAGATCGAGGGACAAAATGAAGTCATTAATATTAAACATGATTCAGACCTTTTCCTATAGATCTATGTACATTCCAATCATGTTTGAGTTTCATCCAAAGACATACATAATAACCATATTTTGCTAAATTAAGGCTCTTCTATATGAGCTCAATAGATATTACCTTATTTCACTTTACACTACTGAAATTAGGTAAAATATATATTAACCTGAATGTAAGAACTTTAAAAAATTACATTTATGATTAGATTAATGCATAATGAATTAAGTTTTTTAAGCAGGAAAGGAAATTTTTAGTTTCCATGTTATATTCATATTAAAGCTATATAGTGTACCAGCACATGTTACACATATAACTCAGACAAGTAAGTTTCTGAAATTAGATACTTACAGACTGTAAGCCCAGCCACATTGGGAGGGAGATAAGCTGCTGTACTTGACTTCGTATCAAGTCGACTTCCTGTGTAAAGTATGCAGAAAACAAGTTTATAATACCAGAATTTTAACCGAAGTCTTTACATAGGCAGCATGCTGCCTTTTTAAGTTCTAGGGAGAAACATGCCACGAATACTTTCAAATTGATGATGTAATATTTAGAAGTTCAATATTTTGTTTCAAAAGCTACAGTCAATCCTTGTTACTTGCAAATTCTATAGTTATGAATTAACCTAATTGGAAAAATGTATTTGTAACCCCAAATTCAATACTCCTGATGCTTTCACAGTCATTCACAGACAGCATAGAGCCACAAAAAATGGGAGCTGCCCAACATGCACATTTCTGGCTGTGTTCTTGTTTTAGCTCTATAAATAAGTGTCCTTTTCCTTGTCTACAAAGTGCTATATTTTCACATTTGTGATTGTTGGTGGTGGTTTTGCTATTTAATATGGCCCCCAACAACAGGGTCAAAGTGTTGTCTACTGTTCCTAGGCTCAACAAGGGTGTGAGATGTACGTTATGGAGAAAATACGTGTTATACAAGGTTCATTCAGACGTAAGTTATTCATTCAGACATTAAGTTATAGCGCTGTTTGCCATAAGTTCAACATTTATTAATTAACAATATACATTACATAAGGTGTCTTTAAACAGAAAAGCATATAAAATAAGCTTATGTATTAATTGATGAAAATGTGACCAGAGAGACTTGTTGAACCTAACCCTACAGTGTCCCTTAGGAAGAATGATTCTATTTTAGCTAATTGAGTGCTCGCAGCAATTTTAAAGAACATAACTACCTCAGAAAATGAGAACTGACAGTATAGTGAAAAAATAAGAGTATTTCAATAAGCTAGCTCTTAAGTTAATTAAACCTAGCACCAACTAACTAAATATTGTTTTTATTCAATTCTTGATAAGGAATCAGAATTATATCTATTGTATTTGTTTTATTTTTTTCTTTTTTCTTTTTAGCAGAGAGCAGCAGACAGAGACAGACAGGAAGGGAGAGAGATGAGAAGCATCAACTCGTAGCGGCATCAACTCAAAGCTGCAGCACTTTAGTTGTTCGTTTATTGCTTTCTCCTATGTGCCTTGACCAGGGGCTCCAGCCAAGCCAAGCCAGTGACCCCTTGCTCAAGCCAGCAATTTTGTGCTCAAGCCAGCAACCTTTAGGCTCAAGCCAGCAACTATAGGGTCATGTCTATGATCCCACGATCAAGCCGGCGATCCTGTGCTCAAGCTGGTAAGCCCACGCTCAAGCCGGCAACCTTGGGGTTTTGAACCTGGGTCCTCAGTGTCTCAGGCCAACACTTGCTCCACTGTACCACTGCCTGGTCAGGCTGTATTTCCTTTTTTAGTTTAATAAATATTAAAGAGGTAATAGTGGCATTCAATGGGGACTTCATCTATTTTTTAATACCTTTACAAGATCGATGTGAGGTAGTATGTATGTATATACATGGAAACAGGTAAGAACTATCCGTCAATCAACATTCAGTCTTCAGCATAAGAAACAATTCCATGCATTCTTCTGCAGGGGTCTAAGTGCACTATCAAATCAGAAGCACTTATCTTTAAATAAATAGGTATATACCTTTAGATAATCACAGTAGGAAAGTGCCAATAAAATATTAATTATTGTAAATATTTAATTTTTAAAAAGGTAATCTTATGAAAGATTAGAAATGCATCATATACAACCCAAGAGATTTTCAAAGTGCCTCCAAATCAGTCAATTCCAAACAACTCTTCCACTGACCCATGGGCCTATGCAAAAGTATGACTAAAGAATAATGAAACTGTTACAGCACAGATCTCATTACTCAAAGTTCCTATGAACCAGACTCTGCTGTTCTAGCTTGGAGAATTTCAGTTCTCATTATCATTTTTCTTAAGTATAATAGAAAAAAGGCGTAAGCCCACATCTATTAAAAAGCAAACATCTCATAAAATTAAGAAGTGGCTGAAATTAAACTGTTAGCATTATCCTCATTCTCCACTACTATGAATGAAGAGCTGGCTACAGAGGTAATCTCATCTATGTTCAGCTTAAAAGAACAAGAAAACTTGAAAGTTCCACCAAAGATAAAGTAAAATTACCAAACTATTGAAGCAGTGATCAAGAAAAAGCAGTAAGACGGTCTGTTCATGGAGCGAAAATTCACCATCAGTTTCAGCCAATGCTGCTTTCAAGATACATTTGAAAAAGAATGGGAAGTGGTCTGGTTTCTTCTTGAAAGTCTGAAAAAATAAAAAATAAAAACTCATTCAGAGGTGGCTTTCTCAGTTCTTTTTCACCCTTAAACAAGAACTGATAGACTGGTTTTTTTAGGAGCCTATTAAAAAAAAACAAGTAGTAACGAAAAGATCATTTGCTTACTTATAATTAATAGTAGTAAGTCAAAAATGTTTCTGGACTACTGAGAGTTGAAGAACTTTGGCTAATAAAATATTGGCTTTAATTCCTTTATTTTTTTCTTATGTAGATAATGCCTACAATCAACTTAGGTTTTGTCGAATTAAAGATCTAAAGTATTTTAATTCTGATTCAAACAAAAGCAACAACATCTTCAGTAAAATTATAGCACCTCCACTCTGACAAGAACAACCTCTCTAGTTTTATATTCCCTCTTTACTCGTAACATGTAAAATTATTTTTAAAAGTATAACTAATGTAAAAATATTCAAATCTCTCTTTGATCTACCTCCCTATCTAGTTTCTGTCACGTCTCTCTTCTTTCATAGAAAAGTGCTCCAAATGTATGGTCCATACCAGCTGTTTTCAGTCATTTCTCTGAAACAAGCTTCCACCCACAGCAGCCCCTGACGCTGTTATGAGAGTCAAGTCCAATGGACTCTTTCCCACCCCCCTTTTCAATGTGCTCCAGGTTCCTGTTCCTTTGTCACTCATTTGGCAGTGCTCCTCATTCTGCTACCCTTCCCATTACTTCAACTACTATATGCTAATGATTCCAAATACAGGAGGTCCTTGGGTTATAACACAGTTCCATTCCTACGATAGTGATGTAACCCAATTTTTGGTGTAAGTCAAAACACACCCTAGCCTAACACAAATGAAAAATTGTGCTTTTAACAGTCCAAAATGGCACAGATAAGCGTCCTGAGGACACCAACCTCCTCAACTCATACACCGCATTACTGCATATTCTTCCACCATGCTCAACCAAACTAGTCTGCCCACATAGTCTGTAAGTATGACAATAATGGAGTAAACCAAAACACTCATGTCTCATTTTTTTAAAGTTTTCATGGGCGCGAGTGTCATAAACTCAAAATGTCGTTATATCAAGACTGTCGTAACCCAAGGATCCCCTGTACATTTTCTTCAGTTCAGATTTCTCTCTTTAGCTCTAATCCTTACATTTCTTTACTAGACAAGTTCATCTAGATATTACAAAAGCAATTAAAACTTGGTAAATTCAAAACTCAACTCAACAATTTTGTGCCCTCCAAGGTATTCCTCAATCCTCTTATACCAATGTTGGTAAATGGCATTACCATCTTTTATATCCAGTTGCCCAAGCCTGAAAGATTATTGAAAATAGTACCCTTCTGGCCCTGGCCGGTTGGCTCAGTGGTAGATCAGATCATCAGCCTAGAGTGTGGATATTCAGGTTTGATTCCCTGTCAGGAACGCAGGACATCCACTGACATTATCTGTCAGGAGAAGTTACCATTTGCTTCTCCACCCCTCACCATCCCCCTTCTTTCTCTCACTCTTTTCTCCTCCCACAGCCATGACTCGATTGGTTTGAGTGCATTGGCCCCAGGTGCTGAGGATGGCTCCATGGATACTATGCTTCAGGAGCTAAAAACAGCTCCATTGCGAGTATGGCCCCAGATGGGCAGAGCATTGGGCCTAGATGGGGGTTGCCAGGTAGATCCCAGTCAGGGCGCATGCAGGAGTCTCTCCCCTCCTTTCACTTGGAAAAGAAAAAGAAAAAAGGAAAAGAAAATAGTACTCTTCTCTAAAGCTACTTCAATTATCCAATCCAATCAACTCTACTTTCTAAATCTCTGTGAAACCTCTTCTCTTAATCTGTATTGTCATTTCCCTAATTCAAATCACTCAGGTGATCTTTATAATATGCAAATTTATCATTCTCTGGCTCAAAAGATTTTCCCTCTCCTTTTCTATAGTAGTCTGAAGCAACTTCCAAGAAATCCCTAAGATTTCTCAATCAGACACAGGCCCATATTTTATGTTGGGATCTAATCTGCCATAAGATGGTAGTCAATTAATGAATACGTGAAAGATGTGACCATGCTTTTATCTTAAAGAGCCTAACATCTTTTCACTTTGCAGACCATCCCCTCAAAATAGATGACAAGTATCCATGTCTTTTCTTCATTTAAAAAGGAATGACTGAAAGGGAAATAAACTCTTCATGAGCTGACATTTGTGTGGTGGCCAAAGAAAGCCTAGATTTTGATCCTCTACTGGCCAAGCCTCTATTACACTAAGCAAAAAGAAAATGTCAAGGTATCAGAAATTGCAAAAAAGGAAAACAAATCCCAAATCAGTGGCAAAGAAAAAACTGAAATTACAGTATAAACATCTGTCTTGACTTTGGAACCACTTCTTTATCTATATAAAACTACAAATATATTTTCCCAATTGTCAAACAAAGGTACTGCAAAACATTAGCTCATTTGAGCATTATCTATTTGTGTTAATCAATTAAAACTTCATTTTATCTGATGTAAAAGTCTTTATAACCCATGTCATTGTTTCTTTCAAACACAAAGCAGAAATAATTTTTTAAATTAATAATAAATTAGTTTGAAGAAAGTATTGAAACCTAATATTATTTTTCATGTATCTATTTCTTTTTCTCAACATTTACTTTATTATTGGGTAAAGTTCTGTTCCAAAAGCATTACTTTACTACCAGTAAATAGTTCAACTACTTTGTAATGCCTTAAGTGAGCACAGTTGAAATAACGTAAGTCTGTTACCTCCCATGCAGGGACATTTTCTCTGAACTTCTCATTCACCATACAACAGATTGACATTAAATAGGCCTTGCTGGACACATCTGGAGAATAGTTCATCCAGAGGTAATTTTCAAGGTACTGGCTGTGAAAGGTGAAAAGGCATAGAATATAGAATATTTCATTAGTTATTAACAGTTACAATATGTTACTCACCTGAAAAAGCATAATTATTTATAACCTTCTGAAACCATTTTTAGTATCTATATTTATAATTTGAGAATCCTTCAGAAATTTCCAGTAAGCTAGGTCACTGTTATTTACTACAAACTTATATACAGCAAATGCAGCTTTGGAGAATGAGAGAATCTTATATTTCACACAGGAAGACATCAAAGGTTACTGACATGTAATTATCACCAGCAGAACACTAGACAGTTTCTTATCTAAGGCTCTCTGTAGAGTAAAAAATAAAAATATCTGACAAATATCAGTTCTAAAATAAAGTATGATGGGAAATTTCACAGATAAATGTATCAGAGAAATTAACACTAACTTCTACCAGAACCAAATGACTTCCAGAAACTAAAAGATACTTAACAATTTAAGAGTCTTTATAATATTTAATTTACAATGTATTCAACATTAAGTCAGTTTTAAAGATAACTAGAACTTTTCCTCTCGAGATGCCAAAATGATTATTTTAAGACTTTAGCCTGACCAGGCAGTGGTGCAGTGGATAGAGCGTTGGTCTGGGATGCAGAGGACCCAGGTTCGAAACAGCAAGGTTGACAGCTGGCTTGAGCAAGGGGTCACTAGCTCTGCTGTAGCCCCCCGGTCAAGGCACATATGAGAAAGCAATCACTGAACAACTAAGGTGCTGCAATGAAGAATTGATGTTTCTCATCTCTCTTCCTTCCTGTCTGTCTGTCCCTATCTGTCCCTCTCTATGTCTCTTTCACTGTCCCTGTCACCAAAAAGGAAGACTTTGGTGAGAATATTCCTAAACAAATTACATATTTCTGATTTACAAAACATAACTTAGTCATTTTTTATCATTCAGTGTAATTATAAGCATTGATGACTGTAGTGGGCAGTACTTGAAAGCACTAATTTTAAAAAGCAGGATTTTTTAGTTCCTACTTTAAATCATTCCACATGCACAACATTTTAATCACTTATACATGTGTGTGCATGTGCACACACAGTTAAGTGCTTTAGATTCCACTATGTATCATAATTTTTCCACTATTTCTTACACTTCAAAGGTCTGCTCACCTCAGTATTTCCATGAGTCTACCTTAAGCAATTATTCTTGCTTAATTTGTGAGAACCTAGGAAACTGGATAAGTAACAATTTACTCAAAATAATGGTCAAAAGGCTTCAAGTTAGAGACTAGAGCACTCTTTCATAAATAAAATACATAAAGATTAATTTCATTCCTTTCTTATAAGTTTAAACTTCTTTTTCCTGAATTGTGTCCATTAGAGTGAGCTTCTGTTGGCAGTAGTCTGTTAGTGTGTCTGATGTAGCTTTATTTCATGACAATTTAGCTGGTTATAGAATTCTTTTTAGGTTGATAGTTACATTTTTCTATGTATTAATCTCACTCTATTATTTTCTTTATTATTACAATTGAGAATTTTACATTCAATCTATTTCCCTTCCTCCTTTCTAAGTAAAGTCTTTCTCCAGCAGATTTTAAGATCTTCAGTTTTTCTCTGCTACTTGTAGTTGCTCTGTTCAAAATTGACATTGTCACATAGAAATTACATGAAAGTTTCTAACAACCCAGTTTTTCAGTTATTAAAAGTCATTCACTGTCACTGGCATCTGCCATCTGTTCTGTTGCTTTCTCCTTCCTGCACTGCTCTTCGTATTTGATACTTGCCAGAACCATAGAATTCTGATTTCCTCCTAATTGTTTATCAGTATCCTCTCAATTTTTCTTCTGTCTTCTTGAAAGAAGGCATGATATGATAAAAAGGGCATATCAATCTAAGGGTCAGATGATTCTAATTTCTAGCCTCAGTGTTCTCCCCTATAACATAAGGAAGATCTTACTAGGGTTATTTAGACTTTAAATGAGATCAAGTATTCAATACAACACTATTATTAGGATATAGTAGGCAGTTAACTTACTAGTTAATAGTTAATTGACAACTACAAACTTGAATTTCTCTCTGTACAAATGATAAGCACATCTATTTCATGTCATATTTTATTTTGGTGAGGATCAAATCAGTGTGTAGGTGGAGTAACAGTTGCTAACACAGTCTCTGACCTCTGATGTAGATACACCTCAAGGTAGTGTAGAGAAGCAGAAAAATGAGCTTTGGCATCAGACACTGGTGTCCCAGCTCTGACAACTGTTTAACTGCATTATTTTGAACAAATTACTTAATATTACTGATCTCAGTTTCTTCCTCCACTAAATAGAAAGTATAATACTGACTTTCAGGGTTGCTACAAGAGCTCTCTATATAAAATATTTAATATTTTTGCCTACCGGATACAAGACAAGTATTCAATAACTGGTAAGTATTATTATCAACAAAAACTCTGGCTTTTACTTCCAGCCTAGGGGACATACCTAGTTATAATCTAATCTAATATACTTTCATGATCTAAAAATTGTGTTTTCTTTAGTCTGAAACATTTTTAAAGTGGTTAAGTCAGAACAAGGCTGCCTTGGTAATAACAACTTAGCTTGGAAGAAAAAAGTGGCCATAGAATGCACTCCAATTTACTCAAACTGATCACTAGAGGGACTAAGTAAGAGTTCAGAAATTGCTCAGCACACCCTATCTTAATTAGTGAGAAACAACTCAAAATACACATAAAACTGACAATGGAGCATCATCTTAGAATGCAAAGGATATCATACACATACTCCAAAATAAGCAAATCACAAAAACGTAAATCTTAAAAATTTAGAATTATTTTCTTAACCATACCATTCTATACAGAAATGCACAGAAAATTTAGCTGAAAGTAAATTCATGTTGTCATTCTTAAATTCATCAAAGTAAAGACTTTTAACTCACCTAAATTCCAAGAGCATTATCTTTCTGATGGCAAACCTGAAAATATAGAATAATAAAAATATTTATATAGAAAATATAAACATTTCTAGTTATTAATGTATACGGTACTTTGGAGTCTTGCTTTAATACTGACTCACATACCAGGTAATCATATTTAGATATGCACTGATGAAAGCTAATTTTGCTTTCATATTTTTTTGTGTTTTGATTCAGAGTAGCTTATTTCATTTTTAAAATCTTCCTGAGAACAGCCTGACTAGGCGGTGGCACAGTGGATAGAGCATTGGCCTGGGATGCTGAGGACCCAAGTGCAAAACCCCAAGGTTGCAGGCTTGAGTGCGGGCTTATCTGGGCTTGATCACGGGCTCATGAGCTTGAGCATGGGGTTGCTGGCTTGAGTGTGGGATCATAGACATGACCCCATCCATGGTCGCTGGCTTGAGCCCAAAGGTTGCTGGCTTAAAGCCCAAGGTCACTGGCTTGAGTAAGGTGTCACTCAGTCTGCTGTAACCCCCCACCTCCCATCAAGGCACATATGAGAAAGCAATCAATGAACAACTAAGATCCTGCAATGAAGAACTGATGTTTCTCATCTCTCTCCCTTCCTGTCTGTCTGTCCCTGTCTGTCCCACCCCCCATCCCCACACAAATACTTTCTGAGAACAGTAACAAATGAAATCTTATCCTACCCACATTAAGAAACACAATCAGCACCATGACACTAGGATATAACACATAGATTCATAGCCAAGTAATTTTAATCAAAACACAAATGTTCATTAATATTCATAATATTGAATTACAACTGCCAAATGCTCAGCCTGTCTCAATTTCTCAAAAATGACCAACATTCTTTCAATTTAATATTAAAATGGAAACTTTCTGAAGTCATGCCCTCCTACAAGCATAAGAGACACATGTATATATATTACAAAAGTGGAAATCAGACTTTCTACACGCTTGTAATCTTAAAATTATGTCTAAAATAATTCAACATTGTGGAGGAAATATCAGTTATCTCTATTATCTTTTTATTAAATAGAAGTATTTCATTTTATATGAATAAACCATGCTATAAGCTAAGGGTATTTCTCCAAAGGCAGGTCAAAATGTCCACTCATTTAGTTTTATCATTTTATGTATTAGAAACAAAGTAGTCACACCAGAACACTACCACTGGACAATAATAGCCTCTAGCTTTAAAAATTAAATACATTATGAACTTATCATACCCTAAGAGACCATTATTCTATCAAAATCTTATTTCACTGATAACTGATCTCTTAAATAATTTTGCTAAGTAAGCAATGTCACAGAACTTAAGTGAGAAAGAAATGAGGTTTTCACTGAGAAAAAGCACAAAGATGGAACACTGCCAAGGTTCTGGCTTCCAAAGCCAGCCAGTGCACCGAGAGGACATACCAGCTTAGATGACACATTCTAGATCTCGAGCTGCAGACAATTTCACTTTAATTGTATGTTGGACAACAGAATTCACTCAGTGCCCACTCTGCACAAAACTGCATCCTCATATTTGCAATCATACATAGGACCTCACTGATGAAAGAAAGAAATCTTGGCTCATGACATAGATCAGAATTCTAGTCATGATTTAGTGCAGTGGTTCTTAACCTTTTTTGAGGTACCGAACCCACCAGTTTCATATGCGCATTCACTGAACTCTTCTTTAGTGATAAATAAAATATGATTTTTTTTTCCCAAATTCAAGACATAGTATATGTTTTTTTACTGGTGCACAAAATGAGCCGTGCATGAACATCACCTTGCTCAAAGAACAAAACCAACAAAGTGCATGAACTCACAACAAATTACGGTATTACTTTATTCTGGCCTCCGCGGCAGAGGCTTCTCCGAACCCCTGAGACCGACTCATCGAACCCCTAGGGTTCGATAGAACCCAGGTTAAGAATCATTGATTTAGTGTTATCTTGCCAACTTTTTTTTTTGTATTTTTCCGAAGTGAGAAGGAGGGCGGGGGACAGACAGACTCCCACATGCGCCCTACCGAGATCCACCTGGCATGCCCACCAGGGGACGACGTTCGGCCCCTCTGGGATGTTGCTCCACTGCAATAGGAGCCATTCTAGTGCCTGAGGAGGAGGCCATGGAGCCATCCTCAACGCCAGGGGCCAAGTTTGCTCCCATGGAGCCTTGGCTGCGGGAGGAGAAGAGAGACATAGAGGAAAAGGAGAGGGGGAAGGGGGAAGAAGCAGATGGGCGCTTCTCCTGTGTGCCCTGACTGGGAATTGAACCTGGGACTTCCACACGCCCAGCCGATGCTCTATCGCTGAGCCAACCGGCCAGAGCCTTGCTAACATCTTTTAAACATTCTAGGACTCAGTTTCCTTGTGTACAAAAGAGGTAGAATGACCAAATTATTATTTTCTTGGATGGCTGGAGAAGTAAAAAATCAGTCTTGATAGGTCAAGATATGCAAAAACACTGAAAAAGATTCAATTTCTCTTCTAGTAATTCTGATGGTATTCATTACATTTGGAGGTTTGCTTCTACCAGTAATCCTTCTGAGACAGCTAAAGTGAAGAGCTTGAATAAAGGTATACATATATATAAGATATAAGAATGGGTCTAGGACTAGACATCATTTCAGAAGACGTTTAAAGATAAGGATGGAAAGTTAAAAGTAACAATGACAAATACAAGTAATTTAAAGGATATTTGGGGATGGTTATTTTTTTTAATGTTACTAATATTTACTGAGAGCATATTTTGTGCCTGACTTTGTGCCAAGGATTTAACACAAATTTCATTAAATCTTCCTAAAGTTGGATAATTTATGTACATATTTTGGTTCCATTAACTATTTTGTCAACTGGCTCATTAAATTTAACATGGAAAAGAGTGGAGGGGGCATGCCAAGAGAAATTCTGTTGCTGCTGTAATTGGCTCTGCTTCCTTTCTTGGGATATGGTTGTATAGAAACATGAGGTCTGGAGCTGTGGAAGTCCCCGTGCCGCCACATAAGGTAAGCAAAAAAAAAAAAAAAATTGTTAAACAGCTGAGAAGGATCCTGACATTATAAACTTCTGGTCTGCCTACTTTCAGACTGTTAACTAGATGGTTAAAAACCAATAATTATGAGCAAAGAAGCCACAAATGTTTACGTACTGTGTGATTCTATTTATTTAAAGTTTAAAAATAAGCAAAAATTTTAAACTTTAAATAAATAGAAACTATAGTGCTCATGTTTGTACACTCAACTCATATATTAAATGGTCAGAAAAGGGGCATGTGAGGGTTTCTGGGACACTATATTTTTGTTTTATTTGTTTTTTTAACTTTGGTGGTAGATATGAATTATAAGTTATACATTTCTCTTTTATGCCCCTTTTTATTATATTTCATAGTAAAGGGGTTTAAACATTTTTAATAAAAATACGTCAAACACAGGCAAAAGTAAACTGTTCTATAAGTCACCCTGCTTTTCAGTGTAAAAATCACTTGAATGAACTCATAACAGGATTAATAATCATACCAAAGTGTGCTGGTTCATCAGCCTAAAGGGCAGCGAACCCTGTCCTGTTAAGAACAGAGTATTGGACAAGAGCCCAAGATAAAAATTTAACACCTGGCACTTCCTCACTCATAAAATGAAGCTAAGTGTGACTATGACAGCGTAGCGGAAAGGAAAAGCTACTAAATGCATAGTGCTTAGAACAGAATCTGGCACATAGTAAGCACTCAAGAAGTAACAATTATATTTAATATTATAAAATCAAAATATGTTAAAACAAGCTTGCCAAATTTGATGATATGGATAGCAAACTGAATCAACTGTATAGCATACCACATATTACCGGGGTGATTAGATAGTATGCTACTTGAAGACCTAATTCTAAAATCCTAAAAATGATTGTTTGTACTATAAGATTTTTAAAAACTGACTGATTTAATTCCCAGATGCCTCCTAGGGACATGGGGTTGACTGCCCAAAACAAACAGTACAAGAACCTTAATGTATAATATTAAGAGTGCTATGCTACCTGACCAGGTGCTGTTACGATGGATAGAGCATTGGACTGGGACACAGAGGACCCAGGTTCGAAACCCTGAGGTTGCCGGCTTGAGCACAGGCTAACTAGCTTGAGCACAGGGCTGCTGGCTTGAGCATGGAATCAGACACAGGACTCCATGGTGGCTGGCTTGAGCCCAAAAGTCAATGGCTTGAAGCCCAAGGTCACTAGCTCTGCTGGATCCCCCAGTCAAGGCACATATGAGAAAGCAATCAATGAAAAACTAAGGAGACAAAGGAGCCACAACAAAGAATTGATGCTTCTCATCTCTCTCCCTTCCTGTCTGTCTGTCCCTATTTGTCCCTCTATCTCTGTCACAAAAAAATAAGAAAAGAAACGGGTGCTTATGACTATAGATGACTTACGACTTATTTTGATAGGGTACAAACAAGTTAATAAATAGCCATTCCCCAATAATGAAGGTCTGAGCATAATAAAGATAATGAGCACATTAACATAGCAACAAATCTTCCACAAGGCACTAGTCTAAAAAACAATCATTAAAAATGTTTAAATACACAGTATAGTCATGTTATAAAAGTGCATTTAACTTTTTAAACTTTGAAACTTGCAGGCAGAATGCAATCATTTCACTTGTATTCAAATATTTAAAAATGGTACAAGATGAGAATATGGCTGTTAAAAGTGCCATGATAAAGCCAACTGAGCCCAGCTGATGATCGTTACCTCTTTCAGCAATTAAAAGTAATGTACCCAAGTCTAGATAACTTAAAAATCATTGATAGCTTTTAAATATACAAAAGTTAACTTGGAGGAACAAAAGTTCAAATAAAACAAAAAATTCAAGCAATTACTATCCACTAGATTGAAAGTCTGTTCTGCAAAGAGGCAGGGAACTAGTTTTAACGTTCCAGATAATTTTCATATTGATATATCCTCAATATATAAGAAAAAAGGATCCAAGAATTTATCTACCTGCTCATCCTTAGTTAAGTTTCCTCAGGAAATTTCATCCATACCGACTCTCAGAACAAGTCATGTTCCATATATCCGCTCAAATGTCGTATCTTCAGATTTTTATCATTCAATCCAAAATAGCAACCTTAGTCAGTAAATTCTAACCACACTCTAATTCATAGCATTTACTATCTGTTGATATTACATATCTGTATATTTTTTGTATCTACACAAGAAGTAGAAGGTAAGTCCCATTAATTAAGACTTTAACTGCCATGTTCAACACTGTATCCTTAGCTTAGAAAAGATGGTTGATATAAAGTGCATTCAATTCAGTCTTCTCTTCTGAGCTCTACACCCAGATACCTGACTACATGGCTCATTAGTAGCAAAAATTCAACATTTACAAAAGTGAATTAATGACCTATACCCAAGCCTACCCCAACAACAAAAAGAGTCAGTGATGGCACCAATATCACCTAGCAACTAAGCCAAAAACTTTGAAGTCGTTACTAACTCTTCCCTCTTCCTCACTCACTACATCCAACCACCAACCATCTCTTCACTTCTCTCTCAAAATGGCAACTTCTCTTCATCCCAACTTTCCACACTAATCCAAGCCATCATTATTTTAAACCTAACAACTATAATACTCACCCAATTTCCTGCCTCTTCCTCCCTCCTAATGGTCTTTCAAAAATATTATCGTTGTGCTTAGAACTCTTGACTGGCTTCCCTTACTCTTCAAGTAAAAAAAAAGTTTTTACCATGGTCTCTGGCCCTGCATACTTCTACAGGCTCATCAAACAATTGTTAAAGTAAAACAACTAGCCTGACCAGGCAGGGAACTAGTTTTAAAGTTCAAGGTAATTTTCATATTGATATATCCTCAATATATAAGAAAAAAGGATCCAAGAATTTATCTACCTGCTCAATGGATAGAGTGCTGGACTGGGGCGCTAAGGAACCAGGTTTGGGATGCTGAGGAACCAGGTTCAAAACCCTGAGGTGACCAGCTTGAGCACAGACTCATCCAACTTGAGCGTGGGGTTGCCAGCTTGTCTGTTGGATCATAGACATGACCCCATGGTCACTGGCTTGAAGCCCAAGGTCAATGGCTTGAGTAAGGGGTCACTGACTCGGCTGGTGCCTCCCCCTCCCCATCAAGGCACGTATGAGAAAGTAATCAATAAACAATGTCCCCCAACTATGAGCTGATGCTTCTCATCTCTCTCCCTTTCTGTCTCTCTCTCTTCCTAAAACAAACAAAAACACCACCAACAAAAACAAAACTAATCTCTTATTTTGACATTGCCATGTTTTTGCTTTTACAATATTTAGCAAAATTTACCTCAGAAGACTCAAACACATGAAAAATATCAAATTTGAGATTTTAAAAGGTTTGTGACATTCACAACATAAATACTTCTATTTCATATTTAGTCAATTTATCCTTTTAAAATATGCACTGGGTATATATGTCTACAGGTGCAGATATAAAAACATACCCAAGACACACTGGTTTTATTGTTTGTTTGTTTTTTGGCATGATGCTGAACAGTATATAGAACATAAACTCTCTCTTGTTAATCTGGAATGGGAATGGACTGAAACATATATACATAAATAACCTGAAGGTTAAGGAACAGAAGATTTATTTATACTTACCTCCTCCTTTGTATTGTTCAAAATAATTTTTATTTTTTATTATACATACTTATACATTATGTATAAAATACATATTTTGTATTTAATTATGTATGCTTTACTTTTAAATTTTAAAAAATCTTTTTAAAAGATTAACCAGAAAATTAGTATTAGTTGAACTGAAATAAAACAATTTACATATTTATTCTCCCTCACATTCCTTCAAAAATAAATAAACCCTTATGACTCTTCAGCAACTGAATAAAAATTTTTCTAGTCACCATTTCCCTGATAAGCAAATCAAAAAAGAAAAGAAAATTCAAATTATGATCACACTTAGTTAAGAAGTTGGGATAAAATCCAAGTTAGTCCAATCTAATCTCTATATATGAAAATTAAACTCATTCCTACCTTGATTTGACAATCTCTTTCTCATATATCTCTTCAATGACCTGTTATAAAAAATACAAAAATGTTTACTCTCTCAACTTTTTTTCAAACCCTATTAAATAGTTTTCAATTACTTAGATTACACAAGATAATTTGGTTTAGGAAAGCTATCAAATATTACTGCGATTAAAATAATACTTAAGAGATTTTTCATAATCCCATTACATTTCTCAAAATGTTTTAACAGGAAACAAAATACTAGAAAACATAAATAATAAAACATATTTACATAAAAAACTCTAGAAAGGATCATTAAAATGATGTGTTCAAACCTAAGTGTCCTTTGATGACTGATTAGATTTTAAAAATGTGGTACATATATACCACCCAGGAATAAGAAAAGATTAAATACTTCCATTTGTGACAACATGGATGGATTGAGAGTATCGTGCTAAGCCAAATATGTCAGAAGGAAAAGGACAAGACCCATACGCTTTCACTCATGTGTGGGATATAAAATAGAAAGCAACAAATAAATAAACAAACAAAAAACTCAGAGACAGAGACAATAATATGGTGGTTAACATGGTGAGCCTTTAATAGTTATCAGTAGAGGTCACAGTAGTAAAAGTAGTAACAGGAAAAAACCCTACTGTAAAATTAGTAAGTCCTTTACCAGGGTATAATATGTTGTTATTTTATGGTAACTATAATGTTTTTAACTGCTTAAAGTATATTTGTTAAATAAATGTGGGTGGTAGAGGGAAACAATGAAGCAAGCAAGTCTTTTCATCATATAGGAAATTCTCTGTCATTGCTTTTCTTTTCATCAGAATTCAAATTAAATAATAAAGGGTATAATCTTCCTTAAATACCAAATAGGCATATATAGGTTCATCTAGAACAGTGGGTCTTAACCTTTTTTGAGGTACCGAACCCACCAGTTTCATATGCGCATTCACCAAACCCTTCTTTAGTGATAAATAAAATATGATTTTTTTTTCCAAATTCAAGACATAGGTATATGTTTTTTTACTGGAGCACAAAATGAGCCGTGCATGAACATCACCTTGCTCAAAGAACAAAACCAACAAAGTGCATGAACTCACAACAAATTACGGTATTACTTTATTCTGGCCTCCGCGGCAGAGGCTTCTCCGAACCCCTGAGACCAACTCATCGAACCCCTAGGATTCGATAGAACCCAGGTTAAGAACCAGTGATCTAGAATTATTACTTGTGTTAACTAAAACATTCTGGATATAAATTTAATTTCTAAAAACCTTAATATAATTAGGTTCAACTCAATCTAACAGTGTTACCAAGATATTTTTGTTATTAATAAAAAATGTTTCCTAAGAACCTCTAAGCCCAACATATAGAAATACAAACATGTATACAAACAGCATATAATAAAAGAAAGCAACCCTGCTGATAACTAAGAATATGTGCCATGTTTATTAATATCCTCCTGATGTGTAAAGTGGGATTGCTGGCAAAACAAATATATTTACAAATAAAATATTTAAGCTCAAATAATGTAAGAAATTTCGGGTTAAGTTCAGTTTGACTAAGAGTTCCTTAAACATTACAATTCAATTTATAATGGCAAAGCTTAAAGTAAATCCTCATTTCTTGTTAAACGGAACGCAATATGTTAGCGCCATTTCATTTAAAGACCCCTCTTGAAGAACCCATTTCAACAAGAACACTTAGGATTTTTTTCCCCTTTTATTTATTCTAAATTGTATCAACTACACCCTAAGTCAAAGGTGCCCACACTTTTTCAGCTTGCGAGCTACTTTATAAGATGACCAAGTCAAAATGATCTACCTATAATAAAAATTCAAAACATAAATTTATTTCTTCTATATTATCATTATTTAAGTTACTATTATTACTATTTAATATTGTGTATTCTTCTTTCACCTTTCTCCTTCTCAGCTCTCTTTTCGGAGGAAAATCAATGCCATAGTTTTTATGAACAGTCCGAAAAGCCACTCCACATTTCCCTTCTTTGGAATAGCAATGGCACACAGACAGATGAGGCAAACGCACTTAGAATATGACATAGTGAAAAAAATCCCTTCCCATTCTGTATGAAAGTGGTAGGTTTTAGGCTTCTTACTCAGACCAGCTACGGCACTCATTTTTATACCCTTTGCTGTATTTAGTTTAAATAAATTAAAGGCTAACTACGCAGCAATGTAACTGAACAAGTTAGCGCGGTTTAACGCGCATGCGTAGGGTGTCAAAAGTTCATACATCAGATTGGCTACCCTGTATGCCAGTCAAAAGACAAATGTCTTTTTAATGTCATGCGATCTACCCACACTTCCTTCGTGATCGACCAGTAGATCGCGATAGACGTATTGAGCACCCGTGCCCTAAGTCCATTCCTTTATTGACTATTACTGGTCCTTAGTCATCTAATCCTCTACGCTAAACAACTCCCACTTCTTCGACCATTATTAAATATCTTATCTCAGTTCATCAACCTAAAAATAAAAGAGAAAACAACAGATGCTATTTTAAATAATCTTTCAAAAATTGTAGGAAAATTTCTGTATATTTACAAAAATTTTTATTAAATTGTCATTTATAATAATGATAAATTAAAAACAACCTAAGATTCTTAAATAGAAAATTCACACACAATTTCTTTAAAACCTAGAGGAAATTCAACAAAATGATAATAGAGGTTATCTCTTAGTAGTGATTATTATTTTCTTTATCTGTACCTTCCAGATTTTCCAAACTATCTAGCTTGAATATTACTAGTTTGACAATTAGAAAACTGTACTTTAACTTTTTAAAGAATTCTGGAAGCTTTCATTGAATTAGCTTTTAAAAAGAGATTAGCCCAGGTCCTGACCAGTTGGCTCAGTGGTAGAGTGTCAGCCTGGTGTGTAGAAATCCCAGGTCTGATTCCCAGCCAGGGCACACAGCAGAAACACCCATCTGCTTCTCCACACTTCCCCCTCTCCTTCCTCTTTGTTTCTCTCTTCCTCTCCCGCAGCCAAGGCTCCATTGGAGCAAAGTTGGCCAGGGCGATAGAATGGCTCCATGTCCTCCACCTCAGGCGCTAGAATGGCTTCAGTTGCAACAGAGCAACACCCTGGATGGGCAGAGCATCGCCCCCTAGTGGGCTTGCCTGGTGGATCCCAGTTGGGTGCATGCAGGAGTCTGTGTCTCTGCCTTTCCGCTTCTTCTCACTTCAGAAAAATACAAAAAAAAAAAAAAAAAAGAAAGAAAGAAAGAAAAAAGAGATCAGCCCTGACTGGATAGCTTGGTTAGTTAGAGCATCACCCCTAAACACAGAGGCTGCCAGTTCAATTCCTGGTCAGGGCACACACAGGAACAGATGTTCTTGTCTCTCTCTCTCCTGCTCTCTTCCTTCCTCTCTAGAAAATCAATAAAATAAACGTGAAGAGAGAAAGCTACAAAAGAGCAGACCTATTCAAAAAATATCCATAATACTTACCTTAATATCAAAAGGTGACTTTTTCTTGATGTGGGGAGCCCAGTATTTACATGCTAACTGCAAAAAGAAACAGTATATATAGAGTAAGTCACAGATTCATAGCACTGTAGAGCTAAAACACTGCGATCACTCAACTCAGTGACAAGCTGTTTCTTAACAGGGTACTACAGACATTGGGGGACAGAGTAAATCTACCTTCTAAGGGAACTATATAGGCTTGCAGGCCAGTTTACATACTTTGCTATAACCCACTAAATACCATTAATGCTCTGCACCACCACCTGCCATTGTGATTTAAAAAAAACAAAAACATAACATACTTTTTAACTACCCACAGGAAAACATCAGAGCCAAGTTAATAACCATAGTCAAACCTCTTCAGCACAGAAATAAGGAAAGCCAAGTCTAGATAAAGTGAGCTGCCCAGCATTACAATTAGTTAACAGTTGAGTCAGTATTAAAAATCAGAATCAAAATCTTCAATAATGTTGATTTCTAAAATAAATCTTTAAATAATTACACATCTAAACAAAACCTTAAAAAACTGTAATCTATCAGTGAGTTATTACTGAGAATAAGAGTTGGTAGGTTATATGTCAGCAGATTGGGTTTCACCTGGAAATTGTGAATTTTATTTATATACACACACACACACACACACACACACACACACACACACACACACACACACATATGTATATATATGCCATATCTCCAGATACTTAGCTGGATTGCATAATATTTAAGAAATAACATGGTCTTACTGAGTTTTTTTTTTTTTAAAAAAGAACCTTAACTACAATCTCTTGAAAAGTAGAAAACCCTGGCAATCACAAAGACCCCATATATTTATAGAAACTTAATTTGCAGTGGCTAGCATATTGGAAGCACTCAGATAATCGCAGATGAATGGCCAAATGAAGTAAAATCTGAAATGTTACCTCTTCTCTGAGGCTTTCTTCAACCCCACCAGATGATGATCAATTGATTCTTTCTTCTTTTCATTTTGTAAATATCACTCTTATAGTCTTGTCTTTCTGTATTATCAATCATGTGATTGCTTATCTATCTTTCCTGCCCACTTAATGGGAACACATAAAAGATGGGACCTATGTCTCCTTAGCTACCATAGCTAAGTATCTATCACAGTAGATACACTTAAAGAACCTCTCAAGCACTGAGGACACTGGCCCTGAGGAAGTCTCAAAACATTACAATAATGGCTCACTCATATGACACTTTCCCAAATTATCAATCAGCGTCCAACTCAAAAGAAAATACTTCACCCCCAATTATTCTGTGGTATCCTCACTTCTTCATTCTGTTCCCTACAGGCATCACCAAACTCAGTCCTCTTTTCCTAACATCACACCATTAAGGGAACGGAATCTGATACATTTTGTTGGATTCAGGAACTTCCAAATAAATAGGTAAATCGTATCTTCTAATCCAAACTGCTTACTGTCCATCTCTACTTCATTAAAGATCTAGCAAACATCTATTAAGTATCTATCATGTCTCTTTTTTTCTGAGTTTCTCCTTTTCCTTGGGGTCTAACCTGTGACCTCTCAGACACCTCTATCTCCAGGAATATGCTGCCCTCTCCCACACTCTCTAGTTTCCTGTAAAATAGAAGCTCTTCCCATTCTACACTCTGTATAGCTACGACAGTACAAATTGTTCAAAATAAAATCTTAAAGGCAAAAAGGAAAAACACAGTAGCATAAAAAATTGAGGTCAAAGTTCAGATATGTAATCTTAATACTAAATTTTAAGGTCTACATCTCATTCATTCAATAATAATTAAAAGCACTTTCGCTGGTCACATGTGTAAGGGGAGAGGAAGAGGAGCTGGTGAAGGAGGTAGAGGAGGTAGACAAGAAAGAGAAGGGGGAGGAAGACCACCTAACATCCTCTCTACCTAGAAAACCCATTTCCCCACCTTCCTATTTATGTTTCAAAGTTCATTTCAAATGACACTTTCTCAATGAGAAAATTCATTCCTTAGATAAATATAATCATTTAAAACTTTGTTCTCAAAGTATTTCCTTCACATCTGTATTCTGGTATTTATCACAGTGGACTATAATAATGAGTTCTTTGTCTCTTAACGTGTCCATCCACAGACTGTGCACTCCCTGAAGACGTGTGATTTATCTCTGCAGCCTAAGTGGTCAAAAATAGTTACCTGTCAAATATTAAGCATGAATGTTTGCTATCATGGCCCTCGACTGCTGAGACTGTTTGTTCTTCTTGCTACATCTTAATGACGTGGTACACTTATTCATTAATTCACTCACTCACTCCTTAAGCAAATACTTACATATTACACAATGCGTAAGCATCTAATACAACGCTAGGTGTTGGCAGTACAGGGCTAATAAAACTGACATATTCCCTAGTGTCAGCTCTCAATCAAAAGCAGGATACAATAAATATTATATGTTTACAAACAACATTCTATAGTACACCTCAGTCAATCCTACAGTTTTAAATACCATCTTGGGTGAATAACTTCCAAATTTATATTCACACACAGATCTTCCCAATGTGCTCTAGACTCACATATTCAAGAGCCTTCTCAACATTTTCAATTGAATGTCAACAGGAATCTCATACTTGACATGGCCAAAACAGAAATCTTGTCATTCCCACTAAACCTTCCCTTTTCCTAGTCTCTCCTATCATAGTAAATGTCCAAGTTATTCACCCAGTTGTTCAAACTATGGTCAATTTGTCTCTTCTATCATCCCTCCACAATCAGTCATCATCAAATCGTAGTCCTTCCAGTTTCAGTGTATTGGTTTACTTCCATCTTTGAAAGTAGGGAAAACCATCATCTCTTACCTGTACAAAATGGGAACCACTACTTTTGCTCTCCTACCCTTATTCAATTTCAGCACATTAGCCACAGTGATCTTTCTAAAAAGAATTATCCACTGATTGCAATAAAAATCTACTGTACTTAGAATAAAATCCAAATTTTGTACCTCATATACTCTCTGTCCTCATCTCATACTATTCTCCATCTTATTTCTTATATTCACTCTCCTGGCTTTCTTTATCTTCACATCATAAGACCATCTGCATGTGCTATTATTCCCTGGATTGTTTCTGCTCTTCCCAAAACTTTGTTGTTGTTTTTGTATTCAAGTCTTAGGCCAAATGTCACTTTAGAGGAGCCTTTCCTAACTGCCTTTCATACACCTCAACCGAGTCCCTGTCACAATACCTTGTTTCATTTCCCTGACAGCACCTATCATTGCCACCTACCACTGCCTGAAATGATACTGCTCATTTGTCTGGCTCATCCTTCTAAAATACAAGCTACTTGAGAGAAGCTAACTAATAAATAATTTTTGCCACAAAAAATATAGGTATATGGGCCCTGGCCGGTTGGCTCAATGGTAGAGATTTGGCCTGACGTGTGGAAGCCCCAGGTTTGATTCCTGGCCAGGGCACACAGGAGAAGTGCCCATCTGCTTCTCCGCCCTTCCCCCTCTCCTTCCTCTCTATCTCTCTCTTCCCTTCCCACAGCCAAGGCTCCATTGGAGCAAGGTTGGCCCAGGCGCTGAGGATGGCTCCATGGCCTCCGTCTTAGGTGCTAGAATGGCTCTGGCCGCAGAGGAACAACGTCCCAGATGGGCAGAGCATCAACCCCTGGTGGGCATGCCGGGTGGATCCCGGTCGGGCACATGAGGAAGTCTGTCTGACTGCCTCCCCACTTCTAACTTCAGAAAATTACATATATATATATATGAAAAATGAAATGCAAAATGAAAGATCTAATCTAGTATACATTGTCAGGAAAAGCCTCTTCAACGTAATGAAGATGATCAGAAGTGAATTAACCATATAAAGAAAGGAGGGAAGGGGGGATGAGGAATCCAAGCAGAGAGAACAATGTGGAAAGGCCAGGAGGTTAAAGATAGCAAGGCACATTCAAAGAAATGCAGTTCAGTATGGCTAAAGGAGAGTTAGAAAGGGAGAGGAAAGCAACTGGAAACTAAATACTATAAGCACAGGCTAGATCACAGATCACTGAAGGATTTGAGTCATTATCCTGAGAGCACTTAGAACTCTTTTAAAAGATCTGAAAAGGTGAGTAATATTATCAGATTTGTATTTGTGTAAAATCACTCTGACAGCAATATAAAGAACGGGCTGGAGGAGAGCAAGAAGAAAAAGAAGACAGGTTAGAATGCCTAGGTACAAGGGGCAATCAATGACAACCTGGCTTAAGGTAAACAGATGTGGGGAAGCAGAGAGTTAAGAGAGTATTCAGGATGAGGAATATGTGGGGTTAAGGAATGGGGAGGACCCAGAATGACTCCAAGGCTTTGCCCTGGCAAATCCTCCAAGTCAGGAACCACGTAGCAGGTGGGTTCATAACTTCTGCATGAAACTATTTGCACTCATGCAATAACCAAAGCCACGAATAAGGATTAAGAATGTTGCCGAGAGCAAGAGGATTATGCTTCTCTATTCAAAGCCAACTTTGGTTCACAATGCAGCACAGTAAACAGACCACAGGACTGCTCTCTTCACAGGTGCACCTATTTGGAGCAGGTTCTTGTCACTCCACGCAAAAACCTTGGTGCTCTAAGAAAAAGCCTATTCCTTTCTCACCCATCAGTTCAGCATCACTTCTGCTACGAAGCTTTCCTGCCAGTCAAAGGTAGATTGTGTGTTCCGCCTTCCGTGAATCCATCGCGACTTTAATACAGCAAAGCTCGCATAGTAGCTTTCTTTTGATGTCTGCCTTCCCCGGAACGTTAACTCCTCAGGGCAGGAAGACCTCTTTCCCCGTCATCCCCCGCACCTAGCGTATCCTCATCCCTCACACAGACCGGACTTTCCCAATCGTACCTGGGTCACGAACTCCGCGTTGATTTGGGACACCGTAGGGGCTACGATTTTCTTGGGCTGAGGCGGGGCCGCCATGGCAGCACTCTCCCTCCGCTCCAGTGGAAAAGAAAGGACCTCTCCAAGCAACGGTGAAACCGTTGCGGTTCCCCAGTGAGGCGGCTCCGACCGCTTAAGCCCGCAAAGCAAGAACCCTCCAGGTCGGTTATCTCAAGCCTTCACCGTCCCACAAGGAACGCATACAGCCCGCTCGTTCCCCCGGAAGCTGTACTGATCAGGAACGGAAGTCTAAGCAGCCATCGGGTCTGACCTAGAGAGGCTAAGGCTTCGACCTCCTCCGCATGCTCCCCCTAGTGGGAAATACCGCGAGAAAACACCCAGCGGCCGATTGAGGTGTCAGTGAGGAGGCAAGTAGATTCTGTTGGGAAAGGGTTTCCCTAGATATGGTTGCCGGGAAAGGGGAAAACTTAAAAGTCGCTTTTAACCCTAAAAAGGGCAGTAGTGAAAATACAGACCAAAAATGCAGGGCTTGGTTTTAACTGTTTTTTAAAAGACTCATGGATATATAAGTTAACATACAGTAAACGGAATATATTGTGTGTGTGTGTGTGTGTGTGTGTGTGTGTGTGTGTGTGTGTGTGTGTGTGACAGAGACAGAGAGAGGTACAGATAGGGATAAACAGACAGGAAGGGAGAGAGGTGAGAAGCATCAATTCTTCGTTGCAGCACCTTAGTTGTTCATTGATTGCTTTCTCATATATGCCTTGATGGGGGGGGGGGACGGGCTACAGCAGACCGAGTGACCCCTTGCTCAAGCCAGCGACCTTGGGCTCAAGCTGGTGAACCTTGCTCAAACCAGTTGAGCCCATGCTCAAGCTGGCGACCTCAGGGTTTTGAACCTGGGTCCTCTGCGTCCCAGTCCAACACTCCATCCTCTGCACCACTGCCTAGTCAGGCTACAGTAAAATTTGATCCATTTTCAGTCATACATCCATGAAAGCACACCAAAATCATGATAACAAGTATATCTAATGCCCCTAAAAGTTTCCTCGTGCCCTTTTGCAATCCAACCCTATCACCATTCCTATCCACCCATTCTCAATCACTGATCTGCTTTCTGTAGCTATTGTTATATAGTTTATTTTTTCCCGTTTTTAAATTAAATTGCTTGTTTCCATTTTATTGAGTTTAAATGCACACCTCAATCATTCCAAAATCCGTACATAAATAAATCAAACTTGTATCTGTGGAAAACTTTCCCTGGATGAATACAGGAAAGAACTGGTAATAGTTCCTCTAGGGAGGAGGGGCTGGAAGAGGGGAGAACAGGAGTAAGGGAAGACTTATTTCACACTTTATAGCATTTTTTTAACTTTTGAATTTAGTAACATCAATAACCTGTTTGAAAATAAGACAATGTGAAAGAAAAATAAAACAAAGTGTCTGTAGATATGGAAATTAAACGTGCAGTCCTTTTTCCCTTCTACATGCTATTGTATAAAGTTTGTTGATAGAGCTACATATGAAAATTTGCATAATCACAATTTTAGATGCAACAGATTTTGAATAGTTAATAAAACCTCTTTGACATTTTATTTAAAGTATAGTTTGTAAAAACAAGAGGTAAAATAATGTTTTATGAATAGCTTTTGTGCTGAGTTTTGAAGTAGGTAAAATTCTAATAAGCAAAAACAACAGGGACAATATTTCTACTAGTCATAGCACAAACAAAGTAAAGGAAGCAGGTCATGCTTTGAGGATGTTAGGGATGAGTGGTAAGGCTTAACATGAAAAAGGCCTTGAAAGCTAGGGAAAGAAGACTATATTTATTGTGGAAGGCAACAAGAAACCAGTGGTTGGAAATACTTTAGATGGGTTAGAGTAGGTAACGTGGAGATGGGAATACCAGTTGGGAGGTTATTGCAATTTTAGGAAAAAAGCAAGAAGGCCTAAATTTGGGTTCTAACTGTAAAAATAAAGAGAAAGGAATAAACATGGAAGAAACTGAAAAGATAGAATAAAAATAAATTCATGCTAAGTAATTGAAAGAATAGTGGGACCATAAACACAATAGAGAAGACAGAGAGTAGAGTAGGTTTTAAAGGAAAGATTATTCTATAGGAGGGACAGTCTGAGGTAGCAGGAAGAGATCCAGGTAGTGATGAGCAGGGTTTTTTGCCAACTTAAATATTTAATAAATTCATAATTTATCTTTCACTTTTGTGGCCAAGAGAATCCAAAGCTAATAACTTCAGATAATATGTAGCTGTCTAGTGAACTATGAGAGGTTCTAATTTATAATACCTATGACAAAATACAGTTTCAAAATATTCTCTTTCTCTCTCAGTTCTTCCTGAACCTTTTTTTGTTTTCATATAATTTCTCTTAGTCAAGTTTCTGACGGATTTGGGTATTTTACAATTAGACTATGTGTTTTATGACTTTTCCTTTATTTCACAAGCCTTCTAGAATTTGTTTTGTAAATAGGGAAGGGAGAAAGCAAAGGAAGCAGGTAATCGAGAGAGAAGAGTTTCAAAATCCAAGGTTGTCCATAATGTGAAAGGCTTCAAAGAAAGCTAAAGGACAACGTCAAAAAAGCCCCTGGGTTTGTCAACTAGACAAACATTTGATGAAAATTAATAGTTGACACTTTTGTTGTTGTTGTAATAAACATAAATTTTAATTCAAATTGGCTTTAAAATAAAGGAAATCTATAATTATAAATAATTAAGAGTCTAGAGAAAGGCTAGGCTTCAGGCAGTTTGATCAGGCTTCCAGCTCCATTTCTCTGATTCTTTGGCTCTGCTTCCCCTTCCCATCCCCCCCGGCCCCCCTCCACACCCTCTTCTATGTCCTGACTCCTTCACCAGACTAGCAGATGTCCTGGTATCAGATTAAAGAAAGCCTTTCTTCACTCACTTCTTCTTCCTCAATTGTTGAAATAAGTATGAGGTTTCATCTGATCAGATCAACCTAGGTCAGTGCTCACTCCTGAACCAATTACTCTAGCCAAAGAAATGCTGTGTATTGACTGGCTTACCCATCCCTAAATGGCCATGATAAAAAGGGAAATATTAATATTTTTGTAGTCTTAGACTGATAATGACCCATTGCGGAACCTGCAATTAAGGTCAGTCCTACCTGGCTGATGTACAGTGAAGAGAGAAGTTGTGGTTGCATCTAACAATGCCCACTATATTGGTCATTCATAGAGTTGCTCCCAAGAGATGGTGAGAAAAACTCTAGATAAGAAAGAGCTAAGAAGTTAGTAATTGGAGAGGCAATGAGCAAGTAGATGTAAAATGAATTTTCAACAACTCTGACTATAAAACACAACAAACAAAATATGACAGTAACCAGAATAACAGGTTGTGTGTCCCAACCACTATCTCTTTTTAAGCTAGGTGCAGTGGAAATCATTGATTGCCTATCAATCCTCCCTTCTTTCCAAACAGAACTTCAAATTTGAACAGTGGCCATATCATCTTTAGACAGCCATGTATACCTGAAGGAAGGAAACAGAGCCTCAGCTCCAGCTAATTCTATCTCCTTTGTCAGTGGCTGTTTCAGGAATGTGCCTGTAGAGCAGTTCTGGCAGGTGAGAGGTAAGGGTTAATGCAGGCTTTTGAGGAAGTTGTTGCTTGTTCTCATGAGAGTTTCTGGATTTCTTTCTCAACCTACCTCACACTATTCTCATGAAGGAAGCATGTGGTCCAATTGCAAACAAAGGGTACAAAAAACACAAAGGAAATGCCCTTGTCATTGAGAAAGGCAGAGCAGGTTAAAGGAACTGGAGTCAATTCAAGTACGTGATTATTAACTCTAGAGCTTGTCTAGTCACTGGACATCAAGTCAGGTCAGCCAATAAAGGTCCCTATTGCTAAAGCAATAGTCAACTGTTCTTTCAGTTACATCCAAAACCATCATCACCAAATAGGAACACATTTTCATTTCTAGGCAGAGGAAAGGAACCAATGGAGAGGGATAATCTAATGATACCAGAAAAAAAGGGACTATTAATGAAGTTCTTGGGACTGGAAAAAGAGTAAGGAAAATCTAGATTCAGAAAGTGAAGGAACATTAATATTACAGGATATATGGTGAGGAAAGGGAGGTGTATAGATAAAAAGACTTTATTGGGGGGTGAAGAGGAGGGAAGTTTTGAGAGTAATGTTCTATTGGCTTTGATCTCAACATACTTGAAAGCAAACTCATTCCAAGACTGAATGAAAGGCTCAATGTGAAGCTATAGATTTAAGGAGAATGTTAAGTTTGTAATGATAGCTACATTCATTTCTTCCTTCATACATTCACTATACTATTTGAGGATATCAAGATGTACAAGTATAATGTACAGAAATTATTTTAAACTACACGTATAACACATAAAAAGATGCCTTCCCTTGCTCTCCAGAAGCATGTAGTTTAGCTCAGTGGTTTTCTAAGTGTAGTCTCAACACAGCAGCAACAGCTAATCTATATAAATGCAAATTTCAGGCCCAACCAGACACTGAATCAAACTCCAAGGCTGCAGTCAGCAATTTTTTAAAAAGATTTTATTCATTTTAGAGAGGGGAGAGAAATAGAGAGAGAAGAGCAGGGGGAGAAGAAAGCATGAATTCCAGTATGTGCCTTGATCAGGCAAGCCCAGGGCTTCAAACCAGCAGCCTCAGCGTTCCAGTGTGACACTTTGTCCACTGTGCCACCACAGGTCAGGCCAGCAATTTGTTTTTAACAAGCCCTCTAGATCAGTGGTTTCAACCTTGGGGACTTGTAAAAATAGAATTATTTTGGGGACTGCTAAGGCAGAAACCACCCTACTAAGCATTAGTGAATTCGACTAAGATCATTGGGTCTATAATCTTAACACAACATCAGGGTAGTTAACTCTTTCACAAACCAACACGAAATTTCTGGTGGACTGGCAGTTGAAAAACACTGCTCTAGATGATTCTAGTGCATGCTTAAAGTTTGAAAACCACTGATCAGTGACAATGAATAGAGTTGTGACTGGCAGTGGAAGCACAGTAGATGGAGTGCTGGGTAAGATCAGAGAGGCTTCCAGAAGAAGGAGTATTTAAGCTCAAAATTCAAAGAATGCAGTTTGCTACTGTAGATAAAAAACATTACACATTCTATATTGCATTTAATAATACTATTGTACCACTAAATTTTGGGTTTTTTTTTCTCTTAGTAATAATAGAATTCCTGCAGTTAGCCTTAAAACTCTAAACCCTTCTCACTGGCAACAGGAAAAATCCCAACAAGATAAATTAAATGTTCCTTTTCCTTAAAGCTTCTGAAAAGCAGGTACTCTGCATCATAAAACAGCCCTTGCAAATGTTGACAGAGGATTCTTGTAAGATGCCCAGACTTCTGTGGGAGCGCACCTGCTCCATGAGGGATATTTTGGTCAAGATCCCCAAAATGAAAAAGGCCTAAGGAACCTAGGGCAAGTGACACATGCGCTAAGTCTTTATTCTTGCTTCATTCTGCTGCTCCCAGGCTAGCAGTGCAAGCGTGGGTATATATAGGGCTTACAGACAATAGTGGCAAAGTACAAACATTACATCAATGTGGTGATGTCAATTTGCTGTTAACTAGCCCATGCCCTAAAAGGCAGTCTTCTGGGTACCTGACCTAGAAGCACCAAGGCTAAGTTAGCCCATATATGCATGGGAGCTGGCACCCAGGTGGGTTGCCCAGAACCAGGGAGCTAGTGCTGCTTGCAGTTTCTCATGAGAGCCCGAGCTCACATCCTGGCTTCCACTATGAGGGTCCTCACAACTTCAAAGATAGTTAAAATGTCTGTAATTCTAATTGGTTATCTTATGTAAAATGTAAATTGAAATGTTTGCTACAAGTCAGTTTTGAACACTTCAGTTTTCTGTCATACAATCATGGAAGAAAAATGAATAAAATCTGGCTCATCTAAATTTCTTCTGTGAAGAGTGGTAAGAGTTTGTTATTTAAATTAATACTAAGTAGACAAGATGGAGGCAAGAACAAAAACAAGAATATATACATTGGAGGACCTAATTCTATATTTCTTTAGTATAAATCTGGAGGAAGGCCAGAGCTAAGGATAAAACATAGGCTGGTACCTCATGTGACATGCAGTGGAGTTAACATATCCTTTTGTAGATGATGGGAGCTATCAAAGAAATATAACACGAACAAAATGGTGAATGATTAAATATCCATGCCAGGAAGTTCAATGTAGAAGATGGATTGGAGTGGGCCTAGAAAAGTGTTTGGTGCCCTGACCAGATAGCTCAAGTGGTTAGAGCATCAGCCCGAAGCACAGAGGTTGCAGGTTTGACTCCCAGTCAGGCCACATATGGGAACAGATTACTGTTGCTGTCTCTCTATCCCCCTTCCTCACTCACTAAAATCAATAAACAAACATAAAAAATGTTTGTTAATCAGTTCCTTGGTCCAGTATAATACGATTTTCTCTTAAAAAAAAGTCCAAACTGTGTACTTTTAAACTTTATTTTAAAAATATTCTGAAATACTAAATTTTTCAAGAATCTTAACCACCACCTTTTCTTCATTACATAAACATTTTGTCCTACAATTGTAGAACCTAGTGCAGTACAAAACAAGAAACAAAAATTCCACTGTCAAATTATTTCTGTAAATAATCATGCTACAACCTGAAATCACCCGAAGAAAAAATTCTTCTAATTCTCTTTCAAGATATTTATAAAGTTTATTTTTTCAGAAAATCAAAGTAATTGATTCAACACCACTTACCATTCTGGCATGCAGCAAATCATCATTTAATACAGTTTATTTTCACTCCTATAGTTTCCACAAGAAGCTTGCAGTGATAGTAAAGGTACATATTTTGTTACAGGTACTTCAAATAGCACTATAATACATCTTAGACAACATTTTTACAATATTCCAACTTTCAATATGAAACAGCTTAAAAAGGCATGGGCCAAAAACATATAGTACTCACTTAGGCAAATAAAGTTTAATAATCATACAAGCACAAAACTGTCAAGGACTCTGCCTGTTCAGGTTAGGAAAGGAGTAGGAGACATTTACTTCAGATAAAATTATATTTAGTAGCCTAGGAAAATCCCAAACTACATAATTTCAGACAAATTCAAGGGGGAAACCCTGAACCTTTAGTCTTAGGAAATATGCAGTTACTACTTGCTTTAATAGATGTGTTCTTGAGAAGTGCTGCCTGAAGCGAGTTCTATACCCCATCTTGCTTGCACTGGAGGAATGTATCTTGAGGAAACCTAAGAGAACTTACTACTTAAAACATGATTCTCCTGCACATCTGTACATCATTGGGCATTTTATCTGTACTGTTATGTTTCATTCCCGTAAATTAAACCCGTTTCTCAAAATTCACTTGTAAAACAGGCAAGCAAACCAACTCTCCCCACCCCACTTCTTACACACAATATGTGTATAACTTGATTCTAAATTTACAATTGTTCATTGATCTGTTCTCAATAGAGGGCTTGTCTCTGTATTTATGTGTGCTAGGATAAATGCTATTCTTTTCACCTTAGCAACATAATGGTTTTTTTTAATTGCTAGGAAATGCTATTTTAAAAAGATTTTATTTTTAAAAAAGAGCAAATATGAAGGGCATAGTTCACAAAACATTGCAGTACTGTTTCAAAGAATGACACCCTCAATTCTATAAGCTTCTTATTCCTTTACAAGACTGATTACCTTACTAATTAAAATAACAATTTACTAAGGATCAAGTCAGCGATATAATCTTGCAAAGAAGAGGAGTAAAACCTATAAATAAGACCTAGTCATTGCATTTTGATCAAACTTAATGGAGTAGATTTAGTTAACTCATAGGACCACTCAATTAAAGAAGTATTAAAATAGTTTTACTAAAGTAAATGTAAAAATCAACTACTGCACTCAACCAGTAACAAGCAAATAGATGAATTAAATTTATTCCTCTGAAAAGATAACACTGCATCCTTACCATCAAAAAATTATGGCACTTGCATAATATTCCTAATTAATCATGTAAAGGTGCAGAGGTATACCCTAGCCTCTCTCCTACTTTTAAGTTATTTTGGGGAAAACAACAGCAGGCTGGGCAAAAAGTGATTCCAATCACCTGTGAAAAATGAGGTGAAGCTACCACAGAATCCTAACTTAGCTTGAAAAAGACTAGGGAAAACAATGCTGATTTTCTCATCTATTTTCACTTGAATACAAGTGAACTTCCAAAAAGAAAAAAGTTTTGCAATGGAACTTGAACCATAGGTGAACAAAATTGTGTTTTCATGTGAAATGTAAAATAAATTTAATATAGAGCTATTTGCTGCAGCCAAAAACCAATTTTTGACTCTCAAAAGATGGTATGTCTCAAGGATTAATTCCTTTAAAAATAAATGGAGCTGAACTGTTTATACTGCATCATGGATTTATAACGCTTCTAATACAAAGTATATATTCCAATAAAGTAGATGCTTACTTTATGGCATCGAATCATGTTCTCCCCTTAAAAAACATGACTGTGCCTAAAACATTGTATTAATTTTCTGTTTCTTACCTTACTCTGCAGGACAAGCAACTGCCTATAAAATTATTCAACTTAATGCAGGCCTTCTGATAAGAAGATATTTTAAATGATACAAGCTTTAAGACCAAGATCACCAGAGAAACCACAAATGTGTTAGTGGGTCTGGTCTGTCAGTTACATAACTGAATTTAAGACAACCGCTTTGTCTTGTGGTTGTTCCTTAAAGTGAGTAAGTTGATGTCTCTTCCAGTGAGGGGCCTGTCTGAATGTTTTGCCACAAACTGAGCATTCAAATGGCTTCTGGCCTGCATGAATTAGATAGTGTCTTTCCAGCTTAGATGGAGATCTAAAACTTTTAGAACAAACACTGCACTGATAAAGAAGGCCATCATTCCTCTCGGTATGTCTTGAATAACTACGATGACTATGATGGCTCTGCTCTGATTCCAGAAGTGCACTGTAGAGATAAGGCTGCCTGTTCCTAAAGTGGGTACCAGGAATGAAATCCTCTGATTCTGTCTTAACATTTATTTCTGATATTTGATCTGATTCTGAGACCTCACAGTTTTGAAAACCAAGAGTCTGGCATTGCTGGGAAGCACTATAGTTAACATCAGCCGGATGAATGAAAAGCTTGCTCAAATTGTCAAATTCTACTTGGCAAAGATTTCTTCTACACGGAATCTTTTCAATATGAGTTAATTTATGTCTTTTTAAGTGAGCTGACTGTCTAAAAGATTTCCCACAAACATTACAGCCAAAAGGCCTCTGTCCAGTATGAATTAAATAGTGTCTTTTTAGTTTGGAAATAGAAGGAAATACTTTCTCACATTTGTCACAAGGACACATCTTATGTCCAGTATGCATGTTTTCTCTTGGAACTGAAAAACCACACTGAAGCAATCCATAGTTATCAAAGAATTCCTCACCTGAAGAACCATAGATTTGTATGTCTTTATTACTCACTGTATTATCCACAGTGAACATGTTTTCTGTGGTAAAGATACCTTTCAAGTTTTTCCCCATATTTTGGCTCTGTAAGTGCTTTTGCCAAGAATATGGGAAAGACAATGTTTTCTTCTTTTTATTGCCAACTGTCTTATATGTTCCATGTGTGCTAAGAGAACCCATAAATTTTCTGTGGGTTTGTTCAAGGCTCTGCTCACCAGAAATAAGATCGCAGTTTTTCAAGAAACCATTTCTAAATACTTTTTTCTCAGATCTAAAATTATCTAATTTCTTACTCCCAACACGTTTAAGCTTGGCCAAGATTTTTTTAACAATGGTTTTATAGTTCAGGTTTCTTTTGAAACTGCTTGGAATTCTGCTGCTTCTGGCAGGAAAACACTTGTGTCCATTGAAAATCTGCTCTGATTCAAAACACTCTTCACACTCTGGACATTGAAAAGGAACGATATAAATAGAGTGGACATCAAGTTGATTATTCTCCTCAGATTCGCCTGAATCACCATTTTCAAAACCATCCTGCTTTACATTTAATTTATTAGACAGAGGGCATGATTCCGGACTCTTCACCTTTAATGAAAGAGTCTGAAAAGTCTTATTCCTGGTATGTATTTGTTTATGCTTCAGAAGTTTGCTTTGAATCTTAAATCCTTTTTGACAGAAACAACACTGAAAAGGTCTTTCTTCTGAATGTGTGAGTTGGTGGATTTTTAAATGAGTTGACTGTCGGAAAGATTTACTGCACAGGACACATTTGAAAGGCTTCTGACCAGTGTGAATAAGTGCATGCCTATCGAGTTTTGATTGTGATGGAAACATCTTGCTGCAGATTGCACATGTGTGAATATTCTTTCTTTTCTTTGTAGGGCTATAGGCAGGATCAGACTTATTACACGGGTGTAATGCCCATCTCTCATCTGTGGAAAAAGTACGATGCATTCCATACACTGGCTTTTCCTGCTTGGCCTCTAACAATCTTCTGGCCTGTTTAGCATCATTCTGGTAGGTTTCATTGTGAAGGTGTTGGTGCTTCATAAACGTCTTCAGATTTTTGAAGTGGCGTTGACAAATATTACACTTAAAAGGCAGATTATGAGTTAGTTGATGTCTCTCCAGATGAACTAGTTGCCTAAAGGTTTTATGACACACATCACATTCAAATGGCTTCTGACCAGTATGAATGAGATAATGCCTAGCTAATTTTGATGGTGTTTCAAAGTGCTTGAAGCAAATATTGCAAATATATGGCCTATTTCTAGGTATTTTGTTGGCTACCACACACTGTTCAATCTTTAGTGTTTTAAAATTGTTTTCAGCCATCATATTCTTCAGTGATATATTCTGATGAGCTCCATAGTACACTTAATTTCCACAGATGTCTAAAAATTAAAAATAAAGATGTATTAATTTAAAAATTATCCATATGAAAAAAAGTGATTTAAATTATCTTTTGGCTAAAGCTATTAAGAACAAGGAGATTTAGACTTTTCTTATGTATAAAAGTTAATAACCATTTTGGATGACTACTTTAGAATCATAAAACTAATTTCACACATATAGAGAAATGATGACTCTTTAAAAGAAAGTAAAATAACCATATAATTTTAAAATATATTTCTAATTAAGATGATATGGAATTCAATTTTTTAACGTTAAGTAGACCTTTTAATCACAATTTTCCTAGTTCACTAAGTAGATCTGTCAATATTTAGTTGCTTTGGCATTTTTTAAAATTTAGCTTATAAAGGTAAATCATATAAGAATTAAATATAATATTAAAATAAGATGTATTTGTATACAATTATAGCATATATGGACATGTTTTGAAAATGGAATGCATCATTTACCAAAGTTAGATTTCTTAACCGCATCATAACACTACTTACTCTCAATTACTTCTTCTTTGGACAATAAAAGACAACATGGACAACTGGGAGAAAATGTCCCAGAAAACCAGGGTTCTAGTCCTGAATTTGCCACTACATGATCTTGGTGGCTGGAAGGGAGAAATACAGATACCTTATCTCTAAAATAGGAAATATGTCTCCTGTTGCATCTGAATGTGTTGGGAAACTGAAGTTATATTAGTATTAAGGTATTATTTAGCTCAACACTGATCAAATTTTAAAACTTTATCCTTATCTACTTAATATCATTTCTAGGATTTCTAACTGAAAGATAAACATACTAACTCAATTTAAATTTATTTTAATTTCTCCTTTAACTTTGTTATAGAATTCCTAAAAGACAAGTATAGAGGCAATTAAGTCCACAAACTAACCACACACACACACACACACACACACACACACACACGCACACACATCTATGGTTAAGTAATTGAAAGTTGAAGTGTGGTTCATTTTTAGGCAATATAATAAAATAATCATTTTGTTTTCAGAGTTAATATAAAGATAAAACGTTTTCCTCTAATATACCTCTGGAGGACACATATAAAGGCACTTTCATAAGCATCTCACACCGTACCTTCCCTTCTTTTATAAGAGAAGCCAATTTTCTTCTCATTCTTCTTCTACTACTACATTCTCCTTAAATAAGGGAGTCAAAGATTAAAAACAAAACAAAACAAAACAAAAATTGGTGTCACTCTCTCATTCTAATGTTGTATCTTCTAGTTAAGATCAGAGAGTTGACAAGTTTATCAGAAACTCAGTGTTCTTTATCAGTTGATTTAGCTAACATCGAACATATATGCTACTTGTTATTTACTGTCCTCTTCTAGAAGACATCTTAAGCACAAAATCACAAATATGCCCACATTATGGTCCTCTTCAGCAATCTGAATCAGAAACGAACAAAAATATAACTCATTTGTTGAGCAAGTATCTTCTATTAGCTGCTTTATCATAGTGTTTTTCAAGCTACATGTCACTACCCATTAATGGAATATGAAATCAATTTAGTGGGTCATAATCAGTAATTTTGTTTAATAAGAGAGTTGAAAATATCAGATTGAATAACAGCAATTTTCAACCAGTGTGCCACAAGAATTATTAAAACGTGCAATACATGACTATTTAGTCAGGGGCACTGACCACTTTTCCCTTAGATTGTCAAATAAAAAAATGGTAACAGCGAATACAACAATAGCTGTCCAATGTGAATGAATCACAATTATACCTACTTTTTTTGTCAGATTGGCAAAAAGCATATTTTCTGGTGTGCCGCAGAGTTTTAGTAATTAGTTTATTATATAAGTCATGAGATGAAAAAGGTTGAAAATCACTGCCATAACATATAGCAAGATAAATAGTGTTTTGTGAAACTTCTGTCAGAAGAAGTAAAAAATGTATGTGAAAGCTATTCCAGCATGTTTCTTCACATAAAACAGGGCAGAGGAAGCCCCAACAAAGCAGTCACTTTACTTAGAGGGGCTAAGTGATCTATTATGTAAGATGAGACAGGAAAACAAGTGTCTCATTTTGTTCAACTGGCCCATATAATCTCAAAATATTAATTAAAAAATCTAATTAGCCTGACCAGGCAGTGGCACATAGTGGATAGAGTACTGCCTGAGGATACTGAGGACCCAGGTTCAAGACCCTGAGGTTGCCGGCTTGAAGTTTGAATAAGAGATCATGAGCTTGAGCATGGGATCCCTGACATGACCCCATAGACAATGGCTTGAGCCCAAAGGTTGCTGGCTTGAGCAAGGGGTCACTAGCTCAGCCAAAGCCCCCTAGTCATGGACGCATGAGAAAACAATCAATGACCAACTAAAATGCCACAAGCTGATGTTTCTCATTTCTCTCCCTTCGTGTTCCTCTGTCTTTTTCTCTGTCCCTTTCTCTCTCACTAAAAAAGTAAATAATATAAAAAAATCTAATTAAAGAACAAATGAAATATGTCACAGAAATTTATGCAAAACAAAATAATCTGGGCCTTGGCTGGCTGGCTCAGTGGTAGAGCGTCGACTGGTATGTAGATGCCCTGGGTTCTATTCCTGGTAAGGGTACACAGGAGAAGTGACCATCTGCTTCTCCACCTCTCTCCCTTCTTTCTCTCTCTCTCTCTCTTATACTCTGGCAGATATGGCTCCATTGGTTTAAGTGAGGGAGTTGGCCTCTGCCTCAGGTGCTAAAAATAGCTTTGTTACCCAATGGCTCCAGATGGGCAGAGCAGCTCCAATAGAGGGGGAGCCCACTAGGGGTGCATTCAAAAGTCTGTCTCTGTCTCCCCTCCTCTTGCTTAAAAAAATAATAATCTGCCTGCAAGCCACCATATTAATTTATAAAATGTCCAGATATCCATGGAAGTAACAATCAGCTGTTGGTGATATTAATATGTGCTTTCATGACACCGAATTAGAGAAATTACAGGTGAACAAATCCCTAAATATGCTAACACAGCAATAGTTATGAGGATTAAAATTGTCATGAATTCAGTGAACTGCCAAGAAGTTGGCACTTTACTTAATTTCTGTCAAGCAATTAGGGGTCAACATATTTAAAACAATTAGCTTAAATGAAAAAAATAATAAAGCCTTTGTTCACTTAACGGAGACAGTGAAGAAAGAGGCTAAAAGAAACAGTACTGGCCCCCAGTGGTTAATTAAATGGAACTACACTAGGTAAGGGTCAGGTAGACACAGTGCACACAATCATCTTACTGCAGGAGGCCCAAATAAAAGGCTTCTGTCTCTTTATGGACCTATGGGCCAGCCTAGGAAGGGTAGGAATGGAAAGGTCCTGAATCAAAATACATAAAGGTGCATCAATTAAGTCTGTCCCCTCCCAATAACGTCTTGGTAAAGGTGGTTGGGAAGTGCCTCAGCCAAGGTGTTCAGAATGAAAGGTATCTGAGTGAGGAATGCAGTCTAGTATGAGCACAGCTAGCAGGAGGAAAGGGGTGAATGACTACCTGCAACTGTCTCCAGAAAACTACAATGAACTGACCATGCACAAGTCAGGTGTGGGAAGGGCAGCTCCCTACCTCCCCTATCGAGGCCAGCCAGGCAAAAAGCCTTGCAATTGTCTACAGTTAGGTCTGAAAGAACACAGAAAGGATTTTGACCTGGAGCTGGACTCCTCAATTTCTCTTGTACATGTCTCCTTCCCTTTGATAGTGTCTATGAAACACACTAAAAAAATTAAAAATCCCACACTAGAACCACACACAAAGAACTATCCTTGATTATAACAGGAATTGACTAACTACAGCTCCTGTGCCAAAAAAAAAAAAAAAAAAAAAAAAGTCTATGGTTGATTTTGCCCACTAAGATTAAGACTGGATACTATTGTCGATGGCCTCCAAATCATGTGGGAAAACACTTACTAGGAGCCCTATATTGTTAGCGCTATTGGTGGCAAGCAGTGATCTCATCTCCTATTTATAGTGACAGCTCAGGGATCCCCATCACTCCAAGTGCAGTCCCCACGTACTTATACAGGGTACGTATTAATTTGATAGAAGTATAAAATCCGCTTCAACTGATTTTTTGTGCTTTCAGTTGTTTCGGTCAACAATATTTTTAAAAAGCAACAACCGAACTGTGTAATTTTTCTTATGTTAAACTGAAAATAAAGAGAAACTAGTAAACCTCAACGGTTCAATCTAAAAACTATCCTGACAACAGCAAGGCACACTCTATTAAAAGATTGTAAAAACTGGTCTCAAAAAATTCCCAAGTTGCTTCAAGGCTGAAAGCCTCTTGGTTTTCTAGCCTTAACTAACATCATTAAAACGAAGTGAAGGTATCCCAAGGTCACTGAAAAAGAAACTAAAGACCTGAGAGAAACGTAGACAACTTTCAGTAGGAAAATAATCTCTGGTGACACCCACCACAGCCTTTTCCAATGTCTAGTTCATGTACCCCTACACCCCCGACCCACTCACTCTCTTGGCTTTGAACCTCCCCTCTCCCTCCCAGAGGGACTGCCCTGGACGAAGAAGGGTCCCGAACTTCGCCCACAACCACTCAGCTCCTAGGGGTCGCAGAGTCCAGAGATGTAAAATCCCCACCAGGAAAGGGTGAAAACTGCTTTGGCCGCAGTCAGGAAAAATGTGCCGTATTTGACACGACCCGTCAAAGGAAAAGCATTCTTCTGGGGCCTTCCTCTCATCGATTCCCACTCCCCGTGAGACGCAGTCCAGACTCGGGGAAGTGGGAAAGGAAAAGGAACTGAGGTCGTGGCGCCCCCGTTCTGCGTCCCTGGGCACCTTGGAGGGATCAAGGGAGGCCCGACCCTTCCCAGGGCTCGCTCCACCTGACACCAGGGTTCCGGAAGTCCTCGGCACGCACCTGCAGCTGGTACGGACCCGGTCGCCGCACATCTCAGGGCCCAGGCGCCGCGAACGCAGCAAGCGCACGTTCAAGGCAGCAAGCCCAAGTTCGCAAAGGCCGGCGCGCCGAGGAGCTGAGCGCGCAGGCGCGGCACTCGGGAGCGCCCAGGAATGCGGTCCGGCTGGAAACATGCTCTCCCTTACTCTAGGGCCGCTGTCACGTCGGCACGGCCCGGGAATCTAGAGGGGGAGAGGATGCTCAAAGAGAGGCACATCCCCAACCCCAGTGGTACTCACCTCGCACCTCAGTTGCAGTGTGGAGAAGGGTGCATTTTGTCTCTCACCACTAAGTCTCGACAACGGAAATCTTGTAGCCCTGAGGACAAGGCCAGACTGGGAACTGGCTGAATTCCGTCTTGAATACCGTCTGGGCTCGTTCATTCTAACGCAGAAGGCCAGTGACAAACAAAACGTCACGTTTTAGGGGCTTTCTGTGCTAGCACTGCCCTCAGCGCTCTGCCCATCGTCAGATACAGCGTATGGGTCAGAGACCTGGGCTTTGTGTAAGACATAACGGGGTTCCGGTTCTGGTTCTGCCTCTGGCCTGCCAGCTGTGCAGGGCGTTGGCTTGTCTGAGCCCGATTCATTCACGTGCCCAGCGTCTCAATTCCTCCAGATTGCGCTGACATTTAGATAAAATTGAAGTGCTCACAATATTGTAAAGTACTGCAATTCAAGGGTCACATAGAGACACCAGGCAGGTTACAGAAGAAATTTGAGGAGTTTATTAATTAGCCGGGTAGCTAGCTACATGGGGCACAGTCCCAAATCATGTAGGACCTCTTACCGTTCCAGAACTTCTTTTATACAAAATCAAGTACTGATTGGGGCGGGTAAGGAGGGAACATGGTACATTAGTCAATTACTAACAAGCTTACAACATCTAGTTATAGGATCTATTAAAAGGAAAAAGCATTCTTACACATCAAGACCACAAGATAACACAGTAGTGATAATTGTTTTACATACCTGGCAAAGACATTCCCAAATCTCCTAGTGTCTACCCTTCATCCCTGTCGCCACAATGAAATGGTTAGCTTAGAATAAGTAGAGAGGCCAAATGCTAAAAGAGTTGGAGCTTGTTTAGTTTACAAGTTTCTATACATATAAAGGATTTCAAGAGGAATGATTATTAGAAAGCATATAAAATGTTACAGAATGCAGGTTTTTCAAGCAAGGAGAGTTGTCTTGTGATCCCTTTGTCTAGAGGTATACAGTCACTCTCAGGACTGCAGGAGGGGAGGAAGAGTTAGAATCAATGTAGGAATTTTTAATTAAGATATGTAAACATTGTCTTCTAAAGGATCTTAAGGAAGGGGAAGAGGGAGTTTCCAGATAAGTTTTATCTTCTTTGTTGTCTAGCAAGTAGTGGCTTCAGTCCTTCCAGAGAACTATAGTTAAACTATGACTAGATGACCCAGTTGTCCTTGTAAGCCAGGAAGCTCCTACATTATCTAAAGAAAGAACAGGGTAAGAAGCCTGACTTCTTTCCTTTTTGTAATTCCTTGGCACCTTATCACAACATAATGCCTAGTGCGCAGTAAGCCTAAAATAGTTATTACCATTTATTAGTTACTGTTTTTATGGTAAATACAACTTTATGAAGTGATAGAATCCCATTTAAAAATGAGGCAAATGAGACCCAGACATTCAGAAACTTAACATCACACAGGTAACAAATGATGGAGGTGGGATTTGAACACAGGGAGTCTAATACCAGAGCGGCACTTATAATTCACGACTGCTTCCCAAATTATAGATACATCTACATTTCATGTAGACCAGTGGTTCTTAAACTTTTTTGAGGTACCAAACCCACCAGTTTCATATGCGCATTCACCGAACCCTTCTTTAGTGATAAATAAAATATGATTTTTTCCAAATTTAGTTTTGCCGGTGCAAGACTAGAGTTGCTCAACTTGGCATTGCATATCATGCAGATAGGACGCTGACTCCCATCCCGTTCCTTGATACATGTGAATCCATGTTGTACATATTCATCTGACCACTTTCTTTTTTTGCTCGACATATTTAGTATGGGTAAAATATTAAGAAAGAAACCACACGATGTACAACTACGACAGCCGTTGACTACTGTGCACACTAAATTCCCCGCAGCACTGGTTGGCCAAGCAATGTAAAGTGATCCTCTGCAGCAAGTGATGGCCAAGCGGGCGTGTCATCACGACTTTACACAAGTGTGTCTTTACCGCCGCAGCAAAGGTTTCTCCGAACCCCTGAGACTGACTCCTAGAACCCCTAGGGTTCGATAAAACCCAGGTTAAGAACCACTGGTGTAGACAATTAAGGGTTAAATGTGTAGTACAGTCACAGACTAGGGTAGCACATTATTACTGAATAAAATGCTTACATACCTACTGAAGATTTTAACTACAGAAGACATTAGAAAAGAATTTATTGTGGGTTTTCGCAAGTTCTGATTGTAACTGTTTCTGCTTGATAGATGAGCAAATAAGAACAAGTAACAAACACATTTTTTAAACTGTAACATTTTGCATTACTTTTAAAGGACCACCGACAACAAAAGATGTTAATTCTATGTTAAAAAGGGAGATGTTGGACCAATACGAAGTAAATCTCCACTTTTGCTGTGTTAGCATGGAGAAATGGCTAATGGAGAAGGAGCTTATCTTTCTCATGTAGCAACCTTGGAGGAATCATGCTTTAAAATGGTTGAAGCCCCAACTTCCAACAGAAGCAAAGATGGAGAGAAGAAGAGGAAAACTTTAGGCGCCCTGAGTTCTAATTTCAGGGTGGGAATTCTGTTTGTTCAAATAACCCTTGGAAATTTGCTTTATTCTGCAGCTTCTCCTGGAAGCTCAGCTCAGCCAAACCATGCCAACAATTGCATCTATCACCAGCCACATAAATTCTTAGGAGAGTTATGTAGACCATGAGAGACTCGTACCTGATGTTGGGGATTAATGGAGGGCACATTACCTGCAAAATAAAGGGGGCTTGCTCCAAAAACCTGAATGTGGAGTGTAGAACACAGGTGGCAGGTGAATAAGCTCTTTTCCAAGGCCACAGCCTACCTCATAAACCTTCTCCATTTACCTTGACGGCTAACAGAGGAGGCTTCTGGAAATGGGCGGAGGGAGAGAAATTACTATGACTAAGAGTCATCAGGAAGTTTTTATTAGGTGAGATTTGAACAAAAACTTAGTAAAAGGTATATTATGGATAAATACAGTATGTGGAGGCAGGATAGAACATCACAGGGAGAGACGGTAGTAGTGGTAAGGAAAAGGAAAAGAATGCCGTTTCATACTTTTGGGTCAGCATCTTATCTCTACACCTTGTTAGTGTGTGTCCTAAAAAGTTATTAACCTCTCTGAATCTCTGTTTCACCATCTTTAAAATGGGAAACATAATCTATGATTCATTTATTTAATGATATTTCATATAACAAACACAAAGAATTCTAAGTCTATAAAAATGAAACAGTGAGTCCCTTGACTTCAATGCAGTTTTCAGCTCAGAACAACATGCAGAGAAAGAAGTACATTATAATAGGAGAAGATATGTATGAGGTTGATGTGGGCATGGGGACTATCTAAATCTGCCTGGGTAGCTTCAGGTAGAGATGGTCTTTGAGCTGAGGCTTTAATGATCCATCCACCTATCTATGCTTGCTATATGCCAATTCCTGTTTTAGGTTCTGGAGATGTACCAATGGAAAAGTTATAAGTTCCTGTATTCATAAATTTTTATATTTATAGTTGATATTTTATATATGTATATGATTACTGAGGGAGACAGACAATAAATTAATTAAAGGAAAATATATAACATATAGTATATTAACTATTGATAAGAACTGAGGAGAAAAATAAGCACAGAAAGGGACTATGAAAATTTTGGGGAGAGGGCTTCTTGGCTTTTTAGTAAGTAGGCAGGGTGACCTTACTGACAAGTTCTGTGATTTTTGAGTTGAGACCTACCTCATAGAGATGAGAGAGCCAGCCCTAGTCATCCATGCTCCACATTTAGAGCATCTGCTGCTCACCAGGCACTTTGCAAGAAGTTGGCGAAGTCCTTAAATGTCAGGTAAAGTTTTTGTGTTTTTGTTTGTTTTCTTCTTTTAATCCAAATAGGCAATGGGAAATATTTGAAGAATTTTGATCACAAGTATGGCATGCTTAGATTTGTGTCTTAGAAGATCACTCAGAAGTAATCTAAATAATGAATGAAGGAGGCAAAATTAGAATAGCTACTCCTTCTGCTGGGACTGCCTACTTCTCAAATGATCTGGGTGAAAATCCAATTCTGTGGTCTGTAACAGTCTTTGTGATAACTATGAGTTCTCACATTTTGCTCCTAGTGTGTATCTGTTCCCCTCTGTTGTCCTTCACCTCTAGGCCATCTTCGTTTTAGCAATAACACATTGTGTATAGACCTTAGCTTCTTTATCAGTTTTCAGGAAAACATCCATTCATATTAAGATGTGTGTATGTATGTGTGTGTGTTTTTTTAAAAAGTACTTCACTGAAGATTTAGGAGTCACTAGGGGATAGGGCTTCAACTGAAAGGAGGTAGGGTCTGAGAGCAACTGAGCCACTACCAGCTGCACCCAAAATAGTTGCACTTGAAAGGAATCCACACTTCCAGCATCTTTTATGTGTCTTTTGGAATATATTAAAGAAAGAAAATTTAAAACCAAGCTATAATGCCTGTGAAAGCATCTTCCTGTCCCCAAATAATCGGCCTAGCAGAGAGCTCATATTTCCTGTTTCTTTTCCACCTCTTACCTTTTCTGGATTCTCTTCATCCTCCACTGTGGAGCAAGTAATGTGACCATCCACTCGCCTCTAGCAGGTAAACCACTAAAATCTCTACCACTTGGGTCAGTGCTACCCCCAAGCAACTATCAAAGACATTTTCCAACAAAGACAATAGCTCTCCCTTTCTAAGAAGTTTTTGGTGAATAAAATCCTTTCATCCTATCATATATTCTCACAAGAAAAAAATGTGCAGCCTCTTGTATATTTTGCTGCACAACTTCTGAAGACAGGGTGGCAGAGGCTAGAGATGCGGAGTAGTGAGTTGGGGTCAGAAAGTGAAACACTACCGCTGTATTTTACTTAAGGCAATTGGACCATCTCCAAATCATAGTCTAGGCCCAGTCTCCTTAAGGGTTGCTAGAAATTTTCTCTAGAGCTCCATCAAGGATAATGCCTATTGGATTTCTGTGTCTAGTTATGTAGCAGCATCCTAACCCATCCCATTGACTCTTTTAATTAATTAATTAATTGAATGGTGAAAAGGTGGGGGGGCAGAGAGACAGACTCCCATATGTGCACCAACAGGGATCAACCTGGCAAGCCTTCTACAGGGTGATGCTCTGCCCATCTGAGGCCATTGCTCCATTGTTCACTAACTGAGCTATTTCCGGGCCTGAGGCAAGGCCATGGAACCATCCTCAGTGCCTGGGACCAACTTGCTCAAACCATTTGAGCCATGGCTGTGGGAAGGGCAGAAAAAAAGAGAAAGAAGGGGGGTAGGATGAAGAAGCAGATGGTCACTTTTCCTGTGTGCCCTGACTGGGAATCAAAACTGGTTCTTCCATATGCTGTGCTGATGATCTACCACTGAGCCAACCAACCAGGGCCTCCTACTGACTCCTTATTTACTGGTTCACTAGGTAAGACTTGGGTTCCAGCATTGCCCAGATAGCAGGTAGAGTTACCAACATAAGGCTTTGACCACATTTGTTCACCCTTAAGGTCAGGGCTGACTACTGGACTCTCACTAAATGGTCTCTGACTACTATAATACCAGGGTCTAGGCCAAACAAGGAGGGAGGGTGGAGTTGTGGTATTCACCAAGCTCTTTTGCCTATGGGGTTAGGAGAGCTTAACACTGTGATCTTTCCTGTTTCTAGATCTTTTTTCCTGGCGGACAGGCTACAGTTCTTCTCACAGGCACATTCCCCAAAAATTGCCCATTCCCAGAATAGCCAGAACAGACCAAGGTATTTTTCTTCTCAGCCCTCACCCTTGAGTAGTGCCATGAGTTTTAATTCTGTCTTTGGTGGCTGCTAGATTCCAGAGGCAAGTGTGTGAAATATTATTGATCTTTTGTTTAGGGTCTGGCTTCTGTAGTCATGGTTCCTGTTCAAGGTCCAGGGCTTTTTCTGGTGTGCTTTCTGACATAAAGTAAGGAAGCCACTTAGGCTTTGTCAGGGGGCTTTGATAGTTATAAATCTGAACTTGGGTGGCTGAGCTCTGCACACTCCAAACAGCTGGACTGATGCTTATAACCCTGAACAAAGTCTTCCTTTTCCTCCCCTTGAATAAGTTCCTTACTACAAAGGAGTAGAGAGAATAACTCAAATTTTCACAGGAAGTTCTCAGCTTCTCCTATAATGCTTTGCTTTAAATTCCTCCAACAGCAGCTTGCTCCAACAAGCCTGATTTTTCCAAACTCTTATCCAACTGCAATGTGGAAATCTTTGTTGCAAAAGTCTATTAGGTTTTTAACACAAATTCAAAGGTCATTTCTCCTACCAGCAGTTACATTGTCAAAAATATGATTTATATACCACATTACTAAGTATTGTTAAGCATTCATCTACCCAGAGTACCCCAAGGGATACTGTTACAGCTTTGCTATCATAGAAATTCCTAATTCTGGATCTTGCAAACATTTAATTAATTATTGTCCACATCTTGATGGCCACCCTTCTACTATTTCAAGGAATATAAAATTACCCCTTTATCTATTACCTAAAAATGTTTATATTTCTTGTGGTATATGATGTTCACTAAGGCTCCTGATAGGTTGTCCTAAATTTGAATCTACAAGGGACCCTGTCTCAGTAGAAGAAGCAGGCATAATAGAAATCTTTCATCAGCCCTGTAATGAGTTACACTGTGTCCTTGAGAAAGATATGTTCAGGTCCTAACCTTGGATACTTGTGAAATCACCCTGGATTTAAGATGAGCATTAAATCCAATGACCAATGTCCTTATAAGAAAGGAGAGGACTCAGAGTGACAAACAGAGAAGAAGACTATGCAAAGATGGAGGCAAATGTTGGAGCCAGAGAATACCTTGGGCCACTAGAAACTGAAAGAGGCAAGAAAGAGTTCCTGCTTAGAGCTGTCAGAGTGAACATGGCCCTGCTGACACCTCAATTTTGGCTTTTAGCCTCTAGAACATGAGAAAATAAATTCCTATTGTTTTAAAGCATGCATTTTGTGGTTCTTTGTTTCAGCAGCCCTAGGAAACCAATATAAGTCAAAATATTTTTATTTATTATAAGCCCAGATATTTTATTTATTCCCCTGACAAAACATTTATTGAGTACCACCATGCTTCAGGCAAAGAAGGCAGTCAAAGTGTTTGCTCTTAAAGAGGCTACATTCTGATAGTGATGGTGGTGGGAAAGGTAGAAAATAAACCAGTAAATGATAAATAAACAAAATAATTTCTGACGGAGATAAGAACGTTGGGACAGGATGATGTGAGAGAGAATTGAGGTATGTGAAGACTTCTTTAAATTAAGTAGTCAGGGAAGGTCTTTGAGGAGATGACAGACAAACCGAAACCTAAGGAAAAAGAAAGCCAGTGAGGCGAAGCTTGATCAACGGGAGGAGAGTTGCAGGCAAGTGCTGTACCTAGTACCAATGGCCACAGACAGGAGTGACCACGCTGTGTTGAAGGCGGTGGTGCAAGGATGGCAGTCAAGGAGGACGTGGGATAAAATGGAATGAACTCAGAGGATGGTAGGGTCAGATCCTGTGCACCCTTGTAAACCACAGTGAAGAGTTTGGGGTTTATTGTAGATATACATAGAAGCATTTGGAAGTCTTTGAGAAAGAAAACAGTCTGATTGAAACCTTTAAGTGATATCTTCTGCTGCCATGTTGGAATTAATGGAAGGGGTGTGGAGGATTTGTTTGGTGTCAATTTAGCTGAGCCAGAATTCTGTTTTCCAGAATTTCTCTCTCTGCATGGCTCAGGGTTAGCCATCTTCACAAGAAGAATTTTGTATTCTATTTAAAAGGCAGAAAGAAAGAGGTATTCTACTGTTTTTGCTCTTGGAAGGTAGGAGCAGTGTACAAGACCCCATTGCACTGTATTCACATTATTGCAATCGCTGGCTCACCTTGCTTTCCCGGAGCAACATCCAGCCCACAGCTCTTTCAACTTCTGCCAAATTTTCTCTTTTAGTTTTTCTAAACCCAGAGCCAAGAACATATTTAGATCCATGACTAAGGGCATCACCTTCTCCTGTGCGGCACATACTTCCCTCAAAGTTGGAGGCTCAGAGGTGGTGAGAGACTGACAATGATTTTAACCCATTCTTATAAGTTCAAGTTTGTCCTCACAGATTCCAGTTAATTCCCACATTCCCCTCTTCACAGTCACCATCCCTTGCAAGTGCCAGGCCCAGGTTCCTGCTCCACATATGCTGTTTAATCAGCTCCCAAAGTTGTGTAAGGTCAAAGCTGTATAATAAATTCATGTATACACACACACACACGAATTTATTTATATATTTATATATGTATATGTCAATATTTATATATTTATATAAATGTTTATGCATGTTAATATATTTATATAAATATATTTTATATTTCAGATGTGTAATATTTTATATATTTAAATATTATATATTAAACATGTATAATTATGTCTTATATGTATTTGTCTTTTAAGCACGTGTATGTGTGTGTGTATCTATATCTCTGTTTTTGTGGTTACGCATCTCTGATTAAATACCATTGAAGCAGCAGGCAAAAGTAAAAGCACGTAGAGATCCAAAGGTGTCATAAAAATGGAACGAAGTGTACCAATGTAAAATATGTTGTGGGGGTTGTGAAGTCAAGGGCTTCCCAGAATTTAGAACCAATAGGATGTAGATATTAAGAGAGAAAATGAGAGATTTATTATAAAGAATTGGTTTATAATTATGAAAGCTGAGAAGCCCCAAGATCTGTGGTTGGCATGGTGGAGACTCAATAGAGCCATTGGTATAGTTCTAGTCTGAAAGCTGTCAGGTTCTAGATCCAAGAATGCTGATGTTTCAGTTTGAGTCTGAAGGCAGGAAAAAACTCAAGTCTCAGCTAAAATGAGCAGAAAGAGTCCCTTTTTACTCTTGGAAGGATTAGCCTTTCTGTTTTATTAAGGACCTCAACTGATCAGACGAGGCCCACCACATTAGGGAGAACAATCTGCTTTACTTATCCAGAAATACCGTCACAAACACATTTGGAATAATGTTTGACTAGGTGTCTGGGTGCCAGTCAAGTTGACACATAAAATTAACTACCACAGAGGTAAAATTTACAAAATGTATACTGGATGCATGTCAGCTTTGTGTGCAGTTGCACAGGGCCTCACACACTTCTAAGGACTCCACAGTTGGTTTAATGCTCTGTTATTGCTACCTTGAATTTTTGATAATTTTAAAACAAGGAGCCGAGCATTTTTGTTTTGTCTGGGTCCCGCAAATTCCATAGTTGCTCCTGCTTGGATGTAAGGAGTGACGGAAAAGGGGGTTTAAATATTACTTAGGTTTTTGGCTTAAACAACTGGGTGGATGGCAGTGCATTTTGAGGTGGAATATAGGAGAGAAATAAAGAATCTGGATTTGAACATGTTAACTTAGAGCTTCCTAAACATGGTGGTAAGGTATTTGTGATTACTTCCCAGCATTCCTTCCCCTGTCCCTATTTCCTAGTTAGATTCTGTTTCCCAGCTTTGTAGTTAGGATCTGACTGGCTCTAGTTCAAGCCATGTCCTCCCATGGCAGGCTCTGCCTTATATGGGCAAAATAATCAACTAAGAAAGCAGAGTAGTGCTCTTTGCAATTCCCTTTAACACTGGGTTAAGGAATAAGGTGAAGGCTGCCTGTTTGAGGAAAGGCAAAGGTTTCAAATATCAAGCCTAAATCTTTTTCAATCCCAGACCATGTGTATTTGGGAAGAAATCGTTTATTTCCACCAATATCTGTCCTTCCCATTTTTCTATGTAAGAGACTTTCATTTTGTAACTGGTATATCACTTCCTGGTATAGAGACTACATTTCTGAACCTTTTGTGCACCTGTTTTAATGAACTATAAGGACATGTGGGCATGTCCTTCAAGAGAGGGGGTATAATAACATTATTCCTCCATCCTCCTGCCAGCCACCTGAAATTTTAATGTATCAACCAAAATTCCAGTAGTTAGCAACAGAAAAGAATCCTGGTCCTTTGACATCATGAAGCCATGTCAGTTCTGATCTACCAACCCCTGGTCTTTTACAAGAGAGCTAAATATTATCTTACTTCAGATCAGACTGTTATTGACTACTATTTTGGATTTTTGTTACATGCAACCAATGGCAACTCTAAATAATACAATATCCATATAATTAAATCCTTTTCTCTCAAAGGTATCTAAATGATTATCTGCTTGGTACAAACAAGAGTCGAATTAGTAAAATTTCTTTTCTTATTTGGGCTTGTGTAATATAGTCTACATACACACCAGAAACCTTAACCCACATTTTGCTTTGTCTTTAAAGTCCTAAAAGAAATATAGAGGCTTTACTAGGATCCATTATTAAGGGCACCACTGCTTTCTCTAGGGAAGCGACACTTTATCCACATTTTCCTGGCACCAGCTCACATTTCATAAACCCGAGTTTAAAATTAGCCCAAATCATTAACCAACACAGCAAAATTCTTTTTAAATTACATAATAAAAGCTGCCTTCTGAAGCACTGAAAAAAAAGTGAGTTTACATGTAATCTCAGATAAGGTGACCAAATATCCAAAATTGGCTATGACAGTCCCAACTCCCAATTGCTGGCTGCTCTGGTTTCTGTCTCAGCACACATCCTGTGGTTCGAGCCAGATGTCATCCAGCTTAAGGAAAGGAACTCCTGCCTCTGCCCAGGAAAGCCCTGAAATCACTGAAAATTGTAGGAGAAACTACACAAAAGTATAAATGGCAAAAAACTAAACTGTGGTTACAACTTAAATTAACATTTTTGTTCTCTGTTTGACAGTGTTTGGAAGCCTTTGTCGACAAATACTGTCCAGTTTGGTGTCTTCCAACTGCACAGCATAATCCATTTCTAAGGCAGGATCAGTCTTTTTAAAAAGTGGTGTTGGCCGCAATAGGCTAGAACTGCCAGGATGCTTTGGACATACTAAGCATGAGCATTTTTTAAAAAAATTTCTGTTTGTTTTGTGTGTGAGTCTTTGCTGCAAGATTATCAAAAGAAGTTTAGACACCACTATACGTTAGTCATTTGAGTACACTCATCTGTTTGTTTTTAAAAAATAATACAATAATATTAATTTTTTAAAAAATGTTTAACATATATTTGACATATATAACATTAACAGTACTCGTGAATTCATTGCTTTGTTGGGTGAGGTTTTTCCCTTCAAGCCCCATTTTCATCCAAGTTTTCCAAGGCCTTTCTAGTGATTTTACAGGTGCCCGAGACTGTTGGATGGGCGGTTGTCTACAGGGACCGGTCGATGGATAGTTTACCTTTGAAGTTCACTAGACAGAGGGTGATTAAAGACTAAATTGAAGTTAGCCAGTTGGACAAAGGAAACAAGGGCATTCCAGAGAGAAGGACCAGTGTGTGTTAAATGAAAGAAAAAAAACAGTTGAGTTTTGGGGTTCACAATATCTTAGATGTAATTCTGATATCCAAAAAGTTTTAAGAGCTGAACACTGTTTCTAACCCTTTAGGCAGGAAAACTTGACTCAGTTGGAACTCATGAGTGGGCTATTTGTCAGGTCTCCCTCAAGAAGCAGATGGCATTCTCATATTGGAATCATCTGAAGAGGGTTTAATAAAGAGACCCCTTACAAAAGTGCAGGTGGAACGCCGGCACATGGGGTAGGAATGTGATAGTGGGATAGCAGAGACAAAGAGACAAGAGGAGAAAAGTGGTTCTTGGAAACCAGAAGGAAAGAGCCATGGGAAAAGACTGCCTACAAAGCAGCTGCCTACAGATGACTGTCCTTCAGGAGAGGGAGACACCAAAAGAGATACCATTCTCTTGATTTTTTGAATTATATATTTTTTTAAGAAGTTCCCCCTTGGCCTACCTGATCAGAAGCCTAGAGGCAATGCACTGTAGAGCTGAAGCCCAGATAGGTCAGTTTCTCCGCTCGAAGCAGGTGTGTGTGGGGTGTAAGTAATAGATCTGGAGGAGTGAAAGGAAGTGGCTCAGAGGCAAAACCAGACCTGGACTGACTGAGACTATTTGCAACCTTATGACAATGTAAATATTCTGGGTTTGCTGAAAAATATTTACATGTTTGAGGAAGAGTGGATGCCTGAGACCCTCTGGGGCATTGTGTAATATATATATATATATATATATATATATATATATATGCATGGGATTACTTGTTGAAAATCTAAAAAGTTTTGAATTCTAAAATATCTCTGGCTTACAGGATTTCTGCTTTGAAACTATAAGCCTGCAAATAGTAAACTGAAGACATTTTTCATATGGCTTGAATAGTTTTCCTATGTGGAACTAAGCAGGGGTTAAAAGGCAGGAAAGGATGCTAGAAAAGTGGACTGGGGCCATGGAAGAATAGGGCTTTCTTACCAGGCCAAGGAAGAGGCTTTGATTCTAGGTTGTAGATGGGGGCGGGGATCTATAGTCAAGACTTTCAAAGGGGAAACTTGAATGAAACATGGAAGAAGCAGGGGAAGTATGCAGGTGGGGGGTGGGCAAGAGGAAGACACTGATCACTATTTCAGATGTCATCTTCACTATTGTTTTGTAACTTGCATAACAAAGCTTTTGCCAGCACTGGAGATGTATTTTAGTGTCAGTCAACCAAAAGAGATACCATTCTCTTGCTTTTTAAATTATATATATTTTTAAGAAGCTCAAACAGGAACTCACAGGTGTTAAGTAACTGTAGTTATTGAGCAGTCAGTGATAGAACCTAGACTGATCATCTAACTCTGTGCCATACTGTTTTGATCATACCACTTGCCATCCAATCCATCTGAAATGTGTGTTGGGCCACATAAATACATATTTAAGTTTTTAAAAGTAATATATAATTTTAAAAGATCAGTGTATTAAGTATTGACTTATAAGTCTTTGGGAGGTATCATTTTTTCCTATTTAGGTTTTAATAAAAATAAATTTTCAAAATTTATATTGTTAGCAAAATAAATGTCTAGTTTAGCTAGCACGGTGATTAATAAATAATTATAGAATAACTGGTGCATAAAATTGTGTATGATGTATCTCTCTCATGACTCAGTTTGTCAAACTTATACACAGCTTGTTTATAATTGATTATTTCTTAATCTTTCTCCAATTGTTTAATGGTTTCCATATGATTCCTTGTGCTTTAACTCATGTGCACTTGGTGAATCTTATCTACCACAAGTAAGTGGAAGTCTATAAAGTAAAAATTTATCTCCTTTCTACCACAACCCCCCCCCCCCAATCCAGCACATTCTCCAGAGGTAACCACTCTTAGAATGTTTGTATGTATTCTCTCAGATTTTTCTATTTGTATTTAAACATGCCTGTATGTTATAAACAAAGGAAAACAAATGTTTCATATGTCATCCTATAAAAATTGCATAATACTATGAAAGCATGGTGGAGCTTGTCTTTTTCACTTAATGTTACGTATGTCTTTATTTGATTGACATTATTCTTTTTAATGATTGCTTTCTGTTCTAGTGCATGAATGTTTTTTAGTCATTCTCCTACTGATGGGTAAATCAGTCATTTTTGAGGGTTTAGTATGACAAATAGTCTTTCAGATTAACATCCCGGTACTAGTGAATAGTTATACTTAACTTAGTTATACTATACTTTGGTTCACTGGTCTCAGCTTCTGAAGCAAGGTCACCCTGGAGACTACTCTTACAATTCTCTTTGGTGTTTACATCATCACATCTTTCACCCTAAAAATATCTAAGAGGCACAGACTCTCCGGGTTAAAGAAGTGGAAGTTGCTCGAAGTTAAAAGTGGTGTTTCTATATGAAAGATGTGACGTGCTGAACAGTTCTGACATTTAGAATACTGTCTAATTCCTTCCCTCTACCTCCACTTCAAAAATGTCCTACCCTGAGAGGAATAGTGTGGAGGTTAGGGATGTGGATGCTGGAGCCACACAGTATACCCCAGATTTTGTTGTTTGTTAGCTGAGGGGCTTGAGCAAATGACTTAACCTCCCTGTGCCTCCCTTTTTTCATCTATTAAAATGGGGAGGGTGGTGATGATGATAGTATAACATACCCTTTAGGGCTGTTAAGAAAATCAAAGATTAATATTTGTAAAGCACCCACAGGGTCTGGCACATAATGAGCGCTATAGAGTTGTTTGCTAAATAAAATAGTAATACAATGTTATTGGTACTGTCCTTGTTCTTCTTAGTCTTCTGCAGCAGTAGCTATTCAGGATACTTTTTCAAAGCTCTAACAGCTGAAGCTGCCCAGACTATTCTGTGAAAAATTTCACTTCTCCTTCTCATGACCCCCCTCACTGTGGAGGTTTCTCTATTCAGTGTGCACAGAAGCCCAGTATTTTATTGGTCTGTTCTGGATGTCTAAATTTGTAATGAGAAATGATATTTAGGTTAAAAGGGAAATAGACAAATATTGAGTGTCTGTTTTTGAGATAGTTGTCAGCACATTCTCTGTGTTAAATAAAATATTCTAACAAGAAGAGATTTTAAAAAACACACCATAGAAGGCCCTGGCCTGTTGGCTCAGTGGTAGAGCGTCGGCTGGTGTGTAGATGTCCTGGGTTCGATTCCTGGTCAGGGCACACAAGAGAAGTGCCCATCTGCTTCTCCCCCTCTTCCCCTTTTGTTTCTCTCTCTCTTCCCCTCCTGCATCTATGGCTTGATTGGAGCAAGTTGCCCCTGGGCACTGAGGATGGCTTCATGGTATCTGCCTCAGGCACTAAAAAGAGTTTGGTTGCTGAGCAATGGAGCAACACCCCACATGGGCAGAGTATTGCCCCTTAGTGGGCTTGCCGAGTGGATCACAGTCTGTCTCTACGTCCCCTCCTCTCACTGAATTAAAAAAAACCCCACAAAACACCATAAAAATAATTGAGTCAGTTTCAGAAACATAAGTACAGTAAAACATTTCTGAATTCTTCAGAAATTTGTGACTTTCTGAGCACAAGAAAATGATATGAAAGTGATTGACAATATCTTTTTATACCTCATTTTCAAATTGTGAAGTATGTTATAAAAATATAGCCAATTTTTAGTTGTACAAGAGCTGACTAGCCAGATATGAGATTTTACAGGTCTGTTGTGACTCTTCTGCACCCTACCCCTAATATTTCTTGCCTTTTGATCAATTACAAAGCATGGGTATTCAGGTATGAAACTGGTTTCTCTTAATATGTTAGACTTCCGAGGCAAGCTATATAGTTCTTCACTTTTTCTTTAGTAGGAAGATACAGAAGTAAAGGGCACCTTGTCTGGGCCCTCTGTATTCTCTGGAGTGGTATGGCTGTTGCTCTGGGTTGAATACTTTGACCAGGTAGCTTCACGTTCTTGTCTCTAGTATCATAATTTAGTTTCGTGACAAAGTTGAATGTCTTATGTCCTCATATTATCACTAACAGAATTTGGGGGATTGATACCAGCTTTCAACCCCAGCTTCAGGGTAGAATTATACTTGTGAGACTCTGAGGGGGATTTTTGATGCTAAAAGAGGTAGAAAAAAGAAGCACGCTGTGAGCAGCCACTGAAGTGTCTGCCAGTGGTGAGAGTTGGCTTTCAAACTTTCTGACTTGGATTAGAAGAGTAGGAATAAAACTACAGCAGATACAAACAATAACCAATTTATAGTTGAGTATTTTATGTGTTTATTTATTTTATTACTCTTCTTGTTGCAGAAAATTAAACAGTTATGTGGTTCCTCTTCCGGGAGTGACAGGAAAAGTTGGATCTCTGCTTTTTCTTCTCTCTCTTTAGCCAGTGTAGGTCTGTGTTTAACTCTGAAATAATTTCTTTTCAAACTCGAATTGCTTGGGAAACTACACTCTTTGCTCTCTAACTTGACCCCATTTCCTGATGAATTGTCTTTCCATTTCTTCACTAAGTCTTCAAGGTTTTTACATAATGCAATTCTCTCTGCTAAATAGCTTTGGGCATATCTACTTATAATAACATAGATAATCATAAAACTTTAGAGTTTAAGAAAATTTAGGGACCCTTTAATCCAATCCTTTTATTTTACAGTTAAAGAAATTGAGTTTCCAAAAGGGTAAAAAACTTGTTCAATGTCATCCAGCTAATTTGTAAACTGGGTGGAATTTTCCCAAGCTAATTTCTTGACTTGAGTAGAATTACACTAAAACCATTTTAAAGGGTACATATATTTTCATCTTGATTTTTTTGAACTATCATTTAAATAAAATTAACAGAATCAAATTTATAAAATCATGATTCTTAATCCCCAAAAAACATTGTGATGTGAGAATAATTGAATGAAGTTTGAAATTAACATGCTTTATAATAAATTATTTATTATAACTATGGTCTTGATGTAGTAGTTATTTGAGGGGTGTCTAGATTAGTCTACAAAGATTGCTTTATTTTACCTAATGATCTTTATTTTGTCAGGGGAGGGAGTTATGGGAAAATAGACCAACACAAATAAAGAGAAATAATGTCAACATGAGAATCAGTTTAGGCTCAATAATCGATTTTCATACTGTTAACATAATATCACACTTTGTGCTCACAGGATCACAACTCTAGTTTGGCAATCTAAAGACCAGAGAAGAAATTATAAATTATCTTTGTGTCCAGAACTTGCAACTAGTTAGAATCAAAGATAAAAATTATGCAGCTTCCCTTTGCTCTCTCTGTTATCCATTTATTCCAATTAGTGAGTGTTTCTAGGTGGCCACTAATAACTCATAGAGTCTTTAAAGAACCGTTCTTCTTGACTGCTCTATGTCTCTCTGTGCAAGACAGTGTATCTCACAATCAGGCCACTACTGACATTTGTAAGCTTGAAGTAAATGTGCAAACGGATGTCTCCAATCTCGACTCTAATGGACCACACATTTTTCTGTCTATACTAACCTCAAATAACTTGTGCATAAGTATGCAGACTCCACCTTGTATATCTAAACCCTGTTCATAATCTCAGACACAAATTCCACAGTCTCCTTTTGACCATACTTTGGGCAAAACAGTCTGTCCTTAAGAGGACAGAGAGGAGCAAAAACCCAGGCAGGCACTGGAAGCAGGTTTAGGGCTTTACGATCACAGAATTCCAGATTTCCTGGGTAGAGAGAGCTTAACCTAAAAAAGGGAGAGAAGGTTATAGGTGGGCAAATCCCAAGAGGTTGGTTGCTCTGTGAGGAAGAGAGCCCGAGGAGGTCCAGAATAGGCACCTGTAAAGTATAAGATCCAGGAAAGAAGTCCTAGTAGATTGGATCAAAAGCACTACTGCCAACAAGAAGACGCTGGGACAGAACCTTCCTACAGGATTGTCTTTTGGGTTGGATCTGTACAAGGAATGAAAACAAAAGTGTTTGATGGCCAAAAGGAAGCTGCCTTAAATAAGTCATTTTTTTAACAGAAAAAATTTCAGATATGTTTTTAAAAAGCATCTAAAACAATAAGACTATTCAAAAGTATGTCATAGCAAAACTGGAATCTTCAAACTCATATAATAAAGATAGAATAAGACCACAGAGACAAGTCCAAGGTCAAACTACAAGTTAGGAATAGAGCTCAGACAACAACTGGAAATTTGGGGCTTCCAAGTTCTCAAAACTATATTCTGTTGTTGTTGTTTGTTTATTTGTTTTTTGCATAATCTGGTGCTGAATCCCTTGATGTACAACTTTAAACAACATGAAAGAAGGATGGCCAGAGGATAGCTCTTTTACTATAAGTATACCTTTTTAATGATGTGACAGAACAGAATGTCAAATACCAGCTCTTTCTACAGAAAATCAAAGAGCAGTCAGCAGACTGTGTGTGTGGGTTGGGGGGGGGGCAGCATCGGGTAAAGAAAGAGAAAGAACACACTATAATGGAGGGGCAAGAGTCCTGATGGTGATGCTGAGCAGCAGCGAAGCTTTATCTTGTGATGCAAAATCAGGAAGCAAATGTTGTCAGTATAGGGCAATTCACTTGGAGAAGTTGGTCCAATAAGAAAAGGTAGAAATAAAGAAGGGAGCTTAGGGATTCTGAATTACCCCCTCACTTGCATTTACCTCCACTTCGGGACTATATATCAACTTTTACCATACCCTCTTACACTGTCAGCAATGTTTGTTTTAAAAATAAAAGGCAGGAAATAAAATGTACTGTAAGTATGATTTAAGCATTGATTGTTTTAAAACAATTAATTTTTGTGACCCACTAAAAAAAGAATTAGTCTGGAGTGTAGACTTTGTATTCCAGTCTTAGCTTTGCAGCAAGCTGTTTAGCCTGTGTAGTTCTGTTTCCCCAAAGGTAAACTGAAAATAAGAAAGCTAGTTCTTAATATTTGTGACAGCAAAAATATGAGGGGAAAAGGTCGATGCCAACAACAGGAAAATAAATTATGAAATATTTATATGCTACAATATTGTCAATATTAAAAATTATAGTTTAAAACCTTTTTAGCAATATACTAAAAATTCATAGCATGATGTTCAGTGAAAAGACATGATTTGGAAACTATATATTGTTATGCTAATATAAAATATAGTATTATGAAATGCTGAAACAAATACATCAGAATATTAATTTTATTATCTCTCAGTGGTAATTATAGACAGTTTTAATTTTCATAGTATTTTAAATGTTTTCCAAATTATGTTTAGTAAACATATACAAATTTACCATCAGGAAAGATGTTATTTTTAATGGAAACAATGTGTCCTAGCCTAATTCATTTGGATGTTGTGAGGAAAATGAAATAATATAAGCTTAAAAAACTGGATTCTGACAAACATGTGCTGAATAATCCAAGTATTTTTGTTAAAGGAAAATTTTGATGTATGTCTCCATGTACAACTTCATAGTAAATGGATGTGCTGGAAGTAATTGTCTCAGTCATTTGAGGAGCACGCCATGACCTCTTTAGGATGATTTCTATGGGCTGGTTCTGGTGTCAAAGAAATACAGTAGTTATATCGATTTTGATCATTATACAGCAACTTTATCTAGTCATCAGGATGTTTGGCCAGCTCTGAAGGAAAGTCTTTGTGGCTGACGTGGGGCCTCAGGTAAGGGTGGGAAGTGTGTAGACACACTTTTCTGTGGCTTCAATTTCAGCTCCTTTTTTCAACAGGAAGTGGCCATTCTCCCATGTTATTTTTTATGGAAGTTGCTAAGTGGGAGAGTTAAGACTCTTGGAAAATAAAAGCAGGCCACATGGCATGTAGGGCTGGTGGTGGAGCTGGTGCCAGAATTAGCTTGGCATCCTGATAAGGTAAGGTGAGGTGAGGTTAGGTAAGGTGAGGTGAGGTGAGGTGAGGTGAGGTGAGGTGAGGTGGGGTGAGGTGGGGTGAGGTGGGGTGAGGTGGGGTGAGGTAACGTGAGATGAGGTGAGGTAAGGCACTACTTTAGGCACTACTGTGTCAAGTACTTGATAGTCATGATCTCAATCTTCTGATATGAGGCAAGTAATTTCTTCTTTTTTCTCCTCCTCCTCTTCCTTTTTCTTTTAAACTGGAGAAACTGAAGCTCAGAGAGACAAAACAAAAACAGAAACACCTTTGCCCAAAATCACAAAGCTAGTAAATGCTGGAGCTGGAGTTTGAATTTCGATTTTACTGACCTTGAAATATTTGCTTTCTACAATAGAATCCAATGAGTCCCAGAATTGTTTGACACCAGATTTACTCAAAGAGAATTTTGGAAATACAAATTTTTAAATCCCATTCCTTAGAAATTCTGAAGTAGGTCAGGAATGCAACCAAAGAAACTTACCTTTAAAAGCCTCCTTGATTTGTGGTCAGGAAAGTTCTAAGACCACTGTTCCATTCCACGCTGGGGCTCCTGTGTGAACAACGATGCTGTCTTGTATGGACTGGAAGAGGCCACCCAGGGAGCCAGCGAACCAGTGATGCTGGAGCAGCTTCTATGAACTTCACAAGCTGCACACATCTCCCCAATCCTTGGTCCCTGTTGATTCATCGGCCTCATCTGTCTCTTTCACAAAGTCAGAATAAGCGAAAGTTAGTCAATCAGGAAAGGTGCTGAAACAAAACATATAAATGTAGCAAGGCAGAGGACATTTTTTTAGAACACCTCAGGGACAATTGCCTTTATAGTTGCAAAAAAACTTCTTGGAGGAGTAAATAGAGAAGGGGACTAGCACCCTAGAAAGCTTAATTCAATAACAATAGATGGTCATTAAATTGCTTCTAAGGAAGGTAGGTCTTACAGATGTTTGTTTTTTTATTAGCTGAGAGGATTTTCAGGTTTGAGGCCAAAGCCTGTGGTTTAGGATCACAGAGGAGTAGCTGAATGTTTACCAGCGTTCTCCTCAAGACTTCTTCTCCAGGCTGAAGCAAATATCCCTCTAAGTAAATATTTAACAACTCTATTAAAATATTGGTTTGAAGATGCACAAAATCATTGACCTGACTCATGCATCTTTATTTTGTGTTCCTGTCCTGTCTCTCACACCACCTGCATATCACCTGCTTTCCACCAGGTCTTTGCACATCTAGTCCCATTGCTGGGGATACTCTTCTGCACTCTCTCACCCTCTTTCCCTTCACCTATATTATTCCTATTAGTCTTGCAGGTCTCCATTTAACCATCTCTTTTTTGCGAGGCTTCCCCAACAAAGAGGTTAGAGACTCTTACTGTGTGTTCCAACAACTCTTGTACATCACTCACCACAGTTCATTGTCATTACATATTTCATTGCCTGTTTCTTCCTCAACTGTGAGCTCCACGAAGACAGAGACCTTCTTTTGTCTTGTCCACCACTGTCTCCTCATAGCTTCCCCAATGATCATTGCATATGTACTGAGCATTGATTGAATGACCCAAGAATCTAAAGGTATGTGCAGTGAGCACCTTCCTTTGATGGGTCAAAGGCTGGGTCTGGAACTGTTATCCATTCACAGGATCTCCAGTGGTTAGAACATGTAACTTTACCCAAGCTCAGTCATTTAAATCATGGCGCCAAGAATCCCGAGATGAGAATCAGGAGGACAGGGTTTACACAAGCATGTGACCTTTGGCCAGTTGCTTAACCTCTATCTGTCTCAGAGCATCTCTGAGTACCAAAGGAAAATATAAGAAAGAACTTTGAAAACAGTCCAGATGTGAGCCCACAGTCATGGAGATGTAGAAGAGATGGGGTCATCTCTAAAAGGCCATGGTAGGACAAAGGGGCCACATTCTGGTTCCCATTTTTCCCACCTCGAGCCATCTGTCTGGTTGAATCTGTTCAGTGAGTACTGTGGAGCCCTCATCAATCCCCACTCACCACCCCCATTATCTGGTTGATTAATACAGTTTGTGTTATTTCAAGGGAAAGAGGAGGAAGAGAGAGAACAAAGTGGTAGCCTTTGCTGTTGTAAGAATGCTGTGGATCTGTCAAAAACACTTTCCAGATTCTTCATTCTCTAGGGGATAATATTTCTGCTGGTATTTTGAGATCTCAAAATTAAATACCTGTACCTGAACTTCAATCTCCAAGGTGACAGTGCTAGAAATCGCCCTTGGTTTCTTAATATGAGAGGGTTAAGTAACAGTTGCCTTAATGAAGTACCATATGGATAACATTTTAGGACAGGCGGTCAAATGGTGGTAAGAAAAAAAAAATAACTACAAAAACAAGTAAAAGCATTTTACATTTTATGCATGTACCAAATCATTATTTGTACACCTTAAATTTATACTATGTTTTATGTCAGTTCTGTATCTATAAAGCTAAAGAATTAGAAGTAGGGTTGCCAGATTTAGCAAATAAAAATATTTAGAACATAATTTCCCCCACAAATTATTCCTTGTTTATCTGAAATCCAAATTTAACTTAGATATTTTATCAAAATACCTTTAATGAAAGGCCTCTCTTTTTTCCTTAGTTTTCTTTAATTATTACATAGTGAACAAATAAAATGTTCTGAAGAAATATTTGTTCTGTAGTATCATTGCTTAAATGAATTGATTATCACTTAATGTCTCTAAAATTATACTTCCCTTCCAAATAACCATTGTTTACCACTCATCTTTTTATATAGATTAGGATTTAATGTACTCCTTCAATTATTTACGTATTTCTGGACTCTTTTCTGTTTTAATCCTAAATCAATATAAAATTTTATCATTATGTTCCTTTTATTGCATTATAGCTCAATACCATGAATTACAATGTTTTATTTGAAAAGAAATAAAAGAAATCACCTCTTTTCACAGTGGAAAATCTTGGGTACTGATTTTATTTATTCTGCTCAGCACTCAATGGGGTTGTTTTTTATATTATATTATTTTAATTGGAAATTACAAAGGTATAAAAAAGTAGAACGAATATTATTTTGAACCTCCATGTATCATTAGCCAGCTTTACTAGTTATCTTCTCATGGCCAAGACTGTGTTATCCTTAGCTCTACCTGTTCCTCCTTCCCACCACCATCTGACTTATTTTAGAGCAAATCCCAGCCATCAAGTCATTTCAATGGTAAATTTCAATGCATATCTCTAAAGTATAAAAGGTATCTTATTTTATTTTTAGGCAAGATGAAGGGAGATAACAAGGCATACTCTTGTGTGTGCCTCAAGTCGGATCCATCCGGCAACCCCATCTGGTGCCAATGCTCGAGTACTAAGTTATTTTTAGTGCCTGAGGCCATGCTCAAACCAATGGAGCCACTGGCTGTGGGAGGGGAAGATGGAGAGAAGGGGGAGAGGGAGGGAGAAAGAAGCAGATGGTTGATTTTCTTATGTTTCCTAACTGGGAATCAAACCTAGGACATCCATATGCCAGGCCAACGCTCTATCCACTGAGCCATTTACCAGCGCCCAGACTTTATAAAAATATTCACAATTCTATAATCCCACCTAAAAATGAACATTTCTTTAATATTATCAGATATCTAATGAGAGTTAAAATTTCCTTATAATTTTTATAACTAGTTTTTAAAGTCTTTTTGTTGTAATTTGTTAATAGAGTTCTCCCTCCCTTCCTCCTTTTCCCCTTTGTAAGCTATTTATTGAAGAAACTAGGTTGTCCAGTTGAGTCTTCTACACTCTAGATTTTAAAAATTGTATCCCCATAGTATCATCTACTATGACTTTCTGTCCCTAAATTTTCTATAAACCTGTAGTTGGATCTAGAGATTTAGTCTAATTCTAGTTAAAATTTTTTTGCAAGAATACTCCATAGGTGGTGGTATGTATTTCTGTCAGGAGTCATATAATACCTAGTTGTCTCTCCTTTTATGCTATCAGCAGCTACTGATTATCATTGCCTAGATCCATTATTTGATTAGAAATACATGAAATGGGGTCTGATCTGTGGTGGAGCAGTGGGTAAAGTCTCAACCTGGAATGCTGAGATTGCTGGTTCTTGCCTGGTCAAGGCACATATGGGAATTGATGCTTCCTGCTTCTCACTCCTCTCTCTCTCCCCTCTCTAAGATGAATAAGTAAAATCTTAAAAATATATATGTGAAATGGTATTAGTCTTATTATATCATTCTTTTTCTATTTAATTTTCAGAGATATCTCCCTCATCAACTATTTTGTTATCCTGAAGTGTATTTCATGTGAGAAAGTATCACACTGGTCAGTCCCCTGGAAAACACTCTGAGACAGAGACCACATGTCTGAAAAGACAGACCTCTAGGTAACAACACTTATAAGAGAGTGAAGGAAGCAGAACTAGGTCAGAGAGAGTTGGACTGCTTAAATGTCGTCAACCTTAATTCAGAAATATAGTTAGAAACTGAAAAGGAATTTTTTTTTTTTTGTATTTCATTAATACCAGTTTTCAATTCTAAATTTACTTAGGAGCTACAATGTGGCAAGAACTGTGCTACATTGATCTTTTGCTGGCCTTCTGGCTCATATTTTGATCATTGGCAAGGTAGTTTAACCCATTCCGTGAGTAACAAGAAGGGTCTGACTGCAATGCTGTTCTTTTACATTAACCCTTATTTGACTGATGGGGTATTTCAGAAGGTCAGAGAAGATATAGCTAGGCTGCAAAGCTCAAGATATGATTCCTGCATTGTCAGGACAGCGTGCATAGAATATTTGTAAGTTAATTTTATGTGAGAAGACAGGTTATAGGATAAGTGGATAATATTCAGATCAAGCTGTCCTGTTGCTACCGGCAGATACAGCTCTGGGACAAAGGAAAGAATTCAAGGAAGTGCTGCATAGGTCAGAAGACTCACCAGCTGTTTTCATTCCATTAAATAATAGAACAAATGCACATGTACCAAAGCTGAAGCCAGATTACCTTGAAAAGAATTTCCTGGGAGAGTGAGAGTCTTAATGTAGAAGACAGTTAATAGCTTTCTGTAGAATTTGGGAAGGTTCACATGGATACGGACCATAGATTCTTATCAGGCGATGGGTTCAATAGCTAATAGCTTCTCATTGTGCTTTCCAGCCCTAGGAGCCAGTAATTTAGTATACTTAAGTAGAGATCTCCCTGACATTTTTGCATTGAATATCAGTATAAGTAGGTAATAGCCTATCTATATAACTTGCTAACATGTCATTTAGGCCGCCTGAGGGCTGCTGTAAATTGCTCTGCCACCTCTTTAAGTGAATATACAAATGCTAAGCTTCAGTGATAAGATCATCCTGTGTTTTATTTTATTATTATTCCTCCCCTCTGGTGCTGAGAAATGAATTGTTTATGAGAGGAAAGGGAGGATTACCTTAATAATTTGTAACCAGATATACCACATAGCAAATGTGAACTTCTCATTTTCCTATTTTAGCCATCTTGTATCCCATGAAGAACAATTACATCTCATAACATAGGAAAGGGCAGTAGTAGCCCTTAAATGCAAAATGCCTAAAGGAATTAGGTGTGAGTGAGAATAAAACAATGAGATAAACTTGTGATTGGTGACTATCTTACCATTTTTTCTAAAGACCTAAGCAACAGACAACTAATAATGATATTAACACAAGGCTTACTGTTTTAAACACTTTACTAATAGTAACTTAACGCTTACAACAGCTCCATTTTATGGATGAGGGCACTGAAACACAAGGGTTAAATTAGTGGTTCTTAACCTTTTTTTGAGGTACGGAACCCACCAGTTTCATATGCACATTCACCGAACCCTTCTTTAGTGATAAATAAAATATGATTTTTTTTCCAAGTTCAAGACATAGGTATATGTTTTTTAACTGGTGAACAAAATGAGCCGTGCATGAACATGACCTTGGTCAAAGAACAAAGCCAACAAAGTGCATGAACTCACAACGAAGTACAGTATTACTTTATTCTGGCCTCCGTGGCAGAGGCTTCTCCGAACCCCTGAGACCGACTCATCGAACACCTAGGGTTCGATAGAACCCAGGTTAAGAACCACTGGGTTAAATGATTAGCCCATAGTCATACATGGAGGACCAGATAGTATCTAAACTTTCTTTAATAAAACTTCTTGACTGTATTTGAGTTTGCTCAATTCTGTGTTTCTAGGGAAGACTAAATCCCTTTTTGAAAAAACAGCGTTCAGTCCAATTTAAAATTAGGAAGAATCTTTGGCTCAATCTCTTAGTCTCTAAAAATTCCTCAGAACCTTTCCTTGGATAATTAGTGTGAATAATGTCAATTATATCTAAGTGGACAAATTTAATTGCTACAGAAGACCAATTGATTTTTTAAATTATCATTGATTGCTCAGTGGTTATTTCAGTGTAAAGATTGGTACATTCTGAATCTTTAATTTAATTAGTTTATTATGTAATTCAAAGGTTGGCGACAAAGTAAGGGAGGTGAATTTCCTCCCTGCTCCATTTTCTTCTCAATGAAAAGTGAACATCATGGAAGCCCGAGACAAGCAACAATTAACATTAAATTATGTGTAGGTATTTTGAAGACCTTCTTTTTTTGTTGTTTTAGCAAATTTATTAGAAGCAGTAATTCCTGAGTTTTCCAAATGCTGAGTATAGAGCTTGCCATGTTACCTGGGGTACCAGGATGCTGATATTTTTAATCCTTAAATGAAACTCATAATGTAGTCCTTTAAGACCTCAAAGATTATTGAAAATTGATGTGAATTTACAACTGGATTCTACTCTTTCATCTACCCTAATCCCTACTTCTTTCTTTAATACCAACTGGTTGAATGATTTGTATATTTTTGTCTCCATTTTCTCATCTTTAAAATAAAGATAATTCTATTTGTCTTACCTATCACACAAGCCAAGTCTATGATAGTACATTTTAAAACATTAAGTGTGTATAAATTCAACTATGATTAATATTTAGAGATAATCCTGATACATTATTTTGCTAAAAATATATACCAGTTATCTATTGCTACATAAGAAGCTACTCCAAAATTTCATGACTTAAAACAACCATTTATTATTTCTGATAAGCCTACAAATCCTCTGGGTGAGTTCTGCTGGTTTGTGCCTGGTCGCTTCTTAGTTGGGCTTGCTTATGCAGCTGGTGTCAGCTAGCATGTCAACTGTGGCCTGGCTGGTCTAGGATGACCACAGCTGGGATGGTTCGACTCTCTTCCACGTGGCCTCTTATTCTTCAGCAGGTAGGCCTGAGCAGTTCTTATAGCAAAGGAAGAGGAGCACAAGTACAAATAAGCATGCATAGTACCGCTTGAGGCATCCGCTAAGTACGGCACCCTAGTGTATCTAGCACAATGCAGAGACCAATGCAAGTTGCAAAACAGACTGGTTCAAGGGATGGGGGTGTGGAAAAAATAGATGCCACATCCTGATTGGTGGAGATGTATATATATGTTGTAAGGGGTGGGGGAGGGGAGAAACTGATGCCATTTCTGCAATTGATCTATCACATTGAGTTACTGTACTTATATTCAAATAAAACTCTTGATTTTCACTGAAGCAGTGGTTTTTATCATTTTCAATTTTTATGGCACTTTGTTATATAACTTTTTTAAAAAATTTCTTTTTATTTATTCATTTTAGAGAGGAGACACAGAGAGAGAGAGAGAGAGAGAGAGAGAAAGGGGGGAGGAGCTGGAAGCGTCAACTCCCATATGTGTCTTGACCAGACCAGTGCAGGGTTTTGAACTGGCGACCTCAGTGTTCCCAGGTCGATGCTTTATCCACTGGGCTACCACAGGTCAGGCCTGTTATATAACTTTTTTAAAAAATAAAGGTACTATTTATATCCATGACTTGCTGCTTATACATAAACCTAAAGTGAGACATTTGAATATATTTAAAATTATTGTGACCAGCTTTTACCTGAAAAGTCTATTAGCTATATTTGTATTTTTTAACTCACATTTGCTATAATAGCAAAGGAAATGACATAACAGGTGATTTAGAGTAATTGTTAGAATTCTGTGTTTTGTACTTCTGGATTCTCTGTTGCACTGAAATCATTAGTGCGTTTGATTACTGGTTTTATAAGCAGACAGAGCAAATGAACAATTGAGACAACATAAATGGAACATTCAGGTCTCTAGCCCTGACCTTGAAAAAGAAGAGAGGTTTTGGTTTTGTTTTATTTTGTTTATTCTAGAATGAGCCCAAATACAGTGTGTTCGTAAAGTCATGGTGCACTTTTGCCTACATTGATTAAACATCTACTCTGAACGTGTGTTAAATTTATCCCACTTGGATTTAGTTAGGCATTTGGTTGCATGATGCCAAACATCTGGAGGTTTTTTCTTAACAGTGTGAACTATACATCTGTGGAGAGGAATGCTCTGGTTTTGGCATTTAGTTGGCATTATTATATATGATCTTCAACCAGAGACACCACACCACTGGGGCAACTCCAGAAATTTGGGTCAAAAGGATGTATTTCTGATTAAGTTAATTGCACCCACAGTAAATATAACTTAACCAGAATTACACACAGACTCTTGTCGATATATTATAGATTCTAACATTCTCTTTCTCTATGTTGACATCATGTTCAGGAGCATTTGATATATATTACCAGAATACTTTCTAGATGACTATTGTAATTTAATGTTATATTTGGCAAACACAACCTGAAATACAGTAGCTAATAGTACAGGCTCATTTTATTTGCATAACATTGTTAACCATTTTCATGTAGCACTTAACAAATGTGTCAGACTGTTACAATCTATTTAATGACTTAATGAATGAGACACATTGTCTTAAGTCTAATTATACCCTTTGCACCTCTGGAATTAAGGTCATGTCAGCATTTCTATTTTATAAGTGCCTGGGTTTAGCGTTTTTTAACTGAGCTATAAAAATTGGCTTCCAAATCAAACCTCAGAAATAAAGGTCACTGCCTGGGGCACCACTGCCAAATTTAGTGTATATAATTTTATGTTGAATATCCTGCTTTCTAAAATAATCTTTTAGGAAAAAGTCCATTATCGTCCTCCTGTGGCAGAAAGAAAACTTTAATTTTCTGTTTGCATTATAAGACTTGGGTTTTCTTTCTTGATGGGTAACAGTCATCCCTCAGACAATCTGGCTCTTAATGGACTATTACTTACTGCTTGTGTAAACTCAAACTGCCACTTAACTACTTTGTGCCTATTTACTCTGTAAAAGAGACTATTAATAGTACCTACCTCATAGCGTTGTAGTATTAAATGAGATAATAGACACATGTATTTGGGACAATACATACTCATTGCTCAAAAAGGGTTACCTTTTATTATCAGATAAGTTATTTAGAATGAGTCCGTTCACCTTTAGAGAAACAACTGAAAAGAACAGGATACTGAGGTGAGATTTGCCATTTACTGAGAGATATGGAAGATACTATGGCTATCAGCTGATTATCACCCTAATGTTAATAGTTTTATTGTTTTGGAAATTATTATTTTTATTATTTATCCCCAGATTTGCTTAGGAAGAGAACAAGATTGTATTGGTGACTAACTGGCCCTGCAGTTTTAAAACAATACTGTGTGTTTTGCTAATGAAACTCTCCAGGCAGCTCCATGCAGCTATATATAAATTACAAGAAAGTGGACATATTTTCCTGGGTGCAGGAAAAAAGCCACTCCTTGACTGACTTAAAAAAAAATCACCAATATATTTGATTTTATACTGACCAAGTGCCCAATTGTTCCTGAATAAATTGCAGAGAAATCCTCCTTCCAAAATTGGAAAGAAGCAGATTCATTGACAGAAAGCCTATTGTCCTCTGTTTGAGCTCACAGCTGAATCGCTGGTTTTTTTCAATTGCATGGCCTCCTTTTTGGGCTGAGGACAGTGGGGTGATTACACTTGACACTGTATAGACACCTCAGTACTGATGTGCACATTGCAAAAAATTCCAAAAACATAAAATAAACATAATGGGATTCAAAAATCCCTGGAAAGGTTTTAATTTAAAAAACTTTTGTTGTTATATCTTTTGTCTAAACAGTGAACATTATGGTTTCCCATTCAACTAATTGACTATGTTTCCACTTCTATTAAAATTTTTTTAACTGTTCTGTTTGACCTGACTCAGAATGAATTTGGTGTTTTCCTCTTCGGTAATACAGTTGACTTTCATACAACTCCAAGGTGTTGTTTTCACTCTGCAAGTAGACAAACAAAATCCTGGTGCTGGAACATCTTACAAGTAAATGTTGAAAGTTCAGACCACTCTGTTCACATGAATTTTCTTTCATTTTTTTCTTTTATTTTTAAAGGAAAGGTTCATAGACTCTGGTGGGTGAAAAGCTAAACCAGAGAAAATGCTATTGTTTAGAACCCTTGCCATCTGGACAGATGAAGGTTAAAGGATTCTAATGGTATACAGAGATCCAAATAAAACTTGAAAAAGTGAATGTTATACAGAAGAACCATCTATGTATTGGTCTATAATCCATTTGTTTCAAATATGTAAAAAAAATAAAGTATAGTTTAAAATAACCCAAAATATTTATTAGCAAAGAACATGCAAAGTGGATGTCATTCAGGATTCTAGACAATATGACTTGATTTATCATATCAATGGAAGTTAGAGCTATATCAAATTCCTAAGAATGGTTAAAAAAGAATACGCAGCATAGTTGATCAGGAATCTCATGGCTAGTATAATTTCTAAATAAATCAGAAATTTATCAATTGACCCAAAAACCATCAATATCAACTAACAATGAAGAATACATTGTTCAATGATCCCTGTTACTTCAGTACCAGTAAGAGATTAAGACAGGTGACAATACAGTATCTTAGAGAGTCATTACTGTCGTTCTAGAAATTCTATGTAACAAATTAAATGGAGAAATTTCCAGCATAAATAATTAACTTTTTCATTTTCTAAGAATTCTTCTTTAAGTATAGTTCAACTAGAAAGGAAAATGCAGTAGTTAAAATAGAATTGTGTACGGGCAGATGGAGCGAAATGTCTCAATTCAAAAAGCTATTCAGTAGACTGCCCAAGGCCCTCACAGGTCACATTCCTATGAGTGGCACTCCCTGTGGCTGGGCATCCTGATGCTACCAGTACAGTGGTAAACTAATCAGAGTTTAAAAGTTTAAGCTTAATGTTCCTTGATGAACAGTGCACTGTTGCCAGCCCACTTAGTGGCAGGCACAGTGAACATGATAGTTTGGTCAATTTAAAGAGAATGCAGATTTTACAGAAGAATAAAGAACTGGTTATGAAATCTAAAGATGTTTGTAATGTTACAGTTAAAACATCTGATACCATGTGGCTTTATACCAGGGGTGCTCAATACGTCGATCACGATCTACTGGTCGATCGTGACAAAAGTGTGGGTAGATCACAGGACATTAAAAGGACATTTGTCTTTTGATTGGCATACAGGGTAGCCAATGTGACATCTGAACTTTTGACACACTACGCATGCGCGTTAAACCGCGCTAACTTGTTCAGTTACATTGCTGCGTAGTTAGCCTTCAATTTATTTAAACTAAATAAAACAAAGGGTATAAAAATGAGTGCCATAGCTGGGCCAAGTAAGAAGCCTAAAACCTACCACTTTCATACAGAATGGGAGGAATTTTTTTCACTATGTCATATTCTAAGTGCGTTTGCCTCATCTGTCTGTGTGCCATTGCTATTCCAAAGAAGGGAAATGTGGAGCGGCTTTTTCGGACTGTTCATAAAAACTATGACATTGACTTTCTTCCGAAAAGAGAGCTGAGAAGGAGAAAGGTGAAAGAAGAATACACAATATTAAATAGTAATAATAGTAACTTAAATAATGATAATATAGAAGAAATAAATTTATGTTTTGTATTTTTATTGTAGGTAGATCATTTTGACTTGGTCATTTTATAAGTAGCTCGTAAGCTGAAAAAGTGTGGGCACTCCTGCTCTATACTAATTGAAGAAAAATAACTAATAAGAAAGCAGGATACAAAGTAATATATGTACATAAATATTCCCATTCCCTTTCTTATGTAGACCTTTCCATTCATTTAGTCCCAATTCAGATAATTCTACATCTGTGTAGCTTTCTCTTACTTATAGAGGCAAAGGTAATACTTTGGTGACCCCAGAGTATATGCATATACTTCTGGTGTCATGCCTGTTTCATTGCATTCTAATAATTTGTGTACGTGTTAGTTTTTCTGTTAATATGCTGTGAGTTCTTTGCAATTATCTTCTATTTATTTTTGCAATACTGGAAAAATAGAAAGTCCATAACAGCATGTATTGAATACAGAATGGATAGTCAATATATGAGAACAAGAAATGTTCATGATGTCTATTATGATTTTAATTCCAAAGATAAATGGGATGACAGGCAAAATAAATCTCACAAACCAAATTTCTGTTTACCAAAATCACCTGCTTGTCATCTAAAGACAAAACTCTAAGAGATCTTGAAAAGATGAAGAAATCATTTATTACAACTTAAGGTGATATTGAATAGAAATAAGATCCAATAACAACTTTTTAATCTTTGATTAGATCTTGTGTCCAAAAATAAGCAAAGAAGACTTGGGGAACATGGGAAAAATCTACATTTTAAAAATCTACTTTTGGTTAACATTTAATTTGGAAATATGTAATTTTTCTCTTTGTATCTCAGTGGGATCAGAGGCTGTGAAGAGAGTAACAGGTGACTCCAAATTGCTTTAAGTTTCTTCAGTTTCCCTTCCTACAATGCTTTCTGGCTACATTGATAACTAGTAATGTTACATGTTTCCCACTTTAGGATCATAACTATGTTAGAAAAAAATTATTTTAATTAAATTAATATTTGAAAGTAACAAAAACACAAAATAAGTATTCAAATAGTAGGGTATTATTAGATACTAATATTAGTAAAATTAAAATTTCTTTTAAACTAAAACTGTTATAAGAACATGTTTTTCTAAGCTATATATTTTCTGAGTGTAATTTAACATTCACTCTTGTCAGCTTACATGTGAAACATCTGACTCCTCAAGTGAAAACACTTGATGGTCTGCCAGTATAGGAGCTAGCTGCCATCCTGGTAGTGTATTTCATAGGAGAGAGTTGGGGGCCCCAGAATGATGTCTTTCTTCTGCTCTTTGCTGCTAAGTCACCTTGAGGCTTCATTTGACCTTAGTCTTATGGTTCTCATAAACAAAATGAGGATAATCAACTATTTCACTAAGCTGTTATTTCATTTAAATTATGTGTATAGAAGCACTTGTAAACTGTAAAGTACTATATAAACATTAGTTATGATTATGGCTTCATCTACATAACATCAGGAAAACATCATGGATTATAGGGAGACTATTTTTTTTTCCAAATGTACTTCTCTGCAACATTTAGAAAGGATTTATTTCCCATTTCCTTCATTGTCTCCCTCACAATATTTTTATTGTGGTAAAATACACATAACATAAAAATTACTATTTTAATGACTTTAAAGTACAGTTCAGTGGTATGAAGAACATTCAGATTGTTGAGCACCTATCACCACCATCTGTCTCGAGAATTCTTTTTTTTTTTTTTAAAGATTTTACTTATTGATTTTCAGAGAGAGAGAGAGATAAGGGAGGGAATAGTGGGAAGCATCATATTGTAGTAGTTGCTACCCATATGTGCCTTGACCAGGCAAGCCCAGGGTGTCAAACCGGTAACCTCACCATTCCAGGTCCATGCTTTATTTGCTGCACCACCACAGGTCAGGCTCCAAAATTCTTACCATCTTGCAAAACTGAAAAATAAGCAAAGAAAACTTGGGGAACATGGGAAAATCTTATATAATAATTCCTCATTACATAATAACTCCTTCCTAAATCCTCATTTTTCACATAATTTAGAATTCTACTGCTATTTTCACCTTATCCCTAACACAAAATTTACTGCCAACCAGAAAAGAATGATGGTAATCTCAATTCTATTTGCTACCTCCTATTGATTTGGTCCTGGTGGGATAAACAGAAGACACAGTAAATAGTAAATACTGTAATGCGACTTGGATGCTAGGAGAAACTTATAATTCAACCACATGTAAAATAGCCTAATATTTTACAAACTTATGGATAAAACAATTTGTTTTTCAGAAAAGATATCATAAAGAAAGAACTAGGGATCTGTAGAAAGAATTATCTAAAAATGGTTACTGAAATGTAACTGGGTCTTTGAAATTCCTATTAATTATAGGTTGGTTTTAAAATTGATTGTACATATATACAATAAACAGCATATAATTACTAAGTATCTTATTGTAGAATAATACTTAACATATGGGGAATAATCATGCTATAGTATTAAGTTAAAAAATTTTTAAATATTGTATACAGGATGTTATATCAACTAAATGATTAAAATAATATATGTATATATGACAACTTCTGGGTGGCAAAATTATTAGTGATTTTAATTTCTTCTTTGCAATTTTTTATGTTTTGTAATTTCTTTTTAGTGACCATATATTACTTTAGTAACCTGGAATAAATCATAATGAAATAAAAGCTCAAGCGTAGGCCACCTCCAAAGCAAACCTAGCGATGAACTCTGAAGTATTTCAGCTATGAACATTTAAGTAATTGGAAATTGGGAGGACCATAAAAAGTAGTCACTGGGGGCTAGTATTTGAATGAATAACCCAAAGAGCTTGTTTCAAATCATGTCGACTTTCACATTACTAATATAATTAAAGCAAGTAAATCAGTTGGGCAACATGCCACTCACCCTTCAGACACACGTCACAGCTGTCTGCATGCTCACTACCTTCACCTTGCTCAATTTTTACAGTTTTTAATATGAATATCAATTCCCTTTTTCATAAACCTAACCTATAAATGCCACAACCCCTCTGAGGGATTTCCCCGGACTTCATTTTAAGCTCCACAAGAAAGGAGGTAAAAGAGACCTTTCTTTTATAAAGTGATTCTATAATTCTGTCCAATATCCATCATTTTCAAGGCCAAGTAATCATATTTAATACATCTTAAATTACATTCTGTCAGGCAAGGATTCCCTCGATGATATTAACCAGAGAGAGGGACCGACAGTCAGAGGTCTGAAAGTAAGATATTGTTCTACAATGTACTTACAAGCAAGCTCTCCTTTGCAGGGGTCAACCCATGAAGTCTGGGGTGATATGGGATCTATGCCTTCATCACAATCCTCAGCCTTCCCTGAATTACCCATGAAGCAGCTCCTGCTTTCCCGGCTTAAAGTAACTTTTAAAATTAAATTACTTGGCACATTTTTTACCCTTTCCTTTGAGGAAACTGCCATTATAAATTTATTTTTACAATATTTGACTAGCAAAACAGCTAGATATATAAAGCATTTACCTACACTATCTCCATCCTATCTGCTTATAGAAAAACTGAAAGAGCAAAGCTGAGTGATGGGAGAAAGTTGGAAAGATGCCATCATGCCTGTGCTGTTTAAATGAATATTACAAAGTATAAGGTTGGAGATATTTTCTTGATAAGAAAGAGTATGAAGTCATGATGGCAGAAAATGCATGCAAAGAAAAAGAGTTTTCTTTGAAAAAGGCAGAGATCTTGGACCAGGTTTTCATTAGGAAGGGGGTTCCCATCATTTCTTCCTGGAGCATCTCTGTTTGATTGGCTTTTATTTTGTGAAAGAATAAGAATGATGCTTAAAAAATAAAAATGAGAATGTATTAAAAAATAAGCACTTCCCCAAATTAAACAAAATTTAAGTTTTAAAATCTTGAATTAAGAAAAAAATTTTATCATGATCATCATTCAAAATTCTGTTACAGGGGGTCCTCAGGTAATGACAGTCTCAGCATACAACATTTCGAGTTTATGATGCCCACTCCCATAAAAACTTTAAAAAATTGAGCTGTGAGTGTTGGCTTACGCCCTTAGTGCCCTACTTACAAAGTGCACAGCGGAAGAATACTCAGTACAATGGACAATACAGAATATTTATGTCCTTTTCCTTTTTCTTGGCTTCGTTGTGTTTTTATGTTCTAAATTATTATTTTACAACTGTGTTAGGATAGGTAAGTGACTTAAGCTAGGGTGTGTTTTGACTTACATTAAAATTCGGGTTATGTCACTGTCATAAGAACAAATTGCTTTATTGCCGGAGAACCCTCTGTACTGAAAACTCCTGCTTAAGTGCCTAGCTTCTGCTGGTGCTTTATAAACATTTACTCATTACAAAAACTCTGTAACCTGCAGATATATCCATCCCAGTTTTAGAAATGATGCCTACAAGTCAGCCATTTCAAAAATCTTAAAATGGCTTGGACTCCCAAGAGTTTGAACCACTCTCAAGGTTTGAACCATCTGTCTTATTACATAGAATTTCTTGTTTCTTTCCTGGAAAATAAAAAGTCCCAACCCAGTTGATGCAAACTTCAAGATATATGAGTCTTGAAATTTTAGCCTGAAGAAAACTTAAAACACTGAAGGGTAGAGTAGGAAGGAGCAGAGGATGCTAGTTAGTGTTGACTATTTGAGAACAAGGAATAGAATGATGAGCATAATACAGTAAAAGAAGAACCGTCAAACTATTTGTTTTACTATTTTGAGGGGCAAAAATACTTTACACGAAGGGATCTATTTCGTCTAATTTCTGGCTGCTTCTCTGATTTTTCTCCCTCCTCTTGTAAATTCTCAGGTTTCTGTTTTTCTTCCCTTGCTCTTCCTGACCAGTTCTTTTATTTTTACTCACAACCCTTCCTCCTTATTTCTACTCTCTCACTACTTCTCTTTTTCTTACCACTTTTCCCCTTATGCCTACAAAAGAGAAAGAAGAAAACAAAATAAATCCAGCTTTTGTGCTCTCGCTTTTCGTGCAATAAAGCACAGGTGCAAACCCTGAAGGAGGAGGGACGTAGCTGGCTTCACGATCCTTTCTTTCATCTTTCAGCACCATTAACTCCTTTCCCTGCTCTTCTACTTCCGCCTTTCCAATAAGTCACTTCCTTCTTTTCAATAAATCACTAAGGCTAAGATTTAAAAGCACTTTACCACATTCTGATACACTACAGTAGTTTAATTTTCCTATCAGTCGAATCCAAATTGGTTTCTCATCGACAGAGCTCAGCTGCCACTCACTTGCCCGCCGTGTTGGACAAATGGAAAGCCTCAGTAAAACCTGTTATCCTTTCTTCCCGCGGTGGAAATATTAATCAAGCTGGAAAGTGGTGATTTATTTAAGTTTTTTTTATCATAACAAATTATTAAGATAATGAATATTTCACAGTTTCCCTGGGAATGAGGATGGGTTTCAAAGGGAGTAATCATTTAAAACCTGACCATTAAGTCTTCAGTGGATTTTGGTTCATTTTGATTTATTTTGCCAGGACATATTAATATGCTATTACTTTTGTCTCAGTGCTATTATTATTTTTTTAAAGAGTTGGCAGTCTTTTATATTTAAATGGTGTTATTTTAAATGGGTTTTTCTATTTTCAACTCTATTCAAGAACAAAAACACCAGTCTGTATTTGTGTTCCAATTTATATTTTTTCAGAAAACTTTCATAATATTATTTATTTAATTGTTTTGTTTTGTTTTTTTACAGGGACAGAAAGAGAGAGTCAGACAGACAGGAATGGAGAGAGATGAGAAGCATCAATCATCAGTTTTTTGTTGCAACACCTTGACCACGGACTGAGTAAACCCTTGCTGGAGCCAGCGACCTTGGGTCCAAGCTGGTGAGCTTTTGCTCAAACCAGATGAGCCCATGCTCAAGCTGGAGACCTCGGGGTCTCGAACCTGGGTCCTCCGCATCCCAGTCCGACGCTCTATCCACTGCGCCACCGCCTGGTCAGGCTATTTAATTGTTATTAAAACACAAAGACTTGCTGAGCACTGTGATAGAACACATATAATGATTCCAGACAGAAGAATGTATCATGAGCTTCAATAATTGTATATATAAGGTGCTATGTGGGCACATAATACCTAACTATTAATTATATTGTTCTCTGATAGCATTTATCATATTGTATTTGATTTTGATATATTGAACCATTCACCTTTTTCTGCTAACTTGTGATAGAGAAGCTATGTTATCCACCTCTGAATTCCCAGTATCAAGCACAGGGTCTTGAATATAATAGCTAAATATTCTTCCATGAATGGATGAATAAACTGAATGTTTATATATCCATATACATCTGAGTTGGTGGAGATGTATAGATACATTTACTATATTAATAAATGTGTATATAGATATATAGATAATATACATTGATTTATGATATATTTATGTATAAACATATGTATGTATGTATTATTATATATTACACACATATATAAATACATATATTTAGTGTACATGTTTAAATACAATTTTCAGTAAAGAGAAAAAATTTAAGAGATATGAAAAAAATTTGTTTTTGGTCAACACAAGTACTGTCTTCATGTTAATACAAAGTCAACATATAATAGGTTACTCCATTCATTTTCAACTTCTTATGATGATATAACAGGGCTGGTTAAGGCCAGATAATCAAAAAAATCAAATTCTCAAATTTCCTTTCATTTTAAAAAGTGAGACCCTTCAAGTCTTTCTCTCTTGCTCTTTCTTTTCAACATAACTAAAACTCATATCTTGTTTAGGAGCCTATATCATCTTCTATCTTCGATCAGTAAATCCTTTAGACTTTTCTTATTTTTTTTTATTAACTTTAATGTGGTGACACCAATAAATCAGGGTACATATGTACAATGAAAACATCTCCAGATTATCTTATCATTCAATTGTGTTGCATACCCATCACCCAAAGTCAAATTGTCCTCTGTCACCTTCTATCTGGTTTTCCCTGTGCCCCTACCCTTCTCCCTTTCCCACCCTCCCCTGCCTCCCCCCACCCTATAACCACCACACTCTTGTCCATGTCTCATAGTCTCACTTTTATGTCCCACCTATGTATGAATTCATGCTGTTCTCAGTTTTTTTTTTCTGATTTACTTATTTCACTCCATATAATGTTATCAAGGTCCATCCATTTTGTTGTAAATGATCCGGTGTCATCATTTCTTATGGCCGAGTAGTATTCCATAGTATATATGTACCAAAGCTTTTTAATCCACTTGTCTGCTGTCGGACACTTGGGCTGTTTCCAGATCTTCGCTATTGTAAACAATGCTGCCACAAATATGGGGGTGCATTTCTTCTTTTCGAACAGTGTTATGGTGTTCGTAGGGTATATTCCTAAAAGTGGGGTAGCCGGGTCAAAAGGCAGTTTGATTTTTAATTTTTTGAGGAAGCTCCAAACTGTTTTCCACAGTGGCTGCACCAGTCTGCATTCCCACCTGCAGTGCAGAAGGGTTCCCTTTTCTCCGCATCCTCGCCAGCACTTATTCTGCTGTTTTGCTGATGAGTACCATTCTGACTGGTGTGAGGTGATACCTCATTGTGGTTTTAATTTGCATTTCTCTAATAATTAGTGATGTTGAGCATTTTTTCATATGTCTTTTGGCGATCTGTATGTCCCCTTTGGAGAAATTTCTATTCATTTCTTTTGCCATTTTTGATTGGATTGTTTGTCTTCCTGGTGTTGAGTTTTATAAGTTCTTTATAAATTTTGGTTATTAACCCCTTATCAGACGTGCTGTCGAATATGTTCTCCCATCGTGTGGTTTGCCTTTTTATTCTGTTCTTATTGTCTTTAGCTGTGCAAAAACTTTTTAGTTTGATATAGTCCCATTTGTTTATCTTGCCTTTTATTTCATTTGCCGGTGGAGATAAATCGGCAAATATATTGCTGCTACAGAGGTCGGAAAGCTTGCTGCCTATGTTTTCTTCTAAGATGCTTATAGTTTCACGGCTTATGTTTAAGTCTTTTATCCATTTTGAGTTTGTTTTTGTGAATGGTGTAAGTTGATGGTCTAGTTTCATTTTTTTGCAGGTAGATGTCCAATTTTCCCAACACCATTTGTTAAAGAGGCTGTCTTTACTCCATTGTATGTTCTTTCCTCCTTTGTCAAATATCAGTTGTCCATAGAAATGTAAGTTTATTTCTGGGTTCTCTGTTCTGTTCCATTGATCAATGTGTCTGTTCTTATGCCAGTACCAGGCTGTCTTGAGTATAATGGCCTTGTAGTAGACTTTGATATCCGGAAGAGTGATACCACCTGCTTTATTTTTTCTTTTTAGGATTGCTGAGGCTATCCGTGTTCTTTTTTGGTTCCATATAAATTTTTGGAATATGTTTTCTATATCTTTGAAGTATGTCATTGGTATTTTAATTGGTATTGCATCGAATTTATAAATTGCCTTGGGTAGTATAGACATTTTAATGATGTTTATTCTTCCTAGCCATGAGCACGGTATATCCATCCACTTGTTTGTATCTTCCTTGATTTCTTTTATCAATGTTTTATAATTTTCTGAGTACAAGTACTTAACCTCCTTGGTTAAATTTACTCCTAGGTATTTTATTTTTTTGGCTGCAATAGTGAAGGGATTGTTTCCTTAATTTCTTTTGCTGACAGTTCATTGTTTGTATACAGAAATGCCTCTGATTTCTGAGTATTAATTTTATATCCTGCCACCTTGCTGAATTCATTTATAAGGTCCAGTAGTTTTTTGACTGAGACTTTAGGGTTTTCTATATACAATATCATATCATCTGCAAATAGTGACAGTTTTACTTCTTCTTTTCCAATTTGGATGCCTTTTATTTCTTCTTCTTGTCTGATTGCTATAGCTAGGACTTCCAGAACTATGTTGAATAAGAGTGGTGAAAGTGGGCAACCCTGCCTGGTTCCTGATCTTAAGGGGATTGCTTGTAATTTTTGTCCATTTAGTATGATGTTTGCTGTGGGTTTGTCGTAGATGGCCTTTATTATGTTAAGGAATGTTCCTTGTATTCCCACTTTACTGAGAGTTTTGAGCATGAATGGGTGCTGGATTTTATCAAATGCCTTTTCTGCATCTATTGAAATCATCATGTGATTTTTGTCCTTCCTTTTGTTTATGTGATGAACCACATTGATTGATTTGCGAATATTGAACCAGTCTTGTCTCTCCAGAATAAATCCCACTTGATCATGGTGTATGATTTTTTTCATATATTGCTGGATCCAGTTGGCTAATATTTTGTTGAGAATTTTAGCGTCTAAATTCATCAGGGATATAGGCCTATAATTTTCTATCTTTGTGTTGTCTTTGCCCGGTTTGGGGATCAGAATTATGCTCGCCTCATAAAAGGAGTTTGGAAGTCTTCCTTCCTCTTGAATTTTTTGAAATAGCTTGAGGAGGATAGGAGTTATTTCTTCTTAGAATTTTTGATAGAATTCACTTGTGAAGCCATCAGGCCAAGGACTTTTCTTTGTTGGGAGTTTTTTGATAACTGTTTCGATCTCATTTGTTTTAATTGGTCTGTTTAGGTGTTCTGATTCTTCCAGATTGATTTTTGGAAGTTTATATGATTCAAGAAATTTGTCCATTTCATCTAGATTGTCTAATTTTTTGGCATAGAGTTCTTCATAGTATTTTCTTACAATGCTTTGTATTTTTGTTGTATCAGTTGTTATTTCACCACTGTCCTTTTTAATTTTATTTATTTGAGACCTCTCTCTTTTTTTCTTGGTGAGTCTAGTTAAAGGTTCATCAATCTTGTTTACCTTTTCAAAGAACCAGCTTCTGGTTTCATTGATCCTCTGTATTGTTTCCTTCGCCTCTATGTCATTTATTTCTGCTCTGATCTTTATTATTTCCTTTCTTCTACTTGTCCTGGGTTTTATTTGTTGTTGTTTTTCTAGTTCTTTTAGCTGCAGGGTCAGGTTGCTTATTTGAGCTTTTTCTAGCTTCTTATGATGTGCCTGTAGTGCAATGAACTTCCCTCTCAGTACTGCTTTTGCTGTGTCCCATAAATTTTGAGTTGATGTATGCTCATTATCATTTGTTTCTAGAAACTTTATTATTTCTTCTTTGATCTCAATGTTAATCCATTCATTATTTAATAACATGCTATTTAGTTTCCAACTGTTTGAGTATTTTTCAGTTTTTCTTTTGTGGTTGATTTCTAGTTTCATGGCATTGTGATCAGAGAAAATGCTTGATATGATTTTAATCTTCTTAAATTTATTGAGACCATTTTTGTGTCCTAACATGTGGTCTATCCTAGAAAATGTATCACGAGCACTTGAGAAGAATGTATATTCTACTACTTTAGGATGAAAAGTTCAGAAGATATCTATTAAATCAAGTTGATCTAGTGTATCCTTTAAGTCTGGTGTTTCTTTATTGATTTTCTTTCTTGAGGATCTATCCAATGTTGTTAGAGGGGTATTGAAATCCCCTACTATGATAGTATTGCTGTTAATCTCGCCCTTTATATCCATCAAAGTCTGCTTTATGTATGTCGGGGCTCCTATATTTGGTGCATAGATATTTACAATAGTTATATCTTCCTGTTGAATTGTTCCCTTTATCATTATGTAGTGTCCTCCTTTATCTCTTACTACAGCCTTTGTTTTAAAGTCCATTTTGTCAGCTATAAGTACTGCTACCCCTGATTTTTTTTTCATTTCCATTTGCATGAAATATTTTTTTTCTATCCTTTTACCTTCAGTCTATGTGCATCTTTTGTTTTAAGGTGTGTCTCTTGTAGACAGCATATGTATGGGTCCTGTTTCTTTATCCACACAGCTACCCTATGTCTTTTGATTGGATCATTTAATCCATTTACATTTAAGGTTATTATTGACATGTAGTTGTTTATTGCCATTTTATTCTTTAAAGCTATATTCTTCTTTTGCTATATTCTTTCCTTCCTTTGAACTGTTCACAACAGGCCCCTTAGTATCTCTTGCAGAATTGGTTTGGTTTTAATGAATTCCTTGAGGTTTTCTTTGTCTGGAAAGCTCTTTATTTCTCCTTCAATTTTAAATGTTAGCCTTGCTGGATAGAGTAGTCTTGGTTGTAGGTTCTTGTTCTGCATTACTTTGATTATATCTTGCCATTGCTTTCTGGCCTCAAGTGTTTCTGTTGAGAAGTCCAATGTCATCCTTATGGGGGCTCCTCTGTAGGTGATAGCCTTTCTTTCTTTAGCAGCTTTTAAGATTTTTTCTTTATCCATTAGCTTTGGTATTTTAACTATGATGTGTCTTGGTGTAGATGTTTTTGGGTTTCCCTTTAATGAAGTTCTGTGTGCTTCTTGGATGTGTGGAATATTTCCCAGCCTTAATTTAGGGAAGTTTTCTGCTATGATTTGATTGAACACAGTTTCCATTTCCTGTCCTCTTTCCTCTTCTTCAGGCACCCCTATCATGCGAATGTTGTTTCTCTTCATGTTGTCACAGAACTTCCTTAGAGTTTCTTCACATTTTTTGATTCTCTTTTCCTTTTTCTTCTCTGCTTCTGTGCCTTTGTTTATTGTGTCCTCTAACTCACTTATTCGATCCTCAGCGTGATTCATCCTGCTTTTAATTCCTTCCATTGTGGTCTTCAGTTCTGATACTGTATTTGTAATTTCTGTCTGATTCTTTATTATTATTTAAATTTCATTTTTTATACTTGTTATCTCTTTATTTAGGTGTTCATAGTGACTATCCATTGTTGGTCTAATTTTTTTGAACATCCTAACTATCATTATTCTAAATTCTGCTTCTGGTAGTTTGGTTATATCTGGTTCATTCAGGTCCTTCTCTGGGGATTTCTCTTGATTCATTTGGTTTGCATTCCTCTGCCTGCCCATTTTATCTGTGTATAGGCAAGTTGTCAGTACTGGAGTCCAGTAGGTGTTCCCTTTGTGTTCTCTAGGTGTGGTCTGTCTGCAGGCCTGCCAGCCCCTCTGCCGCTGCCTAGGGTGGTTGTGTATGGGTGTTGCCAGCGACAGCCTACTGCGGCTGTTGCTGTGATATCCCCCTCTCCTCCACGGGAGGGGCTGTCACTCAAGCCAAAAGCCTTAGCACCAAGGGCAGAGGTGAACACCTTTGCTCAGCTGCGGATCCAGCCCGTTTCCGGAAGGCTTACGCCCAGCCCCTGCAGTTAGTGCCTGCTCGCCACAGTTTTGCGGGTTGGGCGGGGCTTTTGACGTGCTCTCAGCTGTGAGCCTTTGCCTGTCCAGAATTTAGCCCCTCCCTCGAGGTTCATGGCCCTCCTGTGCAGGGTCGCAAACCTCGGTTTATTGGGCCGGGCATCTTTGCTGACGTGAGCTCAGCTGCTAGTTTCCGATAGATCCGGACTCTACCACGCCCCCAAGTTCGGTGCCAGCTCGTGCATGTAGGATGGCTAGCCGCCGGGTTTTCTCTGGCCGGGCGGGGCTAGTAGCGTGAGCTCAGATGCGAAAGCCAGCTCGCGTGCACGTAGGATTTCAAACTACCGTGGTTTCTCCGTCAGGGTGGGGTTGGCAGCGTTAGCTCAGCCACGAGTCCCTCACCCATCCCTGGTCCTAGCCCCATCCCCGCGGTCAGGGCCGGCTTGCGCAGGGTCACAGAGCCGATCTCTGCCCGTATTTTTCCCCACAAGTGGGGTCACAGGCGGCCCGCAGCTGCCTGACCGCTTTCGCGCGTCCCCTCCGCCCCTGCTGGGCTAGACCGAGCTCACACCGGTTGTGCCTCCACCCACGCGAACAGGACCGCGTTTCAGCGTCCTGCTGCCAACATCCCTTCAGCAACCCTCAGAGAGATGGCAGTGTCTTAAGTCTCCACACTGTAGGCTTGGGAGCTCCCTCCCTCTAAGCAGCTCTGCTCTAATTGCCGTGGGAGAGCTTGTTTGGCTAGTGTCCTGTCTCCCTTTGCTGGTATTGCTAGTTCCAGGGGAAATATTCGTTTTCGATTAGGGTAATGACTTAGCCCAGGGGTCAGGATGGCTGTCCCTCAGAGTGTCCTCGTGGCTTCAGTCCACTCTTTGTTCCCGCTGCTCTGTTCCTCTCCTCTGTCCCCGTTCCCCGGAGCCCCGGGTGCGTGGTTGTGAGAGAGGGTTTCTGCGCTGTCCCTTTGAAAAGATTCTTGGGTCTGAGAAAACTATCTCTTTTTCACAAACAGTATCCTCACTTGCTTCACAGCTCAATACTGTCCATACGCCTCTTCTAGGCTCTGTGACTGCAAGCTGGGGCTTGGTTCCTGGGACCCAGGTCCCTCCCTCTCCGCCAAACTATCATCCCGCCACGCGGGTCTCTCTGGGTTGCCGTTTGCTCTGGGGAGCTGGGCAGCCCTCTTCGCGTTTTCGCTATTCCTACCAGTCTCAATGCGGCTTCTTCAGTGTTCCTTGGTTGAAGAGTCCACTTAGTTTAGTTCAAAGTTGGTTTATCCAGATGATGGTTCTTAAAATTGAGTTATAATCCACTTTGGTTCTGGGAGTTGGAAGTTGGTATGTCCGCCTACTCCATTGCCATCTTCCGTCCCCCCTAGACTTTTCTTATTTTTTTGCCACAAACCTGTTTTATGTATATTTTCTACACCTGCTCACTACTTTACCTTCCACTGCTTGCTGACCACCATCCTAACTATATTTGACTGCCAATTTGAGGAGACAAAGGAAGAACTATTTGACATAAAGAAGAAAATATGAATGCAGAATCTTGCTTTCTCACTTGTGAAGTGCATAGAAAATACCTGGTCGCATTTCTGAGAGGAATTCATTCCTTTTCTTCACTCTTTGATATGTCACATTTGGAGAACTGTTAGACTTCATGTGGTTTTACTAAACTCTGAAAACAAGATGACAATACTGTTTGTTTTTGTAAAGACTTCCTAAAGAACTCTTTCATATTATGGATCCCCCTTCCCCAGGCAGCATAGAAAAATATATTTCAACACTAACTTTATTGATGACACATTATTTTAGATGTAATGTTTGCTTTATTTCTATTTCTCTGGTTCTGGAAGTTGGGTTCCTTACCTGTTGTTGGCTTTGCTTGTTCTAAAGTGGGGATATAATGCAGTCTTTAATCATGGGGTTGATGAGGAGCCCAGACTCTCTGAGTCTGTCTTTGTTGGCTCTACTAGGATGAGCTTTAGTCATTTTGATCTTGTTTTCCAGGGACTGAGTGCCCCCTGGGAAAATGACTTCAGCTGCTGACCGTCCCCACTGCTGACCAGGTGCCTGCACTGATCCCACCATCTGCTGCCTGCCAGTGAGGATCTCTGACAACTACCTGCGTGTTCTGCCTGGGTAGACACCTGCTCTCTAGTCCTTGGGAGTACGCACTATGTCTTACTTGTCTTTTCTCCTTGAAGATGACTTTATTTTAGCCCCAATTCCTACACTTATATCTTTTTTCTTAAAATAATAATCCTCAAGCCATGATGATCTTCTCAGACTCTGAAAGTCTCACTTTTCTCCATATGATTTCAGCCTTCTCAGTTTGTCTGGCTGTCTCACTCAGTTTTGATTATGACAGTAAGAGAAACCCAGATGCACTCTTTTATTAGGAAAAGGGAGGGTTAGCTGGCTTTTTGAAGGTCAGCAAAATGATGATCTCAGAAGAACCTTTTAACTGTACTCTCAAAAGCATGAAGAAAGCTCTTCTGGATCTTTTATCCAGAGGTCAGTAGGTCTAGGAACTCAAGGTCATAGGACAAAATTTCAGAAGGATTCCCTTTAGCGCTTGCTTATTACCAACTTCCCTCTCAATTGTGTGCATTACTTGGCTGATAGGTATGAGTGGGAAAGAGTAAGAAAGCAGTCCTATCTTACCTCTCTGCATTGTTGCTTACTTGCTTATCATTGGTCTTTATACTTTGCTGCAGTGCCCCATGGAGACTCACGGTACACTTGATATGAAGAGGTTATCTGTCAAGGACCCAAGAGGAAATAGTAGGAATACTCAAAAGAAGCTTATTCAGGAGAGTTTAACAAAAAGGTTATTTATAAGGATGTAGGTGGGATTAAGGGAAATCAACAGAAGATGGTAAAGTACCTTCAGCACTAGCAACATATGGGAGTCTTCACCATAGGCTCTAAGGAGCAGAGGGAAGGAAAAGCTACCAGACCCTGGGAGATAGATGTAGCTGTGCTAGGGTTGGGGTTGAGGCCACTGCCAACTGTTGGTCATACAAGGAAGGACCTCTGCTATCATTCTGCCTTCTTCTCCTCCTATCCTCATGTTTCCTACCCAGTTCTTCCAAGTGCCTCCCAGTAGTTGAATAATACTAGAAGGTAGAGGGAAAAGGAGATAGAATGTGCAGAGGTCACCCTCCTGCCAGACAGAGCAGGACGGGGAGTGTGGAAAGTACATCTGGAGCTCTGATGCTGAAGATGTCTACTATATGAGTAATTGGTCCTCAGCCAAGGTTGCCTCTTTACACTCTAAAGGAGTTTTACTGAAGTGAATGGAATATGTCAATGAAGTCTCTTAGACATTAATATAGCCTTTGTTTTTCTGTGCATATCTTTTTTTCTACAATAGTCAAATACTATGGTAGGTAGATCTCCCTGGGTCTTTGGCTTGCAGATTTGTATCATAGCCTTTCAGCTTCTAGCATATTGGAGAAGTTGCTCTCCTGTCCACATGCTTTGATGTCATTTTTAGTTGTACTCCTTTCAGCAATGTGTATCCAACCACAAATCTTATTCTCCTCCACTCTCTTTCACTAGAAATTAACCTTGCTCATGAGACACATCTAGTAATATTGGAAGCTTTAAAGAGATTCATCCCTACACACACACACACAGACACCCCTTTGTGGATAACTTGAAAACATGGCCTTTTGATCTTGGGAGAGAGAAACAGACTCTCAGATCAGAACTGGGATGTTGCTGAATTGAATGGCAAGAGACCCACCTAGATGTAGCTTCTTCTGAGTGTGTGCATGCAAAAGGGCAGAGAAATGTACTATGAGCTCCAGATATAGACTCTAAAACTTACACAGTGTGCAGAGAAAAATAGCATTGAAAATAAAGAATGGCCCTGGTGGTTTGGCCCAGTGGATAGAGTGTCAGCTTGGTGTGTGGACGTCCTGGGTTTGATCCCTGATCAGGGCAAACCTGAGAAGTGATCATCTGCTTTTCTCCCTCTATCCCCCCCCCCCCACTTCTCTGTCTCTTCCCCTCTTCCAGCCAGTGGCTCAGTTGGTCCCAGTGTCAGCCCCAGATGCTGAGGATAACTCCATTGATTTGAGTATTTGCCTCAGATGGGGGTTACTGGGTGGATCCAGGTTGGTGCACATGTGGAAGTCTCTCTCTCTATATCCCTTCATCTTGCTTAAAAAATAAAAACAAAAAAAGAAGAAAAAAAGGGTGTCACTATTTTTTTATGCATAAAGTTCTTAAATCTTTTTCAAATAGGGATTTTTAGACTTCTCTAAAGGAAAGGCTTGAAGATGGTACTCTCTCCTGTACACTGTGACATAATTTCTTGCCACGGCTGTGTAAGAGGAGCTGTGGCAGAGCTCCTTGCTCCTCCGACAGATGTCTGTGGGGGAAACCTGAACTTAGAAATGACCTGGGTCATGCTGGGACAAACCTAACAAACTTCAGAAAGAGCATGGTTAAACCATAGAGAGAGATCAGCACCAGCACTGACTCCTTAACAGGGGCTGTGGTAAGAGGTGATTTGGAACCTGCTCCTGCCCTCTGTGGACAGCTGAGGATTTTGAGAAGCTGTTTTCTGTGGATGAGAGACATGAAAGTTTCTCATACCATGAAACCATGGGGCTTGGCATGTATGCTAAGAAGCATGTTTCTAGGGCTCTAAAGGCTTATGTTTTTGCCACTATTGTTCTATGGGGTTTGGTGTTTATTTCTTTTGGAACTAGGGTGACTGACTCCTCTTAGCTTGCCTGGGACTTTCCCAGTTTTAGTGCTGAAAGTTTCACGTCCCTGGGATCCATTCACTTGGTCACCCTACTAGGCATCTTATAACTGACACGTCAGGGAAGACCCAGACTGTGTCTGTGACGTATCTGAAAGTGAGAACCCACAGTAGTCAGATTTCCATTAGGAGTGTGTCTACAATACCACATTGTTTGGCACTTGGTTCCCAGGGATTCATAAACTGGATGTATTTATTCCTGTCCCACAGAACATTTTGGGTAGTTTTGGGCAAACTGAAGATCGAGTGCAATAACAATAGCTGATCAACTTTTGAGGACAGAGTTAAGCCCAACCTGCTCTTGGTAGCTCTTCTCAGACATCCAGGTCTGCAGGTGTGATTTAGAGTCATTTGAGTCATTTGGCACAATCCAGGCACAGGAATAGGGGCTCATCTCCATTGTAATATATACATATGAAAACTTACATATGTTTCCTTGAAAACTTAAAGAATTTCCAGATCATATCAATATAATTATTGTATAGACATGATGATAAAAATAATTTCCTAAAATTCTTATATATAATCTATTCTCTTGATTATATTTTCATTTATTTATGATCAAGTTTAAACTTTTATCCAAGCATTGAACTTTTCCTTCCCATTGAGATACATGTCTTTTTAAAAATGCAGAAGGGAAGTTCACTTCTTACCAACTCAACTTTAGATTCATTAAAGTCCATAGATTATCCTTGATGCATTTGATACAATAATTAAATCACAATGTTAAACCACTTATCAAGAGATGTTTCTGGAGCAAGATGGCGATGGAGTAGGCGGACATACCAACTTCCGACTCCCAGAAACAAAGTGGATTATAACTCAATTTTAAGAACCATCATTTGGATAAACCAACTTTGAACTAAACTAAGTGGACTCTTCAACCAAGGAACACTGCAGAAGCCACATTGAGAATGGTAGAAATAGCGAAAACGTGAAGAGGGCTGCCAAGCTCCCCAGAGTGAACGGCAGCCCGGAGAGACCCGCGTGGCGGGAGGAGAGTTTAGCGGAGAGGGAGGGACCTGGATCCCAGGAACAAAGTCCCAGCCTGCAGTCCCAGAGCCTAGAAGAGGCGTTTGGACACTATTGAGCTGTGAAAGAAGTGAGGATACTGTTTGTGAGAAAGAGACAGTTTTCTCAGACCCAAGATTCTTTTTAAAGGGACAGCACAGAAAACCTCTCTCACAACCACACAGCCGGGAAACGGGGGCAGAAGAGAGGACCAGAACAGCAGGAAGAGAGTGTGGACTGAAGGCACAGGGACAAACATTCTGAGGGACAGCCATCCTAACCCCTGGGCTAAGTTACTTCCCTAATGAAAAACAAATATTTCCCCTGGAACTAGCAATACCAGCAAAGGGAGACAGGACACCAGCCAAACAACCTCTCCCGCGGCAATTAGAGCAGAGCTGCTTAGATGGAGGGTGCTTTCAGGTCTACAGTATGGAGTGTTAGGATGAACTGTGGGGTCCCTTCCTACTCAGCTGAGGGTTGCTGGAAGGATGGTGGCAGCGGGACGTGAGCTCGGTCTAGCCCAGCAGGGGTGGAGGGGATGCGCGAAAGCAGTCCAGGAGCTGCGGGCCCGCCTGTAACCCCACCTGCGGCGAAAAAGCGGGTGGCCAGGAACAGGCAGAGATCTGCCCTGTGATCCTGTGCAAGCCGGCCCTGACCTCGGGGACGGGGCTAGGATGAGGGATGGGCGGAGGCTCACAGCTGAGCTCACGCCAGCAGGCCCAACCAGCCGGAGAAACTGCGGTTTGCCATCCTGTGTGCACGAGTTGGCTCTGAACGCGGGGGCGAGGTAGAGCCCGGGACTAACAGAAGTTCGCAGCTGAGCTCACGCCAGCAGCCACGCCCGGCACAATAAACCTTGGTTTGCGACCCTGCACAGGCGGGTCCTGGCCTTGAGGGTGGGGCTAAAGCTCCGGTGGGGCAAAGGCTCACAGCTGAGAGCACGTCAGAAGCCCTGCCCAACCAACAAAACTGTGGCGAGCAGGCTCTGACCACAGGTGCTGGGTGGAAGCCCGGAAACAGGCTGAGTCCGCAGCTGAGCAAAGGTGCTTACCGCTACCCTTGGTGCTGAGGCTTGTGGCTTGAGTGACAGCCCCTCCTGCAGAGGAGAGGTGGAAATCACAGCAACAGCCGCAGTGGGTCGAGCTGGCAACGCCCATACCCAATCAACCTAGGCAGGGGCAGAGGGGGTGGCGGGCATGCAGACAGACCACACCTAGAGAACACAAAGGCAACACATACTGGACTCCAGTGGCCACAACCTTCTTATACACAGACAAAATGGGTAGGTGGAGGAATGCAAACCAAATGAATCAAGAGAAATCCCCAGAGAAGGACCTGAATGAACCAGATATAACCAAATTACCAGAAGCAAAATTTAGAATAATGATAGTTAGGATGTTCAAAGAAATTAGAGCAACAATGGATAGTCACTATGAACACCTAAATAAAGAGATAACAAGTATAAAAAACGAAACTGAAATAATAAAAAAGAATCAGACAGAAATGACAAATACAGTATCAGAACTGAAGAGCACAATGGAAAGAATTAAAAGCAGGATGAATGAAGCTTAGGATAGAATTAGTGAGTTAAATGTGAGGAAACTCTAAGAGAGTTCTGTGACAACATGAAGAGAAACAACATTCGCATCATAGGGGTTCCTAAAGAAGAGGAGAGAAAACAAGAAATAGAAACTTTGTTCAATCAAATCATAGCAGAAAACTTCTTAAAATTAAGGCTGGGAAACATTCCACACGTTCAAGAAGCACACAGAGCTTCATTAAAGAGAAATAAAAAAAAATCTACACCAAGACACATCATAGTTAAAATACCAAAGCTAATGGATAAAGAGAAAATGTTAAAAGCTGCTAGAGAAAAACAGGCTATCACCTCCAAAGGAGCCCCCATAAGGATGACATCTGACTTCTCAACAGAAACACTTGAGGCCAGAAGGGAATGGCAAGATATATTCAAAGTAATGCAGAACAAGAACCTACAATCAAGACTACTCTATCCAGCAAGGCTAATGTTGAAAATTGAAGGAGAAATAAAGAGCTTTCCAGAAAAAGAAAGCCTCAAGGAATTCATTAAAACCAAACCAATTCTGCAAGAGATACTAAGGGGCCTGTTGTGAATAGTTCAAAGGGAGGAAAGAATATAGCAAAAGAAGAACACAGCTTTAAAAAATAAAATGGCAATAAACAACTACATATTAATAATAACCTTAAATGTAAATGGATTAAATGATCCAATCAAAAGACATAGGGTAGCTGCGTGGATAAAGAAACAGGACCCATACATATGCTGTCTACAAGAGACACACCTTAAAACAAAAGATGCACATAGACTGAAGGTAAAAGAATGAAAAAAAATATTTCATGCAAATGGAAATGAAAGAAAAGCTGGGGTAGCAATACTTATATCTGACAAAATGGACTTTAAAACAAAGGCTGTAGTAAGAGATAAAGAAGGACACTAGATAATGATAAAGGAAACAACTCAACAGGAAGATATAACTATTATAAAATTCTACGCACCAAATATAGGAGCCCTGATATACATAAAGCAGACTTTGATGGATATAAAGGGCGAGATTAACAGCAATACTATAATAGTAGGAGATTTCAATACCCCACTAACATCACTGGATAGATCCTCAAGAAAGAAAATTAATAAAGAAACACCAGACTTAAAGGATACACGAGATCAACTTGATTTAATAGATATCTTCAGAACTTTTCACCCTAAAGCAGTAGAATATACATTCTTCTCCAGCACTCATGGAACGTTTTCAAGGATAGACCACATGTTAGGACACAAAAATGGTCTCAATAAATTTAAGAAGATTGAAATCATATCAAGCATTTTCTCTGATCACAATGCCACGTAACTAGAAATTAACCACAAAAGAAAAACTGAAAAATACTCAAACAGTTGGAAACTAAATAGCATGTTATTAAATAATGAATCATATAATCTTCAAAAAATCAATATGGAAGAATAAGAACACCTAAACAGACCAATTACAATGAATGAGATCGAAACAGTTATCAAAAAACTCCCAAAAAAGAAATGTCCTGGGCCTAATGTCTTCACAAGTGAATTCTACCAAAAATTCTAAGAAGAAATAACTCCTATCCTCCTCAAGCTATTTCAAAAAATTCAAGAGGAAGGAAGACTTCCAAACTCCTTTTATGAGGCGAGCATAATTCTGATTCCAAAACCGGGCAAAGACAACACAAAGATAGAAAATTATAGGCCTAAATCCCTGATCAATTTAGATGCTAAAATTCTCAACAAAATATTAGCCAACCGGATCCAGCAATATATGAAAAAAATCATACACCATGATCAAGTGGGATTTATTCTGGAGAGGCAAAGCTGGCTCAATATTTGCAAATCAATCAATGTGATTCATCACATAAACAAAAGAAAGACAAAAATCACATGATAATTTCAATAGATGCAGAAAAAGCATTTGATAAAATTCAGCACTCATTTATGCTCAAAACTCTCAGTAAAGTGGGAATACAGGGAACATTCCTTAACATGATATAGGCCATCTACGACAAACCCACAGCAAACATCATACTAAATGGACAAAAATTACAAGCAACCCCCTTAAGATCAGGAACCAGGCAGGGGTGCCCCCTTTCACCACTCTTATTCCACATAGTTCTGAAAGTTCTAGCTACAGCAATCAGACAAGAAGAAGAAATAAAAGGCATCCAAATTGGAAAAGAAGAAGTAAAACTGTCATTATTTGCAGATGATATGATATTGTATATAGAAAACCCTACAGTCTCAGTCAAAAAACTACTGGACCTGATAAATGAATTCAGCACGGTGTCAGAATATAAAATTAATACTCAGAAATCAGAGGCATTTCTATATACCAACAATGAACTGTCAGCAAAAGAAATTAAGGAAACAATCCCTTCACTATTGCAGCCAAAAAAATAAAATACCTAGGAGTAAATTTAACCAAGGAGGTTAAGGAGTTGTACTCAGAAAATTATAAAACATTGATAAAAGAAATCAAGGAAGATACAAACAAGTGGAAGCATATACCGTGCTCATGGCTAGGAAGAATAAACATCATTAAAATGTTTATATTACCCAAAGCAATTTATAAATTCAATGCAATACCAATTAAAATACCAATGACATACTTCAAAGATATAGAACACATATTCCAACAATTTATATGGAACCAAAGAAGAACACGAATAGCCTCAGCAATCTTAAAAGAAAAAATAAAGCAGGAGGTATCACTCTTCTGGATATCAAGATTTACTACAAGGCTATTATACTCAAGACTGCCTGGTACTGGCATAAAAACAGGCACATAGACCAATGGAAAAGAACAGAGAACCCAGAAATAAACTTACATTTCTATGGACAAATGATATTTGACAAAGGAGGAAAGAACATACAATGGAGTAAAGACAGCCTCTTTAACAAATGGTGCTGGGAAAATTGGACATCTACCTGCAAAAAAATGAAACTAGACCATCAACTTACACCATTCACAAAAACAAACTCAAAATGGATAAAAGACTTAAATGTAAGTCGTGAAACCATAAGCATCTTAGAAGAAAACATAGGCAGCAAGCTTTCCGACATCTGTAGCAGCAATATATTTGCCGATGTATCTCCATGGGAAAATGAAATAAAAGGCAAGATAAACAAATGGGACTATAGCAAACTAAAAAGTTTTTGCACAGCTAAAGACAATAAGAGCAGAATAAAAAGACAAACCACACGATGGGGGAACATATTCGACAGCACGTCTGATAAGGGGTTAATAACCAAAATTTATAAAGAACTTATAAAACTCAACACCAGGAAGACAAACAATCCAATCAAAAATGGCAAAAGAAATGAATAGAAATTTCTCCAAAGAGGACATACAGATGGCCAATAGGCATATGAAAAAATGCTCAACATCACTAATCATTAGAGAAATGCAAATTGAAACCACAATGAGATATCACCTCGCACCAGTCAGAATGGCGCTCATCAGCAAAACAACATAGAACAAGTGCTGGCGAGGATGTGGAGAAAAGGGAACCCTTCTGCACTGCTGGTGGGAATGCAGACTGGTGCAGCCACTGTGGAAAACAGTATGGAGATTCCTCAAAAAATTAAAAATCGAACTGCCTTTTGACCCAGCTATCCCACTTATAGGAATATACCCTAAGAACACCATAGCACTGTTCGAAAAGAAGAAATGCACCCCCATGTTTGTGGCAGCATTGTTCACAATAGCGAAGATCTGGAAACAGCCCAAGTGTCCGTCAGAGGACGAGTGGATTAAAAAGCTTTGGTACATATATACTATGGAATACTAATCAGCCATATGAAATGATGACATCGGATCATTTACAACAAAATGGATGGACCTTGATAACATTATACGGAGTGAAATAAGTAAATCAGAAAAAAACTGAGAACAGCATGATTTCATAGATAGGTGGGACATAAAAGTGAGACTATGAGACATGGACAAGAGAGTGGTGGTTACGGGGTGGGGGGAGGGAGGAGAGGTTGGGATAGGAAGGAGGGTAGGGGCACAGGGAAAATCAGATAGAAGGTGACAGAGGACAATTTGACTTTGGGTGATGGGTATGCAACATAATTGAATGATAAGGTAACCTGGAGATGTTTTCATTGTACATATGTACCCTGATTTATTGGTGTCTCCCCATTAAAATTAATAAAAAAATACATAATTATGGAAAACAACGAAAATATCTCATCTCAAAAAAAAAAAATAGAGATGTTTTCTCGAAGCAATTGGATCCCATGTCCAAGGCAGCACTTTGCTCATAGAAAGAACCTAATATAAGATCTTTTACTCCATGATAGCAGCTAAGTTTGAATTATGTTATCCAAAGAAGAAATTTCTCTCCATTAGCCAAATCAAGATGCTTAGAGTTTACAAAGAAATCCATTTTCCTTATATTTAAGGACTTGTGTGTATACATTTAATACCTTTCAATGAAATTTCTTAGCCATTCAAAGTAATAGTCATAAAAGAAATTCAGTATTTCTTCTAAATGTTTTTTAAAACTACTTTTTAGATGAATGAATTGTAAGTCTGGACAAAACTTTATTTCCAGCCCGCAACAGTGATGAGACTTTTAAGTGCGCTGATTCAGGATTCTTTCAGGGATTTGATAGGAAAAGGGAATGGTTAATCATTATTAAACTGGATACACCCACACACACACAAAATAATGTCTGTTTAAAAGTTATTAGGTTAGCCAGTCAGTTGGGTGGCTAACTCTCGCTTCCCAGAAGTCCTTAATCTCATTTAAGTCTATCAGAAAATTGCTCAAGCATTTTAAAAGCAATGCCAATTACTTCCCAGAGGAGATTGTGAATTACACCATGCAAAAAGTTCTGCTCCATACCAGATTTGGGACAATTTTTAATATGATTTTTGTGCCAAACATTACCGGCAGTTTTTTGTTCTAAAATAATAATTTTTTTTATTAATATTTGATTTGGTTAGCCTTTTTTGGAATTAAACTACCAAGTGTTTTTTACTTTAAAATAATGTTAGATTTAGAAAATGTGGAAGTTTGACAAATGCAACACTTCTGAGACACAGTAAGATTTCATAACAGAAATAGTACTAAAGTAAGCTGCAAATGTGATTTTAAAACCAGCCAGCAATGTCTAGATCTACCTACCAACTTATAGGAAGTACATGGTAAAACATACCATGGGGGGAGGGAACAATGAGTAATATCCAGAGCATGGGGAATTCTTTTTTTAAATTTTATGCTTATTGTATTGATTTCAAAGAGAGAAAGAGAGAGAGGGAGAGAGAGTGAGAGGGAGAGAGAGAGAGAGAGAGAGAGGAAGGAAGGAAGAGAAGGAGAGAGAGACAGCAATCTGTTCCTGTATGTGCTCTGTCTGGGTATCAAATCAGCAACTTCTGTGTTTTGGGACGATGCTCTAACCAAGTGAGCTATCTGGGCAGAGTGGAAAATTCTATAGGACTGAAAACCTTGTTGTTTCCACAAACAGATGCAAGGAGAGAGAGAGAGAGAGAGAGAGAGAGAGAGGGAATACCTATAAAGATCACTAATCAATCATAACATGCATACTTTCCTTAGATACTGATTCAAGCAAACACACTGTAAAATAAAGTTATGACATTTATAGGCAGTTGGCAATTTGAGCTCTTACTGGAAATTTAATGATATAAAGAAATTATTGTTATATTTTAAATTGTGACAGTGGTGTTGAGTTTATATGTAAAAAATATCAACCTTATGGCTTAGAGATACATAAGTGGAAAATTTGCAGGGGAAATTATATAATCTCTGGGATTTGCTTCAAAATAATACAAGAAGAAGAGAATTGAGTGGGGATATAGAGGAAATACAATCAGCCAGATCTGATAAATGTTGACGCTAGGTGATGTATCTGTGGAAGCTCATCGTATGAGTTTGCTTACTTTTTGCTTATATTAGAAACTGTGTTTAGTAGAAAATTTAAATAAAATGATGCCAGCAATATTGGGTTTCTGAGAAAGACAAACACCATATGATTTCACTTATATGTAGACTCTAAACAAAATAAATGAACAAACAAACCTATAACAGACTCATAGATACAGACTGAAGTGAGAGGATTGGGAAACTGAAAATGGTGAAAGCATTAAAAAGTACAAATTGGTAGTTACAAGATAGTCTTGGGGATGTAAAGTACAGCATAGGGAATATAGTCAATAATATTGTAATAACATGCACAGTGCCAAATGGGTACTGGGAATATCAGGGGGAACACTTTGTAAAATACAATATATGATTGTCTAACTACTATGCTGTACACTTGGAAATAGTACAAAATAGTATTGACTCTATACTGTAATTGAAAGTTAAAATTAAAAAGACCAGCCAACAGACAAAAAAAAGATTGGTTCTCTGAGATCTGGGCACTTTCATTGTTCCTCTAGCCAAACTAGAGCCCACAGCTTGTGAAGCACAGTGCACAATAAAGCAAGCTGGAAGTGATACCAATTATCATCCCATAACATGTTGTCAGTGAAAACCTTTCTTTTAGAACAGTGGCTCTCAACCTTTTCACACTTGGTGACTGGTGATGTAGCTGGCCAAAAATAAAAACATGCACAGAGTTTTATCTTATTGTGCATAACAGTGCAACATGGTACAGTCTGGTGCTTGATTTCTGAATTCCACATGTACCATGCATTAAATCCCATGTAAGTTTGTCCAAATGCCCTTTGTCTATAGCTCATAATTTGTAAATGCTCTGCTCAGTGCAAAAGGTTGTTCAAATGAGACTACAAGTTACAAAGATAATTAAGACAACGTCAATATATTTTCATTAGTGATACAGGCTGAAAAGTGGCAGTCACCCTGAGCATAAGTGAATTCAACTAAAATCATTGGGTCTATAATCTTCACACAGTAGCAGGATAGTTAACTCTTTTGTGGACTGGCACGAAATTTCTGGTGGACCATCCCCGGTCCGCAGACTAGCACTTGAAAAACACTGCTTTAGAGCATAACGGGATAGAAGAAAAAAATCATGGCAAGACATAAAGAAATAGTTGTCATTCTGCATCTTGTAGTGAATGGGCAGCACTCATCTCTAGGAAAAACAAAACAAAAAACCTGGTGGAGTTTATTGTGGTGGAGTTTATTGGTTGTGGATAGAGAGAAGGGAAACAAGATAGTAGCAACATGGTCCCCAAAACAGCTGGAACAGAACTGTTCTTACATAGTTTACAAAGAACTAGGCCTGTTGTGGGAAGTCATTAGCGTTACTGATCAAATGTCGGACAGACGTTACTGAGAGGAGAACCTCATCGAGACAGTTGGTTAACCACACACCTACTGACAGTGAGTGCACAGCTAACAATCTTCAACCAGGCTTTTGTTTAGTCAGCCTCTCCCTGTCTTCTTTCTTGTAACTTCTCCTTCTTCCCCCTTTGCATCCTTTTCTTCCTTTTAGCTCTCCCCCCCCCATTTCATTTTCCTCCTTTCCCTAAACATTTCTCACAAGAGAGAATTCTTTGGCTCAGCTTGCTCAGAAGTCTCAGCCCCTTGCTGTAAACTTGAAATAAAACTGACATTTCTTGTAATCAGTTTGCCCCAGAATTTGCTTTCTTCAGTTATTTTTCCTCACGTGGGAAGAACTAAATTGTTCCTTGGCACAGAATGTAAAACAAGAATCTTGGAGCTTTCAGTTCAGCAGCTCAAAGTGGTCATTAGGAACCCTGGAAGGGGGCTGGAGGCAAAGAACATGGAGAGAGAGAGGAGTCTGGTAACAAGGCCAGAGACTGGAGCTCTGGAGAGACACAGCCAGGGAGAAACCCCCATGCTGGACCTTCAACTGGACATTCTTTCCTAAACTGAGTTATGACTCTTCTCCCCCATCTCAGTGAATGGTAACTCCATCTTTCTAGTTGCACAGGCTGACAATCTTGGTTTCATCCTGGTTCCTTTAGTATCTTTATATTTACATTTGATTCATTAGCAAACCCTGTTGCAGACCTTTAATATATGCCCATAACCCATAAGCACCCCTTACCATCTTCCTGATGTTGGGTCAATAGTTGGGTTATTATTGTGGCTTCCAAAGTCCTCATCCTGTTCCATCTCTTTGCCACTTTTAGTAATTAATTGGCTTTCTAATTTACTCAGAGTAAAAGCTGACATTGCCACACTGATCTACTGACTTGTATAATTACTTCCAACCCCTTTGATCACACCTAGGCTCTTCCTGCATCGTTCCTTCTGCACCCACACTAACCTCCTGCTATTCTTCCTGCAGAGCTGTGTGCTTGCTGCTCCCTCTTCCTGGACATCCTCCCTCCAAATAGAGGCATGACTCTCTCCAACCCCTCCTTAGTGAATGACTTGGAAATTTCATGTAAAGACTCTTTAGTGAAGACTTCTTGGTTCTTCTTTTTGAAAAATCAACTCTCTCCTCCCCGCATGCTACATCCCCTTTCTAGCTGTACTTTCCTCCATGTACTCATTATCCCCAGACACACTAGAGAGTGTCTTATTTGTTGTATTTACCATCTAAGGGTTTCCCCTGGAATGCAAGCTCCATGAGGGCAGAGTTTGTCTTTTTTGTTTGTTGCTGAATCCTCAGGGTATAAGTAGGTGCTCAGTAAATATTGAATGAATGAATTCCCCAAATTGATAAAAATCTGACATTTACAACATCCTTGAGTTTGTGGAAAATGAAGCAACTGGCTGAGAACAAGGGAGATGGAGTGCAGACAGGGCGCTAGTTTCAAGTGGTGAGATGCTGACTAAGTAACATCAAGAGCTTAGTGAAAACAGATGTTTTAGGTGGGAGGTGACAGTGGAACTTGAACCCTGAGAAGGAGCAATCTGATCTTTCCATGATGGTTGGAACTATTTTATTTGGGTATTTAAACTGAGGCAGTCATACAAGGTTGAACATACTTGGAAACATTTGATTAATAAAATTTAAAGTTACATTTTGAAAAAAAAGACATTTTCTAATACTGGACATTTATACATCTGGTATTTTGCAATTTGTTTCACAGAAAAATATTTAACTATTTCTTTTGTATTGGTTTGAATGAAAGAGAGAGAGGAGAGGAGAGAGAGAGAAGGGGAGAGAAAGAGAGAGAAACATCGATTTGTTGCTTCACTTATATATGTATTCATTGGATGATGCCTGTATGTGCTATGACAGAGGATCAAACCCTTGGCGTATCAGGACAATGCTCTAAACAACTGAACTACCCAGCCAAGGCAAGATTTAAGTACTTGAAATTAGATATGTGGCAGCTCAAATAGGACAATCAAAGTTCTATTCCAGATTTTCCAGGCACAAAATACACCTTTTGGTATCAAAGTTATGGAAGTTCAGGGTGAGTGAGCAGGGTAGGAGCATGCCCAATGCAGTGGTGGCCTCTTCTCTGGGGGCTCTGAGAATGCACAGAGCAGGGGAGGACATACAGGAGAGGGAAGCAGAGGCGGCTGTGACGAATGTGTGACTGGCCATAAACTGAAGCTCATCTCTATGTTGGTCTAGTGGGCCTGCAGTGTCCAGACTACCACAGCACTCATAGAAGGAAGTGGCACTAAAGAAAAGACAAAAATTTAAGTAAGAAAGAAAAGCTGCTCTAACACCTAAGTAGAAAGAACGCGTGCCCTTGACCTCATCCCGACACTTTTGTTAAATCTATTGTCAAGGCAAAATTCAGCAGGCCCTCTCCATCTCCCCTTCCACAACTATTTCCATTCACAGATCACCATATTTTAGGTTGTCCCTCACTCCCTCTTCTCCCCTGAAGGTCTCTCTTGATATTTATTTTTGTCTTGTATAAAAATATTAAGGTCCACCTTTGCAAGGGTAGGCCGTGTGGATGAGTAGATTTAAGAGTGGATGCAGAAGTCCAAATAATTGACTGGATACTCTATACTGATGCTGGAACAAGAGGCAGCCACAGCAGAGTAAGAGCAGGATTGTGGTTCAGGTGGGCAGAGAAAGAGAGCCTTAATTCACCTGACCAGGAGGTGGCACAGTGAATAGAGCGTCGGACTGGGATGCGGAAGACCCAGGTTCGAGACCCCGAGGTCGCCAGCTTGAGTGCGGGCCCATCTGGCTTGAGCAAGGGCTTGCCAGCTTGGACCCAGGGTCACTGGCTCCAGCAAGGGGTGGCTCGGTCTGCTGAAGGCCCGTGGTCAAGGCATATGTGAGAAAGCTATCAATGAACAACTAAGGTGTTGCGACGGCAATGAGAAACTAATGATTGATGCTTCTCACCTCTCTCCGTTCCTGTCTGTCTGTCCCTATCTATTCCTCTCTCTGACTCTCTCTCTGTCCCTATAAAAAAAAAAAAAAAAAAAGAGAGAGAGAGCCTGAATTCAGTCTCTAGAGGTCTCACCTAGCTTCCATGTCACCCTGAAGGTATCTAAGGGTGCCATTGTATCTGGGAGGAACTCAACAATGCTAAGGGCTTTGGCTTGCATGCATGCCAGAGGTCTAAGTGAGGCTCGGGCACAGGTGTGTGTGTGCACGCTCGCACATGTGTGTGTGAGGCTGTATGTCTGGGGGAGGCAATCTGGGGGAGGCAATAAGGACAGAGAAAATAATTGCCCTTTAGTTCAGGACAGCATTGGTCTGAAGCCCAGATGAGATCTGTAGGAAGACCATCACAGAGACTCCAGCAAGACCCCCAACAAGAGTTCTGGTGATGCTTCTAGGGAGCCAGGGGGCAGCACTGGGTTCTGGCCAAGCTCAAAGAGGAACCAGAGGACAAGCTACGAGCAGCAGGAGCAGCAGATCTTAGCTGAGCAACAGCAACTGAAAGGACAAATGACAAGGGCTTGTAGGCAAGGAAACTAGAGGATGTCACAGTTGAGGTCTCTGATCCTACCCACCATGAGGCTGCAAACTTTCAGGACAACAATTCATGTCTTAGATGCCATCCTGGAGAGGAATCAAGAAGGGGTTTGAAAGACCAAAAAATCACCAAGGACTTTTTCTAGACAGATGGAGTGTTAACCCAAGGGACTCTAAACTTTGCATTGGACCAAAGTTTAAACCAGATTAGACTTTTATTTTTCTCCTGGTAGTCTGCAGTTGGGAGTTCACCAAGATGCTAGTTTTGTTTGTTTGTTTGTTTTTTTACCCATCCAATAATGACAGCCTTATAACAAATACATAATTTTGCAATGCCCTGTGTATAGTAAGTTCATGCATTTGAAAGCTCTGGCCGATCAGGGTACTGGAAAGAGGGTAGGTTCCCACCTCTCATAGATCTAGTTTTGAACCCAGCTCTTAACTCTGCTCCATCCCAATGGAAAGGTGAACAAGTCACTTAACACTTCTGAGTTGTGTTTGTCTATAAGTGGATATAATACTGCTTCTCTCAGAAGTCCATTGTGAAATTAAGTGACATTTGAACATAGAGTACCCAGTGCAGAGCTTGTCATGTGGCAAATGCTCAACAAATGTCAATTTTCTTTTCTCTCCACACTGAATAACTTGTACACTGATAAACAAATAACAAATTGTTTTCTGCTTAATTTAGTCCAAAGAACTCCCAATAAATTGACTTAAGTATTTGATAGGCTCATCCAAATTAAAGTAGGGACCCATTTAGAAAACATACCATTTTTATTTTATTCCAGTTCCAAGTGTGACCTATAGATGTCTCTGTGAATCTTCATCTGTACACAGTTATGGCTAAGGGTAGAGAAGATAGCCCAGCCATCTGTGTTGATGATTACTCATGAAGCACAAGGGTTGGCATGTGAGAAAGGTGAGCACTCTGCCTGTCTACTTCCCCTGTCCCCCACTATGGGATGAAGAATGAGATTGTTCTCAAATCTTACCCTTTGCCCCACATCCACTTTCAGCCTTGCAATGGGAGTGTAAACACAGACCGAGGGACTCAGGGTGGAACAGCCATGCCCTCGGGGTGCTTCTGACATCACTCCAAAACACACACCTGAACCACAATGAAAACTTAGGACCAATACCTGTTTAAAGCTGTCATGTGGGGCAATTTCCACAGAAAGCTGTTCTTTATTGTGGGACATGATTTGATTTACATGTTGACCTGGGTAACAACCAGCTCAGTAAGAGAGGGCTTCTGTTTGGGACAAAAAAATTACATTTGTTACAACTGATCCAAGCAACTCAAAGTGTAAGAAACAACCATTGGAAAGGTGAGGGAAGAAGATTTAATAGATCATTTGTACAGTATTTATAAATGGCATTTTTTACTTCATGAAAATAGAATTCTTTAAAACCCTATAAAATAGATACAAATATATGCTCACAAGTTCATGGGCCTGGTGTCTCCTGGGCCATATTTTATGCAGCATGAAAGGCTTCTGGTAACTAATGATATGGGGTGCGGGTGGATGAGCAAGTGGGGGTGAGAATGAATCTCCCTCTGCATTCTATTTCATTTTGAAGAAGACAAAATGAGAATTGGATTTCTTTTAGGGCCAGGGCTCTCTGCTTTCTTCCTGACAAATGTTTGAAACAATGTGAATGGAGTAAAGTTTACATTTTACTTTCTGGATTTTAGCCTCTTTTCATCTTCTCTTCAGTCCCCTGGAGTTGAGGACTGCTTGGTCTTCCTGGGAAGACCTCAACAGATTTTAGGCCAGGCTCCTTCTCCTCATGGAGTTTCGGGCTTCAGCTTTGTTCTGCCCTGTGCTTAGCCTGTGCAGACAGGGGTGTTCATGCAGCGATCCACACAAGATAAGAGAGACACGTGTCTGTGGTTCTGTGCTCTTGGAAGATGATGAGCTCATCTCCCCAAGGAGTGGAAGCTATTAACCTCAGGAGTTTGTTGGAGCAGAGGGACCTGCAGTCAGTCAGGGTATGAGAAGAAAAGTGACAGAACATTTGCAAACATAGTTGAAGCAATAAGAACTTAGATCAGGAAGGAGCCCTGGAGATAAGTAAGGGCAGAACCTGGACTCAGAGTCACAGGATCTCCTGTGAACAGGTGGGTCCTGGTCTATTCCAGAGAGTTGTGGGCTATATCTGTTGCCCAAGGCAGTTATTAATAGCACCCTCTTTCACTCTTAAAATATCCTGATTTGGAGGATAAATAATTGTCACTCTACCTCATCACTTCACTAGATATTTCATCAGCCCCTCAAGAGGCTGCTGCAATGCTTGACACCCAGCAAACTATGCGTATAAGGACCAAGAAATGGGTCTAGAATTGGGCCAGAGTTTTTCTTTGAGAGGCAGTGGGGTTTTTAGTTTCTACTATGTTTAATTTAAATTATATCCAGATTTCTTTTGATCCCTCTGTGTCTTTTTCCATCTGGCTAGAAAAGGTTTATTTTAAAAATCAATATTACACTGTCAGTTGCTTTTTTTTAATTAAAAAAGTACTGTATATAAATTTTTCTCTCTTAATGGATAGTCAGATGGTATCCAGTTCATGGCCACAACACACAGTGCACATATATGGATGCTTCCAGTTTGCTATATTTATTTCCATTTTTCTCATCTGTAAATGAAAAAAATCATAGACCTTCTGGGAAAATTTAATGAGATCATGCTTAAAAAGGCACTTAATACAGTACTTGGAACAGAGTTTAATATATTGGCTGTTATTATTATTATTTGAATATTATTGATTCTAAAGTTATTTTTGCTTTCCCCAAAGAAAGTCATATCTGGGCGCTCTGACTAGTGCAAATGGAGATGCTATGTCCCTTCAGGGTCATAGGCAGGACCATGGTGTGTCTACATTAACACGCCTTCCTAAAGCACCACTCAGGACCTCCCTGAGTGTCCCAAGTGAGGTCCTAACATTCAGGGGGGTCTATATTCCCCTCAGGTCTCAGTTTCAAAGTGGTTATGATGATTTATTCATTTCTGCAAGGGCCAAAATGCCATTCAAACGTTGTCATTGAGACAGACTTTTCTTTCGTCTATCAAGTATGAAATCAAAACACAACAGAAATGGGGTTGTGAGAGATGGGAAGATGAGAGAGGTCCTACAAAAGGCTGCAAAGCAGAACAAGCTGGAAGGAGTGGGCCTGCCACTCTTGTAGCATGAGGTGTGTGTGGAGGGACTCCTGTAGCGACCAGAGCAAAAAATGGCAGGGGAAAGAGCTTCCTCAACCTTCATGTTGGTCTCAGATATTCTTCCCAGACAGAAATTGTCAGTATGATAGACAGCTGCCTGACCTCCAAAGAAGGTGACCTTCTGCCTTGTAAATATCTCCCTGCAGCCCAGGGCTTCATTTTGGAGCCATCTTAGAATAAAAACCACTTTTTTCCTTGCTGGTTTTTTTTTCTTCAACTCTTAAAAGCTTTGAACAACATGGTACAAAATAAAAATATTTTGCTCCAGATGTGCAAGGTTCCCGAGGAGAAAAAATATCTAAAAAGCTTCTCTCCCACCTGTCCTGGTAAGGCAAGGAGAGGCCTTGACTTTGCATGAGAAAGCTTATCAAATGAAAACTCCACTTGTCAAAATTTCCTCTTGAGTTCTCATACCACAGGCATGTCCTGACAAGCTGCAGAGTCTCTCTACCGACCAAATGGAAAAGGAACAAGCCCAATTCAAAATAGGCCTGAAAGGCTGAGAGTTTATGGAGCTTTTAAAAATGAAAGAAACATGCTAATCTGCCCAACAGCAAAGACACAGGAAACATGTCAGGAGACAGAAGGGAGAAAAGACAAAAATATAATTTAAGACCCACTATTCATGTTTAGTCTTAAGTACTTTTAGAAGACTTACAGAATCAAAAATAAGTAAAAATGAAAATATGGAGTACATTATAACAAAAACAGAGCAGTATGGGGTTTGTGCGTGTCTGCTTAGTGCAAACTCCATGTTTCAGGCCACGTGAGTGACAGATGGCACTCTAATGAACTGAATGTTTGTGTCCCCCTCTCTCCTAATTTGAATGCTAAAATCTTAACCTCCAATGTGACTTTATTAGGAGGTGAGACCTTTGGCAGGTAACTAGGTTATGAGGTTAACACCCTCATGTATGGAATTAGAGTCCTTGGAAGCAGAGACATGAGAGATTGCTCTCTCTGTTCTCTGATATGTGAGGTCACAGCAAGATAGCCATCTGCAAATCAGGAAGTGGGCTCTCACTGCACTCTGGATCTGCCAACACCTTGACCTTTGACTTCCAGCCCCCAGAACTGTGAGAAATAAATGTGTGTAGTTTCAGCCACCCAGTCTGTGATAACCTGTTATAGCTTCCCAAACTGCGATAGCACAGATAAATTAAATCCCTAGATAGCCCTCCCCAACATTTTATTTTGGCCTTTAGTTTAATTTTCTTCTCAAACACAGACTCTAACAAATGTAAAGTAAACCACTTTGAGTTTCAGATTCCTTCCCATCTCTGTACTCATGAGTTATGAAAATGGCTATTGGCAGAGTGGGGAAAAGGAAAAACAAGACTCATGTGACTACATCATGGGTGTCTATGGAAAGACTCGGTATGGTGGGGGTGATGCTGGTGTCAATGTGAAAGAAACAGAAAATTGAGCTCTGAGCCTTACCACCCGTAGACCAACTAGGTAGATGCCAGGCACAGTGGCACTTGCAAGCTATAAATTTGCATTTAATCCTCATGACAGTCCATTGAGTGGAAACTTGTATCTTTGTTTTATGGAAGAAGAAACTAGAATTCTAAGCATCATGGTCAAAGTCATACATTTAGGAATGGTAGGACGTGAACAAAGATCACAGATGAACCAATTTATTTGTTGTGCAGTAGTGTGTAGGCATACTTGCTCTGTAATTTGAACTAAGTGGTGTTCTGTAGAGTGGGGGCCAGAATTGGTGCCTGGGCAAGCCAAAGCCTCAGGCCCTCTGATATGGCTGCCAAAGAGCTCTGTAGGCAGGAATGAAGCACATGCAGAGATAAGGAGAGAATAGGGGCCACGAAGGGACAGGTGTGTGTGCAGCGATTAGAACCATGAATGCATGTCTCCCTCCCCCAGACACACAGAATAAAAATCACCCCAAAGTTTTTAGAGCTCTAAGCAATTCTGCTATACAAGAGTTTAGAGTCCTGAACTAGCTTGAGTAGAATTCTGTTCCTTGCAATCTTACAATTCCTGACTCCGACTGGCTCCTTGTCCTTTCTACATACTATAGTTCATTGCCTTTCCTAAGCACAGAAATACAGCAGTTAGTTCAATAGAAAGGTAATAAAGAGAAGGAGACTACCAAGAAGGAATCTGATCTGATGGCTTCTCTCATCTAGGCCAGATAATTAACACGTATGTAGATATTTTTGTTTTACACTATCAGAGTTTGCTGAAAGAATGCAAAATCTCTTCTCTTGGTTATTTGAAAGTGGATCTATAGCCACCTACTAGTATGACTCAGTTGCAGAATGTTGCCTGAGAGTTGATGAGTGCATTTTTCAAGTCTAGTTCAAGGATATTTTTTGTAAAATACCATGACAAGTCCTTTGCTGTGTGTCCTAGTTATGTCCCCTGGATCCAATACAAGGGAACATGCCTTGCTCATTCTAAAAGATACTGATTCCACACATGACCAGAAGTAAACTATTTGCCTATAGACTTCTAAGGAGAATGGATCTACTGAAGAATTTCAGTTTGCAGAGTGGGGTAAAGAGGGTAAGGAAATAATTTTTGAGTGAGGAGAGAGCTAAACTGTTTTGCATAAGAAGAGATATGGGAGAGTTTAGAGTGCTTTTCTACCTTGATTTCACTTTAGAATCACCTGGGTGGGGAGTTTTAAAAACTAAGACCCCTAGCCTGACCTGTGGTGGCGCAGTGGATCAAGCGTCGACCTGGGAACACTGAGGTCGCCGGTTCAAAACCCTGCACTGGTCTGGTCAAGGCACATATGGGAGTTGATGCTTCCAGCTCCTCCCCCCTTTCTCTATCTCTCTCTCTCTCTCTCTCTCTCTCTCTCTCTCTCTCTCTCTCTCTCTCTGTGTGTGTCTCCTCTCTAAAAAAAAAAAAATGAATAAAAAGAATTATCAATAAAAACTAAGACCCCTGAGTCTCACTCCCAGAAATCCAAATTCAGTTAGTATGGGTGGACCCTACTGGTGTTATTTTTTTTAGAACAACTGGTATATAGAAAGGAAGACCTGGTAGTTGGTGCTGGTGGTTGGTGTTTTCTTGATGAAATTTTCCTGTGCTATAGACCCTCTCTGTATTTTTAGAACATTTTTCAGAGAATCTAGACTAATTATTAATGCTTTGGAAATGTGAATATCTTTTTTATTTCATATGCAGAGAAGTATCAGGTCTGGCCAAGGTAGGTATGGAGGGCCAGTGTGTGCACTCACCATCTTGGTGGTACTTAGTCAAAACACATTTAACAGCTGCAGAGAAACAAAGAGAGGAAAGTGTTAGGACGGCCATCAGTGAAATAAGATATTAGTGAATTTTTTGCTCGCAGCAAGTGCAAATCTTTTTAAGTTCAGAGGCATCTCTTCTTCTTCTTCTTCTTCTTTTTTTTTTTACAGGGACAGAGAGAGAGAGAGAGTCAGAGAGAGGAATAGATAGGGACAGACAGACAGGAAAGGAGAGAGATGAGAAGCATCAATCATTAGTTTTTCGTTGCTGTTGCAACACCATAGTTGTTCATTGATTGCTTTCTCACATGTGCCTTGACCGCAGGCCTTCAGCAGACCGAGCCACCCCTTGCTGGAGCCAGTGACCCTGGGCCCAAGCTGGCAAGCCCTTGCTCAAGCCAGATGGGCCCGTGCTCAACCTGGCGAGCTTGGGGTCTCGAACCTAGGTCTTCCGCATCCCAGTCTGACGCTCTATCCACTGCGCCACCACCTGGTCAGGCAAGGCGTCTCTTCTTGGTAGGATAAAAGTACAGAGCCAACATTCAAAGTAAGAATTTCTTAAAACACAAGCACACCACTCACCCTGAAACACAAAGCAACCAAAAACCATGTTTTCCCCTTGACCCATACTTTGCCTCGGACATTTTATGATTCAAGGGATGATTAGGTGGTTTGCAAATTTCCCAGACCTTTGTTTCTCTGGCCTTCCGACATGTCACTGCTCTTCTGCAGAAAGTAAAGATGTGGTGATTGGCTGTGAAAAGGTTCAATTCAAGGCACGGCCAGAACAGGTCTTACAGGTGCGGCTCCCTTGGCCTTTAAAGGTGAGACAGAAGTCTCGGCATAGAAGAGTCCAGTCAGTTCAGTCTGCCATCCACTGGGAACACAAGCAAAATATTCATTAGTCAGGGAAGTGAAAAAATTGAAATAAAGTGATGATTTTAATTTGTGGTATTTTATCAGAATCTGATGAATGTACCAATGAGGATAAAGGCACATCTAATCATTCAAAATATTATCTATAGAAGATTTCTTCCATGACAGGCATTGTGCTAAGCACTGAAGATAAGATAGCCTTCAACTTTGTGGTCTGTTTTATGTCCTTCAGGCTTCCTCCCTGAGGATAATATTCAGTTGCATTTTTTTTTCTTCAGAACAGGCCATTACATCTGATGTGTTCTGTCACTTAAAGCCTCATAGAGAGCATCTGATTTGAAGGAATGATTGTGTTTAGGGCAACCTCCCCACCTCACCCCACCATCTATCCAGGAATAAGTGTTCATTTTACCAAGTATCCAAAATAGGGCCAAATCACCATGTAGAGTTGTTGAAGTCTATACTAATAATATTATACAAAATAAAATGTACACCAGTGTTCTCATTCATGACTTGTGATAGCATATATAAATTTCAAATAAAAAAATGGATTACCACCATTTATTTATTTTTTTAAGATTTTATTTATTGATTTTTTTTTAAAGAAAGGAGAGAGATAAAGAGAGAAGGGGTGGGTAGAGTAGTGAGAAACATCAACTCTTAGTCGTTGCTTCTCGTGTGTGCCTTGACCAGGCAAGCCAGGGGTTTTGAACATGTGAAGTCAGCATTCCAGATCGATGCTTTTTCCACTGCATCACCATAGATCAGGAAAATTTCCACCATTTAAGGCAAAAAAATAAACAGTGATAAATCCAACCAAAGCCTATCTGGAAAAGTTAATCTGCTGACTCTTTGAATCCACTATTAACACTGAAGCAAAAAGGCTAATTTTCAAAGGACACAGAGCACTCTTTCTTGTTCTGTGTTGTGCTTTGTGTTTGCTCCCTATTCAGCCTCTGGGAGCAGAGCATTTTTCTTTCTCATCAGCATTGTGTCCTCCTCAGCCTCTCTGGCTGCTCATCTGGGCTGTTTTCCACCTTGCAAATCTTTAAGCAACTCACAAATTCAATCTTCTCTGGTCACAACTTTGAAATCACAAATTGAATGGTTTTATCAGCTCAGTAAACTCTCTTCACTTAAAAAAGATAAAGCAAAAAAAGGATTTACAGGCATGTTGCAGTAATATAAGGTTATAGTAATTAAATATATAGAAATATAAAAATGTGGAAGATATATAAAACTAATTAAAATTATATTAAAATAATTATTAAAATTAAATAAAGTTATGCCATTTAAATAAGAATTAATGTAGTGGCTTGGTGTCATAACTCTGTAATGTGGTAAACAGACTCTGACTTTGGAGCAGGGCCCAGTGAGTGTGTGCATGAAGTTATAACTAGATAAGAAGTGGCTTGGTGTTATTTGCATTAACATTGTAAGTTAATGTAAATAAGAACATCTTAAAAAGTGGTTTGATGTAAACATTTCAGTAGATTGACATAGAGGGAATTCCCTACGAGGAACTCCCAAAAAGGTGATTTGAGATGATAATCCTGTTGATTGACACCTGTTAGAAGGAGCACCAAAGCTGAGGGGCCCCCTGCTGCAGTAGTCACCCAGACTCCAAAGTTGATGTGGACTGTCTCCACACACTCTGAGCTCTGATCAAAGATAGCTGAGAGGAACACGCCGACGGGGCCCCCTTAAACTGTACCCAGGCATGCCAAAGGATTTGTGAATAATAAATTGCCTGTGTGATTATTGCAACTAATTTGTGTGTCAGTCGTGTCTTTCCTCTGGTGGCAGTTAGTGTTGGCACTTAACAGTAGCATCCTAATAGCTGCCTCAAGAGTAGTCTTGAAGAGGTTGCCAGCCCTGCTAATAAGCAGCAGGAGTGTCCCACTGCACGGGGAAGTCGAATCAGGGATGTCTGATCTACATAGAGCTTGGACTCTACTGGGACAATGCATCTGGAAGAGAGCTCTATATCTTGGCAAGAAAAATTAGACTTTTCCAAAGGTGTCATGGAATTTTGAGAAGAAAAGACCCTACATAACTTGCCAAATTTGTTTTCTTGCATATTGTAAATGTTAATAATAAGATGGCCTAGATGTCCCGAAATTATTAGTTTGCATCTACACATGTTGTGAGCCCCAAGAGAGCTTGCAATTAAGGAGCCTGTATTGTAGTCACAAGATTCTTCTCTGCTCCATAAAAATGGCAGCCAGTGAGACTCTTTCTGTGGTGACTTCCCATTTCTCTATACAGAAGATAAATTTTAAACTTTAAGAATCCTCTAGATATCTAGATTACCAATCAACCAATGAAATAGCACAAGTGCTTATGCTTGGGAGAGAATTGGTCACCACCTTGCCTGATGATTAGCTTCCATTGTCACTACTAATTTAACAGGAGATTCCCAGGGTAACGGGAAACTTCATCGGGACCTGTCTGCCTTGTGAAATGTCACTCACTACTTCTGTGAATGGGAAGCCTGGGCCACTCAGGCTCTGCAGGTTTTGGCACAGAGATTGTTATGTCTCCCCTGGCAGGAGGTGCACTCAAGCTGAATCTGCAAGTGGGCAAATCAGTGGAGGATAGAGCAGTCAAACTGATTCCTCAACGAAATGGTTATTGAGTATCTGGGACATGTTTTGTCTCTACATTTCTAGTGCCTTGTGTTGTGCATGGCCTGGAAAAGGTACTTAAGAACTGTTTGATGAATTATTGGAAGAATTTGAATGACATTAAATGACATTACCAATGGGTAGGTCTCATAACTTCTTTGTTGCACAAAGGTGGTCTTTTGAGAGAATGTTAGGCCTTATTCATCTATCCAGTTAACAAATAGTTCTGACCTCCTTTGATGTGTCATTTACCACTTTATCTGAAGTTATCTAGTTTATTTATACTCCCCATCCCCACCTAACTGGGCCCCAGAATATAAGCTCCAACAGTGGTGATACTGCCTGTCCTGTCTATTGCTGTATCTTCAGCATGTAGAATGAAGCTTAGGGACAATGAGGCACCCTCAAACCATGAAAGATTGAATTTTCTGCCAGCTAGTATTGCTCAGCTTGCAAACAGCTCCAAACTATTTTACACACTGTAACCTAGTGGTGGCTGGGAGAGGTGGCTCTTGCATTGGGCTTGGGATCTTCTGTCACAGGCCACTTTCTTTTCTACTAATCCGCCTCTGCTTCCACCATGTCCTGTGCTGTAAGGCCGGTGGTTCTGGCCATGCAGGTTCACACTGGATTTGGGCCCACAGTAGAGGAACTGTGGAGCCAGAGGATGGTGGGCCATTCTGTTTATTAGAGTCTCACAATGGTGGAAGAGCAAGCAGGCAGGGGAATCTGCTTCTCTCTCTCTCTTCCTGGACTCACAAGCAAAACAGGCTGAGGGGAAAAAACCCTTCTATAGCAAACAATAGCAAAAAATGGCCCCTCCCAATGATGGCCGGCAATCTGTAAACTACAATCTGCCGCATGAGGGCATGCACCAACAGCCTTAAATAGACTGTACACACGTGTTTCTTCCTCATGCTCATGCACCAATCAGGCAGAGTTCAAGCGAGCAAGCCTAACATACTTGTAACACACTTGTTTGCCCAACACATGCCAATCCCACATTTCACACTAGCTGGTTGGATTGGAGCAGATGTAGAAAATCCAGGAGGTTCTCCATATTTACTTAAAGTTCACTGTTTAAGATACAGTTTGGTATTTATTTTAGTCATTTCTGTTCTTACCATATTTCATAAAATGCTGGGGGTCAGAGGTGTAATTTTCCTCTAATAGAAAAATGTTCGAACTACACAGGCCTTTGGCAACAGTTTTCTCTGAGTTACTTAGGACTGGTCTCATAAACCTTCCAGACTTTGGGCTAGGGAAGAATAACTCCTGGAAAGAAGGCTGCCTGTGCGATTTTCCCAGGCCTCTTGAATGCTTACCATTCAATAATGGCTTCCTGAGTCTCTTTTCTTCACTTCCCTTCCATAACAGGGAAAGACCTAAGGGGGAGAAAGACATTTGCATACAGTGCCACTGTTTCCAAAGCTTTTTCACACATCATATTTTTAAAGTCTTTGTCATTAAACTGAAATGTGTGTTACCCCAGTTTTAGAAAAGAGGAGTAGAGGTTCAGAGAGGTCAAACAGTGCCTAACCGGGAATGGATCTGTCCCTGCAACCCAAGTTGCTTACGTGAGTGCTGTGCTGTTTTTCATTCCCAGACTATGTTGTAAATGAGTCTCTGAAGTTTCCTAGGTTTTCCGTTTCCTAGTCATTTCTCTGTGGACATTGTGTTTCTCTAAACTTGTTAAGCTGCCTTACATCTTTAGGCCTCTGTTTAATGCTGTGACTTCTGCCTAGACGAAGTGCCAAAGAGTACAGCATTTGTTCTATTTTGTGTTTTGTATTTGTTCCCTGTTCCTTTATTTATTTGTTTTGGTAACTCACATGAATCCCTCAGATGTGAGCTCAAGGGCGACAGGGAAGCACAGTGGTAAGAGTGGGCCCTGGAGTCACAGCACCTGGTCCCACGCCCTGATGGTGCCAAGTGCAAACCCAGTGCCATCTCCACCAGGCACATGCAGGTTCTCATTGAATTCTGACAGATGGTAATGAAACAGCGAAGCCAAAAAATGGTGGGTCATTCCTTTATTCTAGCCTCGCAACCTGCCAGCAAGTAAAAACACACAGGGCACCAAAACCCACTCACACATTCTCTGGTTCCACAACCAGGATAATCTTTTCTGGTTTTTCCTAGAATCAAAGGCCCCCACCAGTCCAAGTCACCTCTGGCTCCCCATCAGCCAGCATGGCTTCTTCTTTAGCACCCTGCCATCTGAACTTTCGTTATCTCTCCTTCCTGCACAAACTTTTCTTGGTGTGAAAACCCCTTCTCCAGCAACATTAGCATAAAAATGGCCCTTCCCAAGCAAGAAGGTAATTAGCAGTTTCACAGCGCACATACCTGGGCAGCAGCCATTTTTAACAATAAAAGTGAGCAAACATAAATTTCACATTTTACAAACTTATTTGCCCAATGCCATGTATCTTCTTAAACCTGGTGTGGTGGCTTCACCTCTCAATCCTTTCCCATTTGCAAAATGAGAAGAATTCTGATGCTTATCTTCAAGAGCTGGTAAAGAAGAAAGGTAAATACTGCATTACCTAGAATATTTCATTTGCTGCTGCTCTCTCCCAGTTTATAGCAGAGTGACCAGTCTCCCCTGCTTCTCTCAAACTGCCCCTTGATTGTCCCGAGGTTTCCAATAAATTACCCCTCCCTAGAAAGAGAAAAATCAAAAACAGAAACAAGAGTAAAGGGTGGGGGGAGCCTGGAGCAAATACCTATAGAGAAAACTTTGCCAGCAGTAGGGAAAAAAGGACTATTAACCTAAATGTATCAGTGTTGTTCTGGGGAGGGTTGGGGGCAAGAGAGAAGAGAAATTGCTAAATATGGCACTGCCTGTCCAGGTTTAGACAGATCTGGGCTGAATCTGGGAACAAGCACAGGAGTCTGGAACCCAGCTCAGCAACTCTGAGGGAGGGGAAGGAAAATATGAGAAGGAGGAAGGATGACAGAAATCATCTTTGTATAAATCTTAATGGCAGTTGGGATGTATTTACATTTCAAGGAATTATGTGTGTTTTTTTTAAAGGACAAGCTTTTTATACACTTTTTTTTCCTTAGCAACAAGACCCACAAAAAGTATTCGTTCAGCCAGGATGTCAGTTGCTCAGCTCATTAAAATATTAAGTGAAACACTGATGACAATTGTATAGCACTGAGCCTTTTTGTTTGCTAAAGTGTGACTTTCAGTGGGTAACGAAGTAGGTCAAGACTTTGTTTTGTTATTTCATTGTTTTGTCTTAGACTTTTGATAAAGTTCCCTTTGAGTAGGTAAAATGTAGGTTGTCAAGTTTGGTGAGGATCATTTAAGGACAGGGACACTTCAATGACTCAGAAGTCTACCTCTGATGGCAAAGAAAGGCTCCCTGCACTTCTCTCAGGATAGCACTCATTCATTCAACAAAGACTTTCTAGGACCCTACTAGGTGCTAAGTCTCATGCAGTATGTAGTAAATACAGTACTTAAAAAGATAGATACCAACCCTGTCCTCATTATAAGTCCTTTACTCAAGCTTGTTTGTCTGGGTAATACTTCATGTTCTAAATCTTTAAATCTGTCTCTCAATCATATAAAATGTATGTTATCTAAGACCTCCCCTGTCAGGGTCTGCTATAAGAAATGAGTATTGAGCCTGACCAGGTGATATTGTAGTGAATAGAGAATTGGCTTGGGACCCTGAGGACCCAGGTTTGAAACCTTGAGGTCGCTGGCTTGAGTACAAGCTTATCTGGCTTGAGCATGGGCTCACCAGCTTGAGCACAGGGTCACCAGCTAGAGCATGGGATCATAGAGATGACCCATGATAGATGGCTTGAGTCCAAAAGTTGCTGGCTTGAAGACCAAGGTCACTGGTTTGAGCCCAAGGTTGCTGACTTGAGCAATGCGTCACTGGCTCTGCTGTAGCCCCCAGTCAAGGCACATATAAGAAAGCAATCAATAAACAACTAGCCTGACCAGGCGGTGGTGCAGTGGATAGAACATTGAACTGGGACATGGAGGACCCAGGTTTGAAACCCCAAGGTCACTTGTTTGAGCACAGGCTCAGCAGGCTTGAGTGTGGGCTCATCAGGTTCAGTGTGAGGTTGCTGGCTTGAGCGTGAGATCATAGTCATAACCCCATGGTTGATTGCTTAAGCCCAAAGGTTGCTGGTTTGAAGCCCAAGGTTGCTGGCTTAAACAAAGGGTCACTTGCTCTGCTGCAGCCTTTACCCCCTCACCCCCAAGGCAGATATGGGAAAGCAATCAATGAACAACTAAGGTGCCGCAACAAAGAACTGATGCTTCTCACCTCTCTTCCTTCTTGTCTGTCTATCCCTCTCTCTGACTCTCTCTGTCTCTGTCAAAGAAATGAATAGCTAACTAACTAACTAGATAAATAAATAAATAAACAAACAACTAAAGTGCCACAACTATGAGTTGATGTTTTTCATCTCTCTCCCTTCCTGTCTGTTCCTGTCTCTCTCTCTCTCTCTCAAAAAAGAAAGAAAAGGGAAAAAAGAAAGAAAGAAAGAAAAGAAAGGAAGAAAGAGAAAGAAAGAAAGAAAAAGGAAGAAAGAAAGAAAAGAAAGAATGAAAGATGAAAGAAAGAAAGAAAGAAAGAAAGGAAGGAAAGGAAGGAAGGAAGGAAGGAAGGAAAGAAGGAAGGAAAGAAGGAAGGAAGGAAGAAAAAGAAACGAGTATTGATTGCCAATGAATATTGGTAGTCATTGAGGTGTTGATGGCAAAATACAGATATATAATGGGCATTCATACCTGAAATATATAAAAGTATAGGTCTGGAAATATATAAAGCCTTAACACACAGGATTGAATTCCTCTTAGTAAAATTTCAAGCATATGTACAATTTTATTTATATGTAACTCCCATGGTCATACCTATATTTTGATGATTATAATATAATTAGAGTTAGCATTTATTGAGTGCTTGCCAAGTACCAAGAATTGTGCTACTTATTTAAATGAACAACCTCATTTTATCTTTAAATTCTATAAGATGTTAAGAACTGGCTCTGGCCGGTTGGCTCAGTGGTAGAGTGTCAGCCCAGCATGTGGATGTCCCAGTTTGATTCTTGGTCAGGCACACAGGAGAAGCACCCATTTGCTTCTCCATGCCTTCACTTCTCTCTCCTCCCTCTCCTCCTCCTGCAGCCATGGCTTGATTAGAGTGAGTTAGCCCTGGGTGTTGAGGACGGTTCCATGGCCACTGCCTCAAGCGCTAAGAAGAGCTCGGTAGCTGAGCAATGGAGTAACATCCCAGATGGACAGAGCCCTAGTGGGCTTGCTGGATGGATCCTGGTTGGGTGCATATGAGATTGTCTCTGTCTCTCCTCCTCTCACTAAAAAAAAAATGGCAAGAACTGAGAAGGATCTGAAGTTTTGCTCTATTTTCACAAGCATTTGGATGCTGGCAGACAACATGAGATACCTGGGTCATAGACAAAGGACTTTACTACTCATGACTCAGCTAGCAGCATGAACATTAGCATATTTGTAAGGTTCTACTGGCCCTGAAGTTCCATGGGGATGCTGGCATACACACTGGGCTGTGTTGTAAGACAGGAACTCTAAAATTTTAAGCTTAATTAAACCTGAATCTTTTTAAATGGGTAGTATGCATGCCTGCCCATTGCTCTGAAGGGAGACACTATTTCCATCTTCCAATGCTGCTTACTGTACAAAATCCTTGAGAAGATTTTGTCTGGAACAAAGGGCAGTCAGTATCTTATAAGATATGTAGAAAAACATGAGACTTGTGGGTCACTATCTTCCCAAAATAGATAGCTGTACTGTGAATATCCCTACATTACAATGAGTAAACTAACACTTAGGAGGTTAAGTAACTTGTTTAAGATCACAAAATTTGTTCATGTAAAAATAACATTTGAACTAGCAATCTGATTTCAGAGAAGATGCTCTGTGTAAGTTGTGTTTTAGTTTAAATCACCTGAAAGTTGAACCTGAGACAGCACCTCCTTATTTAGAGGGTACTTAGATAGGCACTAAGGGCTTATCCTGTCTGGATGGAATCCCTTCCCTACTTATGAATGTCCATGTTCTAAACTATTCACAGAACTGAATCCGATTCAGGCATAGACTTAAGAGTTCTGTGCTATAAAAGGTTAACCACTTCTACGTAATTTAGCACACTGTTATTTTCTACTTTATTGTGGTTTTACATCTGCCATTTTCAAAGCTTTCCTTAATTATCCAATCTGTACTTAACACCACTTTTGGGTACACCAAATGAGGAATGCAAAATGATACATTCATTTCTCCGAGCATAACTTTGGCAATAATTATATACTTGTTTAACCAGCTGAATAACACCAACTGAGAAAGAGTTAAAAAGTACTGATTTTTATAATTTTATTAGAACTACAGTATGTGGGAGGCTCAGTATATATCTTCAGAATTCTACTTATTTACATGTTAGCATGCTTAGCACAGTTTAGAGAACACTTTAGTCTCAAAAAGAGTGACACAGATATTCATGTGGCAAATCTAAATATCACAGCCCAATCAGTTGTCATGTCAAGATACTTTAAGCATTACTCCACAACTCCAAATCTGTTTCTAAACCAGATGGAAATCCTAAGAGAGAGAATAAAAGAAGACAAAAAGCACTGAACTCCTGCAGAGCTGAGGTTTGCCACGAGTGAGTAAGCTGTGTGAACTTCAGCCAGGCACTTTGAGCTTCAGTTTCCCAATCTATTAAATAGGACTAAGGTACATAATACATGTCTCCCCCTATCCTGGTACTAAATGGAATGTGTCTAATGCAAAGAATTCTGTTGGGAAGCCAGTACCTAAAATTGAGTTGTATACTCTACATTTTTTTTGTTTGTGTGTATTTTTCTGAAGTGAGAAACAGGGAGGCAGAGAGACAGGCTCTCGCATGCACCCGACCAGGATTCACCTGGCATGAACACCAGGGGGCGTTACTCTGCCGCAACTAGAGCCATTTTAGCACCTGAGGTGGAGGTCATGGAGTCATCCTCAGTGCCTGGGGCCAACTTTTGCTTCAATGGAGCCTTGGCTGTGGGAGGGAAAAAGAGAGATCGAGAGAAAGGAGAAGGCAGATGGCGCTTCTCCTGTGTGCCCTGGAGGGAATCAAACCCAGGACTTCTACATGCTGGTCTGACACTCTTCCACTTAGCCAACCAGCCAGGGCCTATTATCTTTACATTTATGGTTAAGAACAAGGACTTTGGAGCCAGATAGACCTAGGTTTGGATTGTAACTGTGCTGGTTGCATGACTTTGGGCAAACTGCTTAACATCTTTGATTATAAAATAGAAATGATGATAATAGTTCTCTTTTCATCTGTGTCTCTGCACAAAACCAAACCCAAAAACCTCTTTTGATCCCACATTTCCATTCTGTTATCACTATAGCTCTCACTTTTCTTTCATAGCGAAGTTTGCTAAGAATTGTCTCAGGATTATCTCTACTTGCCCATCTTTCTTTGCCCGTATAACAATATGACTTCTACTCTTATCAGGTCCACTGATACTGTTGTCACTAAGGTCATCATTGACCACCTTCTGGCTAAATCCAAAGAACATCTCTCTGTTATATCTCAAGAAAAGCCAAAATAGCCAACCACTCTCTCCTTCATGAAATATTTCTTTTAGCATCCAAGACTTTGTCTTTTGCCTCCTGGTCTCTTTCTTCTCTGCTTCTTATGGGTGGGCCCCTTTTCTTCTGCTTGCCCTTTACAAGTGTTATTGTCCCACAGCAATCTAGTCGAGGTCCTCTTTTTCTTCATCTGTGAAATCTGGATAGCTTATATATTTTCATGTCTTCTATTATCACCTACCATATATGCCAATGATTTCTGAATCTTTGTCTTTAGCCAACATTTTTCTCTGAGTTTGAAATTACATGCAGACTGCATCCTGATTATTTCCACTTGATTGTCCCACAGACATGTCCAAATAAAACTAATCATTTTCTATATTAGTTCTCCTATTTTGGTGATAGAATCACCATTCAGTTAGTGATTTAAGTCAGAAACTTGGACATTATCTTTTTCTTTTTCCCCCCTCAATTCCCTATATTTAACCAAGCAGGTCTTGTTGATTCTACCTCTTGAATTTATCTGTCTTCTTTGTCTCAATGGCCATTTTCTGAACCAGACCATCATCTCTCATCTTGATTGCTACAGCATTCCCATCAATCTCATTGATTAGTCTTGCTGTCATTCTTTACACCACAGCTGAACTGATCACATAATTTCCCTTATCATCACCTTTCAACAGGTTTACATTGCCCACTGGCTAAAGTCCAGGCCTTCTACAATGACCTATGAGACCCTCTGTGATGTGAACTCTGCTCCCCTCTCCAGCTTCATCTTTCCCTTCTCTCCCTGTTCTGTCCCCAAACACTGGATGCTCCATTGAAATTGAGCTTTCTCCGGTTCCTCAGATGAGCCATGCTCTTTTCCACCCTGAACCTGTGTGTACTTGGTATCCTCGTAGCTGGAAAATTGCTCTTCAAACTTCTCCCTCATCTTTCTATACCTCTGCCTCTAAAAGTATTCCCTGATCAGCAAAACACCTGTGGGGCTTGCTTTCTGTTGTATGCCCTCTTTGTATACGCCCTATCATCACATTTGCTCTGCTGTATTATTAGTCTGTTTACTCATCAGTATCTCCCACTAAACTCTGTGAAGCAGGGGCCCAGTCTGTTTCACGGGTACTCTCTGTACTTAGCAGAGGCTGACACACTATAAAAACACAATTCACAAATGTTTGCTGAATGAGCAAATGTATGGAAATCACACCTTATTTTCTTGTTTAAGAAGTGCTGATCATTAGCCAGAATTAATAATAGGACATTAGAATATTCTAAAAAGTACTGGGATCATAATGGATATGATCCATGCCAGTTGGTTTCTATCTGTATTCAGGATCCCCAGAACCCCACAGAGGGAACTCAGTGGTTTTCAAAATGAGAGGCGGGGAGGAGAGGAAAACAGAATGGCAGACAAGGCTTACTGGGCAGGGCTCAGTCCCTACCATGGCTTTAACCAGAGCAGCTCAGAATTTTTTTGTGTTATGCCCTGATGTGGCATGCTATATTTTATATGGGGGGGGGGGGAAGAAAGGAAAAATGAAAGAAAAATTGTTCTCATATAAGTAGACTATCAAAACAGGTCTTATAAATATGGTCCTGCAATTAAGGAAACTGTGAAACATTTGCTTTAAAAAATGCTATAATGGAGGCAGTTATTGTGGTTGCTATGATCTAGTATATACTGGTATTACCAAGAAAGAGAACAGTGCTTTTAAAAACCATCTAGTGCAATGGGATAGTGTATTCATAAATTTATGTCTCTTCTTAAAATCAGTTAAACAAATCATGCTAACAGTTGACATTTGATTACTAACAAGACTGTGAGAATTTTATTATTTGTTCTTTTCTTTTTCTTTCTTTCTTTTTTTTTTTTTTTTGAGAGAGAGACAGACAAGGGCTGACAGACAGGAAGGAAGAGAGATGAGAAGCATCAATTCTTCACTGTGGCACCTTAGTTGTTCATTGATTGCTTTCTCATATGTGCTTTGACTGGGGGGAGCTCCAGCTGAGCCAGGGACTGCTTACTCAAGTCAGCAATGTTGGCCTCAAGTCAGTGAGCTTTGGGCTTAAACCAACGACCATGGGGTCATGTCTATGCTTCCATGCTCAAGCCGGTGACCCCGCACTCAAGCTGATGACTTTGGGGTTTTGAACCTGGGTTCTTTGTGTCCCAGTCTGATGCTCTATCCACTGTGCCACTGTCTGGTCAGCCTGTTGTTTTCTATATTTTCTGTGTATTTCTATGATTAAAAAAAACCTGTACCTGCATACAACAGGACGTTTTGTTCAGTGGAAAAGGACAGACAAATATAATCAGACTTTTAAAAACGTTAAATTAAATCTAGAACTAGATTTGCAACCTACTCTGCTGATACATGAACAAAGATTTTGTACCTTACAGTTTTTTTTATTTTTAATTTTAATGGGGTGACATTAATAAATCAGGGTACATATTGTTCAGAGAAAACATCTCCAGTTATTTTGACATTTAATTATGTTGCATACCCATCACTCAAAGTCAAATTGTCTTCCATCAACTTCTATCTGGTTTTCTTTGTGCCCCTCCCCTACCCCCACTCTACCTTACAGTTTCTTGTGAAATTCTGCTTATGTCTCCATGTCCCACTTTTCTAACATTGGAGATGGTAAGATGTGAGACAAAAATATAGCTATTAAAAGAGAAGGCTTAAGACATAAATATTCTCTATCATTCATTCATTCATTCAAAAATATTTATTGAGAGCCTGCTGTGTGCCAATCACCTACAGCATTTTCTAGAGTTTTGAGATATATTAGTAGAAAAAAAAATAAATTCCATGCTGTTATAAAACTTATATTCTTATGGGGGGAGTGAGCGACACAGTAAATAAGGAAACAAGCAAACGACATAATTCTGAAAAGTGATGAACTGTATGAAGCCAGAATTATGATGTCTGGAGACTGACACCGGGGAGGGTCAGAGTGGAGTGGGGCTGCTGTATCCAGGTGGCCTCTGAGCTAATTTGCATGATGGGAAGAAACCAGCCATATGAGGGGTTAAGGACAGAGCCTTCCAAATAAAAGGGGGCAGTGAGGGCAGATTTTCACCCCTGCCTTTTCCAATGGTCTTCAAGCAGCCAGTGCCTCAGATATAAGAACAGTGCCAAGCTTCCCTAGGCCACTGCAAGGGCCAGGGCCAAGTGGTTTATTGGCAAGGCCTAAACTGCCTACGAGGGAACAACATGGAAAAATAAGTAAAGAAAGGAAGAGGAGAATTCTTTTGTAAGCGATTATGTGTAAAATGTCTATTTTTTCACTTAAATATTTAAAAACAGAGTAATCTCGTCTCACTAATGGCCCATCATTTAGTCAACAGTGCCTGTGTAACGAAATCTCCATAAACACCCCACGGAGAGGGTCTGGACAGCTTCCAGGCTAGTGAACACATTGGGGAAGAGCATCACACTAGGAGAGGGCAGAAAAGCTCCAAACCCTTTCCCCATACCTTGCTCTATGCGTCTCTTCTATTTGATTTCACCCAAGTTAGATCTTTTTATAATAAACTAGAAATCTAGTAATTTTAACCAACCAACCAACCAAACAAACAAACACAGCAAACTAGTTTTAAAACTGGGTCTGAAATCCGAACAACCAAAAAAATACCTCTTAGTTTTACTGGAGTTTATTTGGAACCTGCGCTCATTCCTCTTGGCCACTAGATAGCAGCATTGCCTATCAAATGTGCATAAGGACCGCTGGGACTGAGCTTTTGAGAGAGAAAGTAGATCCCACAGGTCCATCTATATTCATCCATCTCTGTTTCCTGTTCCTCTACCATCCTCATCTTCTCCATAATCCACCCCTTAACTTCCTGTCGTCTACCTATTTACGGACAGTTTCAGTGTTCAGTGTAAGCTTTATGTTTAGAGAAAACATAAAGGGAACAATGAAGTCAGCACTGTGAACCTCTTTGACCCTGCCCTTCCTTACGGATCTTTCAGTGGGCAACAGGGGGTGTTTGAGGGCCCCTGAGGGCGGTGGTTGGCTCCTTCTGCCTAGTTTTTCAAGATCAGACCCAACATTGGGGGGGAGCCGTTTATCATTTTTAGCAGACAGAGTAAGGAGCTTTGTCCCTCTGTGTGGTATTGGATTTACTGTTAGCTGGTAGGTGTGGTGACAGCAGACCTGGCTTCTGTGGGTGAAGGGACCCTTCTGGCATCATTCTAAATGGCCCAAGTTCTTGCCATCTGTGCAAGTTTTCTGTTATATACGTTTTAGCTTTATTTTTAAATTGGGGACTTTTATGAAAAAGTCTGCAAGAAAATGTGTCCAGAGAGAAACAGAAAAGAGAAAGAAAGGACAAAATTTTAACTACACAGGCAGAATAAAGGTAAGAATTTTAAATATAATTTAAGAATTATATACAAATAAATATAAACTCTACTTCTTTCCAAAGAAGGGTTTGAGCCATCATATAGCAAAACACATCGCTATGAACGTAGGGCAATTTTTTCATTTAAGACACATTTTAGTGCACTCTGGGTACTTAGGAACTAAGTCTACATGGGTGAACGAGATAGACATGGGCTGTGCTTTTGCTTAGTTTCTGTTTTAATTAAATAAGGATATGAATGAGATCAGAAATCATATAAGAATGTATGTGTGTATGTGGTGTGTGGTGTGGTGTGGTGTGTGTGTGTGTGTGTGTGTGTGTGTGTGTGTGTGTGTCCTGGGGCCAGTGGTTCAGATCTGGAAAGGTCATCATTCCAACCCACTTCATTTTATAAATGAGAAAATGGTGGCTCAGATATGTTGTGACTGACTCAGAGATGAAACAGCTAGTTCATTTGGGCATTAAAATTTGCTCTGAGAAGATTGGACAGCACCCTGGTTTACTTATTTTTGAGTGACTGATAAATGGAAAGAAAATAGTTTGGAAAGGGAAAATTCTTTTGGGGGGCTACTGATTTATTGAAGAAATGATCATATGGCTCCTTATACCATGGCCATGGAGGAACAATGAAACATTCTTCAGATAATTGTCTAAAAATCATTAGCCTTTTATGAAATTAAGCCATATTGTATTGAGTTGTATTTCAGTGAAGGGATTTTTGTGTGGTGTTAAGCAACTACCTAGTCCAAGAACATAACTTTCTCTAATCAAATTTGATGTAATTTAATCTAATTTATTATAAAGACAAAGCTAAAAGAATCTGGAGAAATGTTTGAATCTTTTAAAGTCCAGCACTGAATATTATTGCTGACACACTTCTGATGAAACTACTACCCTCAACAGGCTGCCTGGCCCAATTGGCTCTCTCTTTTTAATAACATGTTTCTGGGCCCTAAATTATTTGTTTAGTTGCTTCAATACTCACTTTTGCCTAAATAGTAGACTTGTCTTAAAAGAGAGAAATGGAAGGAAATACTGGTAAGAGAAAAAAACTGGGGCTTGAAAATATTATCTGTCTCACTTTTCATTAGAATATAAAACTCCGAGAGCTGGACTTGTGTTTCAGACTTTTGGTTCTGCTGGTAGCACACTGTGCTCAATAAAAATTAACCCATCAATCAACAGGATGAAAAAATCCTATCCTGCCAGAAGCAATACTTGTGTTTGTCCCATAGAAAGCCAATTAGAGCATTAGGATGTTGTAATAGAGACAGAAACTAAGGAAAGTGCCCCCCCCCAAATCCCTCAAAACATTAAAAAGAAACTGAACGGAAAAAAAATAGATAACAGTGAAGTATTCTGGGAAAGTTCCTACTGAATTCAATTTTTCCGCTTGACGGTCTGTTTCAATGCATCCTCAATATAATGAAAGTCTGAGTACAAGGGGACTTCTTAGTTGCCCCATTTCTCTCCTAGGGTGAATCAAGGAGGCATCATGCATCTGTCCCTCTTCCTAACAGCGCCCCCACTGCAAGGTTCCCAGCCCTCTTAGCCGTCTATCTGCCGCCACCACCACCTGCACATCAGCTCCAGAGTTCCCTGTTCAGCCTGGTTTGATCAGAAAACAAAAAGAACAATTCATCCGGGAAGCGATAAATAGCAAGCCTGCAAGACCGAGAGAGCTGTTGACTGCAGAGAAACAAGGGAGGAAAGAAAAGTGAGACAGGCAACCTGGGGATTCTTTCTGTCACAAACCCTCTTGAGAATCAATTAAAACTAGAAAGCCTCTTTCCAGAACACATACATGCATATGCACACACAAATTTGCATGTGATTTCACAAATTTCCACCTTCCTTATACACAAACACACCTTTTGTTTTGAAAACTTAAACTCTTGAAGCTATAAGTTTTCAATTTTTTCATACCGAGAAATTCTGAAAAACTCTTTAATCATGGCAACTTTTTTATACTGAGGGATTTTCCCCCTCCAGTTGTAGCCTTGTATCTTTCAAATAAAATCTGTTTTAAAATTATTCCTAGAACATTTAGAATGGTCAAAATGGACAATTATAAGGGTAAGAACATCTGTTATAAATTTTTATCTTATATTGCAAAGCACATATTATTTGAGGTATCTACATATTCATTTACTTAAAAGTAATTTTATTTAAAAAAACAAAGAATTTTTATTTTATTACCACAATCTAGGGGACTCCAATTGCCTGCTATTTGACTAGTCAGTACTCTTTTGGGAAAATAAAAACCACAGAAGAAAACAACAGTTTCACCTAGCTGCCAGGCTCATGCTCTCTGTGTCCCAAATGGAGGGGTCACATCTCTAAGTCCCAGTCACTACACATTGCACATTCTTTTAATGTGTCATATTAGGAACGTGGAGTTCATTCTGATCTCTTCTTGAAGGCAGAACAGAAGCCACGCAGAGGGGAGGTTCGCACCTGAGGACTGACATGAGTCAGTGCTGGACTGCTGCAGACAAAGACACGGGACAGCTCTCTGGACCCACCCTCAGAGCGTGTGGGGAGCAGAAGGGCAGAGGTAACAGTTGGCACAGAGAAAGTGTGGGAGGAAGTGAGGAGAAATCAATAAAACAGAGATGAAAAAATAATGTACTCTCCATGCCATAAAGGAAAATCATGATGAAGGCCCCGGTTAACTGCCATAATGCTTTCAGGGATCAGAGAAATGACACTGTCAAAATACAACATTAGCTTTCTGAAGCCTACAGGCTGAATTTTATTTATTTAAAGTTAACTCCCATTTTAATACCAAAAAAAGATAGCATATTCTACATCAAAGGGAGAAAAATTTTTCCTAATGTATCCATTTCTCTTCTGAAGCACATGAGCTGTCAGCGTGCAATGCTTTGTGGTGTTTTCTCCACTGTGCTGGCCTTTCTCTACATCAGGAAATGCGCAGTAAACAGACGCAAGCCTGGGTCCGCTGCTTCTCAAGGCCAGAATGGCAATCGTTTGATTTCGTGTGTGTTTTCAAATGCATTGTTAGTTTTAACAAAGATCCATATATGTCCATAAATGATGTTTCAAACCAGGAGAAAGAGAGAGACGTTGAGAATCAGACATCGATGTGAAGTTAGTCCTTGGTAAATTGTATGAAAGTGTGAGCCACAAACTGCCGAGAGCATTAGGCTGGGGTAAACTTTGGGGAATAATTCATTTTCTGGGATGACCATATAATTCCCCTGGAAGTTCATTCAGTGGTGATCTGGGTTTGGCCAGAACTTGACCTCTTGCTGAGAATAACACTACCTACCAGCCTTCTGGATATTGTGTCCATAGCCGAGAGAAGAGACCAAAATTATTTTCCATCTGCATTGCTAGTCTCCCTGTTGTTCAGATTTACTTTGCACATTTCTGAGTCTAAATGTTAGCTAATTCTCTGTGTGTAGAGAAGTCAGTTTTAACATGTAAGTTATAGTGAGCCATGCATCATGGTGGCCTTGGTTTAGCTCCTTGTCTGCCATTTACTAGACCTGTCATCACTTAACATCTCCAGACCTCAGTTTCCCCATCTGAGTGTGGGGATGAGCTTACCTACCCCACAGGGATATTAGAAGGAGTAAATATATGATATGCAAAAGTTGTTTAGAATAGTACATAATAAGTTCTTTATTATAGAGTGTTAGCAATGATGGTGATGATTCTTGTCGCTATTTTTTTGGGTGAAAGAGCTACAGTCTGTTTCTCTGGGGAATGAACTCTTCCATGATCTTGTTATATGGCTTAGATGAGCCTGACCCACCTGCTTCTGCTTCAATGGTGAAAACATAACCCAGACCTGGCCAACCAGTGAACTCCATCCCCTACCTACTGTGGTCAGCTTAGGAATGCGTAAATGAGTCAGTCCATTCAAAGTAAATCAGAGTAATTTGTTTAGAATTATTGGGAAAGAAAAGTTTTTTAGGGGATGGTTAAGGGAGTAAGATGAAAGTGCGACAGCTACCTCGGGAGTCAGTCTGTCTGGTAAAGCCAGTACAGAAAAAAGCAGAGCCAAGAGATGAAAAGAAAAAAAGACATCAATTTAAAATGTAGAACCCCATAACTCTAAGCCAGTGGTTCTTAACCTTTTTTGAGGTACCGAACCCACCAGTTTCATATGTGCATTCACCGAACCCTTCTTTAGTGATATAAAATATGATATTTTTTTCCAAATTCAAGACATAGGTATATGTTTTTATACTGGTGCACAAAATGAGCCGTGCATGAACATCACCTTGCTCAAAGAAGAAAACCAACAAAGTGCATGAACTCACAACAAATGACGGTATTACTTTATTCTGGCCTCTGTGGCAGAGGCTTCTCCGAACCCCTGAGACTGACTCATCGAACCCCTAGGGTTCGATAGAACCCAGGTTAAGAACCACTACTCTAAGCCATGCCCTAGGGGCCATTTGTGCACAAGTCAGTTTGCATTGGACTTCTTTCCTTGACAACCAAAAAGTTACCAGAGGAAACGAGGTGAGCGATAGTATATGGTAAAAGGGTAAAATATATGGTGATGGGAGAAGATTTAACTTTGGGTGGGCACACAATGCAATATATAGATGATGGAACATAAAATTATACACTTGAAACCTATATAATCTCCTTAATCAATGTCATCCCAACAAATTTAATTTTTAAAAAAGTGTATATATTTAAGAAATGGTATATATAATACAAAATAAAGAAATCAGTGAAACAACTTTAAAAAAAGAAGGTGTCACTAACTCTCACAGACACCTTCTAATTCTTCTACTTATTCAAATCTGACCCATCCTTCAAGGCAGTGCAAAGCTCACCTCTTCTGGAACTGATGCCTATTTGTGCTATCTATTTTGTACCTGTTTCTAAACACCTTAGAAAGTTTTTCTTTGAAGATGCAATCCCTGCGTGTCCAATTCTATGGATTGGTTCCATGTTTTACTCTTTGGTGATCTTCATAGCCACTAGCACATCTGGTATTTTGTAGCAAACTTGCCAGATATTTGTTATTTGAATTTCTTTTATCATCTTATGTCCATCAGAAGTGGATTATGTACCCCGTCTGCTAAGGAATGTAAACATAAGAATGCATGAAATAAACAGGAGATAGGACAGAAGAGGATGTACATGTAGACAAATGTTAAGAGCCTACCCCTTGCCACTTGCGAGGAGCTGCAAAGAATGTGGACTTGTTTACATACATTCCTCCAGGCTGTAAACTTCATAAGAGTAAGAACTGGCTCTATTTTTAAAACACGGTTCTTGATACTTTGCACAGTACATGACACATGGTAGGTTCTCAATAAATACTTGTTGAATGAATGCTGTGTGTTACAGCACCGGGAGCTCAGATCTATTACTTAACTCTTACCAACATGTAAAGTAAATGAAGTAAGAAAGGAATTGCTGGTTCTATGAAGCCAACACCTTTCTCCCATTACTCTAAGCCCTGTCTACCATCACCTCATTTCTCCAAATCACAAGAATAAATAAAGCCATTCCTTAGGATGACAGATGAGGTGTAATGACAATAGCATGTTTGGAATTTCTTGGTCTGCAAAAAAACTGGTATGAATTCCAGATCCAACAAAGAAAAGTTTGCCATCATTAGAGTGAGTGAGTGTAGGATATAAAAGCTGAATCACAGATTTAGAAAAAGGCATTACATTGGAATGTTCAACATATACAAAAAGAGTTCTCGGTTTGGATGTCTTATTTTCTTAGATAACATTATGTGGCATTAGTTCCATAGAAGCTTTATGTAGTATAAATGAAATACAAACCACCTGTCTTTTAAAGTAGTTGATTCTCTCCCACAGAACTATTAGTACAATAGTCATCCACTTTACCAACTCAATATTTTCTATTCATTCATTCATACATTATTCACAGGTCAAAATTATCATCCTAAAATTATTTTTATTATGTCAATGCTCTTTTCAAAACCATTAATTGCTTTGACACTATAGAATCCAAGCTAAGACAGACAGCAAAGACCTTTCAATAATTTGACCACAATCGATCTTTTCACATGTAAACTTGCCTGTTCCCGCATCTTAGCCTATAGTCCATTGCCCTTTGTCCACTTACTGTTTTTTCTCACTTGCTTCTCACTTTTGTACTTCTAAATCTTTCTTTCTGTCTAGTCAAACATGTGTTTTCTTTTAAACAATGTTCTTTAACCACTTTGACTGAAGATGAGCACTTGTTCCTCAATTCCTAGAGTATTTGTGGTCTACATCACTCATTCCTTTTATTGTCACAGATTGTTATCATTTCATGTGAGTGTATCTTCTATTCTTTGCTATGAACCCCTTAAGGGCAGAGATCACATCTTGGACTTCTTTGCATTGTGCTTTACATATAATATAGATTATTTCAGTGATTATTACAGTTATAACTCAGGACATACACCGCTAGGGCCTTTCACTGTTACTGTCTGGGGAGGTTTAGTCCTTTATCCGTTAGTAATGCAAATCGCCATAAATTTTTCAAATTTATAAATCAAAATTGCTTTTCAAATTTGCTATTTTTATAAAAATCTTTATCTACCAAGAACTTTTTATAAAGCAATAAGAAGAAAAAGAAAAGAAAACCCACTATGTACCCAACAGAAAATTGGGAAAGCATAAACTAAGAAATAGTTACTAAAATATAAAAAGATAAGTATCTTTAGTCAAAATTAAAGAAGTGCAAATTCAAATGGAATTCCATCTCTCACTTCTGAGACTAATAAAGAGAAAAAACTTAAAAGTGCCAGTGAACAATACGGACAAAGGTATGGAGAAATAATAACCTATATACACTATTGGGAGTACAAATTTGGTATCACCACTTGAGATGACAATTAAGCAAAATACAAAAACATTTGAAATTTACCTAACCTTAGAGTGAGGAAGTCCACTTTTAGAAATTCTCCCTACAGATATAATCACATAAATGCATAAACATACTTATGTTTTAAAAGATGTTCACCGCAGCATTATGTATAATAGCAAAGGATCACCTAGTGTTCTTCAGTAGGGCAGTAACCCAAGGTTAAGCACCAAGCTGTGGTGGTCTGGGACAGGCAAAAGAAATCCGTGTTCATAAAAGTAAAGCTTTATTATGTCAGCTGAACTTACCTAGGCCTGTTATCTTAGATGCTCAAAATCCTCTATAACCATTTTCTTTCTTTTTTTCTTTTGGCCAGATAGAAGAGAAGTTAGGAGTAAGTAATAAACATTACTACCATTAATAAGTCAGCAATATAGACAAGACTAGAATTCTTATCTTCTTGATTCTCAATCCATAAAGCACTCTGCCATTTCTTATTTCAGTTTTGACTTGTCACACATTTATTAAACTCAGTGACATGTCTTCAGAAAAAAAGTCTTCTAATGAATCTTTCAGGGTGTTCTGATAGCTGCTCTGTTTTGAAGTGTATCTGATAAGTGATTTATATATTAGATTTATTAAAAACACATCCATTACTTTGGGGCCTTGGGTGGATATTTAAAAGAGAAGATGGCATATTAAAGCCAGCAGTTAAGAGTCTCCATAACTAGCTAAGGGATCTCCCCCCGCCCCCCCAGGCGAGTGTCCGATCAAAACGATGATCTGACAAGGTGAGTGGACTTGGTCTCCAATTCAAGATGCAGAAGCAGAACCATGATAGAAAATAGTCTTGCTTTCATTTGTTTTGGCAAAACTTTATCTTTCTTTTGCAAAGACAGGCAACCAACTCTTTGCCTGCTTGGTCTGACTTCTCAAACTCCCAGTACACACTGACAGAACACAAATGTCACAAGAGCATGCAAACACCAGTGACAATGTGTCTAGTGAACTTAGGAAGGAAGAATTATAGAAAGCACAAAGATCTTTCAAAATCAACACAGATTCATAGTTCCTTCTAGGAAGTCAGTGGTAGAAGACAGTAAATGGACAGAACATAAGGGTTCAATTCACTCTCCTTGTCTCTGTTTCCTAATTAAATTTTAGAACACGCCAAAGATATTCTAGGGTTTGGAAGAGAAAAAGATAAAAGGGTTACAAAAGAGCAAGATTTCAAGATTCATCTTGGAAAGCTAGGCTAATATATCAACCTGGATTAGTCAGCCAAAAAAAATGAAAACATAAAAATATCATAAATTAGTCAATTGTCTATGACTATGATCTGTTTGCCTCATGCCAGATGTACTTACGATAGGAAAAACAGGTGGCTTTAAAATACCTGGAAAATATCAAGCACTTACATAAGATAACAGATTAGAAAAATTTTAAATGGGTTGGTATCTTATTAAGATATACAGTTTAAAAGAAGTGGCCATAATTTAACTTAGGCCAATGATAAACTTTCCCATTTTAGGATTTCAGTGTTCATTTAGGGAACTATACAGTCTTATAGTACAAACTCTGTATTAAATCAATGTGTTCATGATCTGAAATAAAAGTTTTATTCAATCACTGTATTTAGATAGACCAGGTTACCGCACATGGGTATGAAATAATGATTAAAAGAAGTATCCTTGAAGGAAAGAAACTCAGGCTTCTTTCTTGCACATTCCCAGAAGACGGTTTCCGACACCATCATGACGTCAGGAGGCTGGCAGGGACCATGAGCCAACCCTGGGTGGTATAACAACTCACTGCATGAACCTTCTAACCATGAAACTGGTGAGAGAAAAGAACAAAATCATTCCTGCTTAAAATCTGTCGGTGTCATCTTTGAACCTATATAGCACAATTGGCTCAGCTGGATTTATGGCAGCCCAGCCATGTGCATGATAAGGACTCACTAGAAGCCATCATCAAAGTTAGTAAATCTGTTTCTGTTCTTTGCAATCTCTCCGTGTTAGCCTGCTCTGTCCATCTTTCTTAGTGCTCAACAATTAGAGAAAGAGCAGAAAGAGCTCTTAGGAGAGATAGGAGAGAAGATGAGACATATTAGGCAGACATGTATATACTCAACACAGATTTCAAAAAAACCTCAAAACCTGGTATGTATTTTCACAGCCTGATATACACAAGCAAGAGGGAATCAAGGCTCATTAGAAAAGTGTTCACTTTCTTATAACTATCTATAATTTTCTTTGTGCACTGATAATGTTCTAACATACCTTTGTGTTTTGGATGCTGGGGTAGTCATCAGCATAGACTAATTTGGATACAATCACTCCATTCTAAATTCTTCTGGCAAGAGGATATGTTTAATAATATCAAACAAATGGAATAAAACTGGTTCAAGAATCAAGTATATATTTGTGATCCTCAAGATCAAAACCTTGCTAGTTAAATATTGATGCTAGGGTCTATCCCCTAATGGCAAACATTTCTTAAATTTAAAATATTAAAAGCCTTCCCTTTTATACAGCATCCTGGATTTCTTGCAAACATAGTCTGCATACATTGCTACAACCATCTCTGGGAAACGCTCTTTGGCAGCAGATGTGGGAAATTACAATGAAAAAACACTCAGCAGCATAAATTGTGAAAAGATAGTTATGCTACTTCCTGAACATTTAGTAGCCATTTGCATTTATTTACACATATAAGTTGAATCACCCATTTGATAGAAATGGTTTCTGTAGAAATCCTGGGGAAGTAAAAGGGAGAAGGGGGGAGAGAAAAGAAACAGTGACTTGGTAGGGCAGAATCAGAAACACCTCATCCCCTGAAGCAGTTTAAAAATTATCCTTCCATAGGAGTAATTTCATATTTTCTACCTCATAAGAGGAAGGGAAATAATTCTTGATAAGGGAGGAGTTATCTAATATCATGTCTTTAGCCTCTTCACTATTTCCCCACTTTTCAACATGTGAGTGAGGAGGGCAGCAGATAGAACTCTCCCTTGGAAGTTAGACAGGCCGAGTTTGGGCCAGCTGTACACCCAGGTCATGATCAGTGTCACACTTACTGTGCCTGGCACCTGGAGCACAGGTGCAGTGCTAAAATGCATTGGGGAGTGTATGTGATGGCTTTTTCTGGACACTAGTGAGATTTATGAAGCAGACATAAATGAATGAGACCCTTAAAACAGAGCCTTTATACTGCCCAAGAATCTTCTGCTTACCCCTGATTAACATGGAAACAGAGAGAATTGTATGTACAAGGTACTACCATTTGTCCTGGGATCAATATTCTTTTGAATAATTTGTACTTCTCTTCACATGAAAGGAGCCATCGAAGTAAATGGGTGTTTCATGGGTCCCGCTGTCAGAATGTAGGCTAATAGACTAGGTAGCAAGTTTCTATCTCTATTCTTAACTAAGCCAACATTTGTCCAGTTGAAGGGACTAATATATGCATCTTTAAATCCTTTACTCAGTCTTTTAAAAAAGACAAAATATTGAATGCAAAGTATAATTGAAAAATAAACATTTTTAAATGTTAAAAGGAAGTATTGCATTGTTTTCCCATTTTTTCAGTGCTAAGGAAGGGGCAGTTTTCTATCTTCTTATACTGACATTGGGGCTTGGCTTTCGACAAATCAAACTTTAAGAAACCCAAGAATTTGAAAGCATATTTTTATTCATACATAAGGAACAAAGCCCCTTTCTAAAATAAATAGGTTTGAGGTCTAGTCTGTGAAGCCCGAAGAAGTAAAGTTAGGCACAGAAGAGCCGTCTTTTGAAGAAGCTCACTGTGAAAAAGTTCAGAGTTGCAGAATGGCTACAGCTATTGCTTGTGAGGATAAATGAGATATGAATATTGTTATGAGATGAACTATATTCCCTCCTAAATGCCCCTGTTTAAGTGCTAAGTTCCAGTTCTTAGGATGTGCCTGGATTTGGAGGCAGAGCCTTTACAGAGGTAATTAAGGTAAAAGGAAGTCATATGAGTGACCCTCAATCCAATATGACTGGTTAATTTATAAGAAGTGGAGATTAGGACACAGATGACATAAACTGAGAGGTGATGTTGTGAGCAGATGAGATGGTGGCCATCTGCAAGCCAAGGAGAGAGGCCTCAGAAGAAATCAACTTTGATGACATCTGGGTCTTAAACTTCTAGTTTCCAGAACTATAAGAAAATAAGTTTCTAATGTTAAGGCAGCTAGTCTGTGATATTTTACTAAGGCAGTCCTAGAAAATGAATACAGATTTGGAAGTGCTTGGTAATTCATGGAATATTGCACAAAGGTCACTACTTATCATCATTAGAATAAGAATAAGAGGGAGAGAGAAGTGTATCATAGTGGAGGTGGGGAGTGGAAACCAGCCTTGACACACTAAAGCTACACATATCAATAAAAATGTATTGAATGCTGACTACATGCTTGGTGTACCAAGGTGAGTAAGATAGGCTTTTTGACCCCTAGCAAATGTCAACATGAAGAGGAAGATACTGAAAGAACTCGGGAGAAGCACAGGAAAAAGGCATTACTTCTGCTTGCTGGGTGTGGTGAATGAAAGTGAGGAGAGGAATGTTTGCAAAGTTTTTATCAGAAGGCAGTGGTATTTAAAGGTTCAAAAACTGAGTAAGACTTTGCCAAGCAGATGAGGTGGGGGCAGAAGAGGAAACATGAAGAGGAGAAAACATGTTCAGGGATGCAGAAATACAAGGGTGCCACACTGGGGAGAAACAGTACCCAGGGTGATGGTAGGACAGAGCACATGGGGTGGTGCTGGGAAACCCAACTTGGAAAACAGGTTGGCATCAACTTGCAGGGGCCTTGAATGCTTGTTAAGGGATTTGGATGTTATTGTGGAGGCAATAGTGAAAGAAAGTGTGTTGTGTTTTACTTTCAATATTTTTTTACTTTCTGCTCTGATTTGTTTTCTTCACTTTCATCACACACCTGTACCCAGATCTCAAGTGATTTCATTCCCAGTCCACCAGGTTCCATCAGCTAAACTCTCCTTAAAAGCTATCTTTTCTACATTCTTAAGTGATTTTCCATCGATGACCTCCTATACTCAAAAGTTAATTGGTAGCCTGGATGTTCTAGATTTTTTGCAAGCTTTGTCACAATTGGATGGCTCTATAAGAGCAAATTATTTTTACAATTTGTTAAGAACTGACAATAATGGTCACCAGAGTATGTTGGGGTCTCAAAATCATCGGCTGAGTGAGTGAGTTAAAAGTTAATGTATTTGTCGTTCTCTGGCCTGGGCATTCTCTCTCTCTCTTCCTCTCTTTCTCTGTGTTTCTTCTCTCTCTCTCTCTCTCTCTCTCTCAGTCTCTCTTTTTGTATCTAAATTAAAATAACATCTATCAATTATCAGTTAAAGACAAGTTATGAGATTAATTGAAAATGTATGCCATTCCTTGGAGAAGTTTCAAGAGGAACTTATATCAGTTCATGTTTATATATCACAGGGAAAAATGAAAGTCACATTTACCCTTTATTCAAAATAAACCTCATCACATATACTCAAAAATCTGCATGGAATCTTTAGACAATGGTGGGGAAGCTGAAGGAAACTGCAGAATATGCCTCCAAGCAATTAGGTCGTGGAAGAATGGGCTAAATGTCTAAAAAGGCAGAAATAGTCTTTTATCATCTCATTTACTGCTCCTGTGGACCAACTTGTAAAAAGAAGTAAATGCATGTCTCTGAGCTCAAGCTCTATTATCACTACACTAATAAAAAAGCTTACATTTGGGCCAGGAGTTAAATTTTTATGCTCTTAGAATTCACTTTGTAACAGAGTTAGAAAACCCATTATATAATTGTAATTATATAAAGGCCATTCTTGGAGAAGTATAAATGAAGTGATTAAGAATAAGAGCTCTGGTATTACATCCCCCTTGTTCAAGTCTTGGTTCTCCAGTTTGTAATGACCAATGCAAAGTCATTTGCAATCTCTCTGCACCTTTGAGAATCACTGTGAGGATTAAATAAAATAAACTGAGCATAATACATGCTTAGCACAATGTGGATGAAAATAACAATCTGCTATATAAAAAAGAATATTCTCTGCTAAATGCTGGGCCTCAAAAGTGAATTGACAGGGAAGCCATATTGAATGCCAGATATAATTTTTATTTATACTTTCTTAGTCAGTGGACAAAAAAAAAAAATGCTACCACTGATGTAATTGATAAACCATGATATCAGAAAAATCAGTCTATTTACAAGTTTCAACCAGTGGCTAAGAAGAAGCAGACTTTATACAGCTTTAATAGAGCTAAAAGTTCAGGGAGTTTGTGTTGATAGAAAATATTTTTGAACCCCTGAAGCAACATACATTTTTGTACCTACATAGAAAAGTTGTTTGGGTCTTTCTGCTTAACAAAAGAGCAGTTGACCTGCTGTATTAAAATCCTTAGGCCAGCTTTGCACCCTTGAGACAAAGACCTTTCTGAATGGTGATGAGAACAGTTAATATAAGGAGCTTACTTCTCAAGCAGAGTTGTGGAGATATTGTTTTGTCATCTAAATGCTAAGCCAGCATGACACGTGGATAGTTTTTCCTCTTGATAAATGGGCCATAGGTACCAGAACCGATGTGAGTGCTATCTGGACCATCGCTGCTTCTAGCAATGTCTGAAAATCTAAAATGTAAAGACAGAAAAATGATAAGTCTTCACTGTTGGCCTTGCACAGAGCAGGTGTATAATCAATAGTTGTTGAATACATTTATCTATCACTGCAAAGAAAGTCAATTTCTTTGAGGACAGAACAGGGATAAAGACTCTTGTATCTTGCAAGAGTTTGACACCCAGCAGTCACTGTGTCTGGTTCTGTGGTATGTTTCATTTGAGAAGTTCCCCATTATTACACTAAATGGAACTGATGTTGAAATATTTACTAAGTCTCCAACATTTCTGTTTTTTTCTCTTAGCAGAAATTCTTCTACCATCATTGAAATGGAAATGCCTCTCCCTAGATCTGGAAATGAAGTTCAGGTTAAAATTCTTTAAAACAAACCAAAAGAAAGCAACCCTAAAGAAACATTGAAGACAAATCTCTAATAATAAAAACCAGCACTATCAAAAGGCATTTGTTTACTTTAATGATGTTAATCAAAGAGATGAAGCATGAGATACTTACTATTCATAATAAATGAGAGATTGAAAGAAATATCAAGTATCTATTTTTATTAACAAATAATAAAAGCACAGGAAGAAAATAATGTTTTTCAAAATATTATCCAACTTCTAAGTACAAAAAATTTTCATAGGGCAGAATTTCCCCTCTAAACTGAGAAATTCTCTTGTAACAAAAACTGTCACGAAGTTTCCACATTAGATTAATGACCTTTAGTTAAAATTGAATAATTGAATTTTAAATCTTAAAAAGAACAGAACTGAAATTTATTAAGTTTGCCAAGAGAATAATTCTTTGATACACAATTGACAACCTGAAAAATACCTCATCTTAACAAAAATAAACCTGCTATTGCATTATCCAAGGGCAAAGCAAGCACTTGAATATTCTTTTCAAAATGCGTTTTTCCCTACTCCCACCCATGATCGCATGATAAAAAATACCTAAGCCACTTTTGTTGAATTTGCAATGTATTTGCTTTAAGGTTCTTTCAGAGTCACATTTTACCAGTGAAGATTTTTACATGAATCCTGTACTCAATATAGAGGTCATATGGTTAATTGCTTATTGTAATGTCTTCTAATGATATACTCAAAATGAAGTTCAATCACCAATCATTAATTAAGAGTATGGAGATATCAGCAAATTATTTAGCTGAGTAAAAATTTTAATGCATAGGAATTAAATATTTTGAATGTCTGTGGGTTAAGAAAATTATCAATTCCTGAATTTATTGCACATTGAAAATTGTTGACACTAGAGGCAAGTATTGACAGAGTAGGGCTGATCAGTATTGAACCTTAAGGGTCAAAGGACTTCATGTTTGGTGCAATAAGCAGCTTAGTTTAGGTATCGCAGTGTTTCAGTAAAGTAGCAATTATTAAGGGTCAGGCAAGGTTCCTATTATAAACTTTAATTTGAGGAGGCTTGCATAGTGCCAGAGTCTCCAAAGGCATGAGACAGCATGATTGAAGCAAGATGATGGCTTGGACATAAATAAAGAGAAAGTGAGTCATTATATTCAAAAATTTAGAAATTTAATTATTTCCATTCTCCAGATTCAAAATCCATCTTTTCTTACCATCTCTACAAACCTTTCATGAAATCTCTAAACCCAGGAAGCTTTAGATGAGAGGTAAATCTCTTTTGAGTTTTTAAATAGCTTGAAATCCTTACTTTTGAAAATTATCTAGCACATTCAAGTAGCCTATAAATTATAAATACTACCAAAGGAACTTGGTGTCTATTCAACCAGATATGGTTCAATGAAATCTTAGAAACACCCTCTATATTTTCCACTTAGCTTTGTGTCGAACGTTAGTACCACATGGAAATCATTATTCTTCATTCAGAAATATTTGATCACGTTAAGGTTTGGATTTTCAGCAAATTTGACTTTTCAATGTAACTAAAATATGGAGTTTTAATTATTTACTCTAAAATTTGAACTTGAAAATAAAACAAACAATAAAGTAAATATAACATATCAAATATTTTATAAGAATAAAATACTGATAAAATATATTACACAAAATTATATATTGCCTGGCTTTGAATCTAACAACATAACTCATGCCCTTATTATTATTTTTAAAAATAAATGTAAAAATTTTAAATTAACACAAAAATGTTAAAGGCTATGGGAGTTGGTTTTGAAACAAAGGATGACATATTTGAACAGAGAGGAGGAGGGACTACAGTACCAGGTCAGGGACTTTCTACCTATACTGAGCTCCATATAAATACAGCTTCTGAATCTTCAAGTCTTTTCTGGGCAGACATTAAGTGCTCTGCCCACTTGTGACCTTTCTTTTAGAATTCAGAATGTATAGATACATTCAAACAGCAGAAGTGGGCATTGATCTGTCAAGGAAGAAGCTGTGTGCTTTCAGTTTCCATTACATTAAACAAAATACTCATTAGTGCTTGGCATTTTCCCAAGCAGACACAATCTAGGTGTCCACTGAGGCCTCATTGTGCAGTTAAGAAGTTTAAAAAGACCTTCTAGACATCAGGTAGGACAATTAAAGGATGGGTAAAACTACTCTAGGGTAAGAAGGCTGGAATTACTGGAAACAAACATATTGACTAGCAACTGCAAACTAGACAAACCATCTTTATCATTAATATTGGTTAAATATTCAAAGAGAAAAAGACTACAGATTCTTTGCTTAATAATCATTACCCTCCTTAATAAAACCGAAATATAATTTACTGTGGGGATATTCAATCATATGAAAATACAACATGCCTAGAGATGAAGTAGAAAAAAATCATCTGATAGAAACTTATCATCACACATAATTATTCCTACTACTTACCCAACAAGGAAACTAAGTACCACTATTACTAAGAGGTCATAATTATATAAGTCAGCTCTGAAATCCATATCCATTAAAAAGTTGTTGAAACTCGTTTTATTGCTAAACACCCACTCCCAAATCCCAGAGCTTCTAGAAAACACTACAGAGCAACTATTTGCACACAGTTCATACTGACAATATTGTTTTCCCTAGTGTTTCATTCCCTCCCTGTCTTTCCTCTATCCATCCATCTCTCCATCCATTCTTTCATCCAGCAAGCATTTATTAAGTTCTATCTGCCAGGCACTGTGCCAAGTGCAGGGGCTACAGTAGTGAGGGAGACAGACAAGGCTTATATCTGCATGAAGTTACAGGCTAGCACATGAAGCAGAAGGTTTTATACGATCTCTGCTGCTGTCAGGTGAGAATTAAAACAACTATATTTAAGAAATCTTCCAGCAAGACCAACATGTGAGTTAAACGTCAAAAAATCAATCATGTTGCCTGTTCCTCACTCTTTGGGTAGGGGAAGTGGAAGAAAAGCTTTTTGTGCCAATTTTTTTTTCTTGTTTTAAGAAAGCATTTGTCTTCCCGCTTTGGTTGATGCAATCTAATCTACCAGCAAGATTTAGGAATAAATGTTAAATATAAACTCTTTCTCCAAAGGATACTATGTTATCTATTCACGAAGAATTTATGGAAGAATAGGCAAAAGAAAAAATCATGTTTAACATGAAACATGAAAACGTCCTTTAGGTTACCACGGTAAACTCTCCCTGCTTTTGAACTCAAAGACACCATTCTATCAGTACTTAACACGGGTCTTTACATCTCAGAGCTAATAATACTTCTTAGCTACAGCTGGGTGCATCTGACAAGCAACGTGTACCAGGAAACCTCACAGGGGATAAGGCTCCTAACAGCCAACTAAGAGTTCAAATCCCCAAAGAGGTGCCCCTGGTGTTCAGAGCACTTAACCCTTCGACCAGTACCAACATGAGTATTCACAAATTATTGATGTCCCTAAATCCCTGGCAGATTGCAGACAGTCCTTGTATTCGTTGGAGCCCAAGCATATGGCCGCTAATGGGATGGATTTAAAAACACACACACACATACACACATTTAGTCTTTGCTATGTGAATATAAAGCTACTGAAATGCTAGAAGGTGACTGAACTGGATGGAACACTGTTAAATACATGCTTTGCCTCATGTTACAGATCATTTCCATTGACATCTATCTTCGTCCTTGGTACAGTTTAATTAAAGCTGTCTGGGACAAGTCTGCCCTCTAAATGATCAGCTGTGCAATGAAAAGGTGAAACACGAGGAGTCTTGAGGTTTTTATTCTTTCTGCAAAGCATTCAAATGACTGTGTCTGTGGTTATGAAGAGAGAAAGAGAAGAAATTCATTTTCTAAGCCAGCCATTAGGCTTTTCTGTAAGAGAAGGCTAGGCCCCTTCTAGTGTCGTCTTGGACTCCCAGAAGAAAGAGAGAGAAACTATCATTGTCCCTTGGTAGATAGATGATACAAGCAAGACTCAAATTGGTAAAATAACTTACAGATCACAGTGTTATTGTGTAATGGAATTTTAATTGATGAAAACATTTTTTAAAAATTTTTTTCTGAATTACACAGTCAAACTCTTTTCTTATTGCTACTACAATAAATTCAGAAGCCGAGAAAGGTAATGCCAAGCTTAGGAACTCAAACTAGGCCAGATTCTGGACCAAAATACATACACTTTTTGGTCCTAAAACAGTAACTACTACAACAAACTTGCTTATTTGTATCTTATTTTGTAAAATATAACCTCCAAATGGAACAGCTTTGCTTAAGATAGTGCCTTTCATAAGACTATTTACAACTAGATGGCAGGAACATCATGTATTCTGTTTGGTTTTATAGTATATAGACTACTAGCACAATAAGTAGATAGCTTCAAACAATTAAGATATTTATTGAATACCCTTGATGTTTCCAGTACTATTATGGTGATGGGGAAACAAACGAAATTTGGATCCAGGGCTTAAAAATGGTGGATCATAGTTAAGAGATCAAATCTTAATTTAATTATGTCTGTTTCTCTTCTTTCTTTCTTTCTTTCTTTCTTTCTTTCTTTCTTTCTTTCTTTCTTTCTTTCTTTCTTTCTTTTTGTGACAGAGACAAAGAGAGACTGAGAGAAAAGGCCAGACAGGGACAGACAGACAGGAAGGTAGAGAGATGAGAAGCATCAATTCTTCATTGCAGCACTTTTGTTGTTCACTGATTGCTTTTCATATGTGCCTTGATGGGGGCGGGTGAGGATGAGGGGCTACAGCAGAGCGAGTGACCCCTTACTCAAGCCAGCGACCTTGGGTTCAAGCCAGCGACCTTTGGGCTCAAGCCAGTGACAATGAGGTCATGTCTATGATTCCATGCTCAAGCCAGTGACCCTGTGCTCAAGATGGTGAGGCTGTGCTCAAGCCGAATGAGCACGCGCTCAAGCCAGTGACCTCAGGGTTTTGAACCTGGTTCCTCTGCATCCCAGTCCAATGTTCTATTCACTGTGCCACCGCCTGGTCTGGCATGCCTACTTCTTTTTTATGGCACTTTAACTCCCCCCCCCCATAATATGATCTTATTTGAAGAGATATAAATTAAATTATATTTGTTCTTTAATATCAAAATTAATCATACTTTATAAAAGTATCCAAAGGACTATGTCATGTTAAAATTTTCATTCATTGGCTTCTCCACACCAATCCATCAGTCATGATGTGGACTTATTCTCTTCATTTAATATATTTTTGGTATCTATTTCATATAGGACATTGAATTATATCTGGTCTCCTTCCCCATTCCCTTAAATGACTGTCTCTGTCTAGTATAACTTGTTCATCCAGGCTGGTGATAATGTAATAGTAACATTTGAAACAGGGACACAGATTAGGAGGTAGTGGAAGATTAAAGATGGTCACAAATTTCTTGACAACCCTCTCCATGAGAGGTTGGGTATATTTCCTTTCCACTTGAATCTGGGATGGCCTGGGGAAGAAGAGTTTGCAATAGTTCTAGGACTAGCCTGTAAAGAGACTGGCAGATTCCATCTCTGTATCTCTGAACCCTGAATTGCCATGTGTAAAGTCAGTAGTCGCGGCCACTATCACAGCAGCCTGACTCACGCAGGTTTGCATTAGATTTGAACAGTCGGTAATGAAACACAGGAGCCACAAACTGGTGAGCCATCAGCTTTAATTCTAGCTTGCACCTGGCGGGCAAGCAAAAACACACACTGGGCTCCAAAACCCACACATTCAGTGCTCACAAAGCTACTGACTTATCCGAGTTTCCTAGAATCAAAGGTTTCTAGCTCACCAGACTTATTCACCTCTCTTTCCCATCTCCTCCTGCACATACTCTTAACAAACTGGCTTCTTCCTAAGCACTCTGCCATCTTGGCTACTTCTCCTCCACATGGCCTTAATCTGCTCTGCTTTCTAATACTAACCTCAGGAACTCAGGAACCAAGAGAGAGAGCTCAAGCTACTGTTCTCTCCCACTTTATAGCAGACTCAAAACCTTTAATCCAATTATACAAACAAGGAAGTCTCTAATACAAAGTCACCCATCTGAGGCATAATGGGATTCCTCCCTACATCACCACCCTACATCATCCAATCAGTCAAGGGTGTGGAGAAGAGCTTACTCTTAAAACAAAGCCTTAAGCTATAACGACCCGGCCTGCTTACATTACAACTTTTCCCCCACAGCCATCACAAGCATAAGGGCAAATAATATCACCTGGGTGACGGGCTTCCATGTGGGCAGCACCATCTTTAACAAAGTGAGCATATTATATTGTATCTGCCGAACACCATGTAAGAGGTTCAACCATTCTGTTGAAATGATCATATCTGGAGAGGCCTGAGACTGTAGGGCAGGCAAAAGAGCCTGGTTGAGTACAGTTGTTCAGCTGTTCTGACAAAGGCACCAGTCAGGTGAGTGAAGCTGCCTTGAGTCCTTTCAAACAAACCAGCTGCCAGGTAAATTTCAATGAGTGGCTCTTGTTGTTGCCATAGAGAACAGGACACTTGCTCAGCTAGCCTTTACCAAATTTCTGATTTGAGAAATCATGAGATGTAAAACAATGGTTATTTTAAGTTACTATGTTTGGGAGTATTCTGTGCATATAATGAATATGTCATTGGCCCCCAAATTAGAGTTCTAGTAGTGGGACCTGAGAAGGGGCAAATATTTTGGGGGAATGATCCTAAGTTCTCCTTTACATTTATAACTGGTTGAAAAATACTTTTTTTCTATAAAAGGCCAGATAGTAAATATTTTAGGCTTTGTGCGCCATATGGTCTCTTTTCTATTACTCAATTCTGTCACTGTAGGGCAAAAGAAGCCATAGACAACATGTAGATCAATATCATAGTTTCAATAAAACCTTATTTATAAAAACAGGCAGCTGGCCAGAGCTGAATATAGGTCACATAGTACTTACCCCTGGCATTCAATGTTTGGAAAACTCATCTGAAGATATCTGCTCACAAAAATTAGGGCATATTTATTTCAAAATAAATATAAAGTGATAAAAAAAGAAGCATTTGATATTTTTATTAAACAAGAACATCAGAAAAGCAAATGACAAGTCAAAGAAAGTTGTTTGATTATGCAAATGAGATGCAAAACCAACTTTTATTTCATTAGTGAAAATGCACTATACAAAAAGCTGAAAGTACTAGAGTATCTGCACGTTCCCTGATCCCCTAATTTTTGTGAGCAGTGTATATGGAGATGACACACAGAAATAGGGCTTTGTGACAAGTTAGGGCTGGAGATATAGATTGGAAAACAAATAAATATTCTTGAAGAGGCCAGATGATACTGCTGTTGTATCTTCCTGAAGTTGCTTCTACTTCATTATTTTCTTTAAATGTTAGTAAGATACTTGGTAAATACATTAGTGGGCTGAGGAATTACTTGAATCCATAAGGTAGGGCCATTGAACTGGAAGATTTATAATCTGGGGATGTCTAGAGGACAAAATTAAACAGATTTTTAGATATTAGTCCTGGGTCTACCATCAGTGGTTTTCCAATTTGTAAAATTACAACCCAATGTATTTTATACATAATGGACTATTCTAGACCCATTTTTTCTAAGTGTAACAAATATCATTCTAATTTTTAATTTATATCACATTCATGAATTATTTGAACAATTATGAGTTTGGCACTACTTCTTGCTTATATTTGAAGAGCACCTAAAACATTAATCTCAAAGTATTTATATTCCACACTATCTTGTAAACTCAATGGTTGTTTTTCGTAGATTTATGATATATTGAAAGCATTTTATCATGCTATTTACTGTTATGTCACGGGAAAAAGTATAACCTTTGAAGAAACAGCACAAGCAGTTTTTTTTTGTTTTTTTTTTTTTACAGGGACAGAGAGAGAGAGAGAGTCAGAGAGAGGGACAGATAGGGACAGACAGGCAGGATAGGAGAGAGATGAGAAGCATCAATCATTAGTTTTTTGTTGCCGTTGTGACACCATAGTTGTTCATTGACTGCTTTCTCACATGTGCCTTGACCGCGGGCCTTCAGCAGACCGAGCAACCCTTTGCTGGAGCCAGCGACCTTGGGTCCAAGCTGACAAGCTTTTGCTCAAGCCGTTTGGGCCTATGCTCAAGCTGGTGAGCTCGGGGTCTCGAACCTGGGTCTTCCTCATCCCAGTCCGACACTCTATCCACTGCGCCACCACCTGGTCAGGCACAAGCAGTTTTTTTTTATTCTTCTGCATATCTGTTAAGTTTATGGATATTTACTTTAGTCTTTATAAAAATTCTGTCAGGCAGCTAAACAATTTAGACTCACACAGCATGTAAATCTTACTAAACAAAGGCTCTTCACCCTTTCACCTAATGCCCTACTGGGCTTGGTACAGTGGTACAGCTCTGCAGAACAAATGTTAATAGTCTGCTTAAAATTCTTAACATAACTAATGCAGGTATGCTAGAGGAGTCTAGTAAATATTCAAAGTTTTTTTTTTTATCCCTTTGTTCAGCAGAGAATGGCTGAACAGTTCTGTGTTTGGCCTAAAAAAGAGCAGCTTGGTTAAGAGTTGAAGTCTATCATTGCTGCATTTGATAAAGTACAGGCTTTACAGCCTTCTCTTTAGACCTGTGACTTCAAGTCCTGGCCTTTACACTTCCTTTTTCCTTGAGAGTGAAATGATTAGGAAGGTTCTTCTCTTAGATATGTTAGCAGTTTCTGCTTCAAAGAGGATTTTAATAATATGAAATTGTAAAGAACTATGAGGCAAAGCTTGCTCCTAGATACTAGCACAAACTCAGTTTAAGCTGGCGATTTAGACCCTATGAAGGATCATCTGTTTAGCTCTAATAGCATTTTCCACCTTTGTAGCTTGGTTTCAAACCCTGTCAGGGATACCTGCTTGATGTGAAATGAGATTGGCGAGTCTCAGTCCATTTGTGGATGGCTGAAATTTCCCATCTTTCCTTCCAGAAAAATGGTCCATAAGGAAATTAAGTGAAAAGAGTTAGATGTCACACATGGATTCACGGCTAGCTATACTGAAGGTCTAGATAATCTCCTTGTGTGAAAAGTACAATATAAATTTAACACTGGTATATTGGTTCATCTACTTGCCTCTCAGCAGCTCTGTAGCACCTGAGGTTTCCTGTAACCTGAATATGATGCAACTTTAGGGACATCTTTTTACTATTCTAAGACACTGCATAATTTCAGCTGAGTTTGAAACATGGCTTGAAATTGGCTGTGATTTGCTGCTTCGTTTACAAAGGATGGTGTATGGAAGTAGTTGAAGAGGTACCTGTTCTGTGCTTTTTTATATGATGTAAATAGATCAAAAGTCTCTGTAAATAACAATGAAAGAATATTCATAGTTTAAGAGTAAACAGGTTAGATGCCTTCAGATCATATATTACCCAAGAGAGAAACTAGAACACTATAATTTATTATAACCCAAGGCAATATTACCTTAAAGTGGTATAAATTTTTATTTCAAAAGTCAATAGGTTATTTTGCATATAAATGTAAAGCCACCAAAAATTGCCCTCAACTTACTAAATACGCAATTAGTTTCTTGTTACAGATAATTTTTATTGATCCTAGTCTGGTTTGTCAACACAAATTAATCAAAATCGTCAGGAATTGAGATCCAGATGGCTCAAGGGATCAGTTCCTGGGCTACAAGCCTTTTATCCCCAGGTCACTGTTTCCAATACTTCTAGGAGTTTTGAGAGGCCTATTTGACAGCTGGTGTGAAACAAACCAGTACTTTCAACTAAGTCCCTCACATAGATTCATTATCTGTTCTATTCAGACAGTATTACTTACTGTCTGAAGCTATACGTAAGGTGTAAAGTTTTGCATCATCATCCATTCCAGTTATTATTCATAGATATGTCTATATTTATAATCTCCTACAGTGAGTAGTAACAGTTGCTGTCTTCAAGGCCTGCTGTATCTAGTCTCAGAATATTTATCTCTGTATGACATTTTCCTGAAAACTAAACCAGGTGGATTCTGATTGGTTGCCCCAAGCTATTGTATATTCCTTTCTTTGCAGAATAAAATAGAAATGTTTCTTTACTAAAGATTATATGTATTTATGTCTCCTACATTTATTTGCCTTTTACATATTTTATAAAGTACATGTTATAGAGTTCTTATCTTTTCTCATTACATAGAAACTCCATGTCCAGATCCTTGCCAGACAGATCTTGGGTTAGATGTTTATCCTTCATTTGCTCATCATCTTCAGTAAGCTTTTAACCTCAACATGGGCATTCATAGTGATCTGTTGGGTAGAACATATGTGCTGATCTTTTGTTTCCTGATCTCATCATAATAGGTCAAGGAAAGCCTCTGAAGATTCTTTACCCTTCTGTCCTCAAGCTGCTGGAAGCTCCTAAGAGCTTCCTTTATTCAAGGTGAATCAAGCAAACTTGTTTTGAAGATCTTTCCATTTGTAGCCCACAGATTTTGCTGTCAGGGACTAAACACCCTATTTATTTTCTGTTTCTGTAGAAAAATTAATAGAGTCATTATTCCAAAAATAATAGCCATTCTAGAATAAGAAAGAACCTTGTTTAGTCAGGATTGAAAAAGAGAGAGAAAAAGAGAGATATCTTGAATCATATATGAAGTTTTGCTGCCTTTTCTTTATTAGGGTATTTCCAATTTCTAGTTCTCCTATGAAACTATACATCTAGGAAGACAAATATAGTAACTGGTGCTTATACTGTACTGACTGCTATATTATGGATTCAAGTTTATGGTTCTTTCTTTCTTTCTTTCATTTTAAAGAGGAGAGGAGAAAGAAGGATAGGGAAAGAGAAAGGAGGGAGGAGCAGGAAGCATCAACTCACATATGTGCCTTGACCAGGTGAACCCAGGACCTCTAACTGGTGACTTTAGCATTCCAGGTCAATGCTTTATTCACTGTGCCAACAAAGGTCAGGCCAAGTTTATGGTTCTTAATAATATAAAGAATGGAAAGTATCTAGTGCTTTCTGGAGTATTCTCAGATAGAACTCATGGTAATCTTTAGATATTAGGGAGTAAACAATATGGTTCTCCATAAGTGGACCATGTACATGTAATGAGGTCAGCTTGGTAGAATATCTCAATGATAGACACCATATGTTAGCAGGTGTCCAAGTGAATTGGTAGTTTTATTACTAGTTATTCATATGTCTGTATAGCTACTTAATTTCAAGTGTCATTGCTGTGGGGTTGTAAGTGAAAGTGTAGGAGATTCTAATTAAACCAAGTAATTGTATCTTCATGGATTTGAGATGTCAGGGAAGTAGCTCAGGATAATTTCCGATTCCAGATTTCTGACACAAGTCACTCCAAATTGATGTGAATGCTCCTGGCTCAAAGTTCTAGTTGTAAAAAGAAGGAGGATAACCCTCTGATGTCAAGTAAATGTATGGAATTGATTTGGCTAAGTGGTTCCATTCTTAGTTCAGTAAATGGGAAGCAGACAGTTACTCTCAAACTTTTGAGTTGAGGTGGAAGTTATTCTGGATTCTCTGTTAGAGGATCTACTATTTTCTTGGATATAGGCTGTCAATAAGTTAAGCAAAAGCACTAAATATTTTGTACTTTATTTTCTGCCCAGTGCTCTCATAACACCTTGTCTATATTTCAGTTACAACATTACACCAATTACAATTGTTTATGTGGTTTCCTTCCAATTGATAATGAAGGCAATATACATGTTATTCATTTTCATATACTCAGACCAAGATAGTCTTTGGCACATTACTTACACTCAACAAAGGTATGACAAATGAGTGAACAGTAGAAACCAGAGAGGAATGCCAGGTCTTTCACACTTCTTTTTAATCCTAATCTTTATTTTTGGTTATGATGACTTCCATGTTAGTAAATTATAATATAGTTGGTAAGCACATAAATGCCATGTGTTTAAGTTTTTATTTTTTTATTCATTTTTTTTAGAGAGGAGAGAGAGAAAGAGAATAAGGGAGGTGCAGGAAGCATCAACTCCCATATGTGCCTTGATCAGACAAGCCCAGGGTTCCAAACCAGTGACAGTCTTCCAGACTGATACTCTATCCACTGTGCCAGCACAGGTCAGGCTTGAATGACATGTGTTTAATTTGAATCATGATCTCATGATCCTGATGCTTTTTAGCTTTGGTACATTTATGCAATAGAGTACAACACAGCCACAAAAAAGAAAAAATCTTACATTTTGCAACAGCATGGACCTGGAGTACATTATGCTCACTGAAAGAAGCCAGTCAGAGAAAGATAAGTACCATGATTTTACTCATATGTAGCATTTAATAAATAGCATGAACTAAAAAGCAAAATAGAGACATACTTATAGATAGAGTGCAGGCTGACAGATGTCAGGTGGAGGCAGGGCTGGATGAAGAGGGTGGAGGGATTGAGCAATAAAAGCCAAAAATAAAAATTAAAAGCTGATGGACATAAACAACAGTATGGTAATTGCTGGATGGAAAGAGATGGAAGAAGGAATAGGGGAGAAAAATGGTGATGGATGAAGACTTGACTTGGGAGGTATAAACACACAATACAGTGTGCAGAGATGTGTTGTAGAATGGAGCACCTAAAACCTGTATAATTAGGTTAACCATTGTCACCCTAATAAATTCAATTTTATTTAATTTATTTTTTTATTAAGCGAGAAGAGGGGAGTCACAGAGACAAATTCCCGCATGTGCCCCATTGAAAATTTACCTGGCAAACCCTCTATGGGCTAATGCTCTGCCCATTTGGGGCATTGCTCTGTTGCTCACAACTGGCTATTTTTAACGCCTGAGGCGAGGCAACTGGGAGCCATCCTCAGTGCTGTAGGGCCAACTCACTTGAGCCAATCGAGCCATGGCTGCAAGAAGGAAAGACAGAGAAAGAAAGAGAGAGAAAGGGGAGGGGTAAGGGTGGAAAAGAAAATGGTTGCTTCTGCTTTCTGTGCCCTGACTGAAAATTGAACCCAAGACATCCACACACCAGGTTGATGCTCTACCACTGAGCCAACCAGCCAGAGCTAAATTCAATTTTAAATAAAGGCATAGGGAAAGAAGACTTAATGGAAGGAAGGCTTGAATGTATTCATCTGTAGAATCAGAATAATACTTATTTCATTTGGATGTTGTCAGAATTAAATAAGTTAACATACAGTGCATGGAACATATAAATTTTGTTGTTATTATTATCATCACCATCCAAGTGAGATTATGGTCACTTTGCTGCTGTTGAGTCTAGGTGAGAAAGAGAAAATATCTGTAGCAGCAGATAAAAGTGCCAGAATTATTGTTATAAACAACACTAAAAGATCAATTAGCTTGCAGTTATAGTGCATTCTCTGTATGGTTTGGTATGTGTGTGTCATGTGCCCTTGAGTCGGCTCTGATTCTTGGTGGCCCTACTAATGAGTGATGTCCACAATGTACTGTCCTCAACAGCCCTGTCAACTACTGTAGACTCATGCCTATGGCTTCACTCATGGAGTTAATTCACCTCATATGTGGTCTTTCTTTTTTCCTGCTGCCTTTCATAGGTCCCACCATTATTGTCTTTTCCAAAGAACCCTGCCTTCTTATGATGTGCCTGAAGTAGGATAGCTTTAGTTTTGCCATTTGTGCCTCCAGCAACGTTTCAGGCTTAAGTTGCTGAATAACCCACTTGTCTTTCTGGCAGTCCAGAGTATCTGTAAAGCTCTCCTCCAACATTGCATTTCAAGAGAATCAATTATTTTTCTATTAGCTTTCTTTACTGTTCAACTTTCACATCTATACATAGTAATTGGGAGTACAAAGGTTTATATGATCTTATCCTTTATCTCTAATGACACATCTTTGCTCTTGATGATTTTTTAAAATTAATTTTAATGAGGTGACACCAATAAATCAGGGTACATATTTACAATGAAAACATCTCCAGGTTATCTTATCATTCAATTATGTTGCATACCCATCACCCAAAGTCAAATTGTCCTCTGTCACCTTCTGTCTGGTTTTTCCTGTGTCCCTCCCCTCCTCCCTATCCCACCCTCACCTCCCTTCCTCCACCCTGGAACCACCACTCTCTTGTCCATGAACCAGCCTTGCCTCTCCAGAATAAATCCCACTTGATCATGGTGTATGATTTTTTTCATATATTGCTGGATCCGGTTGGCTAATATTTTGTTGAGAATTTTAGCATCTAAATTCATCAGGAATATAGGCTTATAATTTTCTTTCTTTGTGTTGTCTTTGCCCGGTTTTGGGATCAGAATTATGCTCGCCTCATAAAAGGAGTTTGGAAGTCTTCCTTTCTCTTAAATTTTTTGAAATAGTTTGAGGAGGATAGGAGTTAGTTCTCCTTTGAATTTTTGATAGAATTCACTTGTGAAGCCATCAGGCCCAGGACTTTTCTTTGTTGGGAGTTTTTTTGATAACTGTTTCAATCTCATTTGTTGTAATTGGTCTGTTTAGGTGTTCTGATTCTTCCAGATTGATTTTTGGAAGATTATATGATTCAAGAAATTTGTCCATTTCACCTAGGTTGTCTAATTTTTTGGCATGGAGTTCTTCATAGTATTTTCTTACAATGCTTTGTATTTGTGTTGTGTCAGTTGTTATTTCTCCACTCTTATTTCTAATTTTATTTATTTGGGTCCTCTCTCTTTTTTTCTTGGTAAGTCTAGTTAAAGGTTCATCAATCTTGTTTACCTTTTCAAAGAACCAGCTTCTGGTTTTATTGATCCTCTGTATTGTTTCCTTAGCCTCTATGTCATTTACTTCTTCTCTGATCTTTATTATTTCTTTCCTTCTACTGGTCCTGGGCTTTATTTGCTGTTATTTTTCTAGTTCTTTTAGATGAAGGGTCAGGTTGCTTATTTGTGCTCTTGATGATTTTTCCTTAACTCTTCCATTGTGGCCCTTCTGAGTCCCAGCCTTCTCTTGAGATCTTGGATGCTGTCTCCATTTGCATTGTTTAACTAGGTGAAAATACATGGCTTTCTTATTTTACTATTTAGTGGAAGGCATCCCTTTTCTCTAGGTGGCTGAGAGGGCTGTGTGTGTGTGTGTGTGTGTGTGTGTGTGTGTGCGCGCGCGCGCTTGTGTAACACAGTTTGAGCTATGTTTTAATACCCAGCAATTGTGGAAGCAGAGAGAGAGGGAGTAAGGGAGAGCTGAAGCATGAAATACCAACATTCTGGCCAAGTCAGAAAATACCCTCCTAGGTGGGGCCTAGAAATTAAAATAGACAGAAATTTCTGGAAGAAGTCTGGCATTGGAAGGAAAGACTGAATTGATCTGTGAAGGAATACTGGAGAACAGGAAACCTCTTACCTAGTACCATTCGTGCACAGCAGCAGAATGATGTAGTGTGTTGAAAAGTAGAGATACTGAATTTCCATAAAACTAATATAAAATAAGAAAGCAATTTCCCCCCAAAACTAAGAAATCTCTAGAATTTATATTGTTTTGGAAGAATGTAGTCATTTGATACTTAAGTGTTTTTCAGTTAGCATCTTTTGTTTAATCTTAAGACTATCATATTTTTTTCTTATTTTATTTGCACTCACAACCTAGCTAAAATAAATTGGTAACCTGGAACTACATAGGTTTTCTTTTCCTCTTGGCATGGCCAGTTTTAAATAATCAACAAATAAAAGAACATTACATACCCAGACCGTGATTTGAAAGCTATCTTGGAGATTTACAATATGCTAAACTAGGGAATAATTTGGGAATAATCAGCACAATACATTTTGTTTTCCATTATAATCAGTTTTTCAGCCTCCACGTCAATAAAACTTTTCTCCTTTTTCACAATGGTTTACAACTTAAATAATTTAATACAACAGTTGTTATATTTTTATTGCAGGCTTATAAAACTGGAACCATAAGTCTTTTCTATGCAATATATTACCAAAAAGTGACACTGGAGAAGGGAAACTGATGATTACTAAAACTATAATTCAATCTTCAAGTTCTGAAGATGTCATAAAAATGGCTTCTGCTTACCTTGCATACAGCACACACTGACAGGATGCCTCAGATGAACTCTCTCTGGGTATTCAATCTCTTCTTCACCATTATTTTATATACAATAAAAATAAAAGTGGGACTTCACAATCCAAATGCACATGTGACTCAAGCCCAATAGTTCTTTTGTCAAATAGGATTTTCTTGTATGAAGTTTCATTTTAGAATAAATTTTGATATCAATGCCTGTCAAGCTGTGGAAATTGAGCTGAATCAAATGAGTCTATTCTCATGTGAGCTGACTTGTTGAAAGTGGTAATTAGAAAAAAATGCAGAGAACTGATATACTGCTATAGAAAATTAAACTCGTCATGCTGCATATTGTCAATCTGGTTAAAAGCATATGGGTGTGGTAAACAGTGACATTCTATCAGTAAATATATTATATATATTTAAATTCTACTACTTTTCACTCTGTCATATTTTCAGGAAATAATTTTTTATTTTTAATCTTAATTTTTATTTTTTTGACCGACTGTATTGGGGTGACATTGGTTAATGACATTACATAGGTCTCAGGTGCACCATTCCATAGGGAAACAATTTTTAAATTGTGACTAGTTCTGATTGATTTTTTCTATGATCTAAAAGATCTGTGAATTAAATAACAGATTCCTATAGTGTTTACAACTGATAGTGTTTCATACAACTTAGGACTCTAGCATGGAAGGAAATGTATTCCTTTTAGATAAATAGATTGGTAAGTTGTTTGTCCATTCTTGTCAATTGTCATTTAGTGGACTTGTTATGTCTGACTTGTTATGTCTAAGATAGTGAAGTATCAAATTCCCTAAACTTTTGTAAAATGTCCAACATGCAGTCATCTACTGATGATGTTGCAGGTGAAATTTAAAAACTGTTATTGTTCCATTAAAAATGTCACTGCTTCTGCATGAAAGCACTATGGCAACACTTCACAAAATCCTTTTGAAATCTTTCCAGGATGAGAATAAATTAGCTTCCTGAGGAAGGTGGAAGGGACTGAACTTTTATAAGATGGCTTCTGAGGGATCAACACACACAGTTGGAAAGTGAAATTCTCCATGCATTCCTCCAGCCTGAGAAAGTGCAGGCAGCCTATGCTGAGTTTCTGCATTCTGTTTCTCAGCCAGTGCTGCCCTGGCCAGGTCCGCAAAGGGTGAAAGGTCACAGATGCTATATGAGTAGTGCTTAATTCTCATCACAATGGAGGCTGCTAATCACATGACATGAGGGTGAATTATGGTAATTATAGCAGGCTGAACACAGATATATGAAAAACTAACAAGAGCACAATGACAGCTAGGAGGTGGTGGTGAAAAGTAGTACTTTCACGACCCCATGGTCCTGGCTTTGATTGGGATTCTGGAAACCATTAGTGAAAGACATCTTGCCCCTCCCAGGTTAGCTTTTTCTAAACCTCCTCTATGATAACTAGGGGGACAATGACCCATTTTAACAGTTCCTAGTAATGGAAGGCACTCAGAACATTCTTTTCAGCATGCTGAAGTCCCCTGGTCTATAGAGGAGAATGGTCCCAGAACCACAGCTTACTGGGAGGGCTCTATGTTTATAGCTGTTAGCTGCTGCACCCTGTATATAGGAACTTTTAATTTGTTTGTTCTCATTTTACTCTTCTACATATGTAACCCCTGGAATGAATCTCATTTTCTGCAGAAAAATTTGAAGAACAGTAAAGGAGAAGAAGCTATTGCTAAATGTTTTTAAATTTAAGAAAAATTGTTTGCATGTTTTAAAATAAAAAAACGTCAGGCACTGGGGATGGAGTGGAGTGAAAAGCAGATAGGTGTATAATTAGTCCCAATGTTTAGCTAGTTTGCTTCTCACACTTTAGGGCAAGAAAATCTTAATAATGTGTTCATTGTCCACCAGGCTGAAATGCTCTGCAACATGAGTTATATTCCTGAACCCAGGGAGGCAGAGAGATCTAAAAGTCAAGAGCTGCAAGGAGAAATTGAGTCGCCATCATCTCCAAAGTTTAGCTTTTGGGTTGGTTTTTGAGGAGCATTTATTAACTGAACTCAAAGATAAAAATGAAGATGTAGCTTGTATAGGTACAAGGGTATCAGCTATATTTATAAACTAAAGGTAGCACACCGAATTTTACCAGGAAGTTAGCAAGTAGTGCTGGTTGACAGAATAAATGAAGTGGTACATATATTCTGTGCAAATAATGCTATAAACAAATAGTCTCATATGTTTCAGCTAAGATATATATCTAGTTTTTGAAGATATTTTCTTTTTAAAATATGACACAATGATCCAATGTGGAGAAAATGCAGGTGGCAAAATCTACGACAAAATCTGAATCATGAAGAAAAAGTTCAAAACTCATTGGCACAGTTCAATAGAAGCAGCACCAAGAGCTTTTAAAAAATATTATGTTGTCAAGCCCAGATGTTATAAAGTTGAAATAATTTCAAACTAGAATCTACGTGATTTATCTTGTACAGTATTAGCCCACCTATTCTGGTTGATTAGGTGAGGCAGTTTTGGGCTGAAAAGTGCTGGAACAGTAGGTTCATGTTAAACTTTCAGCTGATATAAAAATGTTTATATTAAAAAGTTACATAACCACTTAGTCTAATGGATAACTATATATATATATATATATATATATATATATATATATATATATATATACACATCTTTATCTGAGTCCTGAACCACAAGAGGTAATGATAATAATCACCTAAAAATAACCCAAACTAACATTATTTACTATATGCAGGCATTGTACTAGGAGCATTATCTCCTCACAACATCCAGAGACTGCCTTTTGTGATTACCTCTATTTTACAGATGAACAAATTGAGGCTCAGAGAAGTAAAATAATCAGGCTTCCTAAACTGGGTGAAAATTTGGGCTCTACTGAGTTACAGAAATGCCTTGGGATAACAAATTGAATCATCCTGCCCTTCTGTGATTATTGGCTCTTAGCAGCTTTAGGAATCAATATAGTGTATAAGTTCTGTAAATGTGTCTCTTAATAAGTTAATAAAACAGAGATATTCTCATTGCCTCTCCATCAAAGTTTCAGGGGAAAAATGAGAATATTAAATGCAGTAGGATAGGGAAGATTTGCTCCATTTGCTTTGCAATGATAATCTTTTACAAAAGAGGATTTTTATTATTAATTCTTTGCCTTCTGGGGATATTATAATTTTCTAGAATATAGAACTGCCTTAAGCACAGTAATTTGCTGAGCTAGACTGAATCTCAAAATGTTTCAAATGAGCTGATAAACAACTGCATAATTAGCCATTATTAAATCAAGTCTGCATGTTACTGATATCCCGATGAACAAACTAATGGGTAGGCAAATTATAGATATAGTTTTAAAACTAAGAGCCTGTCTTACATTTTTACATGCTTTGTAACTTGTCCTTTAAAGAATTAAAAACCATGTTTCATTTACTTTTCTTTTAAAAAAGGAATGTCAATTATTCTATCAAATAAATCCTTAGAGACTTAATCATTAAACACATATTTCCATGTATGAATAATGAAGGATTTGTGTGTTGAATGCAATCAATGCTTGAAAAATGAATGGATGGTGGGATTTTTTTTCAATTAAACTTGCCTCAAATCCATTGCTTGCATGGCTAATGCTTTTTCATCCCCCATTTGAGTTCTGGTTCAAGTCCAGAGTACAAAATACATTTGGCTCTGATTATGAAAATAAAAGGTTTTGCATGTTCAAATCTAAAAAAGAAAATACAGTTTGTTTTTATACTTAAACACACATACCTTATTCAAATGGCTAATATCCAGTCCAAAATGTATCCATGTTACAGCTAAACCTCTTTCCTCTCATTTTTCATTTTTCAAGAACTTGACAGTGGACCATAAAATGTTGCTCTGGGCTGGAATTCGTCATGCAGGGTTACAGCCTAGGAGTAAGGGTTTGGGTTTTATTTTATTTTTTTATATAATATAAAAATTCAGCTCAGCAGTTTTGAGGATCAAATAAAAGAGAAATTTGCAGAAAGAAAAAGTTTCTAAGATAGTTTAATTTAAATAAAATTATGGTTTCTGCTTTGAAACAAGGACCAAACAAGTAAATGTGTTAAATCACCTTTAAACAGAAAGAACTACAGCAGCATGTTTCCTGAAGACCTCTAAAGTTAGAGTTAGTGTATATATGTGTATGTATGTGTGTGTGTGTGTGTGTGTGTGTGTGTATTCAAATTTATTGGTTGACTTTAGAGAGAGAGCAAGTGAGAGAGTAAAGCATCCATTTGTTGTTCCACTTATTTCTGCATTCATTGGTTGATTTCTCTATGTGTCCTGACCAGGAATTGAACCCGCAACTTTGGCCTATTGGGATAAGGACTCTCTAAGCAACTGAGCTACCCGGCTAGGGCTATATTTTGTCTTAAATGGTTTCAATGTCTTCCTGTTTGGGGGACAGGTCATATTATTTCTTGAGGTTCCTTACAGATCAATGATTCTGTGATATAGAGCCATAAGTATTTCAGACGCCCATAATAAATAGTAAACTGACAATTTGAAACTGCAATAGCCACAAGACTATGCTGTGAGCAACCTGGAGAATGGATTTATTGTTGAATTTTAAAAAGTATCTTGACCTTTGACAATTTTACCAGTTTCCAAAATTTCCGTATGCTTCTCATTATCACCCATCTCCCATCGATGCCAACGAGTAGCCTTGGGTAAAATTTTATTGCTGTTGGGTTTGTGTCCTGTTTTTATTACAATGATTATTTATCTACAGTTGGATTATTTTTTTCTTAAGTTTCAGCCTTAATTTATTACAGATCTTGGATCCCTGTTGATGTTCTTATATTTACATTTCTTCAACTAGTCCTTTGATTTTGGAAATTGGCATGCATTTTATTTGCATATTTACATGGTTACAGAAATAGACCATTTATATGCCTAAAGTTAAAGTAGTTGAGGCCATCTGGGCTGCAAAGTCAATGAGGAAAGCCAATTTCTCTTTCCAAAGGTGTGTCAGCTGAACTTAAGTCACAGTGAGAAAATAAGACTCTTGGTTCTTAAGGTATCAGCATAATTTCTTTAGTGTTTTCAACTATTTTAGAATGTTCTGACATTGTCAGGAACATTTTGTCATTGTGTATTTGGTGAGAAAATCTTATCTGTATATTTTATAACTTTTTGTACTTAACTCATAAAAATGACAAAAGTATTCTCCAAAGTCTGTGACAGTTTATTAGGGTTTTATTAATGAGCCTCTTAAAGACATTCCTTCTCTAAAAGGGAAATTATATTTGGTTCAGAATAAGTGAAGCTACACACTTAAAGATATGATCTGAAGCAAAGAAGCTTACACAGTGCTTAAATTTGGAGCAATATAATGTCAGAGCCCCAGAAAGAGAATATTACTTCCAATTTAATTATAGTATCATAACATATAAATCTGCTTATTACTGGCTGCAGTGTAATGCATAAATAAAATAAGTTAGAAAAAGAGTTTTACTAAATTTCATTTCAATTCTTTGATTTCCCTGGGATTATAATCACTGACATTCTTGTACCGAAAGAAACCACAGTTTGCTGCTAATAAGAGACACACAAAACAGTTTGGCATTTGATTCTGATACAAACTTTGTGGTCAAAAGTTATTTCTCACAAAAGTGTTTAATGGATATTGAATATTTAACCTAGCATTCTGATCTGAAAGAACTGTGGAAAACATTTATGATGGACAATTTTGTATTGTTATACTAAAGCACTCAGGAAGCCCACTGAAAATACGATTGACAGTGCTATACTCAAAGGAGGAAAAGAGATACCCAACAGCTGAAGTAACCTATTTCTTTCAAATGTGGACATGAAAACAATGCAAAATAAACTACAAGATCAAATGTTATCAGGCCATGATTATAAAGTGTCATTTATTTCTGACTTGTATGAGGAAATAAGTAAAAACTACACACAAATAAAAATGTGAACCTAAATTCTGATGAACAAATTTCAGGGTAAATAATTCTGCTTTTGGGTTTCAGCCATCAAAATACAGTTAATAATTAAGAATCAGGGGTCATAAGTCACCAAGAAAAATTAATGGACAGCTTCCAGAGAGGGAGAAGAGCACATATGGTTATAGATATCCTGGACTAGCAACAATGAAATTTATGCAAGATGTCTGCACCAGCAAATAAGAGCTATTTAAGGGAAGGTATGATTTTTGTTTTAATTATTTTACTAAAATAGGTAGTGAGGACAAATAATGATTTGCATTTAAGCTTTGCTACCATTATACTAACTGCATTAGTTCTATTAAAAATGTTTGTATTGAAGTCTGACTAGGCAGTGGTGCAGTGGATAGAGTGTCAACCGGGACACTGAGGACTCAGGTTTGAAACCCTGAGGTTGTTGGCTTGAGCGCGGGCTCATCCAGCTTGAGCGAGGGCTCACTGGCTTGAGTGTGAGATTGCCAGCTTGAGCCCAAAGGTTGCTGGCTTGAAGCCCAAGGTTGTTGGCTTGAGCAAAGGGTCTCTGGCTGAGTTGGAGCCCCTCGGTCAAGGCACATATGAGAAAGCTATCAATGAATGACTAAAATGCCACAACTAGAAGTTGATATTTCTCATCTCTCTCCCTTCCTATCTATCTTTATCTGTCCTCCCCCTCTCTTGCTAAAAATATACAGTATATATATATGTGTGTGTGTTGAAGTATAATAGTTCCTCAAAATTTAGGCAGAGTTACCATATGACTGAGCAATTCTACTATAACCTAAAGTATGGAAAAGAAACTCAAACAGATATTTATACAACAATGTTCATAGCAACAGTAGCTAAAAAGTGGAAATAATTCCAATGTTCATCAATGGATGAATCAATAAACAGCATGTGGCATATACATACAATGAAATATTATTTAATTTTAAAAATGAATAAAATTTGGATACATGCTACAGTACAGATGAACCTTGAAAATATTATACTAAGTGAAATAAGCCACACACAAAAAGACAAATACTGTATGACTTCACTTATATGAGGTACCTGTAGTAGTCAAATATATAGTAATGGAAAGTAGAACAGTGGTTATCATGGTTTGAGGGAAGGGGAAATGGGGTATTATTGTTTAATGGAATCAGAGTTTCAGTTTGCGGGAACAAAATGTTTTGGAAGTGGATAAAGGTGATGGTTGCCCAGCAATGTGAATGTAGCTAATGCTACTAAGCCATATGTTTAGAAATGTTTGAAATGGTAAATTTTGTTATATTTTACCCAAATAAAAAATAAAATATATCCACAATGAGTAACAAAAATTATGTCATATTCAAGCATCTAAAACAGTGAGGTAGATGACTGACAGTTAAAAAGATAGATTTGGAGACCTTTGTGAATCCCCAATTTTATATGTAGGAGAATGTCTGTTACAACTTTATTCTGACTTTAACTTTCTTCCTAGTTACTTTTTAGTGATAGTTCTTTCTGGTACTTTTCCTCTTAAAACCAACAAAATGAGTTCTATTTTCACTGACATTTTTTCTCCATGGTGTACAAATATTGTATTGGTTAAGACATGAAACTTCTCCCTAAAATGTTTTTTTTTGTTTTGCATAGAAGTTTTGTGAATTCTTTCATGTTACATATCTTACTCGTTATCAAAGTTAATGTTAAATTATTTAATCTATTGAAAACTCCTATTTTCTGACTAAGAAACATTACTTCCCCAAATTACTTTGCTTTCTGTTTATTTCTATGAAGAGCTCTAGCAGTTGACATTATTATTATTATTAATAATAATTTATTTAGAAATTAAATTTAATGGGGTGACATTGGTCAAAAAGAGCTGATAGATTTCAGGTGTACATTTCAATAGCATTTGAACTGTTGATTGCATTATGTGTCCATCACCCAAAGTCAAATCATTTTCTGTCATTGTACATTTGTCCCTCTTTATTATTCTCTCCTACCCCCCTCCCTCTAGTTACCACTTCACTTTTATCTATGTCCATGGTTCTCATTTTTATATCCTACCTATGTGTGAAATCACATAGTTTTTAGATTTTTCTGATTTATTTAGTTCACTTCAAATCTGGTGATATTTTGTTCTATTTTTTCAAAGAATGACATTGGGATTTTAATGGAGATTGCATTGAATTTGTGTATTGCTCTTGAAGTTGGACTTGTTTTTTGAGTCATTTTTTCCCATAAGTCTTTGCGACAGTTACTATTAAGGTAAGTAAGAAAACAAAGCTGAAGACAAATAAAAATGTTAGATGGTGAGATGGCTACTGGGCAGTCGGGTTTATTCATTGGTTAAATGACACTTCCTAAAAGTATTTTTGTATTCCAAATCTTGCTTCAGAAAACCTGTAAGTCACTACATATATGGTTCATATTTGCAAAGTTCTAAGAACAGTGGCTGACACATAGTAAACATTACATAATTCTTAAGTTTAAAAAACACATTGTGTGGTTTGGCATGTCAAAATCAATACATAAAGATCATCAGAACTAAAAAATACCTAAGCTGAGTTGATTGTTGGACAGACAAGGAGTACCTACATCACTAGCATGTAAGTTAAGAGGTCTTTATGGTCAGAAATGAAAGGGCTAGAGGTAGAGCAAAGAAGGGAGTACAGCAATAGGGCAGGATTCTGAGTTCAGGCTTCTGATTGGCCCTTGAAGTGAATGAACACTTATGATTATAATCTTTCATGTTCCATAGCATCCATATGAAAAACTTGGTTTTAAACAAGTCTATTTAATTAGTTTCGTAAAATTCCAGGGGGCCCCAGATTCATTCAATGGATATCTGAAGCATATGGACATACTTGAAATTCAGTAGGTTTCATATAGTAGAAATCACCTGAGAATAGTAAAAATCATTAACATTTATCTCTACTTGCTGAGGATCTATGCAATTTTTTCTGTAAAATAATGATAAGGTACAATGGAAAGTAGATTTATAGCTGTTCCAAAAATTATTTATTTTTAGAAGCTTTCCATAGGAGTTTCTAAAGTCAGTTCTATCATCTGACTCACTCATATAATTAAGAGAAGCCATCAAATCTTCAGAAGAGTAGAATTTACTAAGTGTCCAGAGACTAATGTAATTGCAACACTGTTGTGAAGGGTGAATGCTTTTTCTCTAAACTCTTGGAGCACCGCATATAAAGTTCTGGTGTTTCATCCATCCTATATAGTACAATAATTTTCATTGTGTTGACATTCCCACCTTACTGCAGCTCACTGAACTAGTGCTCTAGAGTAGATATTCAGTAAATACTAGTTTAATGAATAAAACAACAAATAAATAAACTGACAAGAAAGATGGCACCATTTTTTCTACCCTTTACTCAACTCTAAATAGTGGGAGCTGCCTTCTCTGTTCTTCTAAGACTGGCACCAAAAAACTATTCTTTTCTTTTTTCTGGTTGGTGTGAGTTTCACCTGAGTGTCCTACAGGAAGGTTTCTACAATTACAGAAGTCCCCCAAATATAAACATATTTAAAATGGATATCTGGGGTGAAAGACCACCAAAAATGGAAATGTTGAAAAGAATAACTTTATTGGAAAGGTAAGGTATGTTGTATAGAAGGTCGGCTTCCATGAGAACAGAAAAGGAACTTATGCCTGCTTTTTATGCATGTATGAATAGATGAAAAGAAAACAACTTATCCTTAAGAAAATAATGAGTAAAACTGTAGAGATAAAAACATAGCATTTTATTAATTTAATTTAAAAATTATGAGAGTGAATTAAACATTACTTTCCCTTTAAAAAATGTTTCAATTTTAAGCTTGGGGAAATAGCAGGTTTGCCTTACCACATGGTAAATAATTCTCACAGGGATAGCCAGTAGAAATTCCCCCATCAGTCCCAAATGGGTAATCATTACTTGAAATAGCTCTTTCAGAGTGATTATTATAAAAAGTAACTATCTGTTGATTTACTGCTTTATTTATCTTATGTTAAAAGATCTTTAAAAACCTTCCTATAATTAATGGACAAATTCCATTTTACAAATACATCCATTTGCTGCTTAAGATAATTATGATCTGATTAGAGGACAAACATTTAAGGCCACTAATTCACATATTAAATGCTTAGGATTGTATATTGTTAAAGACCTTACATCTCTGGACCCATTCTCTTGTTTCTCTTGGTAGAACACAACAAAGGAGAACCTCAGATGTGGATGGATCTTCTTTCTTCTAATCCAAGGGAAAAAGGGGCTACAAAAATAAGTACGTATTGTGAAGAATCCTTCCAGAAGAATGATTATGGATCAATGCAGGTGCTATTAAATAACAAAATATCATAAAACTCTTTGAGATGAAGCAAAACTCATTAAAAAATTCTTGAAGTATTATGATCTCAAATGAGTATTTAAGAAAACAAAGATGACAAAATATTTCTTATATCTATAAAGTGTTTCTCAGAAGGATAAAAGTTAATTTGTTATTATTCCCATAATAGCTATTTTCTATGTGATTAATATCATATATAGAATTTATTTGTTTTCATAATGGGCAATGAATATTGGGAAGGCAGAAAGAGAAATATGCCAACTTTTAGAAAAATTTATGTGTAGAAAGTAAAACCCCTTGAAGTCAGGAACCTAATTAATCTTACATTCTATCCTCAATGCCTGAAGTTTATCCTGACACATTTTGTTAATCAATAAATACTTGCTGAAAAAATAAGTTAAATTAATACATATCAGATTTTCTAACCCCAATGGAGGAACCACAAGCTACAAATGTGCTTATCTAGAAAAATTTTGGGGCAGATTGTTTGCAATTTAAAATACATTTCTCTACAGAAAAAGCTATTATGGATGGTATGGGTGGTATGGGGGTTGGCAGATAGATCACTTGGCAGCATTGGAAATGCATTGGAGGTATATAATTCTAGTGGTGGGGAACCTGTTAGGAAACTGCAAAAGAATGAGAACTGGGAGTAAATAGCAGGGTTTATGGGAGAGCCATTTGGTCTGCTCTCATTTTTGTTAAGGACCTCAAATTTAGAATCTTGATGTTGTCTTATAATGAGGTTATCTACATTGTCAGTAAGATACACTGTTAGGATCAAACTTTTAAAATATGCCACAAAATTTAGAAAGTTGTTCTAACATTCCTTTAATATTTAATTTACTGCGAGCCTCAATCAATGTGAAGCATCTGAGTCCCTCTCAATCCCAGGTAATCCTGCTAACCTGCTGGATGCTGCTGTTTGTAAACAGCCTTCTTAAAGAAAAAGCCTGGGAGGGACAGAGAAGAGCTGAGAGCTGGCACCATTTAGTTTGTTGCAGTCGGTGAGGCAAGTGTGCGTCACAAGTTGTTGATGTTTGCAAGATGGGTGTTCATATCTTGGGAGTGCCTGAACTATGCTTCAATAATTTTTTCTTTATCTATTTATAATATAAATGAAGGATCTGGATTTGAAATAGTTACTAAGGTATTATGCTTTTCTAAATTACTCTCAATTTTCCAGACATAGAGATTGACTGAGAAATGACCCAGAGTTCATTGTTTTTAAACTAAATTATTGAAAGTGATATATTTCTTCTATATTTATATCTCTACTGCTCCACTTTTTATATGCGTCACAAAAAGCATTAAAATCTGCAAAAATAAAAAAAGGCACTTTAGAGTTGTTGACTACAAGTGAAATTTATTTTTGCTTTCTAAGCATATTTGATTAGCTATTGTTGAAAGGAGGATTAGACATGTCTCAAAGTTAGTTAGGGGCTATTTATTTCCGGGTAATTGTAGCACAGTAACCCTGATGTAATAAGGTTACAATAGATGTAAATAATAACACTGCAGATTTAAAGAGTTGACTTTTAAAGTCCTTTAAAAAACATTTATTCACTAAAGACAATTGGTCATTAACACTTTGCTACATGATTAAAATATGCCTAAATTTAGCAATATTATCAATCATTCAGAAAAATCTATAATCTAATATTTATAAACAAAAACACCTTCAAAAGAAAATGGCATGGTTTTAAGGCCAAACAAGTAAAATAAAATGTCACAATTTAGTTTTGTATAAATTCACACTCAACATACATCTAATTTATGCCTTGTGAGCTCTGTTGTTCTTGACATATAGAGAAACACAAGAATATAGATGTCTTCAGAAAGAAAATAGGCTTTTCTTCAAGTGTCTGACTGGAGCTTTATCCATGTGCAAGGAAACAATAAAAATAATAGAAGCTTTAAGTATTAAGATGAAGAAATAGAGTCTTCATATTTTAGCCATATCACAACAAGCCACGAACACAGAAAAGCTTTCTCTTTTGGAACATTTGAGTAGACATTTATGCCCAATGCTCTGAGACTCCAGATAAGGATTGCTTTTTTCCCCTTCCTCTGTTTCTGCATTGGGCATCCCCTAGATAGCTTGGCACTGAGATGATCTTGGCCTGAGATGATCTGAGGATCTCCAAGAGGAGTCACTTCCTTCTTAGTGCTGGATCAGGCTGAGCAAGGTTCAGATAGTTAGCATTGAAACGTGACTATACCATGCAGAAATCTTTATTGACTAAGTGTATACATAACCTCAAGATACTTCTTGCAACATTTGAATTAGGATTGTTCAGTAGTAATTATTAGCATGATTTAGACTTTAAACTATATCCCTCACCAGGTGTCAGTTTCTTTACCTAGAATTTATTATTATTGTTATTTATACATTTTAGAGAGGAGGGAGAGAGAAAGAGAGAGAGAAGTGGGAGGAACAACTCCCATATGTGCCTTGACCAGACAAGCCCAGGGTTTCGAACCAGTTACCTCAGCATTCTAGGTCAACGCTTTATCCACTGCACCACCACAGGTCAGGCTACCTAGAATTCTTATATGAAAAATACCCTAGGAATGATCATCTATGAAGCAAAGAACTTCATGAAGCAAATTTTGGTCCTCTCTTTATGATTAAATATGTTTTCTTCATTGATGGGTTGGTTTCTCTAGACAAAGAAGGAGGAGGGGCGTGGGAATCATTATAGTCAGCTATGCGGCTTGCTTAGCTTTGGGAATGGTTTATTTATTTATTTTTTATTTTTATTTTTTTGGCAGGACAGACTCATAGCTCCCTTGACAGGAACAATGAAGTGATCAGTTAATGTATCCTACATCTAACTAATGTGTGACCCAAATTTTGTGGCATCAGTTTTCAACCAGAAGTTTTATTTTTTCTGTTAAAAAAAAGACCGGGGCCAACATTACTTCTTGTTCAACTTAGAAAAAAACAACAACAAGTTTTAACTGCAGAGGAATTCACGTAGAATCTCTTAATATGGTATTGCCTTCACTTTTGCAACAAATTTAAACAAAAAAGAAATCAGAGTCTCCAAAATGGTTGCAGTGAAGCAAGCAGTCTTCTGAGTATAGTTGTAGGTATGTTCTAATACTCGTCTACCAGGTGACCTGCCGCCTGGTATTTCTTCTTTCCTATGATAGTGATTAAAGACTGAAAAGAGGAACTAGGGGTTTTATGATAATCATTCTATAAGTATATATCAAACATCTATTCATCATGGTGGGAAGGGCTAATTTGCTTTTAGGTATTGAACTCACTGGGTATTTTAAATATCAGGTTCCTCATAACACAAAAGTAGCTCCATGTTTTAACATTTCTTCACATGAATAGCATTCACTGGCCTAAACCCATCTTTATAAAAAAAATTAAATCTGGTTCTCAGCACGGATTCTAGGTTCTAAAGCTTAAGAAATATGAATAAAATTTGAATTATGGGAAGCTGAATAATTTTCTAAAATATTACTATTTACTAGAGACAATTTGCATTGAGATTTTTTTCTCAAATTAGATCTCTGGCATTCCTTTCTTGCTTTCTAGCATTGCTCCAGTTTTGCATCTGTTTCATGGCTGGGAAGAAGCCAATTTCAAGGATCTATTGCACAAAGAGCTATTCACAGAGACATATGCAATGCTTTTGCTATGAAATAAATAGGAATAACCTGCCTTTAATATAGGTTTTGACAGTAAGAAACAAGACTTATTTGTCTTTAGCACTCTCATACTGTAGAATAATACAGTGGCAATACCGTTGCTATTTATTATAGTGCAGTACCTTCCGTGGTTTGGGAAACACACAATTTTCTCAGCTTAGTCACACATTTCACCTGTACACATGCCTTTATATTGTCATCCAAAATGTGGAAATGATTGCCTTATATATTTTTTAAATGAGAAAGCCTTTTCAAAATGGTTGGAAATAGTTATTTTGACTCTTTCCTCTACTTCACAAAAACCTGGCAACTTGTGTTTCACTAATTTCCTCAAATATAGATCCTACTTTAGGCCTTTCATCAACTTCTCTCTTCTAGAGCAATCATTCTCAAACTTCAGTGTGCATAGAAAACACACAAGAAACTTATTCAAATTCTTGATCACAGTCTTAGATGACTAAGTCTTAGGAAAGACACAGGAGGTTAAATTTTAAATTTCTTTATATTTATTCATTTTAGAGAAGAGATAAAGAGTGAGAGAGAGAGAGAGAGAGAGAGAGAGAGAGAGAGAGAGAAATTGGGGAGGAGCTGGAAGCATCAACTCCCATATGTGCCTTGACCAGACCAGTGCAGGGTTTTGAACTGGCGACCTCAGTGTTCCCAGGTCGACGCTTTATCCACTGCGCCACCACAGGTCAGGCCAGGAGGTTAAATTTTAATAAATCACTTAAATATAATCCATTGTCCAGATTTTGAGAAACTTTATTTTAGTCTTCTTATTTCTTTTGTGTCTTATAAACTATTTCCAAACAAAAATATACTAAAAGTTATATCATGTTCATTCATTCATGCCTTCAACTATTTATTGAGTGTCCAATATATTTTAAGTACTGTCCCAGCTATTGGTGTATACAGTAGTAACCAAAACAAATATCATTGGCACCATGATATTCAGTCTATTTTCCCTCAATTTTAAAGCTTTTATTTTATTTTATTTTATTTTTTACAGGAACAGAGAGAGAGTCAGAGAGAGGGATAGATAGGGATAGACAGACAGGAACAGAGAGAGGTGAGAAGCATCAATCATCAGTTTTTCATTGCGACACCTTAGTTGTTCATTGATTGCTTTTTCACATGTGCCTTGACCGCGGACCTTCAGCTCTCTCATATGTGCCTTGACTGGGGGACTCCGAGCAACCCCTTGTTGGAGCCAGTGACTTTGGATGCAAGCTGGCAAGCTTTTGCTCAAGCCAGATGGGCCCCACACTCAAGCTGGTGAACTCGGGGTCTCGAACCTGGGTCTTTCGCATCCCAGTCAGATGCTCTACCTTGTCAGCCTGGTCAGGCTCCCTCAATTTTAACAAGAGTCTTCTGTAACATTAGATTTGATTCAAACTTCCTTCCTTCCTTCCTTCCTTCCTTCCTTCCTTCCTTCCTTCCTTCCCTCCTTCCATTCTTCCTTCCTTCCTTCCTTCCTTCCTTCCCTCCCTCCTTCCCTCCTTCCATTCTTCCTTCCTTCCTTCCTTCCCTCCCTCCTTCCCTCCTTCCATTCTTCTTTCCTTCCTTCCTTCCTTCCTTCCCTCTCTCCTTCCCTCCTTCCATTCTTCCATTCTTCCATTCTTCCTTCCTTCCTTCCTTCCTTCCTTTCCTCCCTCCTTCCCTCCTTCCATCCTTCCTTCCTTCCTTCCTTCCTTCCTTCCTTCCTTCCTTCCTTCCTTCTGTCCTTCTGTCCTTCCTTCCTTTTCTTCATATTTTTAGCAAGAGAGAGAGACAGGAACAGTTAGACAGGAAGGGACAGAGATGAGAAACATCAACTCATAGTTGTGGCACTTTAGTTGTTCATTGATTGCAGCTTTCTCATATGTGCCTTGACTGGGGGACTCCAGCTGAGCCAGTGACCCTTTGTTTAAGCCAGTGACCTTGGGCTTCAAGCCAACAACCTTTGGGGTCAAGCCAGTGACCATGGGGTCATGCCTATGATCTCATGCTCAAGTAGTCAACCCTGCAATCAAGCTGGTGAGCCTGTGCTTAAGCCAGATGAGGCTGCACTTAAGCTGGTGACCTTGGGGTTTCAAACCTGGGTTCTCAGCATCCTAAGTCAAATCTGTATCCACTGTGCCCCCACCTGGTCATGCTAATTCAAACTTTCTTAATACGATGTTGAAGATCCTAACTGACTTTGTCTTTGTCTACTTCCTATCATTCACCAAAAAGCTCCTCTGTAGTCAGATTGTTCACCTATTCTTCCTCAACTTCATATCTCCATACCAACTAAATCCACCTCTGATTGTTAATCCTATTATTCACCACCAGGAATATTGTTCTGTGTTGAGAACAGGGCATAGAGGTGGGACAGCAAAGCTCATTTATTCATTAAACACATATTTAGTCAGATCCAAGCACTATTGTAATTACGGGAGATTCAGTAATGAACAAGACAGAAAATAAGCTTGCAGACAAAAACAATTAGATAAATATCAGGGTGTGGTGACAGTGACCTAGCAGCTACTTTATATTGGGTATGTAAAAAATATTGTGACATTTAGACTAAGAGCTGAATGATAAAGATAGCGATCACACACAGTGTGGGAGGGAAGGCATTACAGGCAGAAGGAGCTGGTGCTAAGGTTTTCAGGTAAAGCATGTGTGAGAAGACTGCGAGCCAGGCCAGTGTGGCTGCTGCACAGTGGGGAAGACATGGGGTGAAGGCCGGGCCACAGAGGTCTATGTGAGCCAGACGAGAAAGGAGTAGAAATATGGATTTTATTCTAAATAAAATAAAATATCACTGGGAGAATTTTATTTTTTAATTATAGTTTACATTCAATGTTATCTTGTATTACTTTCAGATGTATAGCATAGTTGGAAGGCAATTTTACAAAGTGGTTCTTCAATGTCTTAAGTACCCACCTTGCACTATACATAGTTACTACAGTATTATTCACTATATTTCCTATATATTTTATTTACATCCTGCTACTCTTATGTGATTTCCAATCTGTACTTCTTAATCCTTCCACCTTTTTCACTCATCCCCTTAACTCCCCTCCCCTCTGGCTATCGTCAGTCTGATTTTTATATCTATGAGTCTGTTTCTATTTTGTTTGTTTACTTTGCTGTTTAGATTTCACATATAAGTGAAATCATATGCTATTTTTCTTTCTATATCTGACTTATTCACTTCATATAATACCCTTTAGGTTTATCCATGTTGTCATAAATAGTTAAGATTTCATTATTGTTTATGTCTGAGTAATATTCCATTTTATATATGTACCAAAGCTTTTAAAAATCTATTGTCTGTTGATGGACACTAGGGTTGCTTCCATATCTAGGCTATTGTAAATAACCATCCCATGAACATATGGTTGCATGTATTCTTTTGAATTTCACTGGAGGGTTTTAAGCAGGGGTGTAATGTGATATGATTTATGTTTTAACAAAACTCTCTACAAATTTTGTGTAAAAACTGGATTATAGAGAGCAAGAGAAAACCATATAGGAACTACTATAGTAGCCCAGTTGAATGATTATAGTGGTTTGGATAGGTAGTAGTACAACTGGACAGAAATAGGTTGGGCATGTGTTATGAAAGTATGTCAAGGGGCTTACTGATGGACTGGATTTGGGGGGGTGCAGTGGAATACTCAAAGAAAACTGCTAGTGTTTTTTTTTTACTTGGGTAACTGGCTGGCAGTTCATACCAAGTACTGATCTTGGAAAGACTGAAAAGTAAACGTGGGAGAAGGCGATGGTAATTCAAAGTGTACGTGGTGGTCGATGTAGCTTATAAGATAGGATACTATGACCATATTGCAAAAAGCTTAAAACAAGAGGGTAAGAAACTTGAGCCTTTTCTGCGCTTCGGACTTAGGAAACATACTGTGTTATCGGTGTGTAGGATGGGCTGGAAGTCGTAAAAATTGTATGCCCACAGTAGAATTATGGGAGTAAGAACTGAGGCAAATCTTTCAGAAAGAAAGTCAAAAGACTTTCTGATGAACACTTAAAATGGGCCAAAAAAATTTAGAAAAAGAGATCAAACAAAATACAAATAGAAGACATGTTTATTTGAAGATGGAAAGAAAGTAAGAGTGGAATAAGATTGATCAAAAGTAGGATTCATCATAGAAAGTTCCTTGGTAGTTTTGAGAAGAGGAGCACTGGGTACAAAGGAGAGAGTGCAATAAGCTTTCGAGAGAAGGACTAAGTTTGCCCCAAAAGGAGAAATTTATCAGTTATGGTTGGAACCCACTAACAAATTGGCTTGGAAACGAACCTAGGTTGAAAGAAGAGAGGATACTTTATCGTCATTCATTCTGTTCACTGGTGACATGAGAACTGGTGTGTGTGTAGCAACCTCATTGACAGTTTGCTTATCACACTTCTTTTCACCACAGAAAAGAAATTGGCAACCCAAATTACTATTAGGATCATCTATCCGATAAAGTATATAATGTAGCATTTTCAGAGCTTGAAATATTGCTTCATAAAATGGGAAATTTGTACCCACTTATATAAGCTCTATTGGCAATGAACAGCATCTCCAACAGGATGTTTGTGAAGAGGATATTTGTCACTGTAAGGGAGAAAAACTGTTGTTCTTTATGAGAAAATGTTTCCAGTTTATAACTAATTTTATTTTTCTGACTGAATTTCTTTCTCCGATATAACAGACTAGGTCAGTAAGAATCCTGCATCTATAGCTTAGGAAATCTAGACAGAAAAAATCATCAGAGAGAAAGCTTTGATGAAGGAAAGTGATATGCGTACTTATTTTTTATTTCCTTATCTTTCATTTTCTACTTCTCATGTCTTCACTGAAATCTCATCACTAAAGCTAAATGAATCAATGGAATACAATTTTTTTTAAACAAACAAATTTGGGCTCATTTGCATCAATTTCAAAAGCAGCTGCTTCTTTCTTATATGAGCCATTTTCTGAATAAGTGATTTTTGGGGATTGGCAAACTGAGGGATTATGCCTTAGTCAATAGTTGGCATTATCATCAAATAGGAGGCAAATTAGTCATTGCAAATGAATTAATATCTTGCAGAAGCAGAGTTATTTATGCCCTGAGTGATAAACTTGGGAACTGTTCATCAGAGCACTGACAGAATTTGTAAATGAGATCAATGCATCACTGCTGGGGATCTTCCAGGAGTGATGGCGGACAGGAGAGCTGCCAGAAGACTGGATTCTTTCCTCAGATGGCACTCTCCTTTATCTCCTCTCTCCCTTCCTTTCCTTCCTTCTTCCCTTCTTAACTTTTATTTCCCTCTCTCCTTCTTTCTGATTCTCCCTCTGTTGGGCAGATAAAATATATTATGCTCACTTTGTTAAAGATGGCGCTGCCCACATGGAAGTTCGTTGATATTAATGTGTGTTCTGGAACAGGCTGTGGGCAGGCTGGGTCATTATAGCCTAAGGCTTAGTTTTAAGAGTAAGCTTTTCCCCACACCCTTGACTGATTGGATGATGTAGGGTCGTGCACTCTCCTGAGGAATCCCATTATACCTCAGATGGGTGACTTTGTATCAGAGACTTCCTTGTTTGTAAATTGGATTAAGGGTTTGGATTTTTACAATATAAAGTGGGACGGACCAGTAGCTTGCTCTCTTGGTCCCTGAAGTATCAGAGAGGAGAGCAGATTAAGGCCATGTGGAGGCCAAGAGAAGCAGTCAAGATGGTAGAGTGCTGAGTGAGAAGCCAGTTTGTGCAGGAGGAGATGGGGAATAGAGGTGAATAAGTCTGGTGAGCTAGAAACCTTTGGTTCTAGGAAACTCGGGTAAGTCAGTAGCTTTGTGAGCACTGAATGTGTGGGTTTTGGAGCCCAGAGTTTGTTTTTGCTTGCCGGCCGGGTGCAAGCTAGAATTAAAGCTGATGGCTCACCAGTTTTTGGCTCCTGTGTTTCATTACCGACTGTTCGAATCTAATGTGAATCTGCATGGGCCAGGCGGCTGTGATGGTGGCCTCGGCTACTGGCTTTACACCCTCCCTCTCTTCTCCCTTCTTTCCGCTCCCTCCTTCCTTCTATCATTCCTTCCCTCCCATGGATTAATGATTTTTTCTGTACAGTGTCAGAGATATCTTTAAGGAGGCCACATCTCCCACCTTCAAGGAACTAGTGGAGGAAAGAAATATATCAAGACATCACACATCATTGGAGGACAATGTGTTAAGTATAATAATAAAGATCTATAAAAATGTTACAAAGTACAGAGAAGGAAGACCCTAACTTGCCTTATAGGGGTAGAAAGGGCCTCACTGAGGAAAAGAAATATAAATTTTCCAAGTGGACAAGGCATATTTTAGGCAAAAGAAAAAAGATGTGCAAAGCCATAGATTTGAGGAAAAATATTATTATCACCACCACAACAATCACAATGACAACTAACATTTACTTAGAATGTGCCAAGTACCATGTTTTTAGCTTTTTATAAATTAATGCTTTTAATATTTTCATATAAAGTATTATTTGCACATTTCTGATAAGAATGTAAGGTTCCAAATGGTTCAGAAACTGTCCCAAGGAAGAACTGATATGTTTACAAATTTGTAACTACTCCAATGTGTTGTGTGAAGAGCATGGTGGCAAATGTTGAGAGATGAGGTTGGAAAGCTCAAGCTCACTGGGAGTGTATGTTAATAAACATGAGCTGTATTGCAGAAAAGGGCTCCAGCTCATTGTTGAGCAGGACAAATTTTCCCATCTCTCTCTCTGTCTATGCACTCATTAATTAAATATATTTACTTAAAGGATTTTAAGCAGCACAAAAACATTGTAAATAGAATGAGTAAAAATGATAGTAAATGAAGAGAAAAGACAAGGGAGAGGATATAATAGAGTTAGGAATAAGGCTAGGCTAGCTGAGTAGGCATTGGTGAACTGTGGGAGACATTGCATCTATTTTACATTTTTGTGAGGAAGTTAAAGAATTGGTTAAGATAAAGCCAACCTAATCTATGAGTGAGTTGAAACAGTACTCACTGGAAAGTCCACGATTTTTCAAATTAAGGATATGAAGTCATTTAATCAGATAGACAGAGGGGTGACAGAGGCCCTAATGTCCTATTTCTTATAGAATAGTTGATGTGATTTTTCACTTGAAAATAATCTTTAAAGGGGATATAACCAAATGCTTCATTTGTCAAAACACAGCCTTAATACAACATTCATGAAATATCTGTCTTTAATAATTCTACTGCCTAAATATGTGCCAAGATCACTTATTCATGACATTTATACCAATCCAAATAAATAAGTTAACTTGCTAGTTGGCTTGTTATTTTTAAACCAAGCAAAAGATGTAGATACCTCACAAATACAAAAACTCTGGTTTTATGGTTGACATGCAGTCCTTCCTTCTGACAATGATTAGCTAGCTGGAGGAGTTGCCTGTTCAGGCTCCTCTGAGTTTTCAAGACTTAGATTGCATCAGTCAGATATTCTCTATTATAAAGGCGATTTAACCGCTCTTATCCCAATGTGCTTATGAAGTTATTTAGAAGGAAGTTCAAAAAAAGGGGCCACAAACTGTAAAAGAATTAAGTGCTGTGTTAAAAGATCACTCTGACCAATGACCGATGCTAACCCTGGTGTAAGAATATGACTCTATTTTTGTGAAACGTGAATTGTGATAGGGTGAAAATAGTGGTCAATGTTGAGCTCTTGTTTCTTAGGTACTAATGGCTTCCTGTCCATGGAAGAAAAAGTTAACAAAAGCTGTACTTAACCTCAGAGTGGTCCTTGTAGATATCTTCACGAAGAGGTGAAAAAAACCATGATAGTGTAGTGGCAGTTTGTAGCACAACAGCTGGGTCTAAAGGCCATCTGTTCTTCATGAAAAAATTGTACTAAATAACTAAGGCTAATAACCCATCAGGCATGTGAATTGTTTATGATTCAGTGGTCTAGTGAATCTATGATTTGGAGGAACAGAGGTGATCCGTTCTGCAAATGGAATAAATGATAAACTCCCACCAGGATCTACTATGCCCCAAGTCAATAAAAATGTAAAATAAGCCATCAAAGAAGAAAGATCTCAGTTCAGAAATGTTACTGAAAAGTTTTGAGGGCAAAATGTCTTAATCAGGGTCTTTAATGATTTAAATTTTCAACCAGCTGTACAGAATGAGATCCTAATTGACAAAGGTTAAGGTAATAACTGTGTTGTAAAGTGGTAGGCCTCCTACCTATCAGTTGGTCCTCTACAAGTTTTTTCCCAACCATTTCATACCTGTGTTAACTTTGACTAGAATCTATCTTTATTGTCTAATGAAATCTACTGACATGGCTGTGGTTGTCCCATACATCTTTGTAGAACCAAGGTTTTTCTGAGGTATTATGTTAAATAAGCTTTAAAAACTTTAAATTTTACAAGGCCTCTTATTTACTTTTGTTATTTTAAGCTTCACAGTAAATTTTGTCTACCTAGGTAGTAGAAAAGTAAAAAGTGAAACATATATTTTTGTGAAATTTTTATTTTTTTCGGTAAAATTGCTTTTTAAATTTGCTAATTGGTAGAAGGAGATCAGTTTCTCTCCTAAGTTAGAGACACAGAGACACAACTGGTCCTTATTGAGTGAAAGGTGTTCAGTAAAGGTCGAAAACACTTCAAGTTGATTGAACAACTTTGAGCTCCTCTGACTTCCCTAGTTCATCTGTGCTTACAGCTCATAGGCATGCAGGACAGCTATGTCCCGACTAAACCAGGACAACAATGGCCACTTACCATGTAAAGCAAATAGCCGAGGCCACCATCACAGCAGCCTGGCCAATGCAGGTTCACATTAGATTCGAACAGTTGGTAATGAAACAATGGAGCCAAGAACTGGTGAGCCATCAGCTTTAATTCTAGCTTGCACCCAGCGGGCAAGCAAAAACACACACTGGGCTCCAAAACCCACTCATTCAGTGCTCACTAAGCTACTGACTTATCCGAGTTTCCTAGAATCAAAGGTTTCTAGCTCACCAGACTTATTCACCTCTGTTCCTCATCTCCTTCAGCACAAACTCTTAACAAACTGGCTTCTCCCTCAGCATTCTGCCATCTTGGCTGCTTCTCCTGGCCTCCACGTGGCCTTAATCTGCTCTCCTCTCTTCTAATACTAACCTCAGGAACCAAGAGGGAGCAAGCTGCTGGCCTGCCCCACTTTATAGTGTAAAATCAAAACCTCCAATCCAATTACACAAACAAGGAAGTCTCCAATACAAAGCCACCCATCTGAGTCACAATGGGATTCCTCAGGAGAGCACACCACCCCACATCATACAATCAGTCAAGGGCATGGGGAAAAGCTTACTCTTAAAACAAAGCCTTAGGCTATAACAACCCGGCCTGCCCACAGCCTGTTCCCCATTACACATTAATATCAACGAACTTCCATGTGAGCAGCGCCATCTTTAACAAAGTGAGCATATTATATTTTACCTGCCCAACAATCCACCCCTATGCTCACTTTACTACCCCCAATCTACACCACTGGCATTCCTGTACAAGGAAATTAGGCACATTACACAAATTACAACAGCATGACAAATCATAGAATTTCAACAATTACAAAGGTACATTTCACTAGTCTCTGAGCACTTTGGCAAAAGCGCAAAATGTCCTCAGCCTTCTTTCTTGCCATTTGAAAGGCTTCCCGGGACAGGGGAACGGCCTCCATCAAAGCCACCCCTCACGCCCATCAGGGTATTTCACATTGTCCAAAAACCATAAGTCCATTCAACAAATGAGCCAGTGCTCACTCCGGTCATAGTCCAGGAAATCAGTCCACACACATAGGGCTTTAGCCTCCCCCTGCCCCATTCCTGCCATCATTGCAAGTCTCACACTGTCCTAAAGAAAAGCATGTGACAATGGCAGTCAGCATTTACATTTCTGCTCTGGGGAGCATGATGGCATCCACCTCTATGTCCCAAAATGTCAGCGAACCCACCAGCGGCTTAGCAGGCACTCCCTGCCATTCCAGTGGCCACTCAGCGATGCATGCCTGACTCCTGGAATGTCCGTTCATCCTCTCGCCGCAGCTGCCGCCATTTACCTTCTGGAGTCTGCGAATCACAACTCCAGCCCAATTCTCCTCATCCTCCAAAGAGGAACTAAAAACACCAGCTCCTGCTGCTGGGCTCAAGCTCTGGGCCACCGCTGCCTTCTGCTCAGCAGGCCTTGCAGCTCCAGCCCCAGCCGCAGCTCCAGCCCCAGCCTCATGCTGCTGCTGGCTCTCCACAATATCCAGGGCAATCTCCAACTCACGAACCTGTGATTCCTTCTCCAGCGTCTGCTCCATTTGCAGGTGAATCTCTCAAACCTGGTTGGCCTCCTCCTCCAGCGCTTCTTCCAGCTCCAGGGTCGGCATCTCTTTCTCCCACATCTCCTCCAACTCCTTCCACTGCTTGGTTTGCAGGTCCCTGGCAGCCTCTTCCATAGAGCTCTCGATTTCCTCACACATGGCTGTAAAAGTCAGCCATCCTACAGTCCCCAGAAGGACAGCTATAGGGAACCATAATAGCAGCCAGTCCTCTACTCCATCGTTCAAAAGTGGTGGTGGCTCCATGCCGATCTGTATCGAATTCTGCCACAGACTACACCAAATGTAAGGCCAGGAGCCGCCATCATGGCCATTCACATGCAGGTTCCCATTGGATTCGGGCTGACGGTGAAGAAATGGCAGAGTCGGAGGATGGTAGGCCATTCTGTTTATTGGTGTCTCACCAAGACAGGCAAGCCACAAGAGAAGACAAGGGAAAAGTAGAAAACCAGCTTTTCCAAAGGAGGGCAAGGGATCAGGGAGGCCCCTGCAATGGTGATAGTAAGAACCGAGAGAGAGTAAGCTCCGGGTCTGCCCCACTTTATAGTGTAAAATCAAAACCTCCAATCCAATTACACAAACAATGAAGTCTCCAATACAAAGCCACCCATCCGAGGCACAATGGGATTCCTCAGGAGAGTGCACCACCCCACATCATACAATCAAGGGCGTGGGGAAAAGCTTACTTTTAAAACAAAGCCTTAGGCTATAACGACCTGACCTGCCCACAGCCTGTTACCCATTACACATTAATATCAACAAACTTCCATGTGGGCAGCGCCATCTTTAACAAAGTGAGCATATTATATTTTATCTGCCCAACATACCACCTGGTTGAATATCCTTTCTATGGAAGGTAAGAATCTCAGAAAATCTGTGGACCTAGCTTTTGGAGTACGGCCACGGTTAAATCTCTAGATTTTCCCAATGTATGGCAATTCAATTTATTAAATAAATAAATTGTTGGAGAATTTTCATTTAAATCAAATCAAAGTTTACCTCCAACAGAATGTTCCATATGGACACAATTTTTATTCTTTACCAATTTCAGGTTGCCATTATGTCTAGAGGGACTAAAAATATTTTGCCTCAATGCGACATATGAGCTACTTTTAAATATTTGTAGATTGTTATGTAGAAGTAGTATCATAAGTAGTAACACCAAGTAGGTAGAACAAAAATCTTAATAATCATAATTGTCCATAGATGAAATAGATTACCTCAGAGGATTCGACCTCCCACTCCTTACCAATGGAGATGTTCAATGAAAGTGTACATGATCATGTGGCCAGAAAGCCATGTGTCAGAGAGTGTTTGGACCATGTGATATGAAAGAGCTTTCCAAACTTAAAAACTTTAAGTAATAAGTACTGTAAAGTCATTAGGCAGGGCCACCATCTCAGCCGCCTGGCCAGTGCAGGTTCACATTAGATTCGAACAGACAGTAATGAAACAATGGAGCCAAGAACTGGTGAGCCATCAGCTTTAATTCTAGCTTGCACCCGGTGGACAAGCAAAAACACACACTGGGCTCCAGAACCCACTCACTCAGTGCTCACAAAGCTACTGACTTATCCGAGTTTCCTAGAATCAAAGGTTTCTAGCTCACCAGACTTATTCACCTCTGTTCCCCATCTCCTCGTTTACAAACTCTGCACAAACTCGCTTCTCTCTCAGCACTCCACCATCTTGACTGCTTCTCCTGGCCTCCACATAGCCTTAGTCTGCTCTCCTCTCTAATACTAATCCCAGGAACCGAGAGCCAGCAAGCTACTGGTCTGCCCCACTTTATAGTGTAGAGGTCCAAACCCTTAATCCAATCTACAAACAAGAATGTCTCTGATACAAAGTCACCCATCTGAGGCACAATGAGATTCCTCAGGAGAGCGCACCACCCTACATCATCCAATCAGTCAAGGCTCTGGGGAAAAGCTTACTCTTAAAACCAAGCCTTAGGCTATAATGACCCAGCCTGCCTACATTACAGTCTTTCCCCCACACCCATCCCAAGCATAAGGGCAAATCATATCACCTGGGTGACGGGCTTCAATGTGGGCAGCGCTATCTTTAACAAAGTGAGGACATTATATTTTATCTGCCCAACAAGTACTTTTAAAAGTTATCTTAAACCTTTTTTTTGGCAAGGAATCTGAGGAAAGGCTGGAGGTCAATTTTATGCTTGTTTTTATATTTTTAAGTGTAAAAATTGTCTCATTATTTGAACTTTTTTCAGTTAGCTCACTGGAAATGAATATGGAAATTCCCTAAAAGGATGAATGCTAATGAGGTTGTAATTGAATTTGGAATATTTACTTTTGTCCTCTAGAGTTCCTTGTGTATATAGAATCCTAAATTTACTTACCTTTTGTAAAGCCAGTAGCCGATGCCGCCATCACAGCCGCCTGACCCATGCAGGTTCTCATTAGATTCGAACAGTCGGTAATGAAACAACGGAGCCAAGAACTGGTGAGCCATCAGCTTTAATTCTAGCTTGCACCCGGCGGGCAAACAAAAACACACACTGGGCTCCAAAACCCATACATTCAGTGCTCACAAAGCTACTGACTTACCCAAGTTTCCTAGAATCAAAGGTTTCTAGCTCACCAGACTTATTCACCTCTGTTCCCCATCTCTTCCAGCACAAACTCTTAACAAACTGGCTTCTTCATTAGCACTCTGCCATCCTGGCTGCTTCTCTCCTCCACGTGGCCTTAATCTCCTCTCCTCTCTAATACCTCAGGAACCAAGAGAGAGATCAAGCTACTGGTGTCTCCCATTTTATACCGTAGAATCAAAACCTTTAATCCAATTATACAAACAAGGAAGTCTTTGTATAATGGGATTCTTCAGGAGAGTGCACTACCCTACATCATCCAATCAGTCAAGGGTGTGGAGAAGAACTTACTCTTAAAACCAAGCCTTAGGCCATAGTGACCTGGCCTGCTTACAATACAGCCTTTCCCCCACACCCATCCCAAGCATAAGGGCAAATAATATCACCTGGGTGATGGGCTTCCATGTGGGCAGTGCCATCTTTAACAAAGTGAGCATATTATATTTTATCTGCCCAACATATATAATATTAAAATTAATTAAGAAAATTAAATAAATTTGTATCATCTGGATAGGAATTAATATAGTGTTAGCAGATGTGATAAATGGACTGACTTTCCAGCAGGGTGCAGTTAGTGTGTTTGTGAAGTTATACATAGATAACAAGTGGCTCAATGTAATAATTCTGTAAATTAACATAAACAAGAAGCTTCCATAGGAACATCTTAAAAGTGGCTTGATATAACATTTCAGTAGATTAACATAAAAAGGGCTCCGCGTGAGGAACTCCCCAAAAGGTGGTTTGAGGTGATAATTATGTAGATTGACACATATTAGAAGGTAGGTTGAAGGGATTGTAAAGCCAGTAGCCAGGGACACCATCACAGCAACCTGGCCAGTTCAGGTTCACACTGAATTCGGACAGTCGGTAATGAAACAACGGAGCCAAGAACTGGTGAACCATCAGCTTTAATTCTAGCTTGCACCCAGTGGGCAAGCAAAAACACACTGGGCTCCAAAACCCACTCATTCAATGCTCACAAAGCTACTGACTTATCTAAGTTTCATAGCATCAAAGGCTTCTAGCTCACCAGACTTATTCACCTCTGTTTCTCATCTCCTTCTCCAGCACAAACTCTTCTTAAACTGGTTTCCCCCTCAGCACTCTGCCATCTTGCCTGCTTCTCTTCTCTTCCATGTGGACTTAATCTGCTCTCCTCTCTAATACTAACTTCAGGAACTCAGGAACCAAGAGAGCAAGCTTCTGGTCTGTCCCACTTTATACGGTAGAAATCCAAACCCTTAATCCAATCTACAAACAAGAAAGTCTCTGATACAAAGTAACTCATCTGAGGCATAATGGGATTCCTCAGGAGAGCGCACCATCCAACATCATCCAATCAGTCAAGGGTGTAGGGTAAAGCTTACTCTTAAATCCAAGCCTTAGGACATAATGACCTGGCCTGCTTACATTACAGCCTTTCCCCCACACCCATCCCAAGCATAAGGGCAAATAATATCACCTGGGTGATGGGTTTCCATGTGGGCAGCTTCATCTTTAACAAAGTGAGCATAATATATTTTATCTGCCCAACAGTGATAATCTAGTAGATTGACACCTGTTAGAAGGCATTGGCCAGAAAAAGGCACTAAAGCTGTGGAACCTCCCTGCTACAGTAGTTACCCAGACTCCAACATGAAAGTGGACTATATCCACACTGCTCTGAGCTCTGACCAAAGACAGCAAGAAGAGCATGCCAACGGGGTCCCCTTAAGCTGTATCCAGGCACGCCAAAAGGATTTGTGAGCAATAAATTGCCTGTGTGGTTCTTGCAACTAACTTGTGTGTCAGTCTCATGTCTCTCCTCTGGTGGCAGTTAGTGTCGGCACTTATCATTAGTATCCTTGTTGGGCAGATAAAATATAATATGCTCACTTTGTTAAAGATGGCACTGCCCACATGGAAGTTCGTTGATATTAATGTGTGTTCTGGGACAGGCTGTGGGCAGGCTGGGTCGTTATAGCCTAAGGCTTAGTTTTAAGAATAAGCTTTTCTCCACACCCTTGACTGAATGGATGATGTGGGGTGGTGCCCTCTCGTGAGGAATTGTCCCATTATGCCTCAGATAAGTGACTTTGTATCAGAGACTTCCTTATTTGTTGATTGGATTAAGGGTTTGGATTTCTACACTATAAAGTGGGGCAGGTAGGGAGCTTGCTCTCTTGGTTCCTGAGGTTATTATTAGAGAGGAGAGCAGATTAAGGCCACATAGAGGCCAGGAGAAGCAGCCAAGATGGTGAAGTGCTGAGGAAGAGGACAGTTTGTGCAGAGTTTGTGCAGAGTTTGTGCAGGAGGAGATGGGAAACAGAGGTGAATAAGCTTGGTGAGCTAGAAACCTTTGATTCTAGGAAACTCGGATAAGTCAGTAGCTTTATGAGCACTGAATGAGTGGGTTTTGGAGCCCAGTGTGTGTTTTTACTTGCCTGCCGGGTGCAAGCTAGAATTAAAGCTGATGGCTCACCAGTTCTTGGCTCCATTGTTTCATTACCGACTGTCCGAATCTAATGCGAACCTGCATGGGCCAGGCTGCTGTTATGGTGGCCTTGGCTCCTGGGTTTACAAATGGCAAATGTTAAAGAAAGAAAAATGCATTATTTTACAGAATCTAGTGAAATTGTTTATACTTATTAAGAAATGTACTTTTTTTAAAACCAACTAAATGCTATGATTACTTTCTTCAAAATTATTTCATAAATTTTCATTTATATTAATAGACTTTTTCTAGTCTTGTGTATGGCCAGTAGTCACCACCATCACCATCATTCACATTCAGGTTCTCATTGTATTCGGGCAGATGGTGAAGAAACAGTGGAGCCAGAAAATTGTGGGCCATTCCTTTATTAAGGTCTCACACCAGCTAACAAACAAACACACAGGGCTCTAATGCCTGACACATTCTCTGGTTTCCCAACCAGGAGAATCATCTACAATTTCTTCTAGAATCAAAGGCTCCACCAGTCGAAAAGCCCCTCAGGTCTGGTTCCTCATCTGCACACCTTCTCTCTCTCTGCACAAACTGGCTTCTTCCTCAGCATCCTGCATTCTCGCTGCTCTCACTCTACAAACGTGGCTTCTGTCTCTCTCCTCTCCTTCTCTCTGTAAAACTTTCTGGCACCAAAACCTCTCTTCTAGGAAACATTAGGAAAACAATGGCCCTTTACAAGCAGGAAGGTAATTTGCAATTTCACAGACCCACATATACCTGGCTGTTGGGCATATAAAGTATATTACACTCACTTTGTTAAAGATGGCGCTGCCCACGTGCAAGTCTGTTGATATTAATGTGTGTTAGAGGACAAGCTGTGGGCAGGGCGGGTCATTATAGCCTAAGGCTTGAGTTTAAGAGTAAGCTTTTCCCCACACCCTTGGCTGATTCGATGATGTGGGGTGGTGTACTCTCATGAGGAATTGTCCCATTATGCCTCAGATAAGTGACTTTGTATCAGAGATTTTCTTGTTTGTAGATTGAATTAAAGGTTTGGATTTCTACACTATAAAGTGGGGCAGGTAGGGAGCTTGCTCCCTCTTAGTTCCGGAGGTTAGCATTAGAGAGCAGAGAAAGGCCACGTGGAGGAGGCCAGGAGAAGCAGCCAAGATGGCTGAGTGCTGAGGAAGAAGCCAGTTTGTGCAGAGAGAATGAGATGGGGAACAGAGGTGAATAACTCTGGTGAGCTAGAAACCTTTGATTCTAGGAAACTTGGATAAGTCAGTAGCTTTGTGAGCACTGAGTGAGTGGGTTTTGGAGCCCAGTGTGTGTTTTTACTTGCCCACCGGGTGCAAGCTAGGATTAAAGCTGATGGCTCACCAGTTCTTGGCTCTGTTGTTTCATTACCGACTGTCTGAATCAAATGTGAACCTGCACTGGCCAGGTGACTGTGATGGTGGCCACGGGCACTGGCTTTACACTGGCGCTGCCCAGACCCCAATGCAAAGTATAAGTGAGCAAACATAAAAATCATATTTTACAAACTTATTTGACCAACATCTTGATAAAGTATTTAATCTGAGTTCACAAACTAACCAACCAATCACTCAACACATTGAATGACTCACTCTGCAAACATAAACATAAGCAAAAACAAATTACTGTAAGATGAAACAGAAAAAAAAGTATTCAAGGTTTATATGCAGTCACTTTTGAAAAGCAATGCCAATGGCTTGAATAAAATTTATCATACATATTTTTTATCTTACTAGTGTTAAAAAAGGACAAACTAGATTACAATGTCTAGATTACTGAAGTCATGTACCTTAACGCACCATTAATTTCTTTGATGTTTAAGGCCTTCAGTCTCAAAGATATCAGTCAGATGATTCAGAATCGGGAATGAAGTTTTACTTAATGTTATCATTGGAGGTATATTTAACTACAGTGTTTGAAGTGTACAGACTGCATTCCTGTGGACATTTGCAGGAGAAATGCTGCAGCAGTGGGTACTTGTTTTGAATGTGTTAGAAGCACATAGCAATAATATTGAGCATCTGGTACAAACTTTAACACAAAGACACACAGAAACACACCAAACTCCAAAAGATCAGAAATACACATACAAGTTGACATTCTATTTAATACTTTATACATCATCTCATCTTGCCTAGACACTAGGAGAAACCAAAGTGTATAAAATTAAGGGTAGCCTTTAAAGCTATTTGTGATGTATGTATCAAATTGGTTGGGCTATGGTGCCTGGTTCTTCCGTCAAACATCAGTTTAGATATTGTTATGAAGATAGCTTTTAGATGGGATTAACATTTAAAATGAATAGATTTCAATAAAGAAGATTACACTTCATTATTTGGGTCTGCCTCATTTAATCAGTTGGAGGCCTCAAGAGCAAAGACTGAGGTTCCTGAGAAAAAAGCAATTTTGCCTAAAGACTGAACTATCAACTTTTGCCTGAACTTTTAGACTGCTGACCTGCCTTGTGAATTTCAGAATTTCCAACCCCCACATTGTGTGAGTCAATTACTTAAAATATAACCTCTCTTTTGATATAGATATAAATATGAGTACAGATACAGATATTAGATACACAGTTATATCTCCTATAGGTTTTTCTCCTGAAAAGAACCCTAACATAGCTATTATTGTCCCCAAACCTTTCAAATAAGGCACTATCTTGTTTACTTCTGAAATAAAGAAATTCTGTATTCTCATTTTGGGCACCCTTCCTTTGCCTTATTTAAATTGACCCAAAATATTTTATTTCTTTTAGCTCAGATAGGTAACAAAAACTTTAAAAGCTCAAAAAGAGTTATTCTTTCTTCCCCAAATATTCCTTGTTTCCTGGGTTTCTACCCACCCCCCACACCTAGGTCCTCACCAATCCTTATTGACCTCATGAATCCTCCCTAACACATTTTATTTCTCTGAAATATAAAATCAGTGAAGAGATTTATAGACATTCTAACATACTGGTGGTGGGGTATTGTTTTGATTTGTGTATGTGTTTGTTTAAATTTTTTTTCAGTGACCATCACTTCTGTGTTCCGATTTTTGAGTACTCTCCTTGGTGATTGTTGGGCAGATAAAATATATTATGCTCACTTTGTTAAAGATGGTGCTGCCCATGTGCAAGTTTTAAGAGTAAGCTTTTCCTCACACCCTTGACTGATTGGATGATGTGGGGTGGTGCGCTCTCCTGAGGAATCCCATTATGCCTCAGATAAGTGACTTTGTATTAGAGACTTCCTTGTTTGTAGATTGGATTAGAGGTTTGGATTTCTACACTATAAATTGGGACAGACTGGGAGCTTGCTCTCTCTTGGTTTCTGAGGTTAGTATTAGAGAGGAGAGCAGATTAAGGCCACGTGGAGGGGAGGAGAAGCAGCCAAGATGGCAGAGTGATGAGGAAGAAGCCAGTTTGTGCAGAGAGAAGGAGATGGGAAACAGAGGTGAATAAGTCTAGTGGTGAGCTAGAAAGCTTTGATGCTAGGAAACTTGGGTAAGTCAGTAGCTTTGTGAGCACTGAGTGAGTGGGTTTTGGAGCCCAGTGTGTGTTTTTACTTGCCTGCCGGGTGCAAGCTAGAATTAAAGCTGATGGCTCACCAGTTCTTGGCTCCGTTGTTTCATTACCGACTGTCCGAATCTAATGTGAACCTGCACGGGCCAGGCGGCTGTGATGGTGGCCCTGGCTACTGGCTTTACAGTGACTATTTTATATCATGTTAACAATTTATGTTTAGCCAACAGTTAAATAATGTGTGCTGGAATATTAGATGAAATAAACTCAAGCTCTGGATTAATTACCATAAGCCTGTTTATTATTATTATTATTATTATTATTATTATTATTTGGGGAGATGAGAAGAGGAAGAGACAGACTCCCACATGCTCCCTGACAGGGATCCACCCGGCAATCCTCCTACTGGGCAATGCTCTGTCCATCTGGGGTTGCTGCTTCATTTCTTGGCAACCGAGCTATTTTAGTGCCTTAGGAGAGTCCATGGTGCCATCCTCAGGGCCTTGGGCCAACTTGCTCAAAGTATTTGAGCCATGGCTGCAGGAGGGGAAGAGAGAGAGAGAGGGAAAAGGAAGGGGGAGGGGTAGAGAAGCAAATGGTTGCCTCTCCTATGTGTCCTGACTGGGAATCGACTTCAGAACTTTCACATGCCAGGCTGATGCTCTACTGTTGAGACAACTGGACAAGACTTCCATAAGGCTGTCTTAAGAAGACTTGCTTTGTTTACCTTAAAGCAAGATCCTTTACTAGTGTTTAAGATAAAACTGTTTTTACTTTCTTTAGGTTCAGAGTAACTCATTCTGACCAAAATTCTTTCTGGAAGGAATTGGAAATTATCTGCTAATGGATGCAATGCAATTCATGGTCAGGAGGCCTGAGTTACTTTCTAAGTTGATAAATAATGCATACTAATACTAGATTTTTTTCCAAAGTAATAATGCAAAATTCAAAAACTACAATAAAACTACATTTCTGCTGTTCCTTAAGAAGGATTTGTTTTCTATGCAATTTATGACATGGATTATTTTCTTATGGTATCCAAATAATTAGATAATTACTTGAAATCAATGTGCTGGTATTCAAACATTTTCCTTTATAAGGAGTTAACTGTGTCCTCTATCATCTGACTGAACCAACTAAAGTAATTTCTCTTAAAGACATCAACAGCTCAAGATAAAAAAAAGTTTTCTCTCCGGGGCTGGGGGAGGACTTTTGCTTTGCACTTTAAAATGTTTGCTCTGTTCCAAGAAGATATTAGGATCAGTTGACTGACAACAGGAAAAATTTTCCTGGCAGAGGAGGAAGCCAGAGGAGATTCATATGCAGACAAAATTTTAACTATCAGGCTGTTTGTATCCCCATGTCTATTCTAATATGCCAAGCTGGGATAAATCAAATAGGCTCTAAAAATGGCAGATAAAAATGTGATTTCACAATAATTCTGGAGTTTTGCAGAATATTCATCTTAAGCATTTCTTCTTTTTCCAAAGATTTATTACTGGGCAAAGCTATACAGCTATTTCAATATATGCACTACTTAAAGAAAAAAAAGTCCTTGCAAACACTACATTTTAAAAGTGTTATAAAGCTATGACAGTTTGCTGATGTGCTAGTATGAGTTTAAAGAGACTGAGACCCTGATAGAGAAGCCTAAAATCTGTTTGAAACAAGGAGAGAAATGGGGTCAAATGATGTCATATAGATCTAGGGGGGATGTGTCTGTCCTCTAGCTGGCCATCCCTACTCAAATGAGGCTGAAACTGAAAGATTCGGGTTCTGCTTCAGGATATGGGCCATAGTATTCCCAACTTTCCTCTGTTATGAGACCCTCAGAGCTGGTAATCTCTTTTGGAGGTGGGAACTGGACTCACAGCATAAATGCAAAGAGGATTTAGGACCAGTGAAAACAATGATTGGGTCAGCACCATGAGGAAAAGATTTCAGAGCCCTCAGGACAGGCTTTCTAGTAAGTGTTTTATGGCAATTTTATACTGTCCCATTTTCCTAGTTTTCTCAAAAAAAATGTGATTTCATTTGAAGATTAGCAGATGAACAATTTATAAATACCCTATTTAATCCAAGTCATAATTTATATTTTAAAAATCCCTCAAAAAGTGAAGGAAATTCTGATTTTTGAGAATTTGGGGAGCAGATATTGGACAGACTCTTCTCCCCTACTGCTGGACCCTTTTACCATCTCCTTTATGGTTTTTGGGACCTTACCTGTACCCCTGCCTAAGACCTCCAATTTGGACCTTCTAACCTAGCTGTCCTCACTTTGTTGGTATTAGCCTTAAGGTTTTTTCTCATTTTGACATTTCACAGGCAAAATGAACGGTGTAAATAAAAATTCAAAATGAAGGCACCAGGGTTGATTCATGACCTGCTAAAGTAATCTGCAATCAACTTTAAATAAAGGTAGACTTAAAATACACCTGGTCTAAATATAAATCTTATCACAGCACTATAAGAAGAATGTAATTAGATCTTACCCTCATTCTTTCCTGAAGGAAGCTTATTTTGAGAACCATTTTGAAGAACTAATTTAACTTTAATTTTATATAACCTCCACCAAAAAAACTAAATGAAGATAATAATAACAACAACAACAACAACAAAAAACCCCAAATACTGACAAATCTAAAAGACTTAATGTAGTTGGAGATTACTTACTGTATACACACTCTACAAGAGTATATTTTTTAAAAAGTGTAAACTATTCATAAAGACTGGAATCTTTTCTATTAATGAAAACTTTATAAAGCTGTTAAGTTTCTAAGAATTTTTCAGGTTAGAATTTACCTTAGGGTTTTTAATTTCTTATTTTACCTTTTAAATATTAATTTAATTATTTTCTTATTTGTAAAGCCCCAAAATCTTTACTTTTATTTACCTCCAGTAAATGCATAGTATTTTATTAAAAACTATGTTCTTTTAGATATCTTTTTCACCTAATTTAGATAAATTAGACTTTACTTCTCTGTCTCTGTTCTCTCAAAATTCCAACTCAATTTATTTCAAACCAGTGCTGATAAATAGAAATTCTTCACTATTTTTTTTTTCAGAGACAGAGAGAGTCAGAGAGATAGATAGATAGGGACAGACAGATAGGAATACAGAGAGATGAGAAGCATCAATTATCAGTTTTTTGTTGCTGCACTTTAGTTGTTCATTGATTGCTTTCTCATATGTGCCTTGACCGTGGGGCTACAGCAGACTGACTAACCCCTTGTTCGAGCCAGCAACCTTGGGTCCAAGCTGGTGAGCTTTGCTCAAACCAGATAATCCCACGCTCAAGCTGATGACCTTGGGGTCTCGAACCTGGGTCCTCCGCATCCCAGTCCGATGTTCTACCCACTGCACCACTGCCTGGTCAGGTGAATTATTCACTATTTTTAATCTGGTCTAGATGGACTATACTAATAAATCAAGAGCTCTGAGTTATTGTCCTAGATAGAATGTGACTAAAATGGTTAACACAAATAAAACAGAAGCAGTGATAAAAAGTTTTTTTCTTGACCTAGCTGGTTGGCTCAGTGGTAGAGTGTTGGCTTGGCATGTGGCTATCCTAGGTTTGATTCCTGGTCAAAGCAACATCTGCTTCTCCACACTTCCCTCTTTCCCTTCACTCTCTCTCTCCCCCTCCCACAGCCATGGCAGCCATGGCTGCAATTGATTTGAGCAGGTTGACCCTCAGCACTGAGGATGGCTGGGTGGCCTCCACCTCTAGCATTAAAAATAGCTTGGTTGCCAAGCAACAGAACAACACCCCATATGGGCAATGCATTAGGGGGCTTGGCGAATGCGGGAGTCTGTCTGCCTCCCCTACCCTCACTTAATTTTTTTTAAAAAGAAAGCTTTTTTATTTAATAAGGTATATTGTTTTTAGTGAATTTTGGATTGCCTTTTAATTTTCTTCATAAGAACTTAAACTTCTAAATGTTTTAAAGCAAAGACTGTTGAGTCTAAGTAGAGGGAAATAACCCTAACCTTACAGTTAATTTTATCTTAATCTTTATTCTCTACGTTGTGCATTATAATAATTTTTTTTACAATATAAATATTCTGAAATACAAAGAAATGTGTCAAGAAGAAAACCAAAACCATCTGTAAGCACACCTTTGCATAGAGATGACCTCTACTAACATTTTGGTGAATATCCTTTCAGACAGTTGTGTGCACACATGCATTTCCAGGCGGCTCATTTTAGATTTCATAGCAGGTAGGTGCCATGATCTATATATTTGTCACTAGCAATGTTTTAGTTTGCTTTCCTTGTGTTCTTTAAACTTCCTCTGTATATAACACACACTGGCCTGGACTTAGGAGGACTAACAAATGACCATTACACTCATCTAGAGCAGTCAGAGGGTGAACATACACAGCTTGGGACCAGGTTAGCTGACACAGATGATGCGAGCATTCTGAGAAAACACTTCTTGCTGTGGCTCTAAACTGGCAGCCTCCTCTAGAGGGCTTGGGATGATGCACTTTCCTGCTCCTGTCTCCATGTGGCAGATCCCTTCAGTTTGTCAAAATTCTTCTGCCATTTCTCCCTTTGTTACAGTATAGTCCTAAACACTTAATGAGCAATTATTTTCTTAATTTCTCATTTTTCTTCTTTAATACTCCCATATTCATATCTCTAAATATTATCTCTTCTTTTGGATATTATGAGAAGTGACAGGAAAGAAAATCAGTGTTTTGTTTTCACCTCTACAATGTTTCAGCAAGACTTCTTATAGTTCTTCCTCTGTTGTTTGCCCTGCTCTACCTTCTTTCTTTCTCTTTACTTCCTTTTTCCTTTCTTTCCTAGAATAATCACATTGACTAGCCATATTCCAGCAGTACCATGAATGGTTGAAGGCAAACTCAAAAGTCTGCATCGTTTGTCATCATAGTGTCTTTGTATTGCTTAGGTGTGCGCATTCGTGGTGCATTGAGACTCTAAATTGGTTAGCTTGCTTTGTTTAAAAGCTATTCATTTGATGAATGTTACCATTACTTTGTCACCTAACATGTCACCACATAGCTCATCAGACAGTCCTGTTGATCCAGCATTAATGTTAGTCAGTTCAAAGATTTCTTGGGGGCAGTTGTAACTAATTCTAAAAAATGAAAGAGGGATGATGCTCTTTAATTTTTTTTTTCTAGAGGAATAAAATAACACTTGTTAATGTATACTAAATGTAGTGATATTGTATTTTAAAATAAACTAAGCTGTGAAGTGTTAAATAGAAATTATTATCACCATCAAGCAAACATTTATATGGTACTTTTTGTATGGCAAGCATTTGTTCTAAATGATTAACATATATTAACGTGTTTCTTCTTCTCACTCTCCTGTGAATAGGCACATTATTATCTCCACTCAGTGGGTGAGAAAACTGAGGAGCAGGGTTGCTAGAAAACCTGTCCAAAGTTACTGAGCTCCTAAGGAACAGAGCTGGCATTTCAGACCAGGCAGATTACTTCCAGAGTCCCTTCTCTTAACCACAGTGCTATTTTACCTTATTATATTATCAGGATGATATTTTTAAAAATATACCGAATGTCATGCACCAGGAATGTAAAGAAAGGTATGAGATAGCTTCTGCCCTCAGAGGTCTTCTGTCTCATTAAGAAGATCGGGTAAACCATATAAAATGTAAATGGTATCAGGCAGCAGAAGCAGAAACAAAGGAGTCATTCAGAATAATCCTCTAGTACAGGGGTGCTCAATACGTCGATCGCGATCTACTGGTCGATCACGAAGGAAGTGTGGGTAGATCACATGACATTAAAAAGACATTTGTCTTTTGATTGGCATAGAAGGTAGCCAATTTGACATCTGAACTTTTGACACCCTACGTGTGCATGCACGTTAAACTGCGCTAACTTGTTCAGTTACATTGCTGTGTAGTTAGCTTTCAATTTATTTAAACTAAATACAACAAAGGGTATAAAAATGAGTGCCGTAGCTGGGCCAAGTAAGAAGCCTAAAACCTACCACTTTCATACAGAATGGGAGGGGATTTTTTTTTCACTATGTCATATTCTAAGTGTGTTTGCCTCATCTGTCTGTATGCCATTGCTATTCCAAAGAAGGGAAATATGGAGCAGCTTTTTTGAACTGTTCATAAAAACTATGACATTGACTTTCCTCTGAAAAGAGAGCTGAGAAGGAGAAAGGTGAAAGAGGAATACACAATATTAAATAGTAATAATAATAACTTAAATAATGATAACATAGAAGAAATAAATTTATGATTTGCATTTTTATTGTAGGTAGATCATTTTGACTTGGTCCTCTTATAAGTAGCTAGCAAGCTGAAAAAGTGTGGGCACCCCTGCTCTAGTATTTTGAAGGTGACCAGGTCACTAAAAGCAGGGGAAATTTAGAAAGACTTCATATATCTGAATTTTTGAGAGGTTTGAACCAAAGATCAAGATTTTTATGCCCTTTAATAAAGGTTATCCAAAATAGGAATAGCTTAAAAATGCATTTGAAACTCACTAAGAGAGATGGTCTAAATTAATCTGAATCATCTGTGCATAGATTGAATACTTGATTTAACTCCAGCAGGTGAGTGAGAATGGCTAACATAAAACAAAGGAATGTAAAACTCCATTATTGTGCCATTAATATAGAATTAGAGTGATTAGATAATTCAGACGATGCTTATCCTGATGCCTTTGAAAGTGGGACATGCAACGCCTTGGGCTGCAAACAATTAGTCCTACTTTCACAGAAGCTTGGGAGTGACAAGACCCTTTGACAGCTCTGAAGGATGAACCAGTGCCCCAGAGAAACAGCAATATAGAAATTGACTTGATTTGATACTTCTTGTTTAAAGCAACCAACATTTTAATAATCTATAGTACTCCAGGGTTATATTTATCTACTCTTATTGTAATGCAATTGTTTCAGAAAAAATAATGGATAAGTTAAATAACAAGATCAATGGCACCTCAGGATAAATAAGAATATAGAAAAATTTAAATTGCTAAAAATCCTCGATATCTCTTCCTGCCATCTCTTTTAAGTTAACAGTAAGATTATTTTATTTTCCTTCCACTTCACATGTGGTAAGATTGCACTATGGTTTGGCTCCACATTTTAGCTAATTATTGTTTTGTTCTATACATTCCATATCTGCAGTGAATATTCTATATTAGTTTTTTAACATTAATGTCTTTTGTAGCATGTGTTTAATTTACATATAGATTGAATATCTACTTTCTTTCAATGGGTCCTAATAATCCAATGTTATTATTTTCTCTTCGGTATTTCTACCACCCATCCCGTTATTCAAAATTAGTAATATGGGTGTAATTATTGATTTTTCTTCCTTCCCACTTTATATCTAGCCAATATGTGTTCTTGATTATATCTTCTACATGTCTTATAAATGTGTAAATTCATAAAGGCTAATTATTTCTGTGCACCCAGATAGTCTCCTGTTGAGAATAGAATTTGGGTCTTCTTAATTCCTGGTTTAGCCCTCGTTCTGATCTACTGTAATGTTTTCAGAAGGGGTTTTGTTTTTATTCTAATTTTCCTCAATTTGTAAATATGTAATAAAAATATCATAAACACTAGCTCCTTGCAAATATTAGATAAAAGGCACAGAAATACCAACTAGTATTAGTGTATATAAAAGACTATCAATATTACCTATGACACCTGCCTCTAAATTTATCATTCTAATGTTTTTCTAAGAAGTTAGTGTTCACCATGCTTCCCCCTTTATCCTCTTACCTCAGTAGAAACTTTGATCTTCCTTCTGCTCTGGTTAATCTACTTGCATTATGATTCTTAAAAGCCTTTGCCTCATCAGAAGTCTTAGCTTTAGAAATCCTACCCTCTCTCTCTAATATGTGACAACATTCCAGCCCCTTCCCCTTGCCCTTTCCCCTCAGCCTATAAACATCCTTAGATTTCTTCCAACTTAAATTGAGACCCTGGCTGGTTGGCTCTGTGGTAGAGCATCAGCCCTGTGTGTGGAAGTCCCGGGTTCAATTCGGGCACATAGGAAAAGCGACCATCTGCTTCTCAACTCCTCTCCCTTTCTCTTTTTCTTTCCTCCCCTTCCCTCTCACAGCCATTGCTCAAATGGTTCCAGCAATTTGGCCCTGGGCACTGAGAATGACTCCATGGCCTCGCCTCAGGTGCTGAAATGGCTCTGGTTCTGAGCAGTGGAGCAACGTCCCCAGATGAGCAGAGCATCGCCCCCTAGTGAGCTTGCCTGGTGGATCCTGGTCAGGGCACATGTGGGAGTCTGTCTCTTTGCCTCCCTGCCTCTCACTTAATAAAAATCTTTAAGAAAAAGAAAAGAAAAAGACACTGAGCAAAACAGACAAACAAAACCAACAACAACAACAACAAAAAACCCTAGACTATTTACTTGCCCTCCCCCCTTCTTACCACCATTAAGTCTATTTCCAGAGCAGACCACACAGCATGGTCTCTCTTCACTGGGCCACCACCAGGCGCTGCTTGTCCCACAGTGGCTTTTTCCCTCCTAGCACCGTGATCAACATCACCATTGTTTTGACAAAGCAAATTAATGCTTTCCCATGATTTAGCAGGGCTTTTTATAAACTTTGAAACAGTTGACCATTCAATTACTTAATAAACAGTTATTCAGTTCTTCCTTTGGGCCAGGCATTGATCTGGGTGCAAAGGAGACACAGTAATGGTAAAAAGAAAAAATTTCAATAGCACTGTGTTTTCCTGATTTTCTTTCTATCTATTTGGTCTTTTTCACTATTCCCTTTGTGGGTAGGCTCCTCATTGGCTTATCCTTTCAGTGCTGCTGTAACACATAACTGTTGACTGAAAATTATGCACTCTTCCTGGTGGCCTCACTCCCATGATTAACATTTACATGTATAGTAAATAAAGGGAGGCTTTCCCTAGCTCTCCTAGAAGAAAGCACTGAAGACCCAACTGTGATGAGTGCTGTTAGCACAGAGCCTCCAACCGCCGGTTCTGTAGGGTCAGTTCAGCCCATGCTGAGTTGCCTTGCTCAAGTTCATGCCTTTTTTTGCAGATCCAGATTCAATGACTGAGGGCAAATGTGAAGATTTGGTTGTTCTGGACCATCAGAGAAGTTCTGCAACATCGATCTGAAAATCTTCACACACAAGAAAGGACAGATACCATCAAAGATGACAAAATGGGATAATCTGAGTATCAATGAAAATAAAAATGGTGATGATTAAAACACATCAAGCATGTTAAAAATTTATGAATTCATAAGAAATACTGAAGGACATCCATAAATCCTCATTTGTTGTTTTTGAACAATACTGGGAAACCAACTCATTATTCTTAAAAATGGTAAATGGAGCATTTTATCTGCCTTTCCAGTAAAGTTAGGCCTCAATGGAACAAATAGTTTATGATGGAAAGTTTCTCCTTATAGAAATAATCTATCTAATAATGAAAAAATTTAGTGTTTGATAAATAAATAAATGATAGAATTATGATATAATTGTTTTGCTAACCCTTTATTAAGTTATTGATCTGGTTAAAAACTGTGCAAAAATAAATCTATAGAACAAGTTCACTTATAAGTACTACAAAAAATAATAAAATATGAGCTAACAGAGTCCAACTGTTAATTATAAAATCATGTACACCTATAGAAAATTTATGCAAGAAATGCAAAAATGTTTAATATTAGGAAATAGGTTAATATTATTCATCTTATTATAAATATAAGAAGAAAATTCATGAAGATCTCCAAAGACTCTGGAGAGGCATTTGAAAAAAGTTAAAGACCTAATCTTTTAAAAACACTCAATATGAAAGGAATCAGTAGACACTTCAGTAACTTAATAAAATAAATATATCTCAGTCTAAAAGTTAGCATCTAACTTAATGGGGAAATGCTGGAGGTATTTCCTAAAGTCTGATCTAAAACAAAAATGGCCACTGTCATACCGCTGTTCAACAATGACCTGGGATATTAGGTAACACAATTATATAAGAGAAAGTGACTATATAATATAATATTTTATATAATACTACATATGAAATTAGATAATTGTATTGTATAAGAGCAAGGTATACCATATTTCCCCATGTATAAGATGCTCCCATGTGTAAGACACACCTTAATTTTGGTGCCTGAAAAAAATTTTTTTAATTTAATTAATTGTGTTTACATAGATTCTAGGGTTACCCCGAATGCATCCCCCCTTCCCCATATTTCCCTCAACAATCTCCCTTGACCCCTCCATACAGCTTGTCCTCATCTATGTCTGATGACCAATCACTGTCTTCATATATTGCTTCATTCTCAGTTCCATCTATGGCATTTGAAATGCCACAAACACTGTATAAAACTCATCCAGTTTTTGGATCCCAATTTTTTTGAAGAAGGGTGCGTCTTATACATGGGGAAATGTGGTAATACATAAGAGACAGGTAGAAAATTGTAAAGGAGAATGAATACAGAGCTATGCTATTTGTAGATGATGTGATTATGTACCTGGAAAACCCAAGAAATTTGGCAAAAAACCCCACTATATACAATAAAATAATTTAGGGGGACAGTTAAAGTTATATTCATATACTGAAAGAATAAACTTTATGCATATTAATACCCAATATTATTGAAGAAAAGACTCATTAAAATAATAACAAAAAACAAAATATTTAGGAATAAACTCTAAAAAATGTGAAACACCCATTTGAGGGAACATTTCTGATAATAGACAAGAGTACTTGGAACAAATATAAAGACAAACCATGTAATTAGAAAGAATGTTCGACAAAACATAGATGTTAGTTTGTAAATTTAACAACATTTCCATCCTCTAAAATAATAGCATATGGTTTTGTTGTTTTTCCCTCCCCCAGCCTATACAAGCTAATTCTGATGTTCATTTGGGAGAACAAATATGCAATGGTCAACAGATGATGGGTGAAGGAAACACTATCTCTGTCAGAAACAAACTCTAAAACTCTCAGAGTTGTGTCATTCTGGCATAGGAAAGAGACTCAAAATACCCCCAGGAATTCAGTATATGGTAAAGGTGGCATCTCAAGTCAGTAAGGGAGAAAGGAAAGGCTTAAGTAAGAGTGAGAGTAAGCAGTGACCATTTGGATAAATACACCGTTTTACAGTAAGTCTTCATTTAATGTCATGGATAAGTTCTTGAAAGTTGTGACTTGAAGTGAAATGAAGTATAATGGAACCAATTATACCATTGGTTCATTGTTAAGAGTTACGTTCCCACGGCATAGTTCTGGTAACAAAGGCATCACCAAACTTCTGAATAAAAACCCAAACACTTATATTTAACACCAAAATAAATACGAGCTACACATACCTTTAAAAAAGATTCCCAACCTGCCTATTCCAGTTCAGGGTCATGGGTGGCTGGAGCCTCTGCCAGCAACTCAGGGCACCAGGTGGGACCCAATCCTGGACAGAACACTCTTTCATCACAGGACTCCCTGACACTCACATGCATGCTCACTCAGACTGGGACAATTTAGACATGCCAGTTCACCTAGCATGCACATCTTTAGGATGTGAGTGAAATCAGAGAAAACACACACAGATCTGGACAGAACATGTAAATCTCACACAGACAGTGGCCCCTGCCAGGAATAGATTTTTTTTTCTTATCAACTTTATAATGAAATGACTTTGAGTGAAACAATGTTATTTGAGGACCTGGTGTATTTTGTAATAGATCACTATTAGGGTTAACTAACTGTCCACTGGTTATCATTGCACTAGAGTTGTGTAAAAATTATTGCTGGAGTTAGGGTCTTTTCTGTGTCACTACTGCACAGTGAGTGCAGAAATATTTTTATTGTGTACATCCATCCATGCTAACTACATATGTGACCCAGATGCTTGTTCTGCCCCATGGCCCTCACATCTCTTTTACGCAGAACACTCTCAATGCTTTCTCCGAGGAAAATGAGTATCCAGTCCACTGGGAGGCTCATAACTTTAATCTTACATGCTGAACCATTCACAGAAGGGTCCAGAAAATTGGAAATTAAAGAGATTTTTGCAAATGGAGACAATGTAAATCTTATTTGCAATTGTGCCTCATATCCACCTCTTAAAATCAGATTATTCTTTCTGAAATGAGAGAGAGAAAGAGAGAGAGAGAAAGAGTCATAGAATCAGGTTTATAACTGCAGAATACAATCAGGAACATATTTCTTATCATATGGTGCAATTTAATAACAATAACAGCAAAAGCGGAGCTTGAAAATAGCAATAGGGAAGCTGCGTAGCTATTTGAACTAGTGGAACACAATGAAAATTTATATGAACCTATTTAAGAATCTCATTTGCTTTCCAAACGGTATTTGCCAATAGTGAAGTACAGAAAAACTTCACAGCTGTTATTCATAATAAGCACTTACAAATATAAGAAAACTATTTGCCCATGGATCATGGGAGTTTTTAAACAAATACATATCTGGAAGGCAGAGCTTGTGTTGTAAATTTTATACAAGCTCCTCAGAAATCTACTTAGTCAGATTTAGCTATCACTCCTACCTAAATACGCAAGCTTGTGGTGAAGACCGGGAGCTAGAGCTTTACCTGTGATATCACTGTATTCACTCAAAGTAATAAAAATAATACAAAAATTTAGCTGCTTCTTGAGAGAATCATGGCTATATTAAAAAATTCTGATAGTAAAAATTAGTGTTTCTATTAAAAATAAGAAACAAAATTATGGCTTTTATTTTTCTAGTTTACATTTCTGGTTCCAAAATATTTTTTTTTTTTTTTATAAAAGGCTTTGAAGGCATTCAGAACATGGAGTCAATTACTGTATCCTTTGTAAGTTCATTTTTCAGTTGCCTTGTCTCTCTTGCTCTCCAACCCCACAGAAACAAAAGAGAAATGTGATGAGGAAGGGAGTAAAATATGTAGATAACCAGTAGGAGTGACTTCACTTTAACCTGGGAATGGGTTTTACTTTATAGTAACCAAAATTTCTAGTAATTCATGTTATGATTTCTTTTAGCTTCTGAATCTATGCTATTCTTTTAGCTTACAGAATTCTCAGAAAGTTATGCTCTACACAGCAACGTTGTTAAAATTTAATGTGCACTCAAAACAGCTGGGAATCATATTCAAATGAAAATCCTGAATCAGTGAGCCTGAGATATGGTCTGAAAGTCTTTATTTTGAAGAGGTTTTCAGGGACAGCCACGGTTTTGGTACTGGTTCATGGACAACATTTTGGGTAGCTGCTAATTAGATTTGAGACTATTAGTTCCTTGCAATAGTTCCAAAAGGAGAGTTCAGGGGCTAGTAGGATAAGAACCACTGAATACTTTATCATCCTCTTGAAGAGTCATATGAAAAGCTATGAAACCCTAAGGTTCAGTAAAAGGAAAAGATGTTTAGCTTTACTCTGGTTAACATTTGCCTAACTTACCGTATTTTTTGCTCCGTAAGACACACCTGACCATAGACTCATCTAGGGTTTTAAGGAGAAAAATAAGAAAAGAAATATTCTGAACCAAATGGTGTGGTAAAATATATTTAATAAAATATACCACAATAATATTTCAACAATGTCAACTCAACAGCAGTATTAACAATCATTAGCACTGTTATTAACAAATGAGAAGAGACTTTAATGTTCAAATATTCTTCTAGTTGTCCGGAAACACCAGGAACTCATCATTGCTAGTGTCAGAATTTAAGAAGCTCAGTGGCTCACAATCACTGGTATCACTTTCTTTGCTATTTTCATTATGATCCCATCTTCAGTGCCATCTAAGGCATTGCTAATGCCACATTTTTTGAATGACCGTACCACAGTTTTATTCTTCACTGACTGCCATGATGTTTTCACCCATTCACAAACTTGAGTGATAGTGCGTCTCTTTATTCATCCAGTTGGTGTCAGATCATGATTACCAGCAGCCATCCATCTGTTCCACTCTTCTTGTATAAAGACTTTAAATGGTTTGTTGATGGAAACGTCGAGAGGTTGCAAATGGCTGGTAAGACCCCCAAGTATTACAGCTAGATGAGTCTTCACTTTTTAAAAGTTTTTTTTTTTTTTTTTTTTTTTATGGTTTCACTAATATGTGCTCTAAACTGGTCAAGCACTGATAAGGCAGATTTTTTCAGAAGCCCTTTAGCACTCTTGGCCCCTCCCCTATCTGCCAGCCAGCTGGCCAATGAAATGCTATTAGACTGGCAACAAGTGGTGTCAGCACTTCACACGGAGCTCCAGCAGCTGCAGCGTAGCCCTCCACCACTGCAGTGCACCTCTCACATCTGCCCTCATTGATGCCAGATGAATGCACCCATACAACATTGCTTGCTTTCCCTTCTGCTCTACATGCAACTGTGGAAACTGGAACCAGGAGATCACTCAGCAGATGCTGGGGCTCCACATGCTGCTGTGGCGGGTATGATTACGCTCCCGCTGGTGCTCATTCTACATATGTTTACTGGTGCAATGTCCCACAGCAGCTTTAAAAAATGATCATTTGCACCATAAGATGCATGGGCATTTTCCCCTCCATTTTTGGGGGAAAAAAGTGTGTCTTATGGAGCAAAAAAATACAGTAAATGGTAAATGCCAAAGACTCTCCCCACCACTAAGGTGACCAATAGTCCTCCTTTAGGGAGGGCAGTCTTTCTTTTGTAAGTTCCGTCCTCCCTTGAAAAGTGTCCTCCTACATGTCCTTCCTTTTGATATTGGAAGACTAATCTGTAAATGTCCGTATTCGATTGATGCAGAGTCGATCCATTGTGTGTGATGTTATGTATTTGTATCTAACTGAGTATTTTTTTCCTACAATTATTATTAAAAATTAATAGACATGTAAGCATAATTACATTATAAAATATTACAAATGTTTTTATTATGAATTTATCATATAGTATATTATTATTGCAATGAATAAAATGTTTCTTTTATTTATGATATTGTTTTCTTCAATTTATTTTTGTCCTTCTTTTCATTGTAAAAAAGTTGGTTACCTTACCCACCACACTTTTTTTTTTTTTTTGATAACACATTAAAATCTAGAGCAGTTTGAGTTCTTCATTATGCACTTTAGGAAACATAAACTCAAAGAGCATAGCCTTTTTAACCCATGACTATTTCTTTAGAAAATTTTTTTGCATTTGTGAGATGAGAGAAAGGGGTATGAAATGATGGACTTAGTTTTCCCTAGTGGGAAGAATATCTAGTTTTTCTAAAATATTTATTAACTTTTTGAAATTTAGGTAGAGCAGAGCAGAAAAATATGTAACGATGTTTAGTATATATCTTTTTTTTTGCAAGAGAGACAGAAAGATGGAGGGACAGACAGGAAGAGAGAGAGATGAGAAGCATCAACTCATAGTTGCAGCACTTTAGTTGTTCATTGACTGACTGCTTTCTCATATGTGCCTTGACCGGGGATATGGGGGTCCAGTCAAGCCAATGATCCCTTGCTCAAGCCAGCAACCTTGAGCTCAAGCCAGAGACCTTGAGCTCAAGCCAGCTACCTTTGGGCTCATGCCAGTGACCATGGGGTCATGTCTATAATCTCACACTCAAGCCTGCAACTCTGTGTTCAAGCTGGTGAGACAGTGCTCAAGTCAGCCACCTCGGGGCTTTGAACCTGGCTCCTCACATCCCAAGCCAGTGCTCTATCCACTGTGCCACTGCCTGGTCAGGCAGTATGTTTCTTTTACAACCTTAAAACATATCACAATATAAGGGTTGGCAAACTGTAATCCTCATTGCCAGTTCTTGTATGGAGCTAAAAATGGTATTTATGTTTAAATCAGATTTTTAAATGGCAATGTAAATAAAATTTATATTTAAATTTGTAATATTTCAAATGGTTAAAAACTTCAAAAGAAAAAAATATTTAATGACATGTGATATTCAATATTCCATGTTCGTAAGTAAAGTTTTTTTTCTTCTTCTTTTACAAGTGAGAGGAGGGGAGATAGAGAGACTAACTCCCACATGCACCCCAACTGGGATTCCCCTAGTAACCCCTGTCTGGGGCCTGATGCTCTGCCTATCCAGAGACATGCTTGCAAACAATTTATTTTTTAGCACCTGAGGCAGAGTGTCCACTGAGCCATCCTTAGTGCCTAGGACAATACACTCAAACCAATTGAGCTATGGCTGTGGGAGAAGAAGAGAGATAGAGAAAGAGGGAGAGAGAGAGAGAAGGGAGAAGGGTAGAGAAGCAGATGGTTGTTTTTCCTATGTGCCCTGAGTGGGAATCAAACCTGAGACATCCACATACTGAGTTGATGCTCTACCACGGTGCCAACTGGCCAGGGCCATAAATAAACTTTTATTGAAATATAGCACTGCCCATTTGTTTATGTGTTATTCGTGGCTGCTGTCATTATACAAAAAGGTAAGTAAATGCAACTGAGATGATGTGGTCTGCCAAGTAAAAAATATTTATTATTTAGTCCTTTACAAAAGAAAAAAATATCCACTCCTGCCATAATAGAACTACAGAAAATAAGTTTAAAAAAGTAAAAGATAGAGGAAACATGAGTATTTGATATATTATTTTCATTTTCCTCTCAATTTTTAAATTTTCCTAAAGTTGGCCTGACCTGTGGTGGTGCAGTGGATAAAGTGTCGACCTGGGAACACTGAGGTCGCCAATTCAAAACCCTGTACTGGTCTGGTCAAGGCACATATGGGAGTTGATGCTTCCAGCTCCTCCCCCCTTTCTCTCTTTCTCTCTCTCTCTCTCTCTCTCACACACAAACACACACACACACACTCTGTGTCTCCTCTCTAAAATGAATAAAATAAAAATAAAATTAAAAAAAAATTTTTCCTAAAGTTTATTTTCTAAGAGTCAGTAGAATTAGACCGTATCTTTTGTTTAGTTTTGTTACTGAACTAAAACAAAACAAAACAAAACAATGCATAGCTATTATTTGTATGCAACTCTTTCTCATGATTTAATATTCAATAGGAACTATCCCGCAATCCCACTTTTGGGTATATATCCAAAGGAAATGAAATCAGGATCTCAAAAGAGATATCTGTACCTTGTGTTGATTGCAGCATTTTCACAGTAGCCAAGGTACAGAAACTAAGTGTTCATTTACAAGTGAATGAACAAGGAGCTTTGACAGGAACTTATAACAGGACTTCATTTTGCTTTTGTACTTACGACATCATCCTAAGAAGTATAGAGCTTGTGAAATGAATTTTTTTTGGTCCTGCAGAGCATCATAATGGGTTTAGTGTATAAGTTTGACCCAGGCGTTATGGAGAGTGGAGGAGCTCTGTAAAAGAAACATTTAGGCAGAAGTGTGGAGGAAAGAAGGAAAAAACAGAGAAAGGGAGAGAGAGAGAAAATTAATGAATGGAAGATTATGAGTATTCTCTAAGGGCCCCTTAAAACTTTCCAAAAGTCTGATAATGCCATGAATGTTCGATGCAGGGTTTTTGTTGTAAAAACCAGGAAAGGGTGGAGTTTCATATTTGGGGCAAAACATAGTTGTAATCTAAGAGACAAATAAAATCAGAGAAATTGGCAGAAAAATTTGGGAAGGCAACTGGATTTCAAAAGCTGCATAACTGAGTATGGAGTTCAAGACAATCTTACCTAGCTAGATTTTCAAAGGGAGGAAGGAACAGCTGATATCTGACTTGTATTACCAATAAACATTTGTGAAACTTGTACCAGTTACCTAACTTTGTTAAGTCTCATTTCTTCAACTGGTAAATGGGGACAAGAATACTTACTTTCCAGGGCTGTTGTGAGGATTAAATAATATCCTTCATAGGAAGCTTGATATCCTGTATTGGGCAAGTAGTAGGACCTCAATCAATGGTTAATATTTACTGCTACTATCACTCTTATTTGATTATTCTCAGTATGATGTAAAACACATTGGAGGTGTTCAAACAGTATTTGTTACTTATAAAATAAAAAAATTTCCTCTTCATGATGAATATTAACCCACTGTGATACAATGTATACCTTTTAAAGAGTGCAGTGCTTTTACATTTTGATTATGTCTAAAAGGAACACCAAAAAGACAAATTGCATGAACTGTTAAGAAATTGGGATTATTATGGTAGTAAGTTCCTTTTACTACAGTAGCCTTAACATTATCAAACCTATGAGGCCCTGGAGAGACATTGGCCCTACACTGTGGTAAGATATCATGCAGAAACATCACAGACCATTGATGATTATAATCAGGCAGTCAGCAGTCTGATTGAGACAAAGAGGCACAGAAAGACAGCAGAAAAGAATTATATTCATTTTAGAAAAATGTGGGTTAGTTAGGCTCATGAAGAAAATGTTTTTTTCTTCCTCAGAGTATTTCAGAAAACTTGAACATTCTACAATTTGCTCCTTTCTCCCTTTGTGTTTGAAGGCATGAGAGGATCAAAAAGAAAATGGACCTTAATCTGTGGCCTGTGTATGACCTTTTGCAGAGGTCAAGTGAAATGGAGAATAAAAAAGTACCAGATCTTCTTCTGTATGATTATAGTGAACATTCCCATCCCTTTTTGCATCATTATAAAATATTAGAGCTAACCATAAAAAAGGACTGGATTTATGAAACTCCTCATAAATTCAAACGAGAGCCAGAAAACTATAAAATTTGAATACCAGATTTTCTTTTACCTCATGTGGATGTATGTGTAGTGTGGTTTTTGAAGCATGTTCACTTACATTATCTCATTTGATTTTCATAACAACTCTATGAGGCAAACAGGCATAATTACCCTCCAGTTTATAGAGAAGCATATTGCAATTCAGAGAGATTAAAGGTTTCACCCACTTACATATGGTTAGAATATGCCAGAGCTGGGGCTATGTTATGCAACTTTTAGTCCACTGCTCTTGCTACCACAAGAGCATGAATCCCCAAGGTAAAGGGCAAAGGGGACCACGCATCTCCAGGTCTTGTACTATGTTAGCCAAAGTCTTGGCTGTCCTTATGTGAAACACACGCCATGATGACATTTATCATGTTTGAATGTGCATGTAGAAGTGACACTGGGCTTGAGGGAGACTGGGCCATATTCATGGAAAAGGTAAGCACAGATGAAGTTCACTCTTGTTTCAATCATGTATTCTTTCATGAGAAAGGTAGTGTTTTATGAGATGTTATTGTTATTGATTTGAATCACATCATATTTGTCTCACTGAAAATAAATTAGACCTGTACTCATTTTTAAATGTTTATACTTTCTGGGCAAGGCATAGTTTGAAATATTCTAAATAAGATTTATCTTGAAAGATATTATATTGCAGAGTTACCTGTCTGTTTTAGAGATAGAAAACAAATCTGGTGTCTAACATCCCCCTCCCCAGATAATGCTTCAATAAACTTATCTTCTTTTACTTCTGATGAGATTCACATTTGAGAAATTAAGTAAATCTTAAATGCTATTGATTCTTAGATTCTCTATTATATAAATCCAGCCCAGATTTAAGAAAACCATATATTTTTCTCATATTGACTATAAAATAGTATTACCAATAAACATTTGTGAAACTTGTACCAGTTACCTAACTTTGTTAAGTCTCATTTCTTCAACTGGTAAATGGGGACAAGAATACTTACTTTCCAGGGCTGTTGTGAGGATTAAATAATATCCTTCATAGGAAGCTTGTAATCCTGTATTGGGCAAGTAGTAGGACCTCAATCAATGGCTAATATTTACTGCTACTATCACTCTTATTTATCAAGATTTCTTTTTTATAATTAAAAGACACAAAAATTGATTTTGTGGGGCTGAAGTTTTATACCTGTTTTTGTCATAAGTTGCACAAAAAAATGCAGAACATGAATAACTAAATGAAATATATTTTGGAAGCTATTTTAGAGGATAAGAAACATTAGAAAGCATATACTAAATTTTTCTTTTTTAACTGGAATGTTAACATTCAGATCCTCTTACTTAAAGGAATGTGACATGTGAGAAAAGAGTTCTAATTTTTTATTTTTTGAGGTTTAAGGTTAAAGCACTACTACTAAACTTTCAACCTATGCCTATGTGTGGCTGGACGTATTGGATATAGAATGGCATGGGCACATTTGTTTGAGGGGAATCAAAAAATGGACACAAAGACCAGGGAAAGCAAATTGATTCAAGCTGTCTGAGAAAGGCTCTATTTTTACCTTTGTTTTAATTTAGAGACATACATTATCTGTCTTGATCTAATTACTCTCTTTATCTTTGCCCTTACAATCCTATTGCTATTTGAATTCTGCCATACAGGAAAGCCCTAGTGCCCCACAAATAGAGAAATACAGTTAATTTGTTAATTTATAGGTGCTCTGTGTTTGTTGAAAATAGGTGTTAAGGCCTGACCAGGCAGTAGTGCAGTAGATAGAGCATTGGACTGGGATGTGGGGGATCCAGGTTCAAGACCCCGAGGTCACCAGCTTGAGCGTGGGCTCATCTGGTTTGAGCAAGTCTCACCAGCTTAAGTCCAAGGTCGCTGGCTTGAGCAAAGAATCACTTGGTCTGCTGTAGCCCCCTGGTCAAGGCACATGTGAGAAATCAATCAATAAACATTATTACTAAGAAACCATAATGAAGAATTGATGTTTCTCATCTCTCTTTCTGTCTGTCTGTTCCTATTTGTCCCTCTCTCTGACTGTCTCTGTCTCTGCCACACACACACACACACACACACACACACACACACACACACACACACACACACAAGAAAACAGAATAAAAAAGAAAATAGGTGTTAAGGCTGACCTGTGGTGCTGCAGAGGTAGGGTGTCAACCTAGAATGATGAGGTCATTGGTTCAGGTCCCTGAGCTTGCCTGGTCTGGGCACCTGTGAGAAGCAATTACAATGAGTTGATGCTTCCTGCTCCTCTCCATCTCCCTGCCTTTCTCTCTTTCTCTCTAAAATCAATAGATGAAATCTGAAAAAGGAAGAAGAAGAAAGAAGAAGAAGAAGAAGAAAAGTAATAATAATAATTAGAATAAAAGATAGGTGTTAACCTAAATATATATGAGGGAGATGCCTGTCACAGAATTAGAGCTTTCTGAGTATCACAGCTTAAAAATTATATCCAGTTAACAGATCCTGAATAGGTATACTCCACTGATCAAAAGGCTTCTTTTTACTATATTTTGGAATTTTTAAAAACATCTTTTGAAGTATTTGACAGACACTGTTACAATCTTGAGTATGTATATTGGAACTTGATTACTCTGAATCATTACATAATCTGTTTCAGAAAAGCAGTTTCTATAACAAGAGATGAGACTGAGACTAATATGGGTGAATACAAATTAATAGGCCTTGAAAATATCTGGGAATGTTTCTGATTATATTCTTTTACCATATCATAACCTTTTCAGTTAGCAGTTATTCTATGTTCTTTTGTTTCAGCATATACGCTTTTTAAATTTTGTAAAGATGATTCACAAAAAACACATACCCAAGACATCTTTTCACTTCCACATCAAATTCAGAACTTCACATCATAAATAATTTAATGGCTGCATTTTAAAGATTATATAGATCACTTACAGTTGACATATGTTATTATATTAGTCAGGTATACAACCAGTGACTAAAAATTTATATAACCTATGAAGTGATTACCCCAACCAATCTATTATCCATCTGATATTATATATAGTTATTACAATATTTGACTATATTCATTATGCTATATTTTATACCCCATGACTATTCTGTAACTACCAATTTGTACTTCTTAATCCCTTTATATTTTCACCCAGTATCTCAATCCTCCTTCCCTCTGACCACTGTCAAAATGTTTTCTATATCTATGAATCTCTGTTTTGCTTGAAAAATAAAAAATCAGTTTTTTAAAAAGGATAAGCGCCCAAACAGGTGGTGACTCAATGGATAGAGCATTGGCCTGGGATGCTAAGAACCCAGATTTGAAACCCTGAGGTCACTGGCTTAAGCTTAGCCTCATTCAACTTGAGAGCAGGTTGACCAACTAAGCACAGGGTTGCTAGCTTGAAGCTCAAGGTCACTGGTTTGAGCAAGGCAGCACTGGCGTGGCTAAAATGCCCTGGTCAAAGCACATATGAGAAAGCAATCAATGAACTACTAAGGTTCTGCAACAATGAGTTGATGTTTCTCATCTCTCTGCCTGTCTGTCCATGTCTGTATGTCTGTCTTGCATGTTTAAAACAAACAAGTAAACAAACAAACAAACAAATAAAAAAATCCAAAAACAAATAGTTGATGAGAGCTTCCCAAGCCTATGGAAAAAGCCAGATCCTTGAATTCAAGAAGCAAACAGAAAACCTAGTTATCTCAATCCAAAGAGGCCTTCTCCAAGGCACATTGTATTAAAACTATCAACATTTAATGACAAAGAATGAAATTTTAAAACAGCCAGGAAAATGAATAAAGTAGCCACTAAAAGAAAGCCCATTAAGTTACCATTGGGCTTCTTAGCAGAAGCTCTACAAGTTAGAAGAGAGTGGAACCAAATGTTAAAACTACTGAAAGAGAGAAATTTCCATCCAAGAATTATCTATCCTGAAAAATAATCCTTTAGATATGAAGAAGAAATAGAGACTTTTGCAGACATACTAGAGCTAAGGGAATTTATCACCAGAAGACCTCCATTGCAGAAAATACTCAATAGAGTTATTCTACCTGAAACAAAGAATTAAAGGTGACAAAACTACAAGTAAGATCACCAGCAGACTTACGCTATAAACAGGGATAATTTGCATCACAAAAACATAAAAAAGGAGGGAGTAAAGCCCTTAATTTGCAAAGGAGGATGAAAATCAGATGCATTCAAAAGAAAAAGGACTATCATATATATGAAACTTTATTTTTCATAAACATAATGGTAACCACACACACACACACACACACACACACACACACACACACACACACAAATAAACCCCCAACACTGAGACACATAGCTTTTAAAAAAAAAGAAAACAAAGGAAAGAAGAAGTATGGAATACCACCAAACAAAAGCAAGAGACAGAAGCACAAAGGAAAAGAACCAACTGAGGCACAGAGCTACCAGAAAACAAAAGATAAAATTGTTATTGTAAATCTTGATGTGTCAGTAATTACCCTAAATGTAAATAGAATGAATTCACCAATAAAGAGGCACAGAGTAGAATATTTGATTAAAAAACAAAACCCAATTACATGTTGCCTTCAGAAGACACATCTACGTTGCAAAGACAAAGTTAGACTCAATGTGAAAGGGTGGAAACTAATTCTCCCAGCAAATATCATCTACAGAAATGCAGGTGTAGCCACATTATCATCTTTTTTTTTTTTTTTTTCTAATATATATTTCTTTTTTTTTTTTATTTCTTTTTTTATTCATTTTAGAGAGGAGACACAGAGTGAGAGAGAGAGAGAGAGAGAGAGAGAGAGAAAGAGAGAAAGGGGGAGGAGCTGGAAGCATCAACTCCCATATGTGCCTTGACCAGACCAGTGCAGGGTTTTGAACTGGCGACCTCAGTGTTCCCAGGTCGACGCCACATTATCATCTTACAAAATATATTTCAAGATAAGAAAGTTAACAAGATACAAAGATGGGCATTTTATAATAACAAAGGGGACACTACATCAAAAAAATGTAACACTTCTTAATGTAAATGTATGCAATGAGGAAGCATCAAAATATATAAAACAACTACTATAAAACTAAGGAGTGAAACAGACAAAATATAATCATAGATGAGAAAATAAATACTTCATTGACAGTTCTAGATTGATCATCCAATCCAAAAATCAATAAATAAATATCGGCTTTAAATGACACATTAGACCAAAGGGACACAGTTGACATATATAGAGCCTTTAATCATAGAACATCAGATTACACACTCTTCTCCAGTGCACATGAAACATTTTCAAGGATAGACCACATATTGGTCACAAAACTGCCTCAACAAATTTAAGAAGATTGAAATCATACCAAGAATATTCTCTGACTTCAATGCTTTGTAATTAGAAATCAACTGTAGCCTGACTGGTGGCGCAATGGATAGAACATTGACCCGAGATACTGAGGACCCAGGTTTGAAACTCCAAGGTTGCCACCTTGAGTGCAGCCTCATCCGGCTTGAACACAGGCTCACCAGCTTGAGTGCAGGGTTGCTGGCTTGAGTGTGGGATCATAGATGTGACCCCATGGCTGCTGGCTTGAGTCCAAAGGTTGCTGGCTTAGGCCTGAGGTCACTGGCTCAGCTGGAGCCCTACACCCACCCCATTAAGGCATATATGAGAAGCAGTCAATGAACAACTAAAGTGCCATAACTACAAGTTGAAGCTTCTCATCTCTCTCCCTTCCTGTTTGTCTGTCACTCTCTCTGTCTCTCTCTCTGACTGTCTGTCTCTGTCTTTAGTTGAAGAAAAAAATTAACTGCAGAAAAGAAATAAAGAAACCCACAGAAATATGGAGATTAAATAGTATATTTTTAAAACAATGACTGGGTTAAAAAAAATAAAAGGTGAGATCAAAAGAAATATAGAGACAAATGAATGACAATGCAACATATCAAAATTTCTTAGATACAGTGAAAGCAGTAATAAGAGGGAAGTTTACATCATTTTAAGCCTATCTCAAGAAACAAGAGAGATGTCAAGTAAACAACCTAACATTACTTAAAGAACTAAAAGAGAACTATAGCAACCCAAAGTTAGCAGAAGAAAGAAAATAATAAAAATTAGAACAGAATTGAATAAAATAGAGAACAAAAAGACTATACAAAAAATTAATACAATAAAGAGCTCATTCTTTGGAAAGATTAACAAAATTGACAAATCCCTGGCTAAACTCATTAAGGAGGAAAAGGAAAGTCCCATAAACAAAATTGGAAATGAAAGAGGAAAAATTACCACAGATATAACAGATATACAAAGGATCATACTAGAATGCTATAAAAAACTGTGTGTCAACAAATTCAATAACCTAGAAGAAATAGATAACTTCCTAAAAATATATAAACTTTCCAGACTAAATCATAAAGAAATGGAAAACCTAAATAGACAGTGGAAAAATTGAAAAAACCATCAAAAACCTCCTATAAAAAGTCCAAGACCAGATACCTTCAGTAGTAAATTCTGCCAAATATCAAAGAAAATTTGATACCTATTCTTCTCAAACTCTTCCAAAAAATTGAAAGAGAGACAATACTTCCTAACACATTTTATGAGGCCAACATTACCCTGATACCAAAACCTGGCAAGAATAACACACACACATACACACACACACACACACACACCCCACTACAGACCAATATCTGTGATAAATACAAATGTAAAAATTCTAAACAAAATACTAGTAAATTAAATAAAACAAAGGACTGGTGCTGGCTGGTTCGCTCAGTGGTAGTGTCAGCCTGGCATGTGGATGTCCTGAGTTTGATTCCCAGTCAGAACACACAGGAGAAACAACCATCTGCTTCTCCACTCCACACTCTTCCCCTCCCACAGCCATGGCTTGATTGCCTCGAGCAAGTTTGCCACGGGCACTGAGGATAGCTCCATGGCCCCCACCTCAGGCGCTAAATCAAAATAGCTCCAGTTGCAATGGAGCAACAGCCCCAGATGGGCAAAGGATCGCCCCCTGGTGGGATTGCCAGGTGCATCATGGTCAGGACACATGAGGGAGTCTGTCTCTTTGCCCCCCTCCTCTCACTAAAAAATAAAAATAAATAGAACAAAGGATAAAAATTATATAATCCCATCAATAGATGCAAACATTGTTAAGACACAACATCCACTTATGATTAAAACACTCAATAAAATGAATAAAGAAGAAAAGCACCTCAACATAATAAAGACCACAGATGACAACCTCTCAGCCAATATTGTAACAAAGGTGAAAAACTAAAAGATTTTCCTCTAAAATCAGAGACAAGTCAAAGATGTCTACTCTCACCACTCTTATTCAACATAGCTCTAAAAGTCCTAGCCAGAGTGATTAGGTAAGAGAATAAGATAAAAGGCATCCAAATTGAGAAAGAAGTAAATTGTCACTTTTTCAGATGACATGATTCTGTATATTGGAAATCCTAAATACTTCATATAAAAACAATTAGAAACCATAAACAAATGAAGTAAATTTGCTGGATAAAAACTCAATACACAGAACTTCACTGCTTTCCTACATACTAAGAATTTAACTTCAGAAATTGTAACCAAAAGAATAAAATACCTAGGAAAAAACTTAACTAAAAATGTGAAGGATATATATACTAAAAACTATAAAGCATTATTAAAAGAGATTGAAAAAGACACAATGAAATGGAAAGATATTTTGTCTTCATGGATTAAAAAAATCAGCTTAGTTAAAATGGCCATATTGCCCGGGTGGGATAGCTCAGTTGGTTAGAGCATCATCCTGAACTGCAGAGATTGCTGGTTCAATCCCTGGTCAGGGCACATGTAGGAACAGATTGGTGTTTCTGTCTCTTTCTCCCTTCCTCTCTTGCAAAAATCAATGAATAAAAATTATTTTTTTTAAATGGCTATATTGCCAAAAGCAATATACAGATTTAATGCAATTACCATCAACTCCCAATGTCATTTTTTTAAAGAAATACACCAACAAAAATAAGACTTGTATGGAACCACAAGAGACACCAAATAGCCAAAGCAATCCTGAGAAAAAAGAATGAAGCTGGAAGTATCACACTACCTGACTTCAAATTATACTACAGAGCTATGATAATCAAAACAAAGTGGTATTGGAAGAAAAACAGACACACAGACCAATGGAACAGAATTGACAGCCCAGATATAAAAACATGGATATGGGCAAATAATTTTTAACAAAAAAAGCCAACAATACACAATGGAGGGGGAAAGGCTCTTCAATAACTGGTGCTGGACAAATTGAAAAGCCACATGCAAAAAATGAAACTAGATTATAGATGCCCCATGTACAAAAATTAATTTAAAATGGATCAAAGACCTAAATATAAGTTCTGAAACAACAAATTAGATAGAAAGAAACATAGATAATAAACTTATAGGCCTTGGTTGTATAGACATTTTTTTGAATTTGACCCTAAAGGCAAGGGAAGTAAAGGCAAAAATAAATGAATGGGACTATTTAAGATCCTAACCCCTTACCTTGAGTTCACTAACTTTTGACATTGTTTTAAAAATTTTATGTATATATTTAAATTTTTAAGTGAAGCAGGATATTAAGAAGCTAGCAAAATTCCTTGGCAAGTGGAATAAGGGAAACTGAGACAAAATAATTAAACAAGGCCAAACAATTTTAGCAATTTACAGCTAGCTAATGAATCACAAGGTTTTATCTTCCTTAACCAAGGACACTTAGCAGCAAATGGTTTATACATTTCAGACTGACCCTGCACAGACTGGCCCAGGTCCCAGTCACTCTTTGATGACGTTTGTTGAAAAGAAAACTAACCAGAAAATAACCCTGATCTCCTTTTACATACATTTTGATGAATCAAATATTGAAGGGCACACCTGAAAAGCTAATAAAAATTCTGTTAAGACTTCTCCTAAGAGTCCAGCCAACTGAAGAGAGATAAAAAGCGTCAAGACAAAGGACACAGTGTGGACTGTCTCTGGAGCACACTCATGACTTTTCTCAGACATGAGATCTTTACTCTCTTTCTCCTAAGATCTAAGCATCCACACATAATTTGGAAGCAGGAGAGCAGCAAGCTGTGGCAGCTCATGCCAGGCTTACCCCCTGAACCTGTCTTCAAGGCCCCCTTTTCTCTGACTTTCCAGTGAGCTTAAAGCAGCCCGCCTAGGTTGCTTCCACCACTGTGACTTTCATTTTTGGTGAATTTATGCAGCCCAGTGTGGCTCCCTTTTGTCCTATGATGTTTCTAGAGAGCCAAAGAAGCCTGTCTAGGCTCTCTCTTGTTGCTTCTCCTAATCTAGACTCTTCCTTGCTGCATGGTCACCAGCTTTAATAAGCATACTCTCAAAATCACCTGGACTTATGTTGGGAAATCTTTCTTTCATGAAATCAAGAATTCAACGGCCAGCTGAGCAGACCCATTCTGGTCTGGCCCCAGTATAATAACAGTGGCTTTCATTAAATTCTAAAAGAAATTCATGATTACCCATAGCCCCCAAAAGTTAAGAACCATGGGTAATAAATAAACAGCAAGTTCACAAGAGAATACTGAAACCGAAGTTCTTAGAGACTATGTTTTAGTACCCCGTTGCCTTATTTCCTGGCTCTTCTTTCAATTCCGTCCAAAATACCTAATGTTGAAGTTCATTCTTGGTCTTAGGCTCCTATGTATGCATAATCAAGTTAATAATGAGAAACATACAGAATGTATACTTCTATTAGATGGCTACTTTTAAATTCTGAATAAAGTATCCACCTTGAATCTTAGTTGCCATTCCTGCTGTTATAAACTAGTTGGACAATAGAGATGGGAATTGAAAAGTTTTTGTTTTTACTTTCCTCTCCTTCTTAAACTTAGAGACTAGAGCCGTGATGGCGAACCTATGACACACATGTCAGTACTGACACACATAGCCATTTTCGATGACAGGCGTGCGCATATGGTAGCATACCAGAGAAGTATGGGGCCGCATGCCGAGAAGGACGTTTCATCCTTGGCTCTGCACGGCCAGGTGCAGTAGCCGAGGATAAAACATTTGCTGTAGTGTAGACACTCTGTGCCGGAGGTCTGTATGCCAAAACAACAGAATTCTGGCACTGAGCGTCTAGTTCTGGGACTTCCGGTTAGGCCGTTTTTCTGCAAGTGACACACCACCCGAGTTATACTCGTTTTTTTGGCGAATTTTGACACACCAAGCTCAAAAGATTGCCCATCACTGGCCTAGAGCAAGCCACTTTCCTATATTTCAGGCCTGGACATGCAGTTACAGCAGCTAAAAATCAAAGGTACCAACTAAACGGGACCCTAAATCTTCCCACATGTTTTTTACTCAGTAAAAAACAAATGATACAAACAACCCTTAAAACCTTCCAGATTTATAATCTCTTTGTTTGGTCTATAAGAAATTATTGATTTGAAGTCTTAAGATCTCTAGATAATAAATACCACCATGTTCTGACCAGGCGAGAAGGGAAGAGACTATCTGACAAGATCTAGGCTCCAATAGTGACACCTTCCTGTCTTCGGTATTTCTACAGTGCCAAATTCTTTATTTGTACGCTCCCACTTTGCATCTTTCCTCTCTAGAAGAAATGGGAGGGCAGAAATAAGAGGGGTGGGATGAGAGACCAAAAGGTTACATTTCAAATGGAGTAAGATATCTGCTTCTTTATCTCTTATTGGACTAGATAGGTTCCCTTCCCCCCACAGATTTGTTTAATTAGGATTTGGATCACTGCCTATATCGTGGTTCTCAATAAAAGTAAATTAACTTTAGTTTTCATGGAATTACAGAGTTATATGCAGTCACTAAATATAATCTGAACCATTTTAAATAAACCTCCTTGTTTGAATAGCATGTTTTTCTGAACATTCTGACAAGTTGTTTTGAAACTGAAAAGTTAATAACATTCATAAGTATTTCTCTACAGTTTATGCTATGCTATTATGTATTATGTAAGAAAAACTGGTAAAAAAATAGAATCTTCAACTTGAATTAAATGAGTAAGATATAGAAGAAAGTATAGTGCTTATGCTGGGAAAGCTATTTTTTAGCTTTTGAGTGTTTTAGATATGGCATGACTAAGAAAAAAATTTGAATGCCTACATTCCAGCATATACAATTGGCTTTAGTTAGAAAAATTGTTTTGAGCAGTACAACTGGGAATAATTTTAAAAAAATCCTTTCTTCTTTTGTCTTATTCACCAAGCAAAAACCTAATCCTCTTAAAACCGAACTCTCCACCTACTCCCAAATAGCAAAGGGAGCCAACTTCTAAGACTTCTCCTCTTCATATTCAGCTAGTGATCTTGCTTCTTATTTCAATTCAAAATTGAGAAATAATAAGAGAATCAATTCATTTTCCCGCTACCACATCTGTCTCCCTGTACCCTGCCTTCTCTTCTTTTAAACTGGAAACCATGTTCCTCTGTAAGGCTAACCCCTCCATTTAGACAGGCATCCAATTCCCTCTGGACCAATCCAGGATTTCACTTCTATGATTATCCTACCTTTCTCTTGTATCTTAAATATCTAGTTTTGTACTGGATAATTCTCCATCAGCAGAAATACAGGTTGTATTATCTCTCATTAAGAAAAATACCATATATTTTGCTCTGTAAGACGCACTTTTTTTCTCCAGAAAACGGAGGGGAAAATGCCCATGTGTCTTATGAAGCGAAAAGTACGGTATTTTATTAAATATTTTAACACACCATTTAGTTCAGAATATTTTTTTTTCTTATTTTTCTTTTTAAAACCCTAGGTGTGTCTTATGATCAGGTGCATCTTATGGAGCGAAAAATACTGTACTTAACCCTATATCCCATATCCCCTCTAACTGTTGCCACAGTCCTTGGCTCTCCCTTGCAGTAAAAACTTCCGGAGGCTTCTGTGTCTGTACTCTTCACTGGCATCTCTTCACTTCCCTTTCGATCCAAACTACTCTGTTCAGGCTGTTTTCTGTTGCTCCATGGGAACCATTCTCCTCTGGATCCCCATTCTTCTAGCTAAATCCAATGGTCAGCTCTTAGTTCACATCATACTGGTCTAGTCAACAGAATTTGACAAAAACTGTCTCACTTTCTTGAAACACATTTTTCCTCCTTTGGTTTCTGAGACATCATACTTTGCTAGTGTTCCCATTACCTCTGAAATCTCTCCTTCTTAGTCTCCTTTACTGAATTCTACAACTCTTTCACTTCTAAAGGAGCCTCAGTCAGTTTTCCTTTACCTTTAACTTTCCAGGTGTTTTCATCCCTTTGTGATTTAAAATCTATATGCTGATGCCTTCTAAATTTATAGCTCTAGACTCAAGCTTTCCCTGAGCTCCACACTCTTGTACCTGTCTACTCATCTTCACTTGAATGATTGATAGATATGTCTGCATCTGCAGTAAAGTAAAGCAGAAAAATGGCCAAAACTGTATCTCCAGTTATGGAATGAATGGTTGTGTTTCCACCCCTGTCACATGGAATTAATACATTGAAACTCTAAATTCTAGTGTGATGGTGTTTGGAGATGGATGTAGTTAGGAGGTAATTAGGGTTAGATGAGGTCATGAGGGTGAAATCCTGGCCCGATGGGATTAATGACTTTATAGAGACATGAGAAAACTTGCTCTCTCTCTCTCTCCCACCCTCCCCCACTGTGTAGGAACACAGCAAGAAGGCAGTCATCTACGCCAATAAGAGAGTCCTCCCCAGAAACCAAATTAGCTGGCACTTTGATCTTAGACTTACCCACCTCTAGAACAGTGAGAAATAATTCTGTTGTTTAAGCTCAGTCTATAGTATTTTGTTATGGCAACTGGATTTGATTAGTACAATCCCTCTGGCCTTCCAACCTGCTACTCCTAGATTATCACATCTCGATGATTGGCACCAGTATGTCTCTACTTGCTCAGCCCAGAGAGCCAGGAGGCATTCTTGATTCTTTTTCTCCTTATATTCCTCATTCAAATTCTCTAAAAAATTCTATCAGCTCTTCCTTCAAAATATATTCTAAATCTTGACCATATCTCATCACCTCAACCTCTACAAATGTAGTCTAAGACATTTATACCTTTAGCATAAGCTTTTGCAAAGTTTTCTAATGGGTCTTCTTGCTTCTACTTTTCCATATCCCCATCCCTGACACCAATCCAATATTCTCCACACAGCATTCAGAGATATCTTTTAGAAAGCTAAGTTAGAAAATGTTGTATTTTTAAATTAATTTTAATTTATTGTATTTACATGAATTCAAGTGTCCTACCGAATATAACACTCTCAACCCCAACTCTGTGTCCCTTTTTACACTCCCTTTGCCCCTCTCCCTTTAAATTCTTACCCCCTTTCCTCTAGGATTAGCTGTCCTGTTATCTGTATCTCTGTTATATATATATTATATATATATATATATTTTTTTTTTTTCCCCACTAATCTCTTCACCGTCTCTGATACCATCTCCTCATCCCTCTTCCCTCTGACTGCTGTCTTTCTGGCCCCTACGACCCTGCCTGTGCCTCTATTCCATTTCTCAGTTCACTTTGTTCATTAAATTCCACATATAAGTGAGATCATATGATATTCATCTTTCTCAGCCTGGATTATTTCACTTAGCATAATAATCTCTAGGTACACCCATGCTACCACAAGGTAAGATATTCTTTTTTGTGGCTGCATAGTATTCCATTGTGTATACATACCACTGCTTTTTAATCCACTCATCCACTGATGGACAGTTGGGCTGTTTCCAGATCTTGGATACTGTAAACAATGCTGCAATAAACATGAGGGTACATATCTTCTTTTGAATCAGTGATTTAGTATTCTTAGGATATATTCCTAAAAGTGGAATAGCTGAGTCAAAAAGTATTTCCATTTTTAATTTTTTGAGGAAACTCCATACTGTTCTCCACGATGGCTGCACCAGTCTGCATTCCCACCAGCAGTGCAGGAGGATTCCCTTTTCTCCACATCCTCGCCAGCACTTATTGTGTGTTTTTTTTGTTAATGAGTGCCATTCTGACAGGTGTGAGGTGGTATCTCATTGTGGTTTTAATTTGCATTTCTCTGATGATTGGTGATGAACATTTTTTCATATGCCTATTGGTCATCTGTGTGTTCTCTTTGGTGAAATGTCTATTCAGTTTCCTTACCCATTTTTAAAACTGGGTTGTTTACCTTCCTGGTGTTGAGTTTTAGAAGTTCTTCATAAATTTTGGTTAGTAACCCCTTATAACGCGTATTGGCAAATATGTTCTCCCATTGTGTGGGTTGTCTTTTTATTTTGTTAATGATGTCTTTTGCTGTGCAAAAGCTTTTTAGTTTGATATAATCCCATTTGTTCATCCTGTCCTCTTGTTCATCACTTGCCCATGGAGATAAATCAGCAAAAATATTGCTACAAGAGATATCGGAAAGTTTACTGCCTATGTTTTCTTCCAAGATGTTTATGGTTTCTTGACTTACATTTAAGTCTTTTATCCATTTTGAGTTTATTTTTGTGAATGGTGTAAATTGGTGGTCTAGTTTCATTTTTTTTGCATGTACCTGTCCCATTATTCCAACACCATTTACTAAAGAGAGTGCCTTTACTCTATGGTATGCTCTTACCTCCTTTGTCCAATATGAATTGACCATAAAGGAGTGGGTTTGTTTCTGGATTCTCTGTTCTGTTTCATTGATCTGTATGCCTGTTCTTATGCCAGTACTAAGCTGTTTAAAGTACAATGGCCTTGTAGTATAACTTGATATGAGGAAGTATGACACCTCCCACTTTATTCTTCATTTTCAAGATTGCTGAGGTTATTCATGTTCTTTTTGGTTCCATATAAATTTTTGGAATATTTTTTTCTGTATCTTTGAAGTATGCCAATGCTATTTTAATAGGAATTGCATTGAATTTATAGATTGCTTTGAGTAGTATAGACATTTTAATAATGTTAATTCTTCATATCCATGAACATAGTAAATGCTTCCACTTGTTTCTATCTTCCTTGATTTTTTAAATCAATAATTTATAATTTTCCAGTGTAAGACTTTAACCTCCTTGGTTACATTTACTCCTAGGTACTTTATTATTATTATTATTATTTGCAATAGTGAATGGGATTGTTTCTTAATTGCTCTTTCAGACAGTTTATTGTTGGTGTACAAAAATGCCACTGATTTTTGACGTTTAGTTTTATATCCTACCACCTTGGTCTAGTAGTTTTTGACTGAGACTTCAGGGTTTTCTATGTACAGTATCATGTCATCAGCAAATAACAATAGTTTTACTTCCTCTTCTCCAATTTGGATGCCTTTTATTTTTTCTTCTTGTCAGATTGCAGTGGCTAGGACTTCCAGAACTATGGAAAATAAGAGTGGTGAAAGGGGGCACCCCTTCCTTGTTCCTGATCTTAAGGGTTGCTTTAAATTTTTGCCCATTGAGTACGAAGTTGGCTGTGGGTTTTTCATAGATGGCCTTTATTATGTTGAGGTATGTTCCCTATATTCCTACTTTACTGATAGTTTTGATCATAAATGGTTGCTGGATTTTATCAAATGCTTTTTCTGCATCTATTGATATTATCATGTGACTTTTCTCCTTCCTTTTGTTTATGCGATGAATCACATTGATTGATTTGTGAATATTGTACTAGCCTTGCCTCTGCAGAATAAATCCCACTTGATCATTATGTAAGGTTTTAGTCATGTATTGCTGGATCCAGTTTGCTAATATTTTGTTGAGAATTCTAGCATTTAAATTCATCCAGGATATTGGTCTATAATGTTTTTCTTTGTAGTGTGTTTACCTGGTCTTTAATGAGGATCCTGCTTGCCTCATTAAAAAGGCTTGGAAGCCTTACCTCCTCTTAAATTTTTGAAATAGTTGAGAAGGATAGGTGTTAATTCTTCTTTGAATATTTGGTAAAGTTCACCTATGAAGCCATCTGGTCCAGGACTTTTGTTTGCCAGGAATTTCTTGATAGCTGTTTCAATTTCAATTGTTGTAAATAGTCTGATTAGGTTTCCTGATTCATCTAGATTGAGTTATGGAAAACTATATGTTTCTAGGAATTTATCCATTTTGCCTAGGTTGTCCAATTTTTTTTTATATATATTTTATTATTATTAATTCTAATGGGGTGACACCAATAAATCAGGGTACGGTTGTCCAATTTTTTGTCATATAGATCTTTATAGTATTTTCTTACAATTCTTTGTATTTCTGTGGAGTCATTTATTATTTCTCCACTTTCTTTTCTAATTTTATTTTTTTGTGTCCTCTCTCTTTTTCCTTGATGAATATGGTTAAAGGTTCATCAATTTTGTTTACCTTTTTAAAGAATTACCTATCGGTTTTATTAATCTGTATTTTTTTTTACTCTATTTAATTTATTTCCACTTCGACCTTTATTATTTCCTTCCTTCTACTTCCTCTGTTCTTTGTTTGTTGTTCTTTTTCTAGTTTATTTAGATGAAGGGTTAAGTTGTTATTTAAGCTTTTTCTTGCTTCTTAAGGTATGTCTGTAATGCTATGAACTTCCCTGTCAGGACTGCTTTTGCTGTGTACCATCAATTTTGAGTTGTATGTTCATTTTCCTTTGTTTCAAGGAAATTTTCTATTTCTTCCTTGATCTCATCATTAACCCATTCGTTATTTAATAACATGCTATTTAGCCTCCAAGTGTTTGAATGTTTTTCAGTTTTTCTATTGTAGTTGATTTCTAGTTTTATGCCATTGTTTTCAGAGAAGATGCTTGATATGATTTTAATCTTTAAAATTTTTTTTTACTATTTTATTATTATTAATTTTAATAGGGTGACACCAATAAATCAGGATACATATGTATAACGAAAACATCTCCAGGTTATCTTATCATTCAATTGTGTAGCATACCCGTCACCCAAAATCAAATTGTCCTCTGTCACCTTCTATCTGGTTTTCCCTGTGTCCCTTCCCTCCTCCCTATCCCACCCTTCCCTCCCTCCCCCACCCTGTAACCACCACTCTCTTGTCCATGTCTCATAGTCTCACTTTTATGTCCCACCTATGTATGAAATCATGCTGTTCTCAGTTTTTCTTTTTTACTGATTTACCTATTTCACTCCGTATAATGTTATCAAGGATCATCCATTTTGTTATAAATGATCCGATGTCATCATTTCTTATGGCTGAGTAGTATTCCATAATATATATGTACCATAGCTTTTTAATCCACTCGTATTCTGACAGACACTTGGGCTGGTTCCAGATCTTCGCTATTGTGAACAATGCTGCCACGAACATGGGGGCGCATTTCTTCTTTTCGAACAGTGCGATGGTGTTCTTAGGGTATATTCCTATAAGTGGGATAGCTGGGTCAAAAGGCAGTTCGATTTTGAACGTTTTGAGGAATCTCCAAAATGTTTTCCATAGTGGCTGCACAAGTCTGCATTCCCACCAGCAGTGCAGGAGGGTTCCCTTTTCTCCACATCCTCGCCAGCACTTATTCTGTGTTGTTTTGCTGATGAGTGCCATTGTGACTGGTGTGAGGTGATATCTCATTGTGGTTTTAATTTGCATTTCTCTAATGATTAGTGATGTTGAGCATTTTTTCATATGCCTATTGGCCATCTGTATGTCCTCTTTGGAGAAATTTCTATTAATTTCTTTTGCCCATTTTTTGATTGGATTGTTTGTCTTCCTGGTGTTGAATTTTATAAGTTCTTTATAAATTTTAGTTATTAACCCCTGATCAGATGTGCTGTCGAATATGTTCTCCCATTGTGTGGTTTGTCTTTTTATTTTGTTCCTATTGTCTTTAGCTGTGCAAAAACTTTTTAGTTTGATATAGTCCCATTTGTTTATCTTGCCTTTTATTTCATTTGCCCTTGGAGATAAATCGGTAAATATATTGCTGCTACAGATGTCGGAGAGCTTGCTGCCTATGTTTTCTTCTAAGATGCTTTTGGTTTCACGACTTACATTTAAGTCTTTTATCCATTTTGAGTTTGTTTTTGTGAATGGTGTAAGTTGATGATCTAGTTTCATTTTTTTGCAGGTAGATGTCCAATTTTCCCAGCACCATTTGTTAAAGAGGCTGTCTTTACTCCATTGTATGTTCTTTCCTCCTTTGTCAAATATCAGTTGTCCATAAAGCTGTGGGTTTATTTCTGGGTCCTCTGTTCTGTTCCATTGATCTATGTGCCTGTTCTTATGCCAGTACCAGGCTGTCTTGAGTATAATGGCCTTACAGTAAACCTTGATATCTGGAAGAGTGATAACTCCTGCTTTATTTTTTCTTTTTAAGATTGCTGAGGCTATTCGTGTTCTTTTTTGGTTCCATATAAATTTTTGGAATATATGTTCTATATCTTTGAAGTATGTCATAGGTATTTTAATCGGTATTGCATTGAATTTATAAATTGCTTTGGGTAATATAGACATTTTAATGATGTTTATTCTTCCTAGCCATGAGCACGGTATATGCTTCCACTTGTTTGTATCTTCCTTGATTTGTTTTATCAATGTTTTATAATTTTCCGAGTACAAGTCCTTAACCTCCTTGGTTAAATTTACTCCTAGGTACTTAATTTTTTTGGCTGCAATAGTGAAGGGGATTGTTTCCTTAATTTCTTTTGCTGACAGTTCATTGTTGGTATATAGAAATGCCTCTGATTTCTGAGTATTAATTTTATATCCTGCCACCTTGCTGAATTCATTTATAAGGTTCAGTAGTTTTTTTACTGAGACTTCAGGGTTTTCAATATACAATATCATATCATCTGCAAATAATGACAGTTTTACTTCTTCTTTTCCAATTTGGATGCCTTTTATTTCATCTTCTTGTCTGATTGCTGTAGCTAGGACTTCCAGAACTATGTTGAATAAGAGTGGTGAAAGGGGGCATCCCTGCCTGGTTCCTGAACATAAGGGGATTGCTTTTAATTTTAGTCCATTTAGTATGATGTTTGCTGTGGGTTTGTCATAGATGGCCTTTATCATGTTAAGGAATAATCCCTGTATTCCCACTTTACTGAGAGTTTTGAACATGAATGGGTGCTAAATTTTATCAAATGCTTTTTCTGCATCTATTGAAATTATCATGTGATTTTTGTCCTTCCTTTTGTTTATGTGATGAATCACATTGATTGATTTGCGAATATTGAACCAGCCTTGCCTCTCCAGAATAAATCCCACTTGATCATGGTGTATGATTTTGTTCAATATATTGCTGGATCCGGTTGGCTAATATTATGTTGAGAATTTTAGCGTCTAAATTCATCAGGGATATAGGCTTATAATTTTCATTCTTTGTGTTGTCTTTGCCCAGTTTGGGGATCAGAATTATGCTCGCATAATTTGGAAGTGTTTCTTTCTCTTGAATTTTTTGAAATAGCTTGAGGAGGATAGGAGTTAGTTCTTCTTTGAATTTTCGATAGAATTCACTTGTGAAGCCATCAGGCCCAGGACTTTTCTTTTTTGGGAGTTTTTTGATAACTGTTTCTATCTCATTTGTTGTAATTGTTCTGTTTAGGTGTTCTGATTCTTCCAGATTGATTTTTGGAAGTTTATATGATTCAAGAAATTTGTCCATTTCACCAAGATTGTCTACTTTCTTGGCATATAGTTCTTCATAGTACTTTCTTACAATACTTTGTATTTCTGTTATGTCAGTTGTTATTTCTCCATTATCCTTTCTAATTTTATTTATTTGAGTCCTCTCTCTTTTTTTCTTGGTGAGTCTAGTTAAAAGTTCATCAATCTTGTTTACGTTCTCAAAGAACCAGCTCCTGGTTTCATTGATCCTCTGTATTGTTTCCTTAGCCTCTCTGTCATTTATTTCTGCTCTGATCTTTATTATTTCCTTCCTTCTACTTCTCTTGGGTTTTATTTGCTGTTGTTTTACTAGTTCTTTTAGATGCAGGGTCAGGTTGCTTATTTGAGCTTTCTCTAGCTTCTTATGATACTCCTGTAGTGCAATGAACTTCCCTCTCAGAACTGCTTTTGCTGTGTCCCATAAATTTTGAGTTGATGTATGCTCATTATCATTTGTTTCTAGAAAATTTTTTATTTTTTCTTTGATCTCATTGTTAATCCATTCATTATTTAAGATCATGCTATTTAGTTTCCAAGTGTTTGAGTATTTTTCAGTTTTTCTTTTGTGGTTAATTTCTAGTTTCATGGCATTGTGATCAGAGAAATGCTTAATATGATTTCAATCTTCTTAAATTTATTGAGGCCATTTTTGTTTCCTAACATGTGGTCTATCCTAGAAAATGTACCATGAGCGCTTGAGAAGAATGTATATTCTACTGCTTTAGGGTAAAAAAAAATCTGAAGATATCTATTAAATCAAGTTGATCTAGTGTCTCCTTTATGTCTGCTGTTTCTTTATTAATTTTCTTTCTTGAAGATCTATTCAGTGTTGATAGAGGGGTATTAAAATCCCCTACTATTATAGTATTGCTGTTAATCTCGCCCTTTATATCCATCAAAGTCTGCTTTATGTATGTCGGGGCTCCTATATTTGGTGCATAGATATTTATAATAGTTATATCTTTCTGTTGAATTGTCCCCTTTATCATTATGTAGTGTCCTTCTTTATCTCTTACTACAGTCTTTGTTTTAAAGTCCATTTTGTCAGATATAAGTACTGCTACCCCGGCTTTTTTTTCATTTCCATTTGCATGAAATATTTTTTTCCATCCTTTTACCTTCAGTCTATGTGCATCTTTTGTTTTAAGGTGTGTCTCTTGTAGACAACATATGTATGGGTCCTGTTTCTTTATCCATGCAGCTACCCTATGTCTTTTGATTGGATCATTTAATCCAATTACATTTAAGGTTATTATTGATATGTAGTTGTTTATTGCCATTTTATTCTTTAAAGCTGTATTCTTTTTTTTGCTCTATTCATTCCTCCCTTTAAACTGTTCACAACAGGCCCCTTAGTATCTCTTGCAGAATTGGTTTGGTTTTTATGAATTCCTTGAGGCTTTCTTTTTCTGGGAAGCTCTTTATTTCTCCTTCAATTTTAAACGTTAGCCTTGCTGGATAGAATAGTCTTGGTTGTAGGTTCTTGTTCTGCATTACTTTGATTATATCTTGCCATTACCTTCTGGCCTCAAGTGTTTCTGTTGAGAAGTCAGATGTCATCCTTATGGGGGCTCCTTTGTAGGTGATAGACTTTTTTTCCCTAGCAGCTTTTAAAATTTTTTTTTTATTCATTAGCTTTGGTATTTAAGTATGATGTGTCTTGGTGTAGATCTTTTTGGGTTTCTCTTTAATGGAGTTCTGTGTGCTTCTTGAACGTGTGGAGTGTTTTCCAGCCTTAATTTAGGGAAGTTTTCTGCTATGATTTGATTGAACAAAGTTTCCATTTCCTGTCCTCTCTCCTCTTCTTCAACCACCCCTATGATGCGAATGTTGTTTCTCTTCAGGTTGTCACAGAGCTCCCTTCGTTTCCCCACGTTTTATGAGTCTCTTTTCCATTTTCTTCTCTTCTTCTGTGCCTTTGTTTATTGTGTCCTCTAACTCACTTATTCGATCCTCAGCGTGATTCATCTTGCTTTTAATTCCTTCCATTGTGGTCTTCAGTTCTGATACTGTATTTGTCATTTCTGTTTGATTCTTTTTTATTATTTCAATTTTGTTTTTTATACTTGTTATCTCTTTATTTAGGTGTTCATAATGAGTATCCATTGTTGCTCTAATTTCTTTGAACATCCTAACTATCATTATTCTAAATTCTGCTTCTGGTAATTTGGTTATATCTGGTTCATTCAGGTCCTTCTCTGGGGATTTCTCTTGATTCATTTGGTTTGCATTCCTCTGCCTGCCCATTTTGTCTGTGTATAAGCAAGTTGTGGCCACTGGAGTCCAGTAGGTGTTGCCTTTGTGTCCTCTACGTGTGGTCTGTCTGCAGCTCCTCACCCCCTCTGCTGCTGCCTAGGGTGGTTGGGTATGGGCGTTGCCAGCGCCAGCCCACTGTGGCTTTTGCTGTGATTTCTGCCTCTCCTCCATGGGAGGGGCTGACACTCAAGCCACAAGCCTCAGTACCAAGGGCAGAGGTGAGCACCTTTGCTCAGCTGCGGACCCAGCCTGTTTCCGGACTTCTGCCCAGAACCCGCAGTCAGAGCCTGCTCGGCACAGTTTCGTGGGTTGGGCAGGGATTTTGACATGCTCTCAGCTGTGAGCCTTTGTCCGTCTGGAGCTTTAGCCCTGACCTCGAGGCCAGGGCCCTTCTGCGCAGGGTCACAAACCAAGGTTTATTATGCCGGGCATGTTTGCTGGCTTCTGCTCAGCTGCGAACTTCCGCTTGTCCCGGACTCTACCCCGCCCCTGCGTTCGGAGCCCGCTTGTGCACGTAGGATGGCAAGTCGCGGTTTCTCCGGCCGGGCGGGGATAGTAGCGTGGGCTCAGCTGCGAGCTTCCACTTGTCTCGGGGTCTACCCCGTCCCTGCTCTCAGAGCCCGCTTGTGCACATGGAATGGCAAACCGAGGTTTCTCCGGCCGGGCTGGGCTTGCAGCGTAAGCTCAGCCACAAGCCCCCCGCCCGTCCCTGGTCCTAGCCCTGTCCCCACGGTCAGAGCCGGCTTGTGCAGGGTCACAGAGCAGATTTCTGCCTGTTCCTAGCCTCCTGCTTTGTCCCCGTAGCTGGGATTACAGGCGGGCCCGCAGCTTCCAGACCGCTTTCGCGCGTCCCCTCCACCGTTGCTGGGCTAGACCAAACTCACACCAGCTTGGCCTCTGCCCACGCCGACAGAACCGTGTTTCAGCATCCTGCCACCACCAAACCCTTCAGCAACCCTAGGCAGAGTAGGAAGGGTCCTAATACCCCACACGGTAGGCCTGGGAGCTCCCTCACTTGTTTCACAGCTCAAAACTGTCCAATTGCCTCTTCTAGGCTCTGGGACTGCAGGCTGGGGCTTGGTTCCCGGGACCCAGGTCCCTCCATCTCCGCCAAACTTTCCTCCTGCCACGCAGTTCTCTCCGGGCTGCCGTTTGCTCCAGGGAGCTGGGCAGCCCTCTTCTCGTTTTCGCTATTCCTACCAGTCTCAATGTGGCTTCTTCCGTGTTCCTTGGTTGAAGAGTCCACTTAGTTTAGTTCAAAGTTGGTTTATCCAGATGATGGTTCTTAAAATTGAGTTATAATCCACTTTGGTTCTGGAGTTGGAGGTTGGTACGTCCGCCTACTCCGTCACCATCTTGCTCTTTCCTAATCTTTTTAAATTTATTGAGACTTGTTTTGTGTCCTAACATGTGGTCTATCCTAGAGAATGTACCATGAGCACTTGAAAAGAATGTGTACTCTGCTGCTTTGGTGTGAAAGGTTCTGAGGATATCTATTAAATCAAGTTAATTTAGTGTGTCATTTAAGACTGCTATTTCTTTGTTAATTTTCTGTGCGGAGGATCTATCCATTGATGTTAGTGGGGTATTAAAATACTCTGCAATTATAGTATTGCTGTTGACCTGGCCCTTTATGTCCATCAAAATCTGCTTTATATATTCAGGTGCTTCTGTATTAGGTACATAAATATTTACAATGGTTTTATCCTCCTGTTGAATTGCTCCCTTCATCATTAAGTAGTGAACTTCTTTATCCCTTACTATAGTATTTGTTTTAAAGTCTATTTTGTCAGATATAAGTATTGCTACTGCAGCATTTTTTTCATTTCCATTTGCATGAAATACTTTTTTCTATCTCTTCACTTTCAGTCTATGTGTATTTTTTGTTCTGAGGTGAGTCTCTTGTAAACAACATATAGACAGATCATGTTTTCTTATCCATGAAGCTACCCTAAGTCATTTTTTTTTAAAGCATTCTTTTTTTTTTTAATTTTCATTTTATTCATTTTAGAGAGGAGACACAGAGTGTGTGTGTGTGTGAGAGAGAGAGAGAGAGAGAGAGGGGAGGAGCTGGAAGCATCAACTCCCATATGTGCCTTGACCAGACCAGTGCAGGGTTTTGAACTGGCGACCTCAGTGTTCCCAGGTCGACGCTTTATCCACTGTGCCACCACAGGTCAGGCTACCCTAAGTCTTTTGATTGGAGCATTTAATCCATTTACATTTAAGGTTATTATTGATATGTATTTATTTATTGCCATTTTTTCTTTAAATCTATAATACTCTTTTTCTAGATTATTTTCCCTTTGTTCTGTTTACAACAGGCACCTTAACATTTTTTGCAGTACTGGTTTGGTTGTAATTAATTCTTTGAGGTTTTTTGGTTTGTTTTTCTTTTGTTTGTCTTTGTCCTGGAAGCTTTTTATTTCTCCTTCAATCTTAAACGATAGCCTTGCTGGATAAAGTAGTCTTGATTGTAGGTTTTTGTTTTGCATCACTTTGAATGTTTCTTGCCAATCTTTTCTGTCCTCAAGGGTTTCTGTTGCTAAGTCCAATGTCATCCTTATGGGGGCTTTTCTGTAGGTAATTAGTTGCTTTTCTCTTGCAGCTTTTAGTATTCTTTCCATGTCTCTTAACTTTGGCATTTAATTATAATGTATCTTGGTGTAGGCCTCCTTGGATTTCTCTTTATGGGACTCTCTGTGCTTCTTGAACTTGTGTAATTTTTTCCTTCATCAATTTAGGAAAGTTTTCTGCTGTGATTTTTTTAAACAGTTTCTCTATCCCTTGTTCATTCTTTTCTCCTTCAGGAACCCCTATAATGCAGATGTTGTTTCTCTTTGTGTTTTCACAGAGGTCTCTTAGGGTTTCCTCAATCTTTTTGAGCCCCTTTTCATTTTGCTTTTCTACTTCTGTGCTTATGTTTATGTTTATCTTGTCTTCTAAATTGCTGATTCAATCCTCTGCTTCATTCAGCCTGTTGTTGATTCCTTCTAGTGCTGCCTTCATTTCTGACATTGTATTTGTCATTTTTGACTTGTTCATTTTTATGATATCAATGTCCTTTTTGATGCTTACTATTTCTTTATTTAGGTGTTTATGATCATTCATTGTTGCTCTAAGATCCTTGAGCATTCTAAGAATCTTTATTTTAAACTCTGCATCTGGTAGTTTGGTTACTTCCATTTCATTTAGTTCTTTTTCTGGAGTTTTCTCTTGTTGATTCATTTGGGTTGCATTTCTTTGTCTGCCCATTTTGTCTGTGTATTAGGTCTCTGGCCTTGAGACCTTGAAATTTTTGTGGTGTCTTTATGAGGAAGATGGGCTTGGTGCTACTGACCTCCAGGCCACCTGTTTTCCTTGTTGTAGGAATGCTTCTTGAGGGTACTATTTTCCCTCCTGTTGTCTGTGAGTATTGAATGCAGTTGGACCTTTTGTGGGTATGGTTATTCCTTTAGGCTGGTTAGCTCTAAGAGTCTACCTTGATCATGTATATTACACACTATGCAATGTTCATCTTGTTGGGTGTATTTATTATCCACAGTGTCTTGTTCCTGCCAGACTCCTCCTTTGGGTGTGTTGCTTGTGTTGCTAGCTGAGTCTAGCTGTCTGTGACCTACTACCAGTTGTGATGGTTCTAGATCTTCTCAGGTTGGCATCAGATGTTGTTTGTAACCTGCTATGGGCTACTTGTCTGCAGCTACTGCTCTTTTTGCTGTTTGTGTCTTCATTTTTAGTGCCTGGATAGTGTGGGAGGGGCCAACCTGTGTATAAGGATCAGCTTCCTCCTGCTTTGAGATGACATCAGCTTTGTAACAGCCCCAAGCTCCGTAAGATTTGCCTCCAGTTTTCAGCTGCTCCATCTCTTGCCACTGCTTGGTATTCTCACAGAGTCTTCTGTAGAAAGACTGTAGTGAGGGCCCAGAGTGACCTCACCCAACCAATCCCTCCTCAAATTGCAAGCTAGTTGGGTTAGGGTAGCTGAAGTTGGAAATACATTATTGCGACCCCCTATTTCAGGAGTCTCTTGGTCAGTAGCTCAGTACGGGGAATGTGGTCCCTACTCTAGAGCCTAATCCCTCAGCCACTGCTGGATACTCAAATTTTATTTCTTCCTAACAAGGTAAGCAGTAGGTTCAGTTTGAAGTGGGGCCAACCGTCCCCTCTGCAGAAGTTCTTGAAGCCTGTAAGACCCTGGTCTCAGGGAAGAAGACTGAGAGAGTCTTTTCCTGGCATTGACTGTGCCCCTGCAGAAAGTGGCTAAGCCCTTCTACCAGATGCAACAATAGGCTCACAGGGACCCATTGTTGGGCAGATAAAATATATTATGCTCACTTTGTTAAAGATGGCACTGCCCACATGCAAGTTTGTTGATATTAATGTGTTTTGGGGGACAGGCTGTGGGCAGGCTGGGTCATTATAGCCTATGCCTTATTTTTAAGAGTAAGCTTTTTTCCACACCCTTGACTGGATGATGTAGGGTGGTGCACTCTCATGAGGAATCCCATTATGCCTCAGATGAGTCACTTTGTATCAGAGACTTTCTTGTTTGTAAATTGGATTAAGGGTTAGGATTTCTACACTATAAAGTGGGACAGACCAGTAGCTTGCTCACTCTTGGTTCCTGAGGTATTAGAGAGGAGAGCAGATTAAGGCCACGTGGAGGCCAGGAGAAGCAGCCAAGATGGCAGAGTACTGAGGGAGAAGCCAGTTTGTGCAGAGTTTGTGCTGGAGAAGGAGATGGGGAACAGAGGTGAATAAGTCTGGTGAGCTAGAAACCCTTGATTCTAGGAAACTCGGATAAGTTAGTAGCTTTGTGAGCACTGAAAGTGTGGGTTTTGGAGCCCAGTGTGTGTTTTTACTTGCCTGCCAGGTGCAAGCTAGAATTAAAGCTGATGGCTCACCAGTTCTTGGCTCCGGTGTTTCATTACCGACTGTCTGAATCTAATGCAAAGCTGCACGGGTCAGGCGGCTGTGATGGTGGCCTTCACCACTGGCTTTACACCCACACTTTAAATGTCCATACTCCAAGGACCTCTCCCTTCCCCCAGTGGAATCTAGCCCAGCAGGGCAGGATATCCAGCACCCAGGCTGGCTGACTATGAAGCTCCACCCTATCCAATGCACATGAGCTGTGCCAGTGCTGATCACAGAAAGTGAAATTTACCTCAGCTGAACCAGGTGTGAGGAGTCCTTTCTTTGGATACCACTCTAGCAAAGGTTGTTAGAACCAATGCTCTCCACAGCTGGCCACTGGATGTGCCAGCTCTGGGCCTTTCTGGCAGGAACCCAGCATGGACCAGTAGGAAACCCTGCCTGTGATTGGCCCTCAGCAACTTTCTTGAAGCCAAAAGCAATCCAGAGTTTGTGGCTGCCTGTGTTGGGCCTGGGTGCACATGGAAATACTAAGCTGCACACCTAAGCTCGCTTTTACCCACACTGGTCCTGGGAGAAGGTTCTCTGAGTCCTGCTCCTGCAGCCTCTATCTGCTTGCTGGCTGCTTGTTAGGCTCGGCCACTTAAAAAACCTCTGCTGGAGTCTGGAGCCTGTGGCAATTCAGGGATTAGGAAGGGTAGTGGGTGTGGCTCCACTCTTGGCCCCAGATATCAGTCTCTCCAGACTTCAGTTCACAGGCCTCAGTAGGGTGTGGCCTCAGGAGTTCAGTGGGTGTGGCCTCAAACCCAGAAGTGTGGTCTACTTGCACTCTGGACAGTTTCTACTGAGTCTCCAGTGAGGTGGAATTATCAGTCTTAGTCTCTGGAGTGTGGGGACACAAGGAAGCTCTGGCCTCAACCCCAGAAAACTGAGTCACTTACCTGTCCCTACCTCCTGGCTTCTCAGCACAACCCAGTTGACATGACTGGTGCAAGAGATACTCCCGAGGTTGGAGCAGTTGCTTCTCCCCAGGCTGGTGCCACTCAGAGACTATTCCACCTCAAAATGATGGTGACTATAGTACTGAAGAATGACTCAACACAGGGTTCCTTGTGGTCATCCCCCACAGTGTCTCTCCCTGGGCCTCCAATTTTATACTCTCTTTCCACAACTCCAGTCCTCTCAGCTCTCCCCCACCAGAACCCCAGGTAAGTGGTTATGAATGAGATTTTCTGTGTGGGCCCTTTAAGACAGAGTCTGTGTCTCCAAATGTTCCATCTCTTTTTCTCAGACAGAAACCTGGCTCTTTTTTAACAGATAAATGCTATGTGGGTGCCTCTTCTAGACTCTAGGGCTCTAGTCTGGGGTTTCGGACCTGGGGCTTAGAACCCACACCTCTCAGGGTGACCCTCCCCGCAGTATGAGTCCCTCAGGACCCTCAGCCTCCGCTCTCTCCTGAATGCTGGTAACACTTTACGCATCTCTGCTCTTCCTACGAGTCTCAGTGAGGCTTCTTCTGTAATCCTTGCTTAGAGACTCCTCTCCGTTTAGTACAAAGTTGGTTTTTCAAGATACTTTTTCTTAATTAAGTTGTAATTCAATTTGGTCGTGGGAGGAGGCGGTTGGAACGTCTACCTACTCCATAGCCATTTTTCTAGATTGAAAATGTTATTTTTCTGTGCAAAAACCTTTTGTGGTATCTGTTCGGCAGATAAAATATAATATGCTCACTTTGTTAAAGATAGCACTGCCCACATGGAAGCCCGTCACCCAGGTGATATTATTTGCCCTTATGCTTGGGATGAGTGTGGGGGAGAGGCTGTAATGTAAGCAGGCCGGGTCATTATAGCCTAAGGCTTAGTTTAAGAGTAAGCTCTTCTCCACACCCTTGACTGATTGGATGATGCAGGGTGGTGATGTAGGGAGGAATCCCATTATGCCTCAGATGGGTGGCTTTGTATCAGAGACTTTCTTGTATGTATAATTGGATTAAAGGTTTGGATTATCTATGCTATAAAGTGGGCGGACCGGTAGCTAGATCTCTCTCTCTCTCGGTTCCTGGGTTCCTGAGGTTGGTATTAGAGAGGAGAGCAGTTTAAGGCCATGTGGAGGAGAAGCAGCCGAGATGGCAGAGTGCTGAGGAGGAAGCCAGTTTGTTAAGAGTTTGTGCTGGAGGAGATGGGAAACAGAGATGAATAAGTTTGGTGAGCTAGAAACCTTTGATTCTAGGAAACTCGGATAAGTCAGTAGCTTTGAGAGCACTGAATGTGTGGGTTTTGGAGCCCCAGTGTGTGTTTTTGCTTGCCCGCCGGGTGCAAGCTAGAATTAAAGCTGATGGCTCACCAGTTTTTGGCTCCATTGTTTCATTACCGACTGTTCGAATCTAATGTGAACCTGCATGGGTCAGGTGGCTGTGATCCTGACCTTGGCCACAGGCTTTACATTTGGCATAGTCTGTGGCAGGATTTGATACAGATCGGCATGGAGCTGCCACCACCTTTGAGCAGTGGAGTAGAGGACTGGCTGCTGTTATGGTTCCCTGTGGCTGTTTTTTGGGGGACTGTTGGCTGGCTGACTTTTACAGCCATGCGTGAGGAAACAGAGAGCTCTATGGAAGAGGCTGCCCAGGACCTGTAGGCCGAGCAGTGGAAGGAGCTGGAGGAAACGTGGGAGAAACAGATGCTGACCCTGGAGCTGAAGGAAGCGCTGGAGGAGGAGGCTGACCAGGTTTGCGAGATTCATCTGGAAATGGAGCAGACGCTGGAAAAGGAATCACAGGTTCGTGAGTTGGAGATTGCCCTGGATGTTGTGGAGAGCCAGCAGCGGCATGAGGCCGAGGCCAGGGTTGAGGCCGGGGTTGGAGCTGAAAGGCCTGCTGAGCAGAAGGCAGCGGTGGCCCAGAGATCAAGTCCAGCAGCAGGAGCTGGTGTTTTCAGTTCCTCTTTGGAGGATGAGTAGAATCAAGCTGGAGTTGCAATCCGCAGTCTCCAGAAGGTGAGAACCCAGCAGCAAGGAGTAGCTACGCTGCTGGTAGGTCTGCGATTTTGGGACATAAGGGTGGATGCCATCATGCTCCCCAGAGCAGAGATGGAAATGCTGACTGCCATTGCCACATGCTTCGTTTTAGGACAGTGTGAAACCTGCCATGATGGCAGGAATGAGGGGGGAGGCTAAAGCCCTATGTGTGTGGACTGATTTCCTGGACTATGACCCGATGGGCACAAGCTCCTTTGTTGAATGGACTTATGGATTTTGGACAATGTGAAATACCCTGATGGGGGTGGGGGTGGCTTTGCTGGAGGCCCTCCTGCCCCGGTGGTGGTGCTTTTCCCATGGCTAGAAAGAAGGCCGAGGACATTTTGCACTTTTGGCAAAGTGCTTAGAGACTGGTGAAATGTGTGTACCTTTGTAATTGTTGAAACTGTATGATTTGTGCTATTGCTGTAATTTGTGTAATGTACTCATTTCCTTGTACAGGGATACCGGTAGTGTAAATTGTGGGTAGTAAAGTGAGCATAGGGGTGGATTGTTCGGCAGATAAAATATAATATGCTCACTTTGTTAAAGATGGCGCTGCCCACATGGAAGCCCGTCACTCAGGTGATATTATTTGCCCTTATGCTTGGGATGGGTGTGGGGGAGAGGCTGTAATGTAAGCAGGCCGGGTCATTATAGCCTAAGGCTTAGTTTAAGAGTAAGCTCTTCTCCACACCCTTGACTGATTGGATGATGTAGGGTGGTGATGTAGGGAGGAATCCCATTATGCCTCAGATGGGTGGCTTTGTATCAGAGACTTTCTTGTATGTATAATTGGATTAAAGGTTTGGATTATCTATGCTATAAAGTGGGCGGACCGGTAGCTAGATCTCTCTCTCTCGGTTCCTGGGTTCCTGAGGTTGGTATTAGAGAGGAGAGCAGTTTAAGGCCATGTGGAGGAGAAGCAGCCGAGATGGCAGAGTGCTGAGGAGGAAGCCAGTTTGTTAAGAATTTGTGCAGGAGGAGATGGGAAACAGAGATGAATAAGTTTGGTGAGCTAGAAACCTTTGATTCTAGGAAACTCGGATAAGTCAGTAGCTTTGAGAGCACTGAATGTGTGGGTTTTGGAGCCTCAGTGTGTGTTTTTGCTTGCCCGCCAGGTGCAAGCTAGAATTAAAGCTGATGGCTCACCAGTTTTTGGCTCCATTGTTTCATTACCGACTGTTCGAATCTAACGTGAACCTGCATTGGCCAGGCGGCTGTGATAGTGGCAGCGACTACTGGCTTTACAGTATCCAACCACCAAAGTGTGACCTCAAAGGTCCTCCATAACCTGGCCACTGTTTGTATCTCCATCCTTACTTCCTTCTAGTTTTTTGTTTATTTGCTTTGCTCAGGCTGTGTTTGCTGCTTGTACATATGCCAGTCTTGTTTCCTCAGGGCTTCTGCAAGAGCTACTTATTTCTTCTGACACACCCTCCCCCTAGAGCCTTAAAGTGCTAGCTCCCTCATTCTTTTTGGTCTCAATTCAAATGGCACCTCTTCACAAAGGCTCCTTGTTGGGCAGATAAAATATATTATGCTCACTTTGTTAAAGATGGCGCTGCCCACATGCAAGTTTGTTGATATTAATGTGTCTTCTGGAACAGGCTGTGGGCAGGCCAGGTTGTCATAGCCTAAGGCTTAGTTTAAGAGTAAGCTCTTCCCCACACCCTTGACTGATTGGATGATGTAGGGTGGTTGTAAAGCCAGTAGTCAAGGCCACTATCACAGTCGCCTGACCTACGCAGGTTCGCATTGGATTCGGACAGATGGCAATGAAACACCGGAGCCAAGAACTGGTGAGCCATCAGCTTTAATTCTAGCTTGCACCCGGTGGGCAATCTAAAACACACACTGGGCTCCAAAACCCACACATTCAGTGCTCACAAAGCTACTGACTTATCCGAGTTTCCTAGCATCAAAGGTTTCTAGCTCACCAGACTTATTCACCTCTGTTTCCCATCTCCTCCTGCACAAACTCTTAACAAACTGGCTTCTTCCTCAGCACTCCACCATCTTGGCTGCTTCTCCTCTCCACATGGCCTTAATCTGCTCTCCTCTCTAATACCAACCTCAGGAACTCAGGAACCAAGAGAGAGAGAGAGAGATCAAGCTACTGCTCTCTCCCATTTTATAGCATAGACTCCAAACCTTTAATCCAATTATAGAAACAATGAAGTCTCTGATACAAAGCCACCCATCTGAGGCATAATGGGATTCCTCCCTACATCACCACCCTACATCATCCAATCAGTCAAGGGTGTGGAGAAGAGCTTACCCTTAAAGCCAAGCCTTAGGCCATAACAACCTGGCCTGCTTATATTACAGCCTTTCCCCCACACTCATTCCAAGCATAAGGCCAAATAATATCACCTGGGTGAGGGGCTTCCATGTGGGCAGCTCCATCTTTAACAAAGTGAGCATAATATATTTTATCTGCCCAACAGTGGTGCACTCTCTTGAGGAATCCCATTATGCCTCAGATGGGTGGCTTTGTATCAGAGACTTTCTTTATGTATAATTGGATTAAAGGTTTGGATTTTCTATGCTATAAACTGGGGCAGTCCGGGAGCTTGCTCTCTTGGTTCCTGAGGTATTAGAAAGGAGAGCAGAGTAAGGCCACGTGAAGGCCAGGAGAAGCAGCCAAGATGGCACAGTGCTGAGGGAGAAGCCAGTTTGTTAAGAGTTTGTGCTGGAGGAGATGGGAAACAGAGGTGAATAAGTCTGGTGAGCTAGAAACCTTTGATTCTAGGAAACTCGGATAAGTCAGTAGCTTTGTGAGCACTGAATGTATGGGTTTTGGAGCCCAGTGTGTGTTTTTGCTTGCCCGCTGGGTGCAAGCTAGAATTAAAGCTGATGTCTCACCAGTTTGTGGCTCCTGTGTTTCATTACCGACTGTTCAAATCTAATGTGAACCTGCGTTGGCCAGGTGGCTCTGATAGTGTCCCTGGCTACTGGCTTTACACTCCACCTGAGCACTGCACCTAAAATAACCACTTTCTTGTTGTTCTCTCTCCTTTTCCCTGCTCTATTTATCTCCTTCACACTTACCAACTTGCTCCTCCACAGGAATGTAAGCTCCCTGACGGCATGATCTTTGAATTGTTTACCACTCAAACCCCAATGCCTAGAAGAGCTGTCTACTAAAGAGCAGGTGTTGACAGGAGAATCTTCTCCGGTTGTTTCTAGAATCAAAGGCCCCCACCAGTCTCAGTCACCTCTGGTTCCCCATCTGCATACCTTCTCCCTTCTCCTCTCTGCACAAACTGGCTTCTCCTCCAGCACCCTGCCGTCTGCTTCTTTCTTCTTTAGCAGTCTGCCTTCTCTCTGCTCTCACTCTCCAAAAATGGCTTCCTTCTTTCTTCCTTCTCCTTCTCTCCTTTTAAAACTATTTTGGCGCAAAAACCTCTTCCCCAGAAAATATTAGCATAACAATGGCCCTTCCTAAGCAGGAAGGTAATTAGCCATTCCACAGATCAGTGCCATTTTTAACAATAAAAGTGAGCAAACTCAAAAAACACAAATTTTACAAACTCATTTGCCCAATGAATTTTAAGCTCTTAAATCTATTTTCAAAAAAATGTGTACTCCTTTAAATAAGGAGAAGAAAAAAACCAGCCAAACAAATGGCACAACAGCCAGGGCTAGTTGTCTGCAAACCAAGACTTCAAAATGGCAAATGTAGACATGTCAGCAGAGCTTACAACCATGCTTACAAAAATAGTGAGAAAGTAAAGTGAGTGGAAAAACTAAAATTGCTTGTGCTTCTTGGGTCTTTGAGTGAGTAGCAGAGTGAAAGAGGTTGATTCTCCTGTGAAGACCATGACCTCACCTTACCCCTCTTGAACTAGAGCTGGGCTTTACTCAAAACAGCATTGAGGGTGCTAATGACTTCAGCCAAGAAAACCAGTTTTCTCCTTTTCCTCTTAGATTTTAGCTGTTTAAAGAGTCTGAGCTTTCCTGCCATTTATCTTTCTCATTCTAAATTCCAATACTGACGTTGCCTCACAGTAAGATAAGGCACCATCCCCAACACGTAACATCATATTTTTCTACCTGGTCTTTATATTCTAAAATGAATATTATATTATCCTCGAAATAAAACAGTAAGCTGTGTCTAAAATACTGATTTGAAGAGTCCATCAGGACTTTTCACTCAGCTGTGAAAATGTTCTAATGCAAATAGAATAAACTGAAGCACAGTTGATTTAATCAGCAGTGAATATAAAAGTTATGCTCAGTAGTTTATCCAATCACAGTTTTAAAATACGTCTCTGGGCACTGACTGGATATAATTGGGAATAAGAACAAGGAGCAAGCACCAAAATATTAAGTCTAAATTAGCCAGTCATTCAAATGAGCAAAATTTTTGTGGACTGTGTCGGTCATGAAACCACACACTGTCCTCCAATGATATCCTAGGACAAATGCTCAAAACAGCGAATTCTTCCCATAGTTGCTAGGTTGGCCTTGAGCAGCAAAAGGCAACTGGATTTATTTTGTTTTGGTGGTGGCACAGTGGGAACATAAACTAGCAGTGCTGGGGAACAGAAGGTCTCGCAGAAAAGGGAGCTCCACTCATATACTACTACACTACACCCTCACGTGCCAACTACTCTTACACCAGAAGCAATGTGAGTGGTAAACACTAACATTTTCAAAGAACTGTCTAGTATTCATGGGCAGGATCTATAAAAGGTGACTTTGAATAATCCCTTCCCAGCAAACCTGTAAAAGTTTTATAAAATATGCTGCAAAAATGACTCACAGTAGATGTAATTACTGTGCAACCTTGGAAACTGATATAAAAAATTCAGCTGCCAGCATGTTAACAGCCACCTAATATATGGGCTGTTTGATTGGACTCTTTGGGCAAACTGCAAAATTCCTAACCCATTACTGCTATATATTTTATCAGGACCAAATTTAGCTACTTTCATTTTTTAAAATGTCATTTTAGACATCACAGTGAATCAAGTCAGTGTTACTTAATTGCATGCATGCATTACAACCTAATCCATTTCCCCAAACACTAATTTAACTAGTTATTATTTATTATTATTTTTTGGAACAGCAGCAGAGTTCTTTCTGATGCCCATACTATGAAACTTGGCAAAATCATTGCTTTCGTAACAAAAAACTATAAGAATCAGCCATGAAATTTCCTCCTCTATGGAGTCAGTGACTGTTTCCTAGTTTTGTGTTTTTTCTTTTAAATGTATTCATTTTAAATTAACAGTTTGGTTTGAAAATTATCACTTGCCCATGGCCTATTTTCAGTTATAAGGGAATGTTTTTGTGGGCGGGGAAAAAAGCCCAAGTTTAGAAGTGTCTCATATCATGCTTTCAGCCTGTGCCTACATCCAACCTTTGTCCTGAGGTGAGGGAATAAGGTCTATTATTGTCAATTCAACAGCTAATAATATTAACCTAATATGTCACCTTTTGAAAAATATCCTCTAACCACAAAATATTATTCTATAACAATCACCATCCTAGGCTTCGGACTATGGACTGTCACCTTCAGAAAACTGAATCAAATTAAATATTTGCAGAATTGATTCTATGCTGATATCACTATAGAAATTTTCTATTTAAATGACCTTCCCAGTGAATCTTTTAGAAAAGAGCTTTTTCCTAATAGAATAAGTTTACTCCTTCCTCCTAAATTTACCTGTTTGATAAGGTTACATATAAAATATTTCTCACAAGTGTGGCCTTTCTGAACTGTGGCTAAAAGTATGGGTGATAAAGAAATGCTCTCAGACCTTCTTCCAGATTAATATTTAGGACTATAAAGGTCATCCAAGTACAGTAGCCTCACAAACTGAGTTAAGCCCTCAAACACCTTTGTTATATGTCCCCTCTTTATTCCAAAACTTATATTGCAAGTGGGCAGGAATTTTGTCTTATTAATCTTTGTACCCCAATAAATATTTGTAAAATTGAATTCTCAGCTTTGTGCAGTTAAAACAATACCTCATCTTCAGTGGTAGGATTCAGCCAGTTCATACCGGTTCAGCAGAACCAAAACCTACTGTTTTTTTGCTTCATAAGATGCACCTGACCATAAGACACACCCAGTGTTTTAAGGAGGAAAATAAGAAAAGAAATATTCTGAACCAAATGGTGTGTTAAAATATTTAATAAAATACTGAATATTTTGCTCCATAAGACACATGGGCATTTTCCCCTCCACTTTTTGGGGAAAAAGTGCATCTTATGGAGCAAAAAAGACGGTAATTTTTTGTTGAATTCAGTGAACCAGTTGTTAAAATGGCACTTGTAATTAGGGTTCTTACTAATGTGGGTGCCTGGACAGCCCCCCAGTGTGGAAATTACAAACTTATATTCTTTACTCTTTTTTAATGTTCATCTGTGCAATAGCGTATTCTAAGAGCCCGTAGCAATGTTCAGATTTTGTCCATAGGTGAAGAAAATTTGACGGAACAATGCTTGGAATATTTATTACATAAAAATCATTATACTTTTTTTTTTTTTTTTTTTTTTTTTTTACAGGACAGAGAGTCAGAGAGAGGGATAGGTAGGGAAAAACAGACAGGAACAGAGAGAGATGAAAAGAATCAATCATTAGTTTTTCGTTGCCGTTGCAACACCTTAGTTGTTCATTGATTGCTTTCTCACATGTGCCTTGACCGTGGGCCCTCAGCAGACCGAGCAACCCCTTGCTGGAGCCAGAGACCTTGGGTCCGAGCTGGCGAGCTTTTGCTCAAGCCAGATGGGCCCCGCACTCAAGCTGGCGAGCTTGGGGTCTCGAACCTGGGTCTTCCGCATCCCAGTCCGATGTTCTATCCACTGTGCCACCGCCTGGTCAGACAAAAAAATCATTATACTTTTGATGAAATACTACATTTTAATTCCCTCACATTTGTTACTCCAGTAAACAAACACATAGTGTAAAGAGAAAAAGTGTCAAACAACCAGAGGTTGACAACTTGTATTGTTTTTTGTGAGGTATTATTTAATATTTTTTCATTAATATTTTAAAACTCTTTCTTATAACAATCTACTTTTGTATACCTCTTTTATTGTTCTTATTTAAGTGTTAAATGCATGAAATAATAAACTACCATTCAGTATATATATTTTTATTCTTAAAATGGTCTTAAGGCATAGAACCAGATGTTAAATTATTTGAATCCCATCACTGCTCATCTTATTATATTGTTCACTCTGGCAGAAAACACTCTTTGATTTACTTCTAGAAAATTAAAATTAATTTTGAAGAGAAAAAGGATTTTTAAACCTTATAAAAATTTGTCAGTGAGCGGATTGGTGGGAAACACTTGAAATATAACAATAACAATAAAGGCTCCCTGTTTTTTACAGTTCCAAGTTTCATAACTATAGGTATTAAAACTCTAATTGTTCTACATAATTAATTTTAGTTCTATATAAGTGTACTTGTAAATGCTGTATGAAATTGAATTTGCTAGCACTCAATCTGTTTTGAGGATTAGAGTCTTTTGCTCTTAATGTGGTGAATTAGAGCAAATGCTGAGACCATAATAAGAGGTTATTTTAACTGCAAATACTGTTTAATTCTTTATTAGCTAACATGTTTTGTTAAGTCATTGTGATCAGTAATTAGAAGACACACGTCTACTTAGCCAGCTAATCTTAGTCTATGATTCTCAACTACCTAAATTTCAGAACTGCATCTCCACTTCAAAAGTCTATAAAGTATACAACACTTACAAAGCTTTGAATTTTCCAGAACCTTCTGGAGATCAATAAAATTCTATATGAATACAAATTTTAATTATTATACATTTCATCTTAAATGACTTTGGGTTGTATAGTAACAAAAACAATCACATTACTGTCAGGACATCACTAAAGAGAACTTCTATGTACTGGATTTTTAACACACTTGATAAAATCATTAACAATGCAGAGCTTTATTTCACTTTTGAAATCAATATTTAAGAATGAATTTTTTTTAGCTTAAAACCATTAATCACAGAAATATAACATTGCCCTTAGGTTTTCATTAATATTTTATAGTGTTAAAAAGACTATAACAGTTTATTCCTGAGTTATAGCACCAAAACAACCAACCAAACAAACAAAACAGAAAAACCAAAAAACTCACAAAAAAGTTGGTAATGATGCCACAGTGACACAAGGAAGGATGCAGAAAGACACCCTACCTAAGCTTCACTTGAAACTCTTTAAAAATGCACACTGCTTGGATTCTGATGCTAAGAATCACCAGAAAATGAATATTAAAGACCATCAAATTGCAGATGTCTTTTTCCTATGGGGACTCCACCATACATCTGCTACTTGAGGTGAGGCCCTGATCAGTCTGCTCTGTTAAGGAAGGCTGGTCATGGTGGAGGATGAAGACCCTATCACTCTCAAGCAGCAGGAAAGAGGAGCTGAAAGAAAACAAGCATTTGCAAAACCAGTGGAAGGAAGCGTTCTGATTAAGGTAGGAAATATTTTCTAGTGTTTAGAGTTACTAATGAACCAGATGAGTAGAGCTTTTGTGAAAGTCAATTCCCTTCAACGACTACTCTGGTATGTGCCTGGATTAAGGAAATCTATTTGTCAACAATAAAATTAGACCTATCCTTAAAGTATGCATTTAAATTTGAGGGCAAACAAAAGTCTATTTATTAAAGTATATGAAACCTCAGTGATAACTTTTTTCTTTTTGTAAGAGAGACAGATAGAGGGACAGAGATGAGAAGCATAAATTTTTTGTTGTGGCCTGACCTGTGGTGGCGCAGTGGATAAAGCGTCGACCTGGGAACACTGAGGTCGCCAGTTCAAAACCCTGCACTGGTCTGGTCAAGGCACATATGGGAGTTGATGCTTCCAGCTCCTCCCACATTTCTCTCTCTCTCTCTCTCTCACTCTGTGTCTCCTCTCTAAAAAAAAAAAAAAAAAAAAAAATTTTTGTTGTGTACCTTAGTTGTTCATTGCTTGCTTTCTCATATATGCCTTATCCAAGGGAGGCAGTGCTATAGCAGAGCAAGTGACCTCTTGCTCAAGCCAGCAACCTTGGGCTCAAGCCAAATACCTTGGTCTTCAAGATAGCAACCATGGGGTAATGTCTGTGATCCCATGCTCAAGCCAGCTACCCTGAGCTCAAGCTGGTAAGCACGTGCTCAAGCCAGTGACCTTGGGTTTTGAACCTGGGTCCTCTGTGTCCCGGACCAATGCTCTATTCACTGCACCATGGCCTAGCCAGGTCCCAGTAATACCCTTTTTAAAGCCAGTAGGAATCTCTGAAGAGCAGCAAACACAGCAGCAAATCTTGCATTAGTAGAATACTCAGCAATGGATAGAACTATTTCCACACATATTATCTTAACTGATCACCACCGGCAACCAAAATGTGAGCAAAGCTGGTCATTTCCACTTTACAGAAAAGAATATTGAGACTTCAAAGGAATTAAAGCTGTTTTTCTTTCTTTTTCACTTTTTTAGAAAAAAAGTTTATTTATTGATTTTAGTGAGGGAAGAGAGAGAGAAAGGCAGTGGAAAAGAAGCCTGAAACATCAACTCTTAGTTGTTGCTTCTCGAATGTGCCTTGATCAGGCAAGCCCAGGGTTTCCAACTGGCTACCTCAGCATTCCAGCTTGATGCTTTATTCACTGGGCTACCACAGGTCAGGCACCTGTTGTTTTTTTAAAAAAATTTGTCACTCTTGATAAAATTGCTTGACAAAATTAAGAAATAACCTCATTAATAGAAATTACAAACCTGTCAACAATGGCTAGTACTAAAATTTACATTTTACATTATATGGTACTCATTTTGCTCCATTCTGGGAACTTATCTCTGTTCTATTTTTGCTTTGATTTTACAAGGCTGAAAGTTCAAATACCTAGCCATTGCCTTTAAATTAGAAATCCAACAACCCTAAATGTAGATAGAGAATTTAAGGAAGTGGATCATTTACAGCAAAGAATGATCTCTAACAGCCTTGTTAAAATTCAGAGCACTTTGCATTCACCTACCATGTTTCCACAAAGGAAAGAAGTCATCTTCTCTGGTCTCCGGTCTTCTTGAGAACTTTCTGAACTGCATCAACTACCCCAACTGTAATGGAATATTGAGAGTAATGGAAGGAGACAGAGACAGGCAAGTGTAAGACCCTCTGAAATGACCACAAGGTACTAACATTTTTATACTTTTAGTTGCCACACTAAATTCAGACTCAAATGAGTAAAATTTGGCCTTGCAAATCTAGCTCTAATTTGGTTGCTGGAGATTACACAGAGAAGTAAAGCCTTCATTATGTTTGCTGAGTGCCAATGGAATATTCTAAATACCTCTGAGACCCAAAGAACTTAATGAGGTTTACTTTAAAACATGCCCAGCCTTTTGGTTCGCGCCCCCATGTTTGTGGTAGCATTGTTCACAATAGCGAAGATCTGGAAACAGCCCAAGTGTCCATCAGAGAACGAATAGATTAAAAAGCTTTGGTACATATATACTATGGAATACTACTCAGCCATAAGAAATGATGACATTGGATCATTTACAACAAAATGGATGGACCTTGATAACATTATACGGAGTGAAATAAGTAAAACAGAAAAAAACTGAGAACGGCATGATTTCATACATAGGTGGGACATAAAAGTAAGACTATGAGACATGGACAAGAGTGTGGTGGTTACGGGGTGGGGGGAGGGAGGGGAGGGTGAGAGAGGGGGGATGGGAGGGGCACAAAGAAAACCAGATAGAAGGTGAAAGAGGACAATTAGACTTTGGGTGATGGGTATGCAACATAATTGAATGATAAGATAACCTGGAGATGTTTTCTTTGAACATATGTACCCTGATTTATTAATGTCACCCCATTAAAATTCATTTTAAAAAAACACATGTCCAGCCTGAGCAGGCAGTGGCACAGTGGATAGAGCGTCGGACTGGGATGCGGAAGACCCAGGTTCGAGGCCTCGAGCTCACCAGCTTGAGCGCAGGCCCATCTGGCCTGAGCAAGAGCTCACCAGCTTGGACCCAAGGTCACTGGCTCTAGCAAGGGGTTGCTTGGTCTGCTGAAGGCCCGCGGTCAAGGCACATGTGAGAAGCAATCAATGAACAACTATGGTGTCACAACGGCAATGAAAAACTAGTGATTGATGCTTCTCACCTCTCTCCATTCCTGTCTGTCTGTCCCTGTCTATCCCTCTCTCTCTGACTCTCTTTCTCTGTCCCTGTAAAAAACCAAAATAACAAAATAAAACATGTCTAATGATGTTTATTTTGCCTGCCCCATTGAACAGCACTTCTTTAATACATGCAAGGAACTGTGGTAGGCAGAGGAAATGCTTGGAGTAAAGTTTTGATATTGATAATCATTCTTAAAATTTTATTTGTAATTAAGAACTTGTTTTGATTGCCAATGTTTAACACCAAAGCATAAAAACTGGCTTATGTTGTTTTTTCTCCTGAGCTAAATAACATTGCTTTGTAAAGGAGACGAGAACATTTGAATCACAAACTTTAGAAAGATTGCCTGACTGGAGCGATATGAATTTTTTCACAATACTGTGTCTAAGACTATGCATGTGGTACTATTTTAAGTCCTTTTTACTGATAATTTAATGCTGCCTCTAAAAGGCCTATTGCCTTTTCACCAGAAAGCAGTTTTTACTGATGATAATGATAATGGTCATTAGGGCCTTGGAGACTTTTAAAAGGGTCTAAGAATGAATAAATAAATAGAAGCAATGATGACTCATTCTTCACCCAGTGCCATTAGTATTACGCACAGCTCAGCACAGTTCCTTTCCCCAACAAAACTGCTACTTAGATACATGTTATTTCTTTTTCAAACAAGGTAAGTATAATTTATTTAAGAATATTATAAAATTGTGGGGTGTCAGCAATCAAGGAAGCAGACACACTGCAAATGGAAATGGTAACATTTGACCAATGTGATTTTTTTTCCTCTAACACTAATCTTCATAGAACAACCACCATATTTGGTCAGGTCTGATGTTCTTTCTTTTAAAAAATACATATTTTTTAAGATTTTATTTATTCATTTTAAAAAGGAGAGAGAGAGTAAGAGAGAGAGAGAAGTGGGGGAGGAGAAGAAAGCATCAACTCTCATATGTGCCTTGACCGGGCAAGCCCAGGGTTTTGAACTGGCGTTCTCAGCATTCCAGGTTGACACTTTATCTACAGCACCACCACAGGTTAGGCCCAGGTTTAATGTTCATTCCTTGCTTCCTGAATAAGAGGAGCTTGTTCTCTTCTACATTTTCATTACTTTTTAATTTTACATTTTCAATATATTATAGGATGTTAAGTTGAATTACCTTCAACTATGGCTTCAGGTTAAGTAAGGATTTGGAGTTTTTAGAGCACCATCCTTTATACCATCCAATGAATACAAATCAATATTTCTTATTTATATTAGAATAATGTGGGGGTTCCAAGATGGTGGACGTTCTAACTGCCACCTCCCAGGATCAAATTGGATTACAGCTAAATATAAAAACAATCATCTTGAAAAACCAACTTCAAACTAAATGAAGAGAATTTCATAGTCAAGGAGTCACAGAAGCCACACTAAGACCAGCAGGAAGGGTGGAGATGAAAAAGACTGCCCCACTCCCAGGAACAAGCAGCAGTGGAAAGTCTGGAGGAACTCTCACTATGGGAGGTTGGCCCTCAGAGGTGAAGGTCCTCAGCCACAGGCTGAGCACACCATCCTAGAGCCACAGAGCTTAGAAGAGGTGCCCACACAGCATTTGGTGGTGAAAAGAGGGGAGGTTTCTGTCTGTGAGAAAGAGAAGGGAGATCTCAGAACACAGACTCTGTCTTAAAGGGCCCACGCAGAAAATCTCCACAGTCACTTACTTGGGATTTCAGCAGGGGAGGGCTGAGAGGACTAGTGTTGCGTGAAGACAGTGTGAAGTTGGTGGACCAGGGGTGACACTGTGGGGAATGGCCACCAGAACTCTTATGCTGAGTAATTCTCCATTACTGCCATTGTCACCTTTCTTGGGTGGTCCTGTTCCTTCCATGCAATGCCCAGGGGAAAGCATCTTTCCTGCCCTCAGGAATCTCTCCTGCTCCACTTTTATGGAGAATGGGCTGCTCTGAGAAGTAAACCAGGAAGCAATGGTACGTCAAAGACTCAGTTTTCTGGCATTGAAGCCAGTGCTTATCCCTGCACTCTCCTGAGACTATGATGGGTACTTCCACCCCACAAAAGACTCAGTAGAAACTGTCCAGACTGTGGGCAGACCAAATATCTGGGTTTCAGAAACCACATACACCAGATTCCTGGTGGTCACATCTTACTCAGGTCTGTGAAAAAAGTCAAGACAAACTGAGGGTGGGGCAAAAGGGTGGGAGTCACATCAATCAGCCTTTCTAATCCCTGAAGTGCTCCAACCCGACTCTACCAGAGGTTTTTTTCAGTGGCCAAGCCCAACAAGCAGCCAGCAGACAGAGGCAGCAGGAGGCAACTCTCAGGGACCTTGGGCCTTTTGCTGACTTGCCCCAAAACCCAGTATGGGTGAAAGCCAGGCTAGATGTGTGGGTTTTTTTCCCATGTGCATCTGGGCCCAGCAGAGGCACCCACAAATTCTGATATTTTTGTAGCACCAAGAAGGTGGCTGAAGGCCAGTCATGGGCAATGCCCTACATTGATCTGCACCAGGTTCCCACAAAGAAGGATCAGGGAAAGCATATCCAATGGCCAACTGCGGACAGCACTGGTTCAGAACCCAACAACTCTTGGCTGGTGTTGTGCTCAAAGGGAGAGTACATTAGACACTGGGCCCAGCTGAGGCGAGTTCTGCTTTCTGTGATCAGCGCCTGCACAGTAGCTCACATGCACATTAGACATAGTGGAGCTTCACAGTCAGCCAACGTGGGTCCAGGATATCCTGCCCTGCTGAGATAGGTCCCACAGGGTGAATAGAGGAGGCTTGGAGCATGGACATATAAGGTATGACTTCCCCAGAACCTATTGTTGGGACCAATTGAGGAGCTTAGCTGCTTCCTGATGGGGCACAGTCAGACCCAGTAAAGAAATCTCTCCATCTTCCTTGAAGTAAGGGCTCTACAGCTGAAAGAACTTCTGCAGAGGGGACTGTTGGTCTCACCCAATCTGAACCTGCTGCTCACGTTGCTGGGGAGAAGTAGATTTGGATTATCTAGCAGTGTCTTAGAGCTTAGGACCTGGATTAGGGGTTCACTTTCCCTGTACTGAGATTTTGACTAAGAGACCCATGAAGTAGAGGGTCCCACTAACATTGTATTCCCAGTCTTAGCTGCCCTAACCCACAAAGCTTGCAACCTGAAGAGGACTTGGTTGGGTGAGGTAACTCTTGGCCCACACTACAGTCTTTCTACAGAAGACTCTGTAGGAAGACCATGAAGCTGCAAGAGGAGGTGGAGCAGATAAAAAGTGAAGGCAAATCTTATGGAACTTGGGGCTTTTTATGGAGCTGCTGTAATCTCTAAGCAGGAGGAAGCTGACCCTTATATACAGGTTGGCCCCTCCCACATTACCCAGGCACAGAAAATGCAGACACAACTAATGAACAGAGGAGCAGCTCCAGACAGGTAGCCTACAGCATTACAAACAACTGCTGATGCCAACCATTTCTCAAACCCCAACCAAAAGGACCCAGAACCAGCACAACCAGTAGTAGATGGCAAACCGCACCAATGAAAAACTCAGCTAGCCACAAAACATTATGCCAAAAGAAGAAGTCCAACAGGCACTAGACACTGAGGGGAATAAATATGCCCACCAGGACAGACATTGCACAGCATTTAATACACAGGATCAAGGCCGACCCTTAGAGCCACCCAGCCCAAAGGGATATCCCAACCCACAAAAGGTCCAACTGCAATTAATACTCACAACAGGAGGGTAAATATAACTCTCAAAAAGGATTCCTAGAGCAAGAAACTCAAGTGGCCTTGAGGTCAGTACCACCGAACCCATCTTCCTCATAAAGATGCCACAACAGATTTGAAAGTCAGAGCAGAGTTACCTAATACACAGACAAATGGGAAGACAAAGAAATATAATCAAAATAAATCAACAAGAGAAATCCCCAGAAAATAACTAAATAAAATGGAAGTTACCAAAGCACCAGACACAAAGTTTAAAGTAATGGTCATTAGGATGCTCAAAGACCTTAGAGCAAGAATGGATGGTCAGAATGAGAATGTAAATAAACAAATAGATAGTAAACATTAAAAAAGATATTAAAATTATAAAATAGAACCAGTCAGAAATGATAGGATATCAGAAATGAAGACTGCAGTAGAAGGAATCAACAGCAGGCTGGGTGAAATTGAGGATCAAGCCAGTGATTTAGAAGACAAAATAAATGTAAGTACAGAAGCAGAACAGCAAAAATAAAAGAGGCTCTAAAAGACTTAGGAAATTCTAAGAGACCTCTGCGACAACATGAAGAGAAACAACATCTGCATCATAAGGGTTTATGAAGAAGAATAGAATGAACAAGTGATAGAGAACCTGTCTGAAGAAATCATAGCCAAAAAACTTCCTTATATTGATGAAGGAAAAATTCACACAAGTTTAAGAATCGCAGAGAGTCTCATTAAAGATGAATCCAAGAAGGCCCACACCAAGACACATTGTAATTAAAATGCCAAAGTTAAGAGACAAAGAAAAAATACTAAAAGCTGCAAGAAAAAAGCAATTAATTACCTACACAGTAGCCCCCATAAGGCTGACATCTAAATCTCAATAGAAACTCTTGAGGCCAGAAGGGATTGGCAAGAAATATTCAAAGTGATATAAAACAAGAACCTATAACCAAGACTACTCTATCCAGTAAAGTTATCATTTAAAATGGAAGGAGAAATAAAGAGCTTCTCAGACAAAAACAAAGGCTTAAGGAGTTTATTACCACCAAACTAGTACTTCAAGAAATGTTAAAGGGCCTGCAATAAGAAAGAAAAGAAAAAAAATCTAGAGAAGGAAGATTATAGGTTTAAAGAATAAAATGGCAACAAATAATTTTATATTAATAATAATCTTAAATGTAAATGAATTAAATCCTTCAACTAAAAGATATAGGCTAGCTGCATGCGCAAGAAAACAAGATGCGTGCATATGCTGTCTACAAGACACCCATCCCAGAACAAAAGATACACATAGACTGAAACTACAGGAATGGAAAAAAATTGTATGGAAGTGGAAATGAAAAAATAGCTGGGGTATTTTTATATAAGCAATACTTATATCTGACAAAATAGTCTTTAAAACAAAGGCTACAATAAGGGACAATAAAAGGCACTACATAATGATAAAGGAAGCAATTCAACAGTAGGATGTAAGCATTGTAAACATTTATGCACCCTAAATAAGAGCACCTAAATATATAAAGCAAATTTTGATGGACACAAAGGGCAAGATCAGCAGCATTACTATAATAGTAGGGAATTTTAATATCCCATTAACATCAATGGATAGGTCCTCCAGATAGAAAATCAACAAAGAAGCAGCAGTCTTAAATAAAACACTAGATCAACTAGATTTAATTGATATCTTCAGAACATTTCACCCCAAAGCAACAGAATATATATTCTTTTCAAGTGCTCATGGTACATTTTCTAGGATAGACCAATACTAGAACACAAAACAAGCCTCAAAAAATTTTAAGATTAAAATCATAAAGCATCGACCCTAACCAAAGTGGCATAAAACTAGAAATAAACTACAATAGAAAAATTAAAAAACATTCAAACACTTGGAGGCTAAATAGCATGTTATTATATAATGAATGGGTTAACAATGAGATCAAGGAAGAAAAAAATATTTTCTTGAAACAAATGAAAATGAACATACAACAACCTAAAATCTATGGGACACAGCAAAAGCAGTCCTGTGGGGGAACCTCATGGCGTTACAGGCATACCTTAAATTCATACAAAAAATTCAAGAAGCAAGAAAAAGCTCATACAAATGATCTAACCTTACACCTAAAAGAACTAGCAAAAGAACAACAAAGACCAGAGGAAGTCGAATAAAGGAAATAATTAAGATCAGAGTGGAAATAAATCACATAAAGGCTGAAAAGCAATACAAAAGATCAATGAAATCAAAAGCTCATTCTTTGAAAAGGTAAACAAGATTGATAAATATTAACCAGACTCATCAAGAAAAAAAAGAGGACCAAAATACATAAAATTAGAAATGAGAGATGAGAAGCAACAACTGACATCACAGAAATTCAAAGAATTGTAAAAAAATACTATGGAGATGTATATGCCAAATAATTGGACAACTTAGGTGAAATGGATAAATTCCTAGAAACACAATCTTCCAAACTGAATCTGGAAGAATCAGAAAACACAAATAGACTATTACAACAAATGAAATTGAAAGAGTTATCAAAAATCTCTCAGCAAACAAAAGTTCTAGACCAGATGGCTTCACAGGTGAATTTTACTAAACATTCAAAGAAGAACTAACTCCTATTCTTATTTCTCAACCTATTCCAAAAAATTGAAGGGCAAGAAAGACTTCCAAGCTCATTTTATGGGGCAAGCATTATCCTAATTCCAAAACCAGAAAAAGACACTACAAAGAAAGAAAACTATAAGCCAACATCCCTTATGAACACAGATGCTAAAATTCTCAACAAAATATTGTCAAAACAGATCCAGCAATACATTAAAAAGATCATACATCATGATCAAGTGGGATTTATTTCAGGTAGGCAAGGCTGGTACAATATTCGCAAATCATTAGACGTGATTTATCACATAAACAAAATGAAGTGTAAAAATCACATGATCATATCAATAGACGCAGGAAAAGTATTTGATAAAATACAGCACCCATTTATGATCAAAACTCTCAGCAAAGTGGGAATACAGGGAGCAATCCTCAACATAATAAAGGCCATATATGACAAACTGACAACCAACATCGTACTCATTGGGCAAAAATTAAAAGCAATCCCCTTAAGATCAGTGGTGTCCCCTTTTACCAATCTTTTCAACATAGTTCTGAAAGTCCTAGCCATTGACATGACATTGTACATAGAAAAACCTAAAGTCTCAGTCAAAACACTACTAGACCTGACAAATAAATTCGGCAAGGTGGCAGAATAAAAAATTAATACTCAGAAATAAGTGGCATTTTTATAGAGTATAATGAACTCAGAAAAAAAATTAAGGAAAATATTTTCTTTATTATTGCAACAACAAAAATAAAGTACCTAGGAATAAATTAAGCCAAGGAGGTAAAAGACTTGTACTTGGAAAAATGATAAGACATTGACAAAAGAAACTGAGGAAGAGAAAAACAAGTGTAAGCATATACCGTGTTCATGGATTGGAAGAATTAAAATGTCTATACCACCCAAAATGATCTATAGATTCAATACAATTCCTATTAAAATATCAAGGCATACTTCACAGATCTAGAACAAATATTCCAAAAACTTATATGGAACCAAGAAAGAATCTGAATAGCCTAAGCAATTGTGAAAATGAAGAACAAGGTGGGAGATATCATCTTCCTGATATCAAGTTATACTACAAGGCCATTGGAATCAAAACACATTGGTACTGGCATTAGAACATGCACACAGGTCAATGGAACAGAACAGAGAATCAGAAATAAACCCACACATTTACTATAAATTAATATTTGACAAAGAAGGCAAGAGTATAAAATGAAGCAAAGACAGTCTCTTTAAGAAATGGTGTTGGGAAAAAGGCACAGGCAAAAAAATGAATCTGGACTACCAAGTGACACCATTCACAAAAACAAACTCAAAATGGTTAAAAGACTTAAATGTAAGTCTCAAAACAAAAAAATCTTGGAAGAAAACAGGCAATAAACTCTCTGATATATCTCGTAGCAATATTTTTGCTGATATATCTTCACAGGCGAGTGAAATAAAGGAGAAAATAAACAAATGGGACTATATCAGTCTAAAAAGCTTTTGCACAGCAAAAGACACAAATACAAAATAAAAAGACAACCCACTTAATGGAAGAATATATTTACTGATATATCTGATAAGGGGTTAATAACGAAAATTTATAAAGAACTTTGAAAACTCAGCTTCAGGAAGGTAAACAATCCAATTAAAAAATGGGCAAAATAACTGAATAGGCACTTCTCCAAAGAGGACATACAGATGGCTAATAGACATATGAAAAAACGTTCAATGTCATTAATCATCAGAGTAATGCAAGCTAAAACCACAATGAGATATCACCTCATGCCTGTCAGAATGGCGCTCATTAACAAATCAACAACCAAGTGCTGGTGAAGGTGTGGAGAATAGGGAACCTTCATGCACTGCTGTTGGGAAAGCAGACTTGGGCAGTCACTGTGGAAAGTATATATTGTTTTCTCAAAAAATTAAATCTGGAACTACTTAATGATTCAGCTATCCTACTTTTAGGAATGTATCCTAAAAAATCTCAAAACAGTAATTCAAAAGAACATGTTAAAAAAAATTCCATGTCAAAAGAAATTCTATGCTTATTGCAGCATTTCTTACAATAACCAAGATCTGGAAACAGGGCATGAGTCCGTCAGTGGACAAGTAGATAAAAAACAGTGGTACATATATACAATGGAATACTACATGGTTGTGAAAAAGAAAAAATCTTACCTTTTTTGATGGCATGGATGTACCTGGAGATTATTATGCTAAGTGAAAAAATCCAGGCTGAGATAGACAGATATCATAGGATCTCATTTATATGCCAAATCTAATGAACACAATAAACTGAGGAACAAAATAGAAACATAGGGGGATTCACAAGGAACAGAAGGACAGCTGTCTGAGGGAGGGGAAATATGGGACAGTATCAAAGAAGTTGAAATGATTAGCCAAATTATGTATGCAATACACACAGATACAGAAAATAGGGCAGTGCATTACAGAAGAAAAGTGGGGGGGATAGAGGTAGGTCGAGGGGGGCAAACAGGTGAAAGAGAATGGAAAGAGATTTTGCATGGGGCATGGGTGGCATGATGCAAGGAGTTAAGGGTGTTATAGTGAGTGGGAAACTTGAAATCATGTAAACACAATAAATTAAAAAATAAATATAAATAATGTGAATGGTTAGATGCTGCCCTTAAATACTAGCATACAGGTACAAAGGGCTATGTCTAGAATTATTTTTTATGAAGTCCTATTTACTGAGTTTTCCTCAAAACTAAAGTTGTCCCAGGATGATATGTTAGGGCCATTCTATTACATTTTATTACACAAAGGTAAAAGTGTAGAAAATCCGAAGGCTGAAAAAAGATTTAGTTATGCTCACGAAGCACCGAGTTTATTAGTATAGTCTCTGTTTCTCCCTTTATGAACCAATTTCTAAACCCCTGATAGGCTTTCTAATGACACAAGGAAGTAGCCACTTCTTTTTTCTTTACGTATACACATTTTCCCTTTTTCTCGCAGCAGACAGTGAGGCATGACAAGGACACCAAACCATAACTCAGATAATGAAGATCCTTTACTTAATCAACAAGGAAGGAGCCAGGTGACTGATATGGGCATGGTGACCAGAACCACCTGTGACTTACATTCTTCCCCATGATATAAAGATAATAATACCACAGGGTTGGTGTGACATAATTGTTATCATACTGTTTAGTTCAGGAGTCCCCAAACTTTTTACACAGAGGACCAGTTCACTGTCCCTCAGACTGTTGGAGGGCTGGACTATAAAAAATAACTATGAACAAATCCCTACGCACACTGCACATATCTTATTTTAAAGTAAAAGAACAAATCGGGAACAAATACAATATGTAAAATGAAGAACAAGTAAATTTAAATCAATAAACTGACCAGTATTTCAATGGGAACTGTGGGTGCGGATGCAACCTGTGCTCCTCTCACTGACCACCAATGAAAGAGGTGCCCCTTCTGGAAGTGCGGCGGGGGCCGGATAAATGGCCTCAGGGGGCCGCATGCAGCCCACGGGCCGTATTTGGGGATCCCTGGTTTAGTCCATGAAGAAATAATCGCCAAAAAACCTAAGAAGAGAAGGTTAGCTGCAGGAAAGTTCTTGCTTTAGACAGATCCAATATCTTGAAATCTGCATTTAAACAAAAGATAAATGAGCAGGTATTTACTCACTTCCTTTTAGATGCAGGAAATAACGTATTTTAAAAGCCAACTTCCAGAAAATGGACAATTCAATTTTTAAATATTGGACTCAAATGCACCTGTAACAAGGCCTGAGGTACAACTGAATTTTAAAACCCACAGAGGGGCTTTGCATGCAATTTAGTCTAATTGTGTGTGTGTGTGTGTGTGTGTGTGTGTATATATATATATATATATGTTGTATTTTTTGTATTTTTCCGAGGTTAGAAATGGGGAGGCAATCAGACAGACTCATGCATGTGCCCGACTGGGATCCACCCACCCAGCATGACCACCAGGGGGTGATGCTCTGCCCATCTGTGGCATTGCTCCATTGTGACCGGAGCCATTTTAGAGCTTGAGGCAGAGGCCATGGAGGCATCCTCAGTGCCCGGGCCAACTTTGCTCCAATTGATCCTTGGCTGTGGGAGGGGAAGAGAGAGATAGAGAGGAAAGAGAGGAAAAAGGGTGGAGAAGCAGATGGACGTTTCTCTTGTATGCCCTGACCAGGAATTGAACCCGGAACTTCCACACGCTGGGCCGATGCTCTACCACTGAGCCAACTGGCCAGGGCCAGTTTTCATATATTTATTTTAATGTCTTTGGTTGAACCAAAAGAGATAAAAGATGAAAAATATTATATCTAAAAACATAGATGGGCATATACATCTAATTCAACTCATGACTTTAGTTCCTGCATGTCACACAATTATAAGTTTAAAAATATCAAAGAGATGCACAGTGCATGATTTGTGGTGATTAGTATGTGGTGAGTTAGTTTTTGTGCTTTTCACTATCACAACTCAGGATAATTAAATTGGCAACTCTTAGAAATAGTTTTACTCTTTGGATACCTTTGTATTTCATAAAGATGTTTATGAGGAATAAAGAATATTTTTACATTAAAAATGCAAATTGTGTTGCATGTAAGAAAACTGCTCATAACTAATATAATAGGTACTTAGTTTTGTTTCATTGATTTGTCTAATCTAGTCTGGGAGTATGAAAAGGAAGGGGTCAGTGCAGAAACCCCAGATATAAAAATAGGATGCTTTAAACACCTCAGCAAATCCAAACATACACTTGCTACCTTCCCTACCAAATATACTTTTTGTTTTTTAAAACATTTTATGTATTTGTTTTAAAGAGGAAGAGAGAGAAACATCCATTTGTTTTCTCACTTATTCATGCTGTCATTGGTTGATTCTTGTATGTGCCTTGACCAGGGATCAAACCCACAACCTTGGTGTATCAGGATGACACTCTATCCAACTGAACCACCTGGCCAGGACTAACATATCCTCCTCATCTTGGAAAATGTCATCTGTGCACTCAGTTGCCCAAGGCTGCAGAAATGTTTTGTCCTTGTCTCTTCTGCCTTTTTTTGGTATTTCTCTCCACCTCATTCTAAATAGCCACCAAGTTTTATCATTTCTAACTCTTTAAATCACCTAAAATATGCCATTGTTTTGTCCCTTTTCTTTTACCTTTATATGTCACTTGAATTTCTGTGAAGGCTCCTAACTGATTTCCCCTATTCCAACCCTCTTCATTCCATTTGCTACTCTTTAGCTAGAATAATTTCTTTTCTAAGACATACCTGCCTTTTTTTTAAAGCCCCTACATGCTTAATATCATTCATTGGCTTTTGATCTAGCATTCAAACTTCTTAGCCTGGCTTACAAAGCCTTTCAGATCTGGCCTTTATTTACTTAAACCAACTCTGCATGTCCTGTATACTTACATTTTAAATAGTTTTTGTATATTTACTCATTGCTGGAGCCATGTAGAATTAAGAGCAATTCAATCCACTCTGCTCTTTCTAACTTTGGTTTTGGAATTCTTTGCTCCTTTGATACAGAAGGCCCTGCTCCAACTTTGCCTGGCTCAACCATGCCAACACTCCTGGAGGTTACACCTAGTTTTCACGGAAAAAGTTTTCTCTGACCCTCTCAGAGTCTCTTAAATGTTGTGGACAAGCCCCAATCACATCCATTCAGTCTTCAACAAATATCTGTCCAATGCCTTCTATATGCCAGGTACTGGGCTAAGTGGTAAGGATGTCACTAAATGAAAACAGATAAAGATCCTTGCCTCCATGAAGTCTGCATTCTTCTAGAGTTACCATGGCAACTTATCTCACTATTTTCCTAACTTGTCCTCAGTAGATGAAAGCAAGAACTCTCCTGAAGTTTCATGATTGGCACAATGTCCAACCAGTAAACATCCGTTTAAAGAAATAAATAAACTTTTATTAAAAAATTAAATTAAGAAAATGTGAAGCAAAGCAATGTCAATATGTTTTATTTTCTTGAGGTCATTATAATTTTTTCAAAGCCAGAGGAAATTTGTTTAGAAGGACCCAAACCTTTTCCATTATATGGCAATTTGATGAATAGACATATGATGAACATGTCTTTATAACTATATGTAACCTTTTCTCCCCCTAAATTTGCTTTCAATCCTTGAATTCTTCTATAGCCTCTTCTAATTTCTAGGCCAATCTGCTTATTTTCTGTCTACACAATGTATAAAGGAAAAAATTCAATATCAAAGACAAAAACACTAGCTGGTCTTCTGAAACAAATAAAGAAAAAAGTGTTTGGACAATGTATATGAAATATGTGTTTTTCATGGACCTGAGACTACTCGGGGGGGAAAAAAAATGTTTTTCTTACGCATCTAAAATAGCCATGCTAGATTCTTAAGCTGTTCTTCAGAATTAAAGTTAAAAATCTAGAAGACAAGGAAAAGGTTTTTGATGTTTTGAAGCCTCGTGGATTTTCTTCTACTCTAGGGAAAAGGAAGGTCACAGCAATATACTGATTCTGATAAGAACACATCAAATGAACTTAAAGATTCAACAACTAATTACTTTTAAGATGATCTTAGGCAGAAGAAATTTTAAGGCAACCTGCAGAGCTGAATGTCTAACATTCACTATTTGGATCCCATGATTTTTCTTTGCAAAACAAGTACAATTAATATGTGATTTAAAAAAATGGTTGTTAAAATGCATACTTTTTCCTGCCTTTCAAGCATATGTGCCTTTATTTAAACAGAATTTTATTTTCTGCTTCCTGCGTGCTTTATACTTACACACTTATGCTATTTTTTCCCAAAGCACTGTTGGTTGTTTCATTTTTGTGGAGAGCAAGAGTCCACTTGGTATTAGTGACTTATACTTTCCACTGCTTTGTGAGTGTGGGTAATAGCCTTTTTGTATACCAATTTGCTTACACTGCAGTCTATGCTGGTAATTCTGTACATTGCCTGACCTCTGAATGGAAAAATAATAACAAGTTAAAACAGTCATTTTACCTGAAGTCGATAAGGCCATAACACTCACCCTGCTTTCAATTCACATGCTCAATTTTCATCCACTCACTTGCGACTTTGAGAGGAAGGAATAATGACGGGTTACAGGCACTTTATTTCAAAATTCACTCACAAAGTTATTGACAAGCATTTTTCACAGAAACAGCTCTTCTCTCTGACCCTTGTGAGCTGTTTACATGAAAAATGCTCTTCCTTGTAGATTAATGAGAATGGAACCTAATTCCATACCAAACATGTAGCAATTGTGTTAGCATCTCTGTTTTTGATACGGAAACAATAATAGGGATAATTTGCCTCAAATTGCAGTCACTTCAGTCATAATAAAATCTCAGAGAGTACTGTTTGCTTTCAACTTTCATTAGGTAAGGGGGGGCTGTTATTAAGGTACCACACATAACTGTTATATTAGCACTTAACAGAAGCATAGCATTCTCCTACTGGAGATAAATTCTATCCTTGTCAATATAATTCCCCACTGAGTGCAGTAAAAGAATTTGCAAAGATGAAATAGTGAAGCTTTGCACCAGAGTAAAAGAAATACTTTGTTCATTCAAGCTTAAAGGCCATTTTGCTGGCCCAAGGTGCTAAGGTACTGTTTAGAAAATATGTTCAGAGAAACTCTCTAAGGTCAAGTCAAACATTGAGACAAACTTTCAGACATGGTCCAAGGTTGTTAAATCGGTTGCTTAAATTTCTGAACTAAAGGCTTATCTTTAACATGGGTCATCTTTTTCCCTAGCTTTTCAGAGTTCTTTATCATACCACCATTCAACAATTTTTAAGGAGTCTGTTATCATTTTGATTATTTAGCAGCCTTAATTGCACAAAGTTTTCTTTTATAAAAAAATTGATTTTTAGAGAGAAAGGGAGGGAGGGAGGAGAGAGAGAAAACATCGACTTGTTGTTCCACTTATCCATGCATTCATTGGTTGATTCATGTATATGCAATCTCTACTGGGGGTTGAACCTGCAACCTTGGTCTATCAGGACAATGGTCTAACCAACTGAGCTATGATGCCCGGGACAATATAGTCTATTTTAACTACCAAATTCAGTCCACATCATTTTTCAGGTGATGTGTGAAAATGTAAAAGTGACTATTGTCCCTCTGCATTTGTAAGACATACACTTAGAGACAACATGTGATGCCTGATTTCATTGAAAATTTTGGTGATGAGGACTGTCGGCTTAAAGTTATATTCATAGGGTAAATGCATTTGTATTTTCTGATTTATGTTACTATTCTAGTGATTTTGGTAATCACTGTCATTTAGCCTTTCTCAGAATGTTAGTGCATGGCTATCTACCCCTCCTCATATTCTTTACATTCTAGTACTCCTGGAAATGGCCTGTAAATGTTTACTGTGGCCAGACTTAAAGGGAAAAGAAGTCTTGAGTACATGTCTGTTCAGACTTCAAAGTCATGGGTTCAGCAGATGTACATTTATAACCAAATTATTAAATGGTTGTTTTGATATATAACATTTATATAAACAAAACAGCAGTTTCCTCTTTAAGACCAAATTAACCCACAATCTATAAATAAGTAATCACCTTTTTCTTAAAAAGAAACATGCTTTTTGTTTTTTTAGATAAAATGAGAACTAATATATTTACCCACAGTTTCATATGCTGGCAAATAATGTGTATAGAAGTTTTTAGTTGGTTTTAAGAATTTTATAGAAAGTTTTTGTTTTATGTGTGTGTGTGTGTGTGTGTGTGTGTGTGTATACACACACACACACACACACAGATCTATAGGTAGATCTATCTATCTATCATCTAATTTAGTATCAGAGCCAGCAGCCTCTCAACCATGTCAGAGTGTAAATTTACATGAACATTTTAGGGAGAGTCACAGGGATCTACCATTTAATTAAAAAAACACTTGAATTAAAAAAATCTCAGCAAAATCTTCATTTTTTTATTATACTCTGTAAAGGTAGATTTGCTTTGAGGGAAGATGACCAAGTACTGGCTTCTGTGCAAGGGCAAAAAGCTAGATTGCCTAAGTGACCTGTGAGGGCTAAACAAATGTTAGTACTTTCCCTCCCACTCTTAAGTTTTTTCTGGCTGGGCTAATACCTAAATGAACAGAGATAGATTACCAGTTGAAAATAAAAGTTTAATACATGTGCATGGGTAATTCACATAAACACAATAAATCCATGAAAATCCCAAAGACAGTGAGGCAACAATGGGTATACAGCAGGTCTTCTGGTTATGACACAGTTCCATTCCTATGACAGTGACATAACCCGAACTTCGATGTAAAGCACACCCAGTTGTAAATCATAATCTAGAACATAAAAACACAACTAAGCCACAGAAAAAGGAAAAAGGCATAAATATATTGTCTTGTATACTGTACCATAGTAACAGAAAAAATGACCAAAAAAACCTGTAAAAAAATTCCTTACCTTTATTTCTGTGGCTGGCTTGCACACTGAAAGGGGCATTGCAAGATAGGAGACAGTTATGAGGTGGCTAATGGAGAAGGTCAGGTGGGGAACTCAGACCCGAGAACATTGGCTAGGGCTGCCCACACAACCAAGAACCCAAAAGTAAGTTCCCAGAAATTCTTGGGAGAAGATTGACTGTCCATCAGCCAGTGAGATTTCACCATGTCATAACTGCTCACCCGCCCTAAAGGACCCCTTTAAATACCTCTCACACAGTCTAATTGGGGTGACTCACCTAGCCTCTGAATCCTGGGGCTGGGGGACATTTTCGGGCAGGATGCACCGTACTTAATAAAGCCGTTTGTTATTCTACACTTTGTGGCTCCCGGAACCTCCTGTTCCTTCTTTCTCGGTGGGGAAAAATACCTTACATTTTGGTGCCGAAACCTGGGAGGAGTTAGAAGCCTGCTGGGGCCACTCCTCTCCCCTTCCCCTCTGAGAAAGAAGCAGGATCCCAGGATCTCCGACCTTCCACCCACTTTGGCGCACGGTGTGGTAAGTCCCATGCCTCCAAACTTTCCTCAGTTCTTTCCACCAAAGACTCCCTGTCCGAAACCGTAGCTATGTCAGGGAAGCCTTTTCCATCCGAGTTCGTGTGTGCCCGTGGAGACGTCCAAGCACATCCACTTTACTTATCTGTCTGTGGCCTGAGCTTGAGTTTTGGGACACCAATCCTAAACTCTGACCACCCGAGACATGAGGGCGGCCGTGGGGGCACAGGAATCCCAAAACACTCCAGGAGTTGCCTTATCCGAAATCTCTCCCTCCCTAAAGAAGAAGAAATTGTTATTCTTCTTCACTGTGGCCAGGCCACAGAACCCACTGTATAATTGGACCAGGTAACCTCCTGAAGGGACTTTCGGTTTTAACATCCTCACCAATTTAACTATCGCTGAAAAAGCTGGGAGCTGATTGGATATCCCTTTACATTCAGGGCCTCTAATTATTTGTGTGCCCATCCTTAATCTCTGTGTGGCCTGTTTCACTGCACAGGCCTTTTTTTGACCAGAGAAAACCTCTGCTTCATAATCTTTCCTTCTCCGTGGACTCTCAACTTTCTCTCTCTCCTGCCTGACCCCCGAGGGGCCCTACTCTTTGGTCTCTCTGTGGTCCTCTTTTGCTCTGGTATCCTCTCTCCAGAAAGCCCCCTCCCCCTCCCTTTACTAAATCCTGTTTCTCATTGACCTGCAAATACCAGTCTCTCTCCTCCCCTGCTGGCCAGGGGCCCCTCCCTTCTCCACTGTGTTCTTAAATCCCTCCTGTAAGGCCATTCTCAGCCTGTCATTGGCTTTTACAGAGGTTTGCAAGACACCCAACCCTAATACCCTGTCTTGCCGCTGGATCCAGCATTTCCAGCTGGATCTGGGGGCCGAGCTCCCTAGGAGCCCTCCTCTTCCTCTTATTCTCAAAGCCCAAACCCCTATTCAGTACCTGTGAACATGGCATTTAAAGTTTTCCATGGTTGCGACTAGTAGAAACAGGCCAAGACTGTTCGCTAGGCCCACATGCAGCAGAAGGTAACACTCCAAACCCAGGCTTTTGTGGCAACCCTGAGGCTGGCAGAGCAACAGGGGCAAGGCACAGGAAGTACCTGGCCCAAGTCTGGATCCCACCAGCAGCTTGCTTTAAGTGTGGCAAGCAGGACCACTGTGCCCGACAGTGTCCCTTCCCACAGCTGTTCACTGAGCCCTGCCCTAACTGCAAGCATCCCAGTCACTGGTGGAGCAATTGCCCCTTTGGGCAACAGGCTCATCCTCAACGTCTCTACATGGAGGACAAGCCGCCCGAATGGGAGGACAATCCAGCCACAGAGGTGCATCGCTCAAACTCCTAGGACACAGCCTGGACTTGGAGAACCCAGGGTATGCTGCAACTACTGGGTAAGTCCATCTCATTTCTTATGGACACAGAAGCTGCCTTCTCTGTTTTGCCATCACACTCTGAACCTCTAATTCCCTCACAGGTCTCAGTTATGGGAATGGACGGAACCCCTACTTTTTCCCTTCACACTCCACCTCTGACTTGCAGTTTGGACAGAATCACCTTTTTTGCACTCCTTCTTAGTTATGCCATTGTGCCCTGTACTCCTTCTTGGTGGAGACATTCTACACTGTCTCAGAGCCACTATCCAGCTGAGAGCATCTTCCCACTTACTCCTGCCATCCCTCACTACCAAGGGCTCCCCCATAATCAATGCTACCCTCATTTCTAACCATGTCTCTCACCTCAAGCTTGCTCCCATGCAGGATCGTTGGTAGTTTGGAACCACTGGGCCTTACTCGTCTGTGGTTCACCAAAAGGTTGGGCCCTGCAGAACCTCCTGTTTCATCCTGTCCCTCTCACCAGGAACATGTCGCTGGAGTAAGCTGAAGCAGGGAGCAATGCTGTTCAGTAAGACTGGCCTGATGAAGGAAGCTTCAATCTTCTCAACCATCTGCAAGAAAACGAAGCAAGAATCTCTCCTCCTACAACCCGCTTAACTCCTAATGGCAGCCACCCATTCTCACCTAGGCTGCCCCTATCCTAAATCTTCTAATTATCAATGTATAACTCATATTCGCTCTTCTCTTTTTAAAATTCTTACAGAACCATATCTGCGAAGTTTCTCAACTCATGGCCAAACAGATGTTCCTCCTGACTCCCCTCAAAGCCACCACCAGCCGACCTCCTCTCCCCATGACACCCCTAATCAGCAGGAAGTAGCCAGATGAATACACGGCACCCCTTTTCTATTTAACAAAAAAGGCTGGAATGTAAGGTGGCTAATGGGGAAGGTCAGGTGGGGAACTCAGACCCCGGGAACTTTGGCTAGGGCTGTCCACACAACCAAGCGGCCAAAAGAAAGTTCACAGAAATCCTTGGGAGAAGATTGTCCATCAGCCAGTGAGATTTCACCACGTCATAATTGCTTGCCCGCCCTAGAGGACTCCTTTAAATACTTCTCACACAGTCTAATTTGGGCGACTCACCTAGCCTCTGAACCTCGGGGCTGGGGGACATCGTCGGGTAGGATACGCAGTACTTAATAAAGCCATTTGTTATTCCACACTTTGCGGCTCCTGGCCCCTCCTATTCCTTCTTTCTCGGCAGGGAAAAATACTTTACAACAGTGACCTATTAGGAGGAGGAAGCTGGAGAGACAGGAGAAGCTGCAAAAGATGCTGGAGATACTGTGTCAGCTGAATCAGGGTTGCCTATAAAACATGCAGGAAACACTGGAGATGATTCTACCTGTACTACAGGTGTTATCTCGAGATGCAGCTGCTGTAGAGGGTACAGGATCTGTCGCAGGCCTCTATACCTTTTTAAAGAATTGTTTTAGGCTAGTCTGAAAAATTGATGACTTCTTCTCTTCCAAAATCTGCCTACAGCATTGCAAGGCATCCATAACAGCTCTGTAGACTTTACAGAATTTGTCATCACTGGGGTCCTCAGCATGAAATTTTGCCAAGCCATCCTCTACCACAGAAAAACCTTCTGCCAAACCCTTGGTAGTAAATCTCTTGGGTTTTGGTTTTCTATTTCTTCCTCTTCAATCAGCTGCTTCTCCACTTGAATGAGGTCCTCAGCAGACAGCACCTATCCGTGTGATGTCAGTAGCACTGTGACATCCATCATGATGGCTTTCTTATTCTTCAAAGCACTACCATCTGAAGACTCTGACTTTTATTTAGGAGCCAAAAAGTTGCCAAATAAAGCAACACAAATGGCACATGGCATAGGTAAGCGTACTGGAGGACACCAACTCCCTCACTCATATGCTGCGTTACTGTGTATTCTTCTGCCACATAACCAAACTGTTCGCCCACTTAGTTCATATCTACAATGCTAACAGCATAAGCCAAAACATTCATGTCTCAGTTTTTTTAAGTTTTTATGGGAGTGAGCATCGTAAACTCAAAATGTCGAATGTCAAGACTGTTGTAACCCAAGGACCCCCTGTATAAGACACTTTTCAGACAAAGGAGAAAGAGGGTGAGGAACAGTGTATTAGGTTTCAGAAGTGTAAATGGATGATTGACAGATAGTTGATGAACAGCAAAAGGTCAGGAAAAATCCCCCTAGGTGATGAAGAAACAATGTGACACGGGATGTCTAGCTAACAGGCACCAGTTTGAACCTCTCTTGTTAACCATACTTAATTCAAATTAGGCTAAGGCAGTATCCTAAGACTTCCTTTCTGAAGCAGGTTTCTATTTGAATCTATTGGACAGGAAATGGAGGAGGGTCAAACACTCTTTTTGAGTCTTTTGTTTCTTAATAAACAGCTGAAAATCAATATCCCAAAAAGTAACATTAGGGTGCCAGAATTTTGGTACCTGAAGGCTCAACAACTTCTGGGATATCTTCTTGAAAGAAAATGCACCAAAAATTTTAAAGAATTCTTAGCTTTGAGTGTAGAGTGAAAGAGATTTTTATTACCCTCTTTGTACTTTAATAAAATAATCTGTAATTGTAGGGTGGTTAGCAATGGGGTGGTCAAGTGGGAAATCAGAGCCCCAGTCTTTGTCTGGGATCGCCCACATGGCCAGGCGTGGGGAAACTACACTTCCCATAAACCTTTGGGAGAAAAGCGACTGTCCATCAGCCAGTGAGATTTCGCCACGTCATATTAGCTAGACGACCCCGGAAGGGCCCCTTTAAAATCTGGCGCCATGTGGTCCGCGGTGCGCGCGCGAGAGATTCATGGCGTCCATCACCCGTGCCAGTGAGTCCTGACGGAGTACCGCTCTGTACCAAATAAAGCCTCAATAATTAAGACTTAATAACTACGCTGATTTTATTCTTTCTCGGCGGGGAAAATACCTTACAGTAATAAATATACATTACTACTATAATCAGAAAAAATTGTTATTTATAAAAAGAAATTGATGTCAAATGAATGAATAAGTCAATGAACAAATGAATTTAAAAAATAATAGCTTTTTAAAAAAAATATTTTCCTGAAGTGAGAAGTGGGGGAAGGGAGGCAGTTAGATGCCCGCATGCATCTGACCAGGGGCCACCCAGCATGACCACCAGAGGGCGATGCTCTGCCCATCTGGGGTGTTGCTCTGCTGCGACTAGAGTCATTCTTGCACCTGAAGCGGAGGCCATGGCTCAGTCCTTATCGCCCAGGCCAACTTTGCTCCAATGGACCCTTGGCTGTGGGAGGGGAAGAGAGACAGAGAGAAAAGAGAAGGGGAGGGGGGGAGAAGCAGATGGTCGCTTCTCCTCTTGTGCCCTGATTGGGAATTGAAACTGGGACTCCCACATGCTGGGCTGACCCTCTACCACTGAGCCAACAGGCCAGGGCAAAATATAGTAGTTTTGAGCAAGACTTCAAAGGGTATTTTCAAATGGAAATCACCTCATTTTACAATGTATGTAAGAGACCTTACAGCATGCTTTCAGTTTTTGGTTGCCCTTTGAAGTAAGGCACTTGGTTTTAGAACACACACACACACACACACACACACAATGTTGAGCAAATGAGTGTGTAAAATTTGTATTTTTTTAGTTTGCTCACTTCTATTGTTAAAAAATGGTTCTGGGCAGCCACCTGTATGCTTGCCCTTAGAGCTGGGCAGTTGATTGCAAATTACGGATTACACTCCTGCTTGGGAGGGGGCACTGTTTTACTAATGTTTGCTGGCAAAGGGGTCTTTGTGGGCCTAGCCAGTATTGCAACCAGAGCAGAGAGAATGCAGAGTGCTTAAAAAAGCCAGTTTTGCATAGAGAAAGAAGGTGTGGAGATGGGGAACCAGAGCTGAAGGGCTTTGCAAGCTCTGCTGAGACTGGTGAGGCCTTTGATTCTAGCAGGAACCAAAGAAGGTTCTCTTGGGAGCCCTGAATGAAAAGGAAGTGTTTCCCTGTGTGTTTGCTCATCAGCCAGTGCAAAACTTTAATAAATGGAATGGCCCACTATTTTTGGCCGCACTGTTTCTTTACCGTCTGTCCGAATTCTATGTGAACCTGCATGGCCATGATGACAGCCGCCCCTAGCCCTACACACACACACACACACACACACACACACACACACACACACACACACACACACAGTTTTGCCCAATGAATTCTATAATGGCTGATTAGTCAAATAATAAATTTACTTACTTTCTTTTCTTTTTTTCTTTATATTTATTCATTTTAGAGAGGAGAGAGAAAGAGAGAGAGAGAGAAAGGAGGGAGGAGCAGAAAGCATCAACTTCCATCTGTGCCTTGACCAGACAAGTGCTGGGTTTTGAACCAGCGACCTCAGCGTTCCAGGTCGATGCTTTATCTGCTGCTCCACCACAGTTCAGACCTCACTTTTTTTCTTAAAAAAATAAATCTTATCCTTTTAAATCTTTTAGTAAAATAAAATTATGTATTAGCTGTGCCTACAATGAAGTAGGCATTGGAAGTCATTTTTAAAATTCCATTCCTATATATTTTCCATTAAAATGAAAACAGTGCAAAATAAGCATGTACGTTTAGTTTAAGTGATGAATGAATGCAGTTGTATTGACATGACTGCTCTTTTAATTGTCACTTCCTATGATTAAGAACACTGATACTAGACAAATACTAGGGCTTAGCTTAAATCCTGGCTCACCACTTACTGGCTGTGTGACATTAGGACAGTCATTTAACTCAATTTCTTAATTTGTAAATGGGTATAGCACTAATTCCCATCTAAGTGTCATTATGAGAATAATACAAGCACCTTTAGATTTGTCTAGAAGATCACCTGTTTGGGTACTGCCGTGCATCTTTATGTCCATGTTTACATTTGTGTGGATTGCAAGGAGCATTTAAAGTTCCTCTTGGTTAAAGTGTTCATTTTGCAGACATGGCACTACATATTGCAGTCATTCTTCCTGTGTTCACTATTACTGCCCTCAGAGTCTTTTGTCAGTGATAAAGTCAAAAGTCTACTTTGTAGTAAAAATTCACCACTGAAGATATTCTAACGACATAAAACTTGACTTCCCTAACTTGTTTAATGCACCGAAATTATGATTTGACATAAAAAATTATATTGCAGTGGAGTAATGTACTACTTTGTGTTACACTAACAAGAAAAGAACTTAGATAAATATGTAAATAATGCCCACATGTCAGGTACAGGCCAAATAATCTCAGGACATTCTATTCAAAAGAAGATTTATAATAGTTCACATAGATAGAAATAGTGGGAGAAATGACTCATTACATGTCGTATTGCAGTATAGCTGCACAAGCCAGAAAAGAAGTAATACTCCAGGAGTCAACACTTATTGGTTAAGATAGATCACAGAAGTCTTACTTGTGAAGTATTAATTTGCAGTAGTTCATTGGCAGTATATAGAAATAAAGATATAATAAGATACTTTTGTTTAATGATTTTCTTTATTAATCAGTATTAGGATAAAATGAATGTCCTTCTAAATAAAGATATATACATTTTTGATTAAAATTCATTGCAGAATGTGTCACAATAGAGTGTTAGTTTTAATTATAGTGATTATGTAACTATAATTATTATATATAGCATAATATATAAAGTTATTATATATAGTAATTATATAACTATAGGCTTTGTATGTTTTTTAAATTATTATTTACCCTTTACATTTGTTTTGATTGTATAGTTGATAAAAACAATAGGTAAAGAAGTTTATAACTAGTTTTAGAGTTTTACATGTACAAATAACAATATAATAAAAATAATATATGCCAAAACTATATATTTGTAAAAATATTTTACATTCAAGGGTAAAATGTTGGAGAAATGCTGTAATAGAGTAACCTGCTTTTTTCTTTGCAAAATATTTCAAATATTATCATTACCAAAAATAATGTATAGTTTTTTGGCTAAAAAGTTAATACATTAGGCTTCTATTCAAGAAGTAAGATAGCTTTGTGGGCTTATTGACAAAGACCATGATGAGAAGGGTGAGGATGATTTTGCAAATGTAAAGATGATCATTTTACTCCCCACCAATAAGATGTGCACTGATGTATACTGATCCACTGACACTTTCATCCAGTTATGATAAATGACATGTGTTTGAGAGCTCCCATATTTACATCTATAAAGCAGGCAATAGCTCTGTGATTATCTGAGGATGTTCAGGTAGGATAAAGAAAAGGTATAAAGTTATTCAAATAGTCAAAGAAAGGTATAAAGTTATTCAAATAGTAAGAGTCTATAGCTATACAAATAGTGTTATTATTTTATTAAAAGTAACTTTGGGGCTTATTAAATCCTTGAGTTCCTGTTGTTTGTCTTTAGGTGATCACGTATAGGTTATAGTAGTTGAGTGTAGTAATTCATTAGTTCTTGGCTGTAATAAAATACTATTGCTGAAATCTGATTGTTTTCAGAAGCTACACATCACTAAAATGTTGGCACCTTTTAGAGAAGCACAGATGCTCTCAAAGCAAAAAATAATGTCACATCTCTTTGATAGATATAAAGTATATTGACGTAGATGCACAATGCAAAACAAGACAAGCCTCCTGACCTGTATGTAGCCCACTTACAGAAAGAACTGAAAGTAAGAAACAGCTCCAGCTTTACCACCTGGGCTGCTGCCCTGAATGGATATTAAGTAACCATATCGCTCATTATAGCCTTTAAGCTCCCTTGCTGATACCTTTTAATTTTTAAACAGCCTTCCTTTACAAATCATATCCTCTTTCATGTGTTCTCCCAGCTAAAGAATTAATTTCCCAAGGAAAATATCTAAACAGTAAGCATGATAAGAATGAAACAGGTTTAAAGCTCATTAGCAGCAGGGAGCAGATGTAGTAAAACGCTGCCAGTTCCCCTACATTTCCTTCTCAGCAGGGACTGGACAGCAAGCTGTGAGTTAGTTCTATAACACAATGCTTGGCTGCTGTTTCAGCAATTGCACCTCTATTGCTTCAAGTATAATGCTAAGAATTCACTTTGATTCTTGATTTTTCTTTGCAATAATAATGTCTAAATGGACCCTGCAGAGCTAAAATGTAAAGTTAAGCACCAAGCACCAGCTAATCATAAAAATGTAATTGATAAGAAAATAATTATAAAATCATTTTATCTTTAAAAAATATTAACTTCTTGACAATCAGTGGCTGCAGAGTTTGGGTGAAATCAGTACTCGCTCAGGTTAAATTTCCTTGAAACATTGTGCAGTATCTAACATTCAGTGTAATGATTGTTATTTAGCTGACAAAAGATAACTGTGTAAGGAGTAAAGCAATGCATTAAACATGACATAGACTAACAACAAATTATTTCTGTTAAAAAAAAACACAGCCTAAAATTATTCGTTCAGGTGAAATGTAAATTAGAACCATCTTTGGCCCTGGCTGGGTAGCTCAGTTGTTTAGAGAATCATCCCAACATTGTGTGTCCTATCCTTGGTCAGGACATACAAAAATCAACCAATGAATGCATAAATGATAGGAACAACAAATCGCTTTTATTTGTCTCTCTCTCTAAAAATCAATAAAAAATAAAACTATCTTCCAGGAAACATAGCAATATCAAGCAGATTAAAGTGTCTTTAGAAATAAATATTAGCAAGGCTTTATTAAAAAAATTTTCTTGCAACTATAATATTTTTCTCTGAGGCTACAAGTAATACTTAGTTGTGCCAAAATACTTGGAGAGACAAATCATCAGTATGAATTTACCTGCTAGATTCTGGGTGTCTAGAATAGATTGTTAGGACACAATTGGTTCAGGGGAAAAAATAATACACACACACACACACACACACACACACACACACACACACTATAGAATCCAATGCACACAATTTCTGATAAGTCAAACTGCATCAGATAGAATTCAACAATCAATAAATTCATCTGCATATTCCTACACCTCTGTAAATTATTCTAAAACTGATGCTCTATCTTTGTTTGTTGTATTTGTATAGATTTAGTTTTTGCAATGGATTCATTCAGCCAAGTCTGATAGGTTGCTTTTAGAAGAATGGTATTAACAGTATTCCAGGAAAGCTACTCTAAATCTTTCAAAAGAAAATAAAAGAATGTTAGAAGTGCAATAACTGGAAGAGTGGTAACCGATATTCTGAATTTGGGCTACTCAATAAACCCATAGTCTTTCCACTGAAAAGTAACAGTATTTGGCATCAAAACCTAGAACAGAGCAAAACCTACAAGCAAATGTTAAAACTTCCCCATTTCTTGAGAATTCAAATAGAAAGATCAAGAGGATTATAATGCATAATAGGAAGAAGTTGACCTAAAAAGAAGTCACCCATATACTTAATAAGGACACTCCAAAAGTTAAAATTTTAGCTTTAGTAATAGTAGCTTTTAGTTATCAATAAGCTTAATAGTTAATGCAAGTAAAAAGCTTTGTTCCAGGAGCTGGAATGCGTGAATGGTCTGATGTGACTTTATAAAGGCTGCAAACACCCCACCTTTGTGTTCCAGGCCCAGGAGATGGACAAGGAACCACAATGGTATTCAAGCCCTGGTTCTCCAAGGACAAACTTCTGCTGACAAAGATGTAGATAAAGAATTACTGGTCAGCAGGTGAAGAAACACTAGAAAAATCTCTGGACTGCAACTTTTATCTAATTAACTTTTGCCTAAATTTCAAATTGTAGGGTGGTCAGCAATGGGGGACAGTCACGTGAGGAACTCAGGCCTGGGAACTTTGACTAGAACTGCCCACAATTTTTTTTTTATAGGTACAGAGAAAGAGTCAGAGAGAGGCATACATAGGGACAGACAAACAGGAACGGAGAGAGATGAGAAGCATCAATCATTAGTTTTTTGTTGCCATTGCGACACCTTAGTTGTTCATTGATTGCTTTCTCACATGTGCCTTGACCGTGGGCCTTCAGCAGACCCAGCCATCCCTTGCTGGAGCCAGCGACCTTGGGTCCAAGCTGGTGAGCTTTGCTCAAACCAGATGATCCTGTGCTTAAGCAGGCAACCTCGGGGTCTCAAACCTAGGTCCTCTGCATCCCAGTCCAACGCTCTATCCAGCTGCACCACCACCTGATCAGGCGAACTGCCCACATTTTTGCATGCCAAAAGAAAGTTCCCAGAGGTCCTAGGGAAAAGAGCGACTGTCCGTCAGCCAGTGAGATTTCAACACGTCATAATTGCTTGCCTACCCTAGAAGACCCCTTTGAATACCTCTCACTCGGTTTAATTTGTGCAACCCCTCTGGCCTCTGTACCCCGGGACCAGAGGACATCGATGGGCAGGGTACGCGGTACTTAATAAAGCCTTTTATTATTCTACACTTTGTGGCTCTGGCTCCCCTTCCGCCTTTCTCGGCGGGGAAAAATACCTACATAAATCCCTTACCTACCCTTTCCTTCCCCTTATAAAAAAGTTTGGCTTGAGATGAGATTTTAAGGCATTTTTGGGGGGATTTATAATCCCCATCTTCTCAGATCACTGGCCATCTGAATTAAGCACCCATAATGATCTAATCCTTGTCTCTACTTATTTGGCTGAGTGGTGACAGGCAGCACAAACCTCAATATTTCTGGTTTCATACTAAGGTTAAGTGATTGTTCTGACTTGCTTGACCCATTTGCCATTGAAAAAGAAGATAAGTTGGGTTTCTTAACATGTTCCCATTATCACAAACATTTTTATTTATCTTTAGATACAACTAGGTTTTATGAGTTTATATAAATTAGATCATGCCTTTGAAAACCTATGTTAATTATTCAAACTCAGTTGATTGTAGGTAGCATTTGAAGTCATGGTAATAGTCACCTAGGAATTGTGTGTCCTTAAAGTGTACATAGACAGTGGGCCACTTTGTGACATTGGTATTTCAGTGTTCAGTTTTAATAGCTCTAAAAAAACTGAACTACTTTAGCAATCTCCAGCATAGAGCCTGTGGGCAGTTTAAGATTATCTACTGGAGTATGGAACTGAAATTTACAGGGAAGTTTGTTTTTAGGGTTTATAGAAATTGACTAAGAGTAATACAGTTGAATTGAAAGAGAAGATATATATGTAGAAAAGTTGAAGAAAATAAGGTCTAATGTATCAGAAGAATGAAATCTATAACAAATGACTAAAAAAGTAGTGCTTTCTAATATTCAACTGGTATATACATATATTAGAAAGCACGGGTACATATGAATATTAGAAAGCACTATATTTTTTTAGTAGTGTTTTCTACTAACTATAGAGAACTAACATTATTATCTTTTGGAATAATTTTATCTGGGCTACCTGTCATCCCAATTGAAAATCAAGGGACAAGAAAAGAGTAATAACTACAAAGTTCTTGAAAGTTGCCAGAGCACCAGGAATGAAGAAAAGAATCTCATCCAAACACAATTCTGCTGACTGGTCAGGTATAAGGATGAGACAACAGCCAGATACTCAATGAACTAGAGTACAGTGTTCTAAAGTGTGAGTTCCAAAGGAAGGACACATAAGTAGCACTTTTCCACTTTCTTTATAAACACATTTACTGGTACTCATGGCAGGAGGAATCATTTCGGCCGCCACCTCTTCAGAACTCCCACCACTCTGCTCCTACAGGTTGACTGATGCGTTTATGAATTATCAGTTGTCTTTATTCCTAACTTGAATATGCTAGTTGCAACTGTTACCATTGTTAGGTACTTCCATTTAAGTAGTCCATCTTCCTGTGGAATATGAATATGGAACAAACTAGAGTTGTTTCTATAAAACTTAAGGTGAATATTTGGGGTAGGATTTACAAAAGTGAGCTGTTATTAAAAACATGTTGTTAATGCTGGTGACAATATAGAGAAATTGGAACCCTCTTTCACTGTTGGTGGGAATATAAAATGGTACAGCTACCATGAAGAACTGATGGAAGTTCCTTAAAAATTAAAAATAGAAATATGATAAGATCCATTGGGTATTCATTGCACCTTTGTTTACAAGAAGTGAGAATAACTTGTGTCCACTGGGAGTAATGGATAAAGAAAACATTGTATATACATACAATGGAATATTATTCAACCACAGAAAATAAGCAAATTCTGTCATATGCTACAACATGAGTGAACATTGAGGATGTCACACTAAGTGAAATAAGCCATTTACAGAACAAATACTGCATGTTTGCATTTATATGAAGTATCTCAAGTAGTCGAATTCATCAAAACAGAAAGTAGAAGAGTTTTTGCCAGATCTGAGGAGGAAGTTGTTGGTCAGTGGATATTAAGCTTCAGTATCATGCAAGATGAAAAGGTCTTATAGATCTAATATACAATATTGTGCTATGTTTAGCAATAATGTGATGTATACTTAAACATTTGTCAACAGTGTAGACATTGTTGCACTTTTTATCACAATAAAATAAATGCTTTCAATTTAAGCGTATAAATTGGAAAAAAACTGTTAATATCTAGGAATACTCTGCATGCACTCAGAGGATTTCATAAGTATCTTTAAGTTCTTGCTTCATTTCACAGAAAAAAAGAAAATAGATACTGTAGTTAATGCCTTATGAGTAGGTTTTATGCAAGAAAGATAATATCTCAACTCAGAGAGGATATGCCAAAATAAGGCTTAGGCCAGGGGTCCCCAAACTTTTTCCACAGGAGGCAGTTCACTGTCTCTCAGACCATTGGAGGGCTGGACTATAAAAAAAACTATGAACAAATCCCTATGCACACTGCACATATCTTATTTTAAAGTAAAAAAAAACCAAAATGGAAACAAATACAATATTTAAAATAAAGGACAAGTAAATTTAAATCAACAAACTGACCAGTATTTCAATGGGAACTGTGGATGTGGATGCATCCTGTGCTCTTCTCACTGACCACCAATGGAAGAGGTGTCCCTTCTGGAAGTGCGGTGGGGGCTGGATAAATGGCCTCAGAGGGACACATGCGGCCCACGGGGCCATAGCTTGGGGACCCCTGGCTTAGGCCCTACACCAAAAGATCTATTTAAATTACAATGTTTAGACCATATGTAGTTCATTTCTTAATGATTTTCTTATTGAAACAACTGTTCAATCAATAGCTTAACTATAGGGCCTGTGATTAAGTTATTAGTTGAGATATAAATTTTCATTTATAATGCATAGAAATTATTTTGGCCTAACAAGTAAAGAATGTGTTTAATGATTTAATCACTTCCATTATAATCAAACTGTTCATTCAATTAAGTATTTTCTGAAGGCCTGCTCTGGGCTAGGTACTGTAACAGGCATAACATGGCATAGAAGGCATAAGAAATTTGGACTCATACTTGAATTTAAAGCCTGGCTCCATAATATCTACCTCATTAAGTTGCCCAGGAGGTTAAATAGCATGCTACCTGACTTACGGTAGGTGCTCAATAAATATCAATTTCCTTAAATAGATTGTTATGTTAAATTAGCATGACAACTGAGAAGTGGGTCCTATTGTCCTCATTTTAGTATTACAGCTAATAATTTGGAAAGACTGAGTAGAAACACAGGTCAGTCTAAGGCCTGTGCTCTTCCCACTATAAGACACTTTAATGATAGTCTAATTTTAGGTAGGATTTCATTCTGAATGATTTAGCCAGGTTAAATCACAAATGCACCACCAATAGCGGAATGATTCATTGATATAATTGCCAAAAATGAACTGGAGAGAATTGCATAGTGGTGTTCATTTATAAGTTGGGGAACAGCTGCCAGAGGCAATGGTTTAAATTTCATTGGTGTTTAGTGTTTATGTGTGGTTTTGTTTTTACTGGAGGAGGAAGCAACAAATACTTGAGTGGTCCAGCTGCTTCTTGAGTCTGCTTCTTTTATTATGATTTTTGAATTATTATATTTTATGATTTAAGAAAATAATTTAGCCTGACCGGGCAGTGGCCCAGTGGATAGAGCGTCGAACTGGGATGCAGAGGACCCAGGTTCGAGACCCCGAGGTCGCCAGCTTAAGCGCAGGCTCATCTGGTTTGAGCAAAGCTCACCGGCTTGGACCCCAGGTCGCTGGCTCCAGCAAGGGTCCGCTGAAGGCCCACGGTCAAGGCACATGTGAGAAAGCAATCAATGAACAACTAAGGTGTCGAAACAAAAAACTGATGATTGATGCTTCTCACCTCTCTCCATTCCTGTCTGTCTGTCCCTATCTATTCCTCTCTCTGTCTCTGTAAAAAAAAAAAAAAGAAAAAAAGAAAGAAAATAATTTATACAAAATAATTTAATTAGAAGCTTGTAAAGCCAGTAGTAGAGGCTGTCATCACAGCAGCCTGACCCACGCAGGTTTGCATTGGATTCGGACAGATGGCAATGAAACACAGGAGCCAAGAACTGGTGAGCCATCAGCTTTAATTCTAGCTTGCACCCGGCAGACAAGCAAAAACACACACTGGGCTCCAAAACCCACACATTCAGTGCTCACAAAGTTACTGACTTATCCGAGTTTCCTAGAATCAAAAGTTTCTAGCTCACCAGACTTATTCATCTCTGTTTCCTATCTCCTCCTGCACAAACTCTTAACAAACTGGCTTCTTCCTCAGCACTCCACCATCTTGGCTGCTTCTCCTCTCCACATGGCCTTAATCTGCTCTCCTCTCTAATACCTCAGGAACCAAGCACCAAGAGAGAGCTAGCTCCCGGACTGCCCCAGTTTATAGCATAGAAAATCCAAACCCTTAATCCAATCTACAGACAAGAAAGTCTCTGATACAAAGCCACCCATCTGAGGCATAATGGGATTCCTCAGGAGAGTGCACCACACTACATCATCCAATCAGTCAAGGGTGTGGGGAAGAGCTTACTCTTAAAACTAAGCCTTAGGCTATAATGACCGGGCCTGCCCACAGCCTGTTCCAGAACACACATTAATATCAACGAACTTCCATGTGGGCAGCGCCATCTTTAACAAAGTGAGCATAATATATTTTATCTGCCCAACAAAGCTCAAAACTAGGGACTGGCAGGGGGACAATCCTACTTTCTACCAGTTAGAATAAAAATTCATTGTTTCTGTCCACTCAGTTTTCAGTAGAAAGTATCTCTCTGAGATTTGAAGACACAATGAAAGCCTGGTGTCAATAACAAAGCACTATTGTTGTTAGTGTTATTGTTCTGCCTTTTCTATTGGAATGTCACCCTCATGGCTGTCTAGAATGCAGACAGAGAAGGAAGTGAATGATGATGCTTTTCTCTTTCAATTTTTGACTTTGCAGTATGCTTCCCAAGCAATGAGATGATTATCTCTTTGCATAATTCTTACTCTAAAAGTTGCATTTAAATAACTTGTCATGATTAAATATTTTAGCATTTTCATTGGCTTTAGTTCACACTATGCTTTAGTTTTTTTATCATCATAGTTATTTTTGTGTAACAAAGATATTGTCTTTGTGTTCCTTTCTACATTTTTCTCTCAAATTTTTAGCTTCCGAGAGTCCATTCCATAATTTCAGACCCAAGAAAGACACCAAACTTGAAATCATCTTCTAAATCTAGAAATGTATCTCCCTGTTTTGACTTCTCCATTGCATTTATTATGGCATTATTTATAATTTACAGTATATTATATTTACAAATTCCATGAAGGTAACTTTGTAGTCTTTTTCTCAAAAATAGTTTGAAATTTTGATGAATTTCAATATGAATCATCAATCACTTTTTAGTGAAGCAAATAATAAGCAAAATATAAATTCAGTGTAATAGGTCATATATCACAGTGTGTCAAAGGCACCTTATATCAAAGTGAAGTGACACATACATACCCTTTGTCATTAAATCAACTAAGCCTCATTGGAGACAGTCCTTCTCTTTTTCTGTTCTGCTCTACTGGCCAAGTCCATCTTTAAGTAACGTCCCCAGGAAAGGGGAGGAAGTACCATTCTACTTAAATGGTGATTCAAGCAACTACCATTCCTGAAGGCCTTATCTGCTTCAGGCATTGTACTTGTCTTTTGGAAATTCTATGAACATCTGCATTTCATCAATTATATAATTAAAGATTAACATGGTTAAATAACTCGTGCAAGATCTTTAAGAGGCAGAACAAAAATAAGGATCAAAGTTCAAGTCTTCGTAGTGCTCTTCCACTGAAGACCTTTCCACTGACGACACTCCTTGACACTCATTCTCACCACTACTGAGATGGATAGAGCTTCTGATAAAGCTGATGGGAATAATTTGTGTAACTGATTTATGTGTGCATTATCCTAGAAAAAATTTAAGAGGATGAGACACAATCATGTTCTCTGCTACGATGTAAAAGAAACAGTTTAGGATTGTACAGCCTCAGTTGAAATTCCAGGGCTCCTATTTGATAGCTGTGAAAAATCTGTTTTTCTCATTCATAAAAGGGAATAGTAGTCCTACCTCCTAGTGCTGTTGTGAGAACTGCAACATGTAAGTTCCTGGCACAATGGCTGGTACAAAGGAGAGATCATAAGTATTAGTTCCCTCTGCATTCTGTCTTTATCATGACTTGTCTCTCTTTAGATGGCAGCCCCATTTAGAATAGGATAGCTTTATTTTTCCTCAGTGAAAATTACTGTCAAGTTTAACTATTATTTTCCTACATGTGCGGACAACTATGTTTTCTATTTTTAGCTTTAGAAAAGGCCTTCAGTGACCACATCCTTCTTACTATACAGGATAAAGGAATATTAAGTTTGAGTATTGATCTTTATAGAGTTCTTTGTTGCTTCTTAATGTATACTAAGATACAGATAACTAATTGACACTATTTTATCAGACTATTGAATTTGAACTTTTATAGCAACCTTACGCAATTTGTATGCATCTGCAACATCAATATTGTTTATTTATTTAAAGAGCATCTATTGAGTACCCACCATTTATTTATTTATTTTTGAGAAGAGGGGAGATAGTGAAACAGACTCCCACATGCCCCTGACCAGGATCCACCCTGTAAACTTTGCCCCCTTCTCCATCTGGGGTCATGCTTGAATCAATGGTGCTATTTTTAGCACCTGAGGATGCCAGGCTGGGACCAATGAGCTCTATTCTCAGTACTAGGAAAGTAGCTGCAACCAATAGAGTTTCTGGCTATGGGAGGGGAAGAGGTAGAGAAGAGAAAGGGGGACAGGTGGAGAAGCAGATGGTTGCTTCTTCTATGTGCCCTGATTGGGAATCAAACTGGGATATTCATATGCAAGGCCAATGCTCTATTCACTGAGTAAAATGGCCAAGGTGAGCACCCAGTATTTCTAAACACCATGCCAAGAACCTATGTGATGATAAGGAATGATCGTATGAGAGGCAATGTTGTTGCTTTCCAGAAACTGCCGATCTTAAAAGGGTGGGAGGGAAAAGACAGAGATGTAAGTTAATGCTGTAACTAAAAATGATAATGTGCTATATTAAATTATATTAAAAGTTTTAATAGATCAAAGCGAATGCTTTACACATTTATAATACTAATTTTTTATCTCCCATCTCAATATAACAGGGGCAATTATAATGTAAGTGTTGAGATAATAAACATATAATATTTATGATTAATATCTGAATAGTACAATATTTAGATGAAATAGTATCATGGAAATTTTAAAAAGTTTTCAGACCTCTCCTCTTCCTGAGAACAATGTAAAGAGAGAAATATAGAGACACTCACTAATTCTGGCTTTGCTAAATAATTCCAACTTCACAAAAAAGAACAGGAACTCTTTTATTTAATAAAGAAAATCATAATGACAGACAGGCAAACCTAAGATGAATGAACAATATTAAGATTCTGTTTAACTTCTGAAATTATTGCTTAATATTTTCTCATACATAGGTTCAGCTTTACAGTTTTCTCTCCCTTTTATTTTTGGTTTTGACTCATTAATCTGGAAGGTCATGACAGTTGTTCACTGGCAGTAATAAAAACAATTGCATAGAAAAAAACAGGAGAAAAGTGTTTTAATAAGACCACTTCATAGAAGGACCATCATCATGCATATATTCTTTATACCAATAATTTTTAGAAGCAGAATAACACGAATAGCTTGGGTTTGGAAATCATGGATAGAGAATGATCTGGGAGTTTTCTGAAGAATTTTATCCACCTCATGAATGATGAAGAAAACATCAAGCAAGGTTAAGTAATTAGTCAATGCTAAAACAATCTGTGACTAGGACAATGCCACCCACTTGTGAACAGAACTTTCAAGAAGGGAAGTCAGAATACTGTGAAATGCATACTGTGAAAATGATAAAACACCAAGGGGGAACAGGAAACAAACAGACATGGTTCAAAGAAGCTCTCAGCAGTGGCGTGCCACAGTGCTTTCTTCAAACTCTTATTTTGATGTTTAGTCTTCATCAGGTGGCTAGAATATAATTGACTTTTGCTCAGAGCACCTATCATGACATGGTTCAAATGAAGACTCTGATGCCAGTCAAAGAGGATGACAAGAAAACCTTGTTAAGAATACTCAATTACTTGTTCACAGTTTTTCTATACATTTTTTTTAATGCTGCCCTCTAGGATTCATTTTTATTTATTTCCTCCTAAGATTCCATGTCTTTTATGACAGTCTACTCATTCATGTTGCCCAGAAATGAAAGAGCCTGGGGTGTCCTGACATTGGTGCTTTTAAGATATGCTCTGTTCCTCGGTTTTAAGCAAAAGTCAAAGGAAATGATGATGTATGAGTACAGGGAGACCTGAAGCTTGACAAAGGATCTCCCTCTTTCTAGAGACAGAGAATACCTCTTCCTCATTAGAAATAAAAGTCCAGAAGCCACAGGCTGACATCAGCCCCTGCAACCCTAGACTTCTTCAAGTCATGAGTACACAATAGCCCTATAGTGTCTGAAAGATGAAAACAACTCAGACCCAATAGTAACCTATTTTTCTAGTCATCATTTTGTTCTAATACAATGTACAGTATGTGTTCATGTAGTGAAATGTAGCAATTAGCTCTGCACCTGTATATAAGATTATAAAATCTATTAATTGCAGATCACATGAAAAGTATTGATAACAGCTAGCACTACCTGTATTCCAGGTATTACACTAAGGGTTGCCCTTGCATTATTTCAATTAAACATCACAGCAACAATATATTAAACTATTAATATAACCATTTTACGGGAAAGAAAACTGAGACTTAGAAGGAAAAAGTCAAAAGTTTGGGTAAAGAGATATCAAGAAGACTGATAGGCACTGAGCCCACATTCAAAGCAGTAGAAGGTCTGATTCAACTGTGGAAGAAAAGAAAACACCTGGATAGCAAGCTAAAATGCCCATATGTCCTCCCACTCCCCGCCTTAAGTCTACAGATTAAATTTCTTCAGATGGGTTGTGAGCATCTCTGAGGTTCCGTTTACACACAGGTAAGGATACATAAATTGTTCAAGTATTTAAAAACTTCCCTACAAGTTAGTAAAAGTACTCTGGTGATACTAGCTTCTCATGCAGGTTGCCTGTGGTATAACCATTAATGGGTTAATGCCTAGGCTTCCAGAAACTTGCTTTAACTCTGAGTACTTGAGGCCTTAGTGAATTATTCTCTCAAAGCTTGCATCCTGGCCACTGACAGTGATTCCCACAGAAGTGCCCACAAGCTGGCTGGCCTTTGCCATTATTGCAGCTGTGGGAACTTTAGTCTCCATGTAAATTTAGCTCCAAACAAGCCAGAAAGAGACCAGAAGAACCTAAAAGTCTGGGCTTGTTGGTGAGCCAGGATAGGTGCTTCAGCAGATGTTAAATATTTTAAGTGTCATCTTGATTGAGAAACCAGGAGAAAAATGTAAGTATGGATAAAATGAGGTAGTCCTCATTTAATAGAGTTCTCAGTCACATTAATAATGGGATCCATGGGAAAAAGAAATCTGTATCTCCAAATGTAAACATAACATTTAAGGTAAAACAGTATAATCAATTCTCAAAATATTAAAAAAAAATGTGCTCTGTGCTCTGCTAAATAGATCATAAAGGAAAGTGATCACAAAGGAAAAGATATTACGGAATCAGAGACTCTGCCACTTCTAGTAAATAGATAAAAATCCTTAAACCTTTGTCAATTTGTAATTTTGGGGATCAAGCTCAATCATTTCTTAAATGATAGGGGAGTCCTCAGTAGAGATTCTAAATTTAATAAACAGGATAAAATTCTTAAATCCATTCGCTGGAACATGAACTGAAAAGCATTATATCTGCCCTATTTGTCTTTGGGGAGGAGGTGGGTAGTGAGGTACTTATGCTGGAAGAAATAACAAGTGGTTGGGACTTAGATATTAGCACAATCCTGGGTTGTTGATCTATAGAATAAGGTTGTAACAACTTATGGTTTCTTTGATTCTGAAATTTGTTGGTGGCTTTCTGCCATGTTTGAGCCTGCTTTGTAAGGCACTTGACAAGGTGTTGAAAAGAGCTATGCCAGGTTGTTTGTGTCTGTTTTGTCCCCCACAGCACCAACAAGTAAGTTCTTAAGGTTGGAGATAGAACTGAAACTGAGGTACCCATTGAACAGACTTAAATTTATAATATTGTTTCTGAGGGAACTGAATTTTGAGCTCAGCAACTACGTTATAAGCAAAGTTCTGGGAAACTATGTTCAGGTAAATTTGGTTATTGTTTGAAAGTGTTATCTTCAACTGAGTACCTCCTTTAAATCAAACATCTCTTTGGGATTTTGAATGAATTACCTATTACTTTTGGACATTAAACATTTTTGAAATTATACAGTGAACTCATAATCTTGTCATTACCGAGGATTCAAATGCATTGAACTTTTTTCTTCAAAGGCCCAAACAATGAATTCCTGGACCCAGTCACAATAATTCTTGTGAACAGTCCTCTAAAATACAAGGAATGTTAATACTGTAATTCACGGCAGAGCTCTGCAATGTTTAATGTAATAAAATGCAACCAAAAACTCATATGACTAGAAGAATATTGCTGTCTAGTGTTGAAATGGATCATTTAAAATATTGGAACTAAGTGCTGAACAGGGAAATCCACAATAAAAATGGCAGCACTAAAGGGGGAAAGCAGCTTTCATAAAGAATGTCAACATCGCCTTTCATATGGAGGCCTCTGTTAAAATATGGTAATCTGATCATTTTGATTTACTGGCTTTGCTTAATATTTACAAAAGGCCAATCATGTAGAATTTTATATTTCATAGTAGACATTCTATGGATTTTTAGTTTAATCCTCTTTCATCCCCTAAAAAAGAATAAAAAGATTAATAGGCATGGCTAAAGATATGAGTGCTGTAAAATGAGACAAGATGGTAACACACTCCTTTTGTAAAGTGTAACTAGAAATTCGAAAGGTGGCAAATGTGTGCACACCTGAAGTGTGTGCAACTGATTTACCTCTGCTTCAGGACTTCTAGTTATTGCAGGATATTTTTTGAATTAAGGCACATTATTAGGCAATTGTAATGTTTCACCCTCATAAAAGCAGTTTTCCTAAACTACTTACCGTTGAGCATGGATCTGAGAAATAGCCACATGAAGTTCACTGCCGTTTGTTGTAAATATGGTGAAGAGTCAAGTGACCTCCTAAAAATGCAAATGGAAATTTTTTTTCTGTGATTCCATCACCATTCATTCATTCTGGAAATAGTTATTAAATCCCTAGAATGAGCTGGGCTTCTCCCGAGCATCTAGTTGGTTTTTATTTCATTGGCATTACAGAATTTTTTGCTGATTGCATTTCCCTTTTTTCACATAGGCTGCTAGAAAGCTCAGAGCCAAATCTGACAAAGACATAAGACCTCATGGCATATATTTTATATACATTAAAACAAAAGCCTAGTATCAACTCCTGCTGGTTTTATTTTATTTTAAGTTAATAAACATTTAGTGAGTATAAAATATGAATCAGGTGCTCTATTTGGGTTTTCTTTTTCTTTTCCTCCATTTCTATATTCAATAAAGGCAACAGTTTTATATTTTATGTGCTTTGCTAAGCTATCAAATATAGAATACTAGGCTCCTAATTTTTAAGGGTACAGATTGCAGCCATAAGACCACACATCTCCAAACTAGAGAATCAACTGGCCTCAATTCCTGGCAAGAAAAACAATTTTCTATAAATTCCAACCACATCATATGGTTTGGTGCAAAATGAACGATCTATATGCATGAAACTAATTGCTTAATAGCTGTACTAACATATGCTTTCTAGGTAGAAAAATGAACACACACATACACATACAACAAATCCTTTGCTTAAAGGTCTCCAGTCTTAGAAGAAAGTTGTAAGCAAACCAAAAAACTTGCATAAAGATTTATTCATTTATTCTACCCTTTCAGTCAAGTGCAAGTCAGTAAGCATTATTCATTTTGAAAAGTTATTTAGCTATTCTTTCTTTTAAAAACACTTTCCTAAGGTGAATAAATATTAAGTGTGTTAAGTTTCTCTTGAGGAATACAAAAGGGGCACCTTCTCATATTTTGAAAGTAATGGCAAGCCTAAAAGGGTCAGAAGTCTTTATCTGAATAGCTGTCATGGAAGAAAGTTATCTGTTCAAAAATAGTTCTTAAAAGTGTGGTTCAAGATGGTGGCATAGGATGATCCTGTACTCACTACTTCCCATTGATGCAAAAAATCTACAGCTATGTATAAGTCTATTCCCTCATAAGACACCTAAAAACTAGCTGAACATCTCCTCCTTAACAAATGATCAAAGGGCCATACAGAGACAGGTATAAGAGGCAGAGATCTAGTCTTACTAAAAACCCTACCCTAAGCACATGATGCACAATCAGGAGGGATCAAGAGTTTCTTCCTAAGGAATTAGGGGCTTATGTCCCACATCAGACACTTCAGCCTTTGGGAGCAGCACCAGAGGCCAGCACCCCAAACATCTGTCTTTGAAAACCATTAGGGGTAATGTCCAGGAGAACCACAGGATGGTAGGAATGATGATTCCCCACTTAAAGGGCTTGCATGTACTCACTTACCCTGGGACCCAATGCAAAAGGAGTAGTTTGGAAAGCACCCAGACCATAGGTGAAGGAGAACCATTTGCTAGTTTTAAAATGTCTGTTGGAGGGGTAGAAGCCTGTTGTGAGTCCCTGTGGGAAAGAAGGGGCAGGTGGGAACAACTTTTGCATTCTCCCTCTACCTTGTTAGCTCCACAGCTTGCCAGGACCATTTTTGTACTCTCCTAACCTGCTAATATCAGTGGGCATGTCTTACTCTCCACACCATCCCCATATTCCAAACCAATGCCCACCAGGGGAGTGCTCCTGCTCTTTGCCATTGCCATAGACCCTGTCAAAACTGGTGGGTACATAGAGGGCACCTCTTGAGCACCTGGCTCTGGTGGCCTGGAAAGATTGTGTTTTTGAGACCCACAGATTTGAAACATTTGGAGAAACAGTTCTTGGCAGGCTACCATCCCTGGGTACCACATTGCAGACTGAAACACCTCCAGTCTTCCTGTAAAAATCCCTTTTTACTTTGTCCTGGAGCTTCAGCTTGAGGGGCAGACTTCAAGTCTACCTCACATCTAGATCTCCAAATTGCTGTCAGTGAATGTAGGTTGGGAAATGCCATCCTTTCAGTCTCCCTTGGCTTCACCAGAGCTTGCTGATATCTCCCAGAAAGGAGGCCATATACATGTCTGGAGTCACAACCTTTCAAACTTTTGCTACGGAGATAACTCCAGATTGCTTGTTCTGGAAGACAGCAGGGTCACAATTGCGGTCCCACAGGACTGTATATATCTGCACTCCTGAAAAGCTGCTAACTGAGAGTTTAGCTTCCAATCTGAAACTGAGTGTTATTTGAGAGCCCTCCCTCAGGAACACTCACAGGTTTTGCATACCCTTTACAACTGGTACCTATCAGGAAAAAAATCAGGATACAGAGACAGTCACAATGATTTGCAAAACAGTCAAGTGCTAGGGCAAGGTTAAATGATAAATTTCATCTCCTACGTAAGTCCACTTATTCAAGACTGGTAGAAATAGCTATTTTCCTAATACATAGAAACAATACAGCAAATTAAGCAAAATAAGGAGATGAGGGAATATGTTCAAAATAAGAAACAAAGTAAAACCCCAGTAAAGGACCTTAATTTACCTGATTAGAATTCAAAGCAATGGTCATAAGGATGTTAGCTGACCTCAGGAAAATACTGGATGAACACAGACAAAACTTCAACAAAAAGATAGAAAATATAAGAAAGTATCAAACATAAGTCACAGTGCTGAGGAATACAAACACTGAACTAATAAAATATATATTAGAGGGGTTCAAAAATAGACCATATTAAGCGGAAGAAAAAGTAGTAATCTGGAAAACAGAGCAGTGGAACTCACCAGAACAAAGCAGCAAAAAAGTAAAAAGTTAACAAGTGAAAATAGCTTAACTGACAAATTGAAAAACGTGCAGAAAAAAAATTTTACATTATAGGGGACCCAGAGGAGAAAAATACCTCATTTGAAGCAAAAAGTAGTTGACAGGTAAATTTTCCAAAAAAATGATATAGAGTAGCCCACTGGATAAAAACACAAGAGCCATCAATATGCTGCCTATAAGAGACTTACTTCAGATGTAGGGACATACACAGACTGACAGTGAAGGGATAAAAGAGATGTTTCAGATAAATAAAAAGCAAAAGGGAACTGGTATTTCCCTACTTATATCAGACAAAATAGACTTTAACACAAAGACTGTAATAAAAGACAAAAATGGACATTATGTAATGATAAAAGTGCCATCCAGCAATTCAGCAAGAATATATGGTGATTGTAAACATTTTGAACCTAAAATAAGAGCATCTAAATATATAAAGGAAATATTAACAAACCTAAAGAGAGAAATTGAAACCAATACAATAATGGGGGACTTTAGTATGCCAGTTATATGAATCAATATATTACCCAATAAGTCCACATGGAACATTCTCCAGAATAGAACATATGTTAAGCAACAAAACATATTTCAAAAATTTAAGAAAATTGAAGTCATATCAAGCATCTTTTTTAACCACAAAGACATGAAATTAGAAATTAGTTACTAATAACTGGAAAAATTACAAGTATGTGGAAATTGAACAATATGCTACTGAACAACCGATGGGTCAACAAATAAAGAAGAAATTAAAAAAGACTTTGAGCCTGACCTGTGGTGGTGCAGTGGATAAAGTGTCGACCTGGAAACACTGAGGTCGCCAGTTCAAAACCCTGCACTGGTCTGGTCAAGGCACATAGGGGAGTTGATGCTTCTAGCTCCTCCCCCCTTTCTCTCTCTCTCCCTCTCTCTCTCTCTCTGTGTGTGTGTGTCTCCTCTCTAAAAATAAATAAATAAAAAGATTTTTAAAAAGACTTTGATACAAAAAAATGAAACTACACACACCAAAATCTATGGGATGTAGCAAAAACAGTTCTAGAGGAGAAGTATAAAATGATACAGGCTAATTTCAAAAAACAAGAAAGCCTCAAGCAATCTAACTCTATACCTAATGGAAGGATAAAATGAAGAACAAATAAAGCCCAAAGTTAGTACAAGAAAGTAAATAATAAACATAAGAGCAGAAATAAATAAAAAAGAGACTAAGAAAACAACATAAAAGGTCAATGAAACTACGAGCTGGTTCTTTGAAAAGAAACAAAATTGACAAACATTTAGCTAGACTCACTAAGAAGAAAAGAGAGAGGGAACAAATAAATAAAATCAGAAATAAAGAGAAGTTATAATTAATCCCAAAGAAATATGAATGAATGTGAAGCTACTATGAACAATTATATGCCAACAAATTGATAACCTAGAAGAAATGAATCAATTTCTAGAAACATACAATCACCCAAGATTGAATCATGAAAAAACAGAAATCCAGACATATGGACTACTAGTAAGAGATTAAATCAGTCATACACACACTCACACAAACTCCGAACAAACAAATGTCCAGGACCAGATGGCTCCCCTGGTGGATAATACCAAACATTCAAAGAAGACTTTTATTTTGCACGCACGCAAGCATGAGAGAGAGAGAGAGAGAGAGAGAGAGAGAGAGAGAGAGAGAGAGAGAGAGGAACAGACAGGGACAGACAGGGAAAGAGACAAGAAGCATCAACTAATACTTGGGGCACTTTAGTTGTTCATTGATTGCTTTTTCATATATGCCTTGACTGGGGAGCTTCAGTTGAGCCAGTGACCCCTTGCTCAACTTAGCGACATTGGGTTTCAAGCTAGCTACCATGAGGTCATGTCTATGATCAAATGCTCAAGCTGGCAACCTGGCATTCAAGGTGGTGAGCTCGTGCTCAAGCTGGCAACCTCGGGGTTTCAAACCAGGGTCCTCAGCATCCCAGGCCAATGCTCTATTCACTGTGCCACTGCCTGGTCATGCATCAAAGAAGTTTTAAAACCTATCTTTTTCAAACTCTTTCAAAAAAATTGAAGAGGTAAAAACTCTTCCAAACTAATTTTATGAGGCCAGCATTACCTTAATAGGAAAACAAGACAAGAGCACCAAAAAAAAAAAAAAAAAATTACAAGCCAATATACCTTTGGTGAACATAGACGCAAAATTCTTCGACAAAAGATTAACAAACTGAATTCAACAGTACATTAAAAGAATTATGCACCATAATCAAGTAGGATTTACTCTAGAAATGGAAGGATGCTTCAACATCCACAAATCATCAATCTGATACACAACATTAACAATAATTAAGAATAAAGCTCATATGATCATTTTAACAGAAGTTAAAACAGCATTTGATTAAATTCAATATCTATTTATGACCAAAAACTCTCAACAAGTGAGTCTAGATAGAAATTACATCAACGTAAAAAAAGGCCGTATAGCCTGACCAGGCGGTGGCACAGTGGATAGAGCGTCGGACTGGGATGCGGAAGACCTAGGTTCGAGACCCCGAGCTCGCCAGCTTGAGCGCGGGCCCATCTGGCTTGAGCAAAAAGCTCGTCAGCTTGGACCCAAGGTCGCTGGCTCCAGTAAGGGGTGGCTCAGTCTGCTGAAGGCCCGTGGTCAAGGCACATGTGAGAAAGCAATCAATGAACAACTATGGCGTTGCAACGGCAACGAAAAACTAATGATTGATGCTTCTCACCTCTCTCTGTTCCTGTCTTGCTGTCCCTATTTATCCCTCTCTCTAACTCTTTCTCTGTCCCTGTAAAATAAATAAATAAAACATTAAAAAAAAAAAAGGCCGTATATGACAAGCCTACAGTTAATATTGTACTCAACAGTAAAATGCTTAAGTCTTATCCTTTAAGATTAGGAACAAGCCAAGGATGCCCACTTTTACCATTTTACTGAATATAATATCGGAAGTTCTAGTTAAAGCAATTATACAGGAAAAGAAATAAAAGGTATCCACGTTGGAAAGGAAAAAGTAAAATTGTCATTATTTGTGAATGACATGATTTTATATGTAGAAAATCCTAAAGACTTCATCAAAAACTATCAAAACTAAAACAAATCAGCAAGTTGCATGGTGCAAAATCAAAAGTCTGTTCTAAAAAAATAAAATTTAAAAAAAAGTCTGTTGTATAAACACTATCAGAAAGACAAATTTAAAAATAATCACATTTACAATTGCATCAAAAATAATAAAATACTGCCTGACCAGGTGATGGTGCAATGGATAAAGTGTCAACCTGAGACACTGAGGACCCAGGCTTGAAACCTCAAGGTCTGCGGATCTAGTGTGGGTTCACCAGCTTGAGCGCAGGGTTGCCAGCTTGAGTGTGGATCATAGACATGACACCATGGTCACTGACTTGAGCCCAGAGGTCACTGGCTTGAAGCCCAAGGTTGTTGGCTTGAGCCCAAATTTGCTGGGATCTCTTGAGCAAGGGGTCACTCACTCTGCTGTAGCCCCACAGTCAAGGCACATATGAGAAAGCAGTCAATTAATAACTAAAGTGCCATAACTAAGAGTTGATGCTTCTTCTCTCTTCCTTCTTCTGTTTGTCTGTCAGTTTCTCTAGCTAAAAACAATAATAATAAAAAAAATTAAAAATTTTTAAAAATGATAAAATACCTAGAAATAAATCTAAGCAAAGAGGTGAGAGATCTGTACACTGAAAACTGTAAGAGAGTGATGAATAATCTATTGTAGGTACATTTTAGGAGTTTCTGTAATATTTGGTTTATAAAAGTGATAGGGTTTACTTTATGTTTATCTGCTCTATTGTACTCGTTTATGTTTATATTCTTGCTGCAGCCAAGACTATACCATTTTAAAAGTGTAATGTTAGAAGATATTTTTATATTAAAGGATCATATTTATACTTATTAATATTTTTAATTGTCATTTACAATTTTGAATCTTTATTGTTTTAGAATATCTTCTTTATGTTCCTAACATAATTTAACTAGAATTTTGATTAATTGCTAAAGTTATTCACCAGTTGTTGTCTTACACTATTCCATTTCAGAAACATAATTCTTAACATTCATTTGTCTTCTTTTGTGTTGCTGAAGAAAATTTTGTAATTATTTTCAGACAGGGGTCTTGTGTACTTCTTATTAAGGATATTACCAGATATTTTCTAACTGTGATTATTACCATGAATTTATGTTCCTTCTTCTTCACAACCCAATCAATATATTATGGTAAATTAAAAAATGTTAAATTTTAAAATTTAATTTGTATCTTGCCATTTTAATTCTCTTTTTTAGTTCAAATAGTTTTCCAGTTGATTTGCTTAGGTTTCTCCATGTTAGAATATGATCAATATAAATATACATTTACTTATATGTAGGAGTCTGAAAATGTGTTAGAAAATGTCATGTAATATTAACTGATTCTCATCATTTCAATTTATCATATTCTTCTGAAATAAGAATGAATAATGCCTGGGCAATACCAGATTTGTTTGCTCTAAATTTGCATGCAATTATACTTTTAATAAAAATGAAAATTTGCTCTTATTTTTTCTAATAAATCTCATATCAACTCATTGCTTTATTGAATTGTCTAAAACTTCTAGACAATCTTAAATCATGCTGCTATTGCTAGGCATCTTGACATTGTTTCCAGATCCTGATGTGGACTCTCTCTGCTCTGTAATAGTGCCTGGTTTCTGGGCACATTTGAAAGGCCTTCATCAAGCATAAATAATGAGTAGTAACTATATTAGTATACAATATTTACTCCTAGAGGTATTGAGAAGACCAAAGATGGTGGTCATACAGCAGAACTTCTATGTTTCCACAGGAGTTTACCAAATGCAAGATTATCTCTAATAATTCTTGGGTGTTTCCTGAAATAATGGCTGGATTGATTGCAATGTTCAAATAAGTTTCCATGCTGTGCTTAACATAAATACATTTTCAATTAGGGTAAAAGCCTGTAACTCTCTAAGAAAATGTGGTATTACTTTAGCTTGATACATGGATCCAACTTATTAGATTCTTCTGAGACAATGTGATCTGGCCCTAAACAATCTCTGGATATGTTTTAGCCCTAAAACTGTTTCTGAATATCATATAGAGCTCAATAAATTCTATTGACTTTTGCGGGTTTTTAAAGAACCTTTCTCTATGATCATATGGTACCATTCAGTCACATATAATTTTTACAGTTTTCAGTAGGTGGTTAATGCAGTGACAGGCTAGACTTTACTCACGAGTGGGTCCAGTTGTGACACTCACAAACACCAAGCACAAAGAAATCTTTTATTTCCTGTTGACTTTAACAAAGTCAATGTCCTGGAAGGAATGTGGTGTTAAAACGCCTGTGCATTTCAGTGAGAAAGATGGAAAACCACTTATGAAACTTACACAAAAAGATGCTGGAAAAAAAAAAAATCTGTTGTGGTTACATAACACTGCTAGGTAATTGTTTTCCATGTCTGTGGGCAAATAAAATAGAATTTCCCCCCTACTTTCCATTTGGGGCATAAAAAGGAAACATTATGAGGTTGTCGTCTTTTGTTTGTTTTTTAATATACATATCTGTGATTTCATTTACGTAAAGATTAGTAATAGTATCTCATGAGTTTTGAAAATGTACTTTATTTGACTCAGATGCCCTCTTTTTTTCTAAAATTTGTTAGAGAAATTTGTGCTCTTTTCTGCCAAAGATTTTATTAGATTCTCAAATAGAACAATATAGCTTCGTTAAACAAGGTGTGACAATCTTTTTCAATCCCACTGTGGAACAATGTGTAAAAAAATGCAAATTATTTCTAAGCACTTCGAAAATGCCACTATTCTCCATTTGACCCATGCTAAATATTCTCATTGAAATGACTTTCAATGAATACAAAATCTCAATTTAATCCCAACCCTAGGGAAATGAAACATGCCAGTTTGAGATGAAAGGCCTAATGTTACCTAGTTATTTGAATTCACTTCATGTTCTTAACATAGATCATAAGTGAACTTTATTTTAATAGTTCAAATCATTGCACATTCAAAATAATATATTGCTACCAAATAAATGTCACAAACCTGACAGTGCAGAAGAAATAAACAGCAACTGTGGGGTTTTTTGTTGTTGTTTTTTTGTTTTTTTTTTTACAGGGACAGAGAGAGTAGGAAAGAGGGATAGATAGGGACAGACAGGAATGGAGAGAGGTGAGAAGCATCAATCATTAGTTTTTCGTTGCCATTGCAACACCATATTTGTTCATTGACTGCTTTCTCACACATGCCTTGACAGCGGGGCCTTCAGCAGACCGAGCCACCCCTTGCTGGAGCCAGCGACCTTGGGTCCAAGCTGACGAGCTTTTGCTCAAGCCACATGGGCCCGCGCTCAAGCTGGCAACCTCGAGGTCTCAAACCTGGGTCTTCCGCATCCCAGTCTGATGCTCTATCCAGTACGCCACTGCCTGTTCAGGCGCAACTGTGTGTTTTAACTATTGAATTCATGATGGAGTTTCACATGGTTTGTGACATTTTTCTAAACTGTTAGTGTTCTTTTAAAACATAACCAATTAATCAGTAGATCATTGACAGTGAAATCTAGGGCACACTTTTTGATAATCTAACACAACAATTTTTGTTAATGTCAGCTCTCACTCTGTGCCTTTTAAAATGCTTCTTTTTCCTTAATTGTCAGAGTTTGAGTAGTTTTTGGTAGAGATTTTATGTTACATTTTCAAAAAGAAGTTCTGATATTAATTAATATTTCCTTGAGGTTTAACTGTAGTAAGGTACCAAAAAGCTACAAAATTAATATTAATAGTTTAGGAAGCTTAAAGAACATTTTATTAATTTGGGCTAGGCGTGCAGAGAGATTTTGTAGATGTGATTTCTATACTTGTGTGGTTGGCACCACTCAGAATGGCCGATAGCATTGTATTATAAATGAAGAGGAAAATGAGATTCCGATTCCCATCCTTCTCTTCACACCTGTGAGGAAGCAGGTAAATAGCTAGCCAGGTGCAGGAAGGGAGAGATTGAAAAAAACCTTTTCCTATTCGATGAACCATTTGCAGGCATTTATTCCCTAGCGCCATGGAAACTACCCCTCCCCTCCTGAAAGCATGCAATTAATGCATATATCTCTAAACAAAGGAATGGCAAATGAACACTGGAAAATTTAGGAATATCTTTTAATATGTGGAATAACATCTTTGATTGTGTTACCTTGAAAGTCTTAATGTTTCTGTGTATCCCCTAAACAAATGTTGTAAGCTTGTGCCATGATGTCATGCTCTCCCCTGCCCGTGTGTGATCAAGGGTATATAAACAGCCCCTGAAATGTTTTTGGGGGCACATGATTTGGGTTTGCAAATGCCCCTTGTCAGCCGTATGTGGCCAGCATATTTAATAAATCTTCTCTCTTAATAAAACTCTTCAAAATTTATCTGGACTTGGTGTCTCTACGTAAACCTGCGGAATTGAGGTACGGTACTTTACAACATTACAATGTTGTACATCTAAATTTTTATTTATTTTTCTCTCATTGTTAAGAATTCCCTGTTTGAAAACATTTTTCTCTTGGCAAATATCAATCTTTCCTGTACTTAAATGCCCCATAGCTGATAAGCTGCTTTTGTTACAGAATTTCTGATTATGTATCGCCTTTGCATGCCAAAACTTATTTCTTTATTCACTAGCATGGTCAGTTACTATCATCTTGTCTTTAGAAATGTAGTAGGTGGGCTGGAAAACAATATTTTTTCTGATAAATTTGATTAAATCAAAGTACAGATGACTCAGAACTGAATTTAAAAATTTATTATTAATCACCTTAAATTATTTCCTTTGAAGAGCACTACATCTTTAAAGAAGATTGTTAGATAAATATTTCAGTACTTTAAAAATATTATGAAGAAAATTTGCTTCTATTCAGGCTTTACTTATTTAAAATCCAATTTTGATATATTTTGTTTGTACTTAAATATTTGGGGGCCATATGAAATTCTTGGAACACAGATTAAATTTTGGGGTTTAGTCTCCATGTCTTATTTTTAGGAATGTAAACTCTTTTACTGGGGGCTGGGGTATAGGTCCTACACTACACTCTAAATAAGAACTTTCATGAGAAAAACCTCTGGCAAAATACAGTGAAAAGAGTTATTCATTCACTATAAATGTAATCAAACTTCTCCATTCTAGAGAGTTTTGTTCTTTCCATCATTGGAAAGATATAACAAAATTTGTACAAATACACAAAATTTAAAATGAAAAGGGAGAAATAAAATATCCTTAAAATAACAATAACCACAAAACACCATAACTACATCATAGTGTTGCCTGATAGAACGTTTTCCTGTTTAGAAACCAAACATAATTTTTTGTCTCTTAATGTACAAAAAGTACCAAGAAGAAAGGAAGGAGGGAGAGAGACAAACACAGAAAAATGACATAATTCAAAAAAAGATTAGGGTTGAAGGCTGCAAATGTGGATGAGGTAGTCCCCCCTGTTCCACAGGAAATAAATTCCTGGACCCCTGTGGATGCCTGAAACTGTGGAGGGTACCAAACCTTATACATACTATGTTTCTTTGTATACATACATACTGTGATAAAGTTTAATATAATCAGGCAAAATAGGAGGTTAATAACAATAACTAATAATAAAATAGGGCAATTATAACAATATACTGTGGTAAAAGTTATGTGAGTAAGGTCACTAACTGTCAAAGAGTGTTTTGCTGAAATCTTTGTATAGTCTCAATACTTTCTGGTGTAACACATTGTCATCAATTGGAACATATTTGCTGTTCATGTCTTTAAACCAAAAATTTAATGCTTTTCCATCTTAAGTAAGCCACTTACAGACAATGTGGCAATAACTTTTGCAGTTTGAGGTTGTTGGGCAGATGAAATATCTTATGCTCACTTTGTTAAAGATGGCACTGCCCACATGGAAAGCCCGTTGCCCAGGTGATAATATTAGTTGCCCTTCTTGCTTGGGATGGGCGTGATTATATTCATGTGTGTTGGGGGAAGGCTTTCGTGCCAAAAGGTTTTAAAAGGAAGAGAGATCACGTTGTTCCGGAAGAAGAATGATTACATTCTAGGAGGAGAACAGATAAAGGACACGTGGAGGAGAGGAGAAGCAGCCAAGATAGCAGAATGCTGAAGGAGAAGCCAGTTCGCAGAGAGGAGGAGATGGGGAACAGAGGTGAATAAGGCTAGTGAGCTAGAAACCTTTGATTCTAGGAAACTTGGATAAGTCAGTAGCTTTGTGAGCACTGAATGAGTGGTTTTTGGAGCCCAGCTAGGATTAAAGGTAATGGCCCACCAGTTATTGGCTCCGTTGTTTCATAACCGTCTGTCCAAATCTAATGCGAACCTGCACTGGCCAGGCAGCTGTGATGGTGACTGTGGCTACTGGCTTTACAGAGGTGCAGAAACAAAACTAGTATAAATTTCTTTTTTCTTCTTCATCATTTTATGACTAGAAATTCAATCTTACCATATAGATCTTCAGAACCTCAGCACAGAATTTTTTTTCTTTTCTTATTAAGTTGAGAACTTTTAACTTTTCATTTAAAGGAGCACTTTACAACTTCTTTTTGGCATATCCAAATTACTAGTATCACTACCCTTGTGAGTAGGGACCATTATTAAGTAAACTAAGGTTTACTTGAACATAAGCCCTCTGATACCATGACAGTCTGACCAAAGACTGCTACTGAGTGACTAAGGGGTGGGTAGCATCTACATCATGGACACACTGGACAAAGAAAGGGATAATTCAAGTTCAGGCAAGATGGAGTAAGATTTCAACACAATACTCAGAATGGTGCATAATTTAAAGCTTATAAATTGTTTATTTCTGAAATTTTCCATTTAACATTTTTAGATTATAGTTGACTATAGGTAACAAACCATAGAAAGTTAAACTGGGGACTATACAAAGTTCAGAGTGAAAATTATTACCAAATTTTATTGGAAAGCATTCATATATATGATTCCATAAACAAAGGAAATAAAAGGCTTTAGGACAACAAACTATTTATGCCTTTTTATTTTGTTGCAGGAGAGCGACCCAACAGAGAATAGACACTCAGATAACTTTATAAGAGGAAAAGAGAATTTATTAAAAGCCAGTGGAGTACGCAGTTAGTGGCTCCAAAGATATATGCTCCCCGAAATTAGATTTCTTACGTCTTATATAACCTCTACAGAACACAGGTTCACATACACGGGTCTCGTGATTTCTTTGTCTAGAAATACACATGTTCATCACATGATTTCAGGATGTGAGGAGGTTTAGGTGATATCAGAGGATAAGCCTTTGTAAATCACCCATTAAGGCCTTAAAAAGGGGAGAGGAAGGATCTCCCTTCTTCCCTTGATTCTTTATTGCTTCTCTTTCTCCTCAGTGAATCGGACAAGGAGGGGGTCTGATGTCTCCTTCCTCCTTCCTTTCAAACATTCTAGTAGGAAAAACTCTCCATTAGCAATGTAATAGCCCTTCCTAAGCAGGAATGAGATCTGTAACTTTACCAGCCATCTTTAGCTGGTGTTGCCTAGCCCTCATTGTAAATCACACACAAGTATAAAAATCATATTTACAAAATTTCTCTGAATGTTTGGCCTAAAACATAAAATGTCCTTGAAGCCTCTTAGTTCAAGAGGGGGGCTTTCTATCTCAATTTCACTTAGATTTTTAAAAAATAAACAGTAAATATATATAGAATATTTCAAATTCCATATCATTTTAATTAGTGCTAGTCTTTTTCTTGGTTTATTATTGGCCCTGGTATTTCTCTACCAGATTACTAATCAATGCTTCTGAAATAGTCCTAGGGAGTTGAAAAGATATGGATTCTTCAGGGTATATTTGGTCCATTTGCATTTTTCAGGGCAGTAGGGATGCAAGTAATTTTGTTTTGTTCTAAATCATAGAGAGTTTATCTGGAATAAAATATCTCTAGATAGATCCAAGTTATTTTGTTCCTTAGCCTACTGAACACTATTTTTATTTCTATAAAGGTTGGTCAACTTACTCTTCCAATATAATTATATAGTCTATTTCTATAAGAACTTACTTAAAAGACTGAGCTTATCAAAATTTAGTATAATGTTTCTATTTGCTTAGTGGGATCACATTATTGTTTTGAAAGCATATAACTAAAATCTCTACATTTCTAGTTGTCTTGTGGTTGTATATCATTCTACCTTGTTTATTGGTATCACAAGGCTGTGAGCTAGATACTGGGAATTCAGTGGTTTCAGTAATGAAGGTAGCAATAAATTTATAACATAAATGGAGAAAACATTTTTATGCTTTTGTAATTTTTTTCATAGTAACAAATTTACAAAACAACAACAAAATACAAAACAAACAATAAAAAACACTATTGAAAAATGTGTCCTGATTTTTAATTTGGAAACAAAATGGTTACTACTCTTAAAGAATTTGTATTACTTCTTTAATAAAATAGTAAATAATCTAAAAGTACTATCAAAGAACTCTTAGAAGTGATTAAATACATAGTAGAAAATCAACAATAAGGGCTGATAATATTTTTAAAATAAAATAGCAATAGAAGTTTTAGAGTGACTCTAGCTATCATTTTGCCGTTGCAAAAGTGAGGCAGGACAATATGCATTTAGTAGATGTTTAAACAAGAGCAATAATATTGAATACAAAAGCAAAAAATAAAAACCTCTTTTCCACTGGATTTTATTTATTTCTAGTAGTGCAAAAGTGATTCTGAAACGATGTTAAACATTTGAGAGATCGGTGCCATAATAATACCATACCAGCAGTAACCTTTCCTCAAATAACTCAACTTAAAATTGAGAAAAAAATATATAACTAGGACCTAAAACACATAATTATGTCTCTATGTCTACAGTTATATTTGAACATAATTTTAAGAAATCTAATGAATGTAGAAACTATGCCAAAACTAAATATAGAGAGTCTTCCAGACTGTCCCTTTCCTCCCTGCCTCACACAGGACAAAGGTTGTTTTAGAAGAGAACTGCTACAGAGTTTTCACTTGTTCACTTCTGGGATCCTATCTTTAACTTACTTTTGTGTTCCAAATACTGTTTTTAGCTTAAAAATCCTCAAGACCAAACTGATAACTTGGTCAAAAATCAGATAAGAAAACACAAAGGCTTAGAAAGAGAATACCCATCATGCAAAATAAAGCACAAACGGAAAGGTGATTAATGTTACAACTCACACATTGATATAATTAAATGGATAAATGGTAATTGAATACATTATTTAAATTTTCCTGTTACTATAAAAATTAATGTCTTAAAATTTAGAAGTCAGATTCCCTGTTATATCATTATACAATAAATATTTGGAATATTTCCATCTATCAATAATGCCATCTGTCTTATCCAATACAAATGGACTACAACCTATATGGCTCCTTTCTCCATTGATTACTCTGATGAATGAGATAGCAAAACCTCTTAAAATATCATCATATTATAAAACATTGTCATTAGAAAGATAGATAAAGAAAGGCACATGATGATACTTAACGTGAAACTGTCAAGTTCATTTAGTAAAGTTTTAAGAACATTTTGATCCTAAAAAGTATTAGCATATTAAATAATATTATGTCAGTCTGTAATCTCCTAGCACTTTCAAAAAAATGCAAGAACCAAAAAATATTCTGGAAAGAGTACAATAGCTTATTATGATACTTTCAGATTACTAATTATTCCAATAAGAATATAGTTAGATATCCTTTAAAGCCTGGGTAATTAAATTAAAAGCACTTTCACTTTATAAAAAATTATAAAATGATCATTTAATTTCTGATAGCAAGTCATTTTTAAAGCAAAAGTAGATACATTTATTATATCTTAAAATACTAGCCACAAATTTCAATTCAACAAAATAACACTGGGGAACAATTTCTTTTCATTTTCTGTTGCATGAGGTTTTAAAACTTTTTCTATATATATCTGCATCACTGATTTCAAATCTGAAATTAGTTTTGGTGCATACCCTAGTTTTTATGCAATTTTAATTTCTTTTGTTACAGTTAATGGCATGCATTGGTTTTTAAATTGGAGTTAAAGGGCAATGACTCTTGGATTGAACATAACCACAAGGCAATTAGTGTTTTACAAACATCACTTTTACATAATTGTAGTTGTTTTTAAATGAAAAAAAATGATTATCTGATAAAAAACACCCTCTTATTTTGTTTTAAGATTGAATCATGGCTTCTTCAAATAGGCATAAATGTAAGAATAGTCCTGACACCTTCTGTTATATATGTGGCTGTTACACACTTCAACATCAAAGGTGCAGTATTTCATCATTTGTGACACGTGCATAGATTGCCTATTTTCAAGTTCCCTTTGGCAATCAAGACAAGAATTGGGCTTCTCATATTGTGTGTCATGATTATGAGGAAATGCTTTGTGATTGGACAAAAGGAAAATGCAAAGGAATGCCTTTTGGTATTCCCATGGTTTGGCATGAACCTAAGGACCACAGCAGTGACTATTATTTCTGCCTGATCCATACAAACGGCATTGGCAAGATAAAATGGCATATGATCGCATATCCTAATACTCCTTCAGCAGTATGACTTATTCCACACTCTGATACACTCCCAGTTCTAGTTTTCAATGGTTTAATTTCTTCTAAGGACGAAGAAAGTGAACATGGTGATCAAGTGTATTTTGATAAGATGCATGAGAAAATGGTTGTAGAATCTGAAGGGTCTTCTACTGATGCCAAGCAGTCATTAACCCCTCATCAGTTTAGCCAACCCAAATTGAATGACTTAGTAAGAGATTTGCTTATCAAAGAAAGCAGCTGAGTTATTAGCCTCCAGGCTTCAAGAAAAGAATGTACTTCACTGGTCAGCTAAAGTAACCCATTTCAGGAAGCATGAACAAATTTTTGTGGACTTTTTGTCCAAAGACAAACACTTTGTTTACTGTCATGATATCAGTAGTCTTCTCAGCCAGCTAGGTGTTACCACTTACAGTCCAACAGAATGGCGGCTATTTCTTGACAGCTCTAAACGGAGTCTGAGATGTGTTCTTCTACACAACGGTAATGTTTATGCAGCGGTTCCAATTGGTTATTCAACTCATCTGTGAGAAGATTACAATGACATAAAAATTGTCCTCAACTTTCTGAAGTATGAGGAGCATAACTGGATCATTTGTGTGGATCTTAAAATGGTAAATTTTCTGCTAGGACAACAGAGAGGTTTCTCAAAGTATCCTTGCTTTCTGTGTTTGTGGGACAGCCGAGCTTGGGAAAAACACTGGACACAGAAGGAGTGGCCAAAACGTGAAGCTCTGGAAGTAGGGATGCACAATATTGTGAATGAACATGTAGTTAATCGAGACAGATTTTGCCCCACTTCACATCAAACTTGGCTTAATGAATCAGTTTGTTCAGGCTTTGAATAGAGAAAGTGAATGCTTTCAACATATTACTTCTGCTTTTCCTGCCTTGTTTTTCGAGAAGATAAAAGCAGGTGTATTTGATGGACCTCAAATTTGAACCCTCATACGTGACGAAAAATTTGCCAGGAAGATAAATAAGGAGGAGAAAGCAGCATGGCAGTCTTTTGTGGCAGTTACAAAGAACTTTCTTGGCAACAAAAAAGCAGAAAACAAAAAAGAATGCTGTTGGCTTTCCATGACATTGGATGTAATATGAGCGTTAAGATTTACTTCTTGAACAGTCACCTTGATAAGTTTTCAGAAAATCCTGGAGCAACAAGTGTTGAGCAGGGAGAACACTTTTGTCAAGATCTAAAGACGATGGAGTTATCAGGGGTGATAGGACAGAAATATAATGGCAGGCTACTGCTGGAGCATCAAACAAGATTGTCCTCAACAAGTACACAAATGCAAGAGCTACAAATGCAAATTTTTGCCTAAATAGAATTTAAATAAGTTTTGCGCAAATTTTATGATTAAAATAAGTGTTTTAATATGTTCTATTTTGAAATTGTAGACAAATTCTGATGCAATAAATTCTTTTAGTGTATAGGTATATTTATTGCATTATATAAATTATTATGTTTTCACAAAGATGATGCCCAAGAAGACATTCTACTTTATTATGTTAAACTAAATGTTGACAATTTTACAATAAGATGAAAAACTAAAATCTTGAATTGCAAAGAAAACTGTAGCTTACAGAGAAAAACTAATGTCAAATTTGAGATCAGCACACTTAAATTAGGTAAGAACAAGTATTTTTGTGGATGCAACAAAAATTTGTTCCCCAGTGTAATCTTTCTCAAACTCATTTTCTTCTTAGCTACAAATATATTCTGTGGCAATTTACTATAAGCAGTACCTAAAATAACATTAAGTAAGCAGGAAACTAAACCTCACTAACTGAAATACTCAAATTATCTGTGTGATACGGTAATTTGCATTACATTTAGTTGTAAGGTGGGTGTGGTTGGCATGCTGACAAATTACCTTTATTTTTCAAGATTCTTAAAAATGACCAGCATTGCCTGACCAGTCGGTGGCACAGTGAATAGAGCGTCGGACTGGGATGCGGAAGACCCAGCTTCGAGACCCCAAAGTCGCCAGCTTGAGTGCGGGCTCATCTGGTTTGAGCAAAAGCTCACCAGCTTGAATCCAAGGTCACTGGCTCAAGCAAGGGGTTACTCAGTCTGCTGAAGGCCCATGGTCAAGGCACATATGAGAAAGCAATCAATCACCAACTAAGGTGTCAAAACAAAACAAAAAAAACCCTGATGATGGATGCTTCTCATCTCTCTCCATTTCTGTCTGTCTGTTCCTATCTATCCCTCTCTCTGACTCTGTCTCTGTAAAAAAAAAAAAAAAAAAAAAAAAAAAGACCAGTATTAATTTTGTCCTTAGTCTCACTGAAGATATTCTATAAGCTATTCTCATTGAAACTTTTTCCAAATTGGGACTTATATCTGTGGATGAATAAGAAGCAATACACTATGACATGTCTGACCAGGCGGTGGCACAGTGAATAGAGCGTCGGACTGGGATGCGGAAGACCCAGCTTCGAGCTCGCCAGCTTGAGCGCGGGCCCATCTGGCTTGAGCAAAAGCTCATCAGCTTGGACCCAAGGTCACTGGCTCCAGCAAGGGGTGGCTTGGTCTGCTGAAGGCCCGTGGTCAAGGCATATGTGAGAAAGCAGTCAATGAACAACTAAGGTGTTGCGATGGCAATGAAAAACTAATGATTGATGCTTCTCACCTCTCTCCGTTCCTGTCTGTCTGTCCCTATCTATCCCTCTCTCTGACTCTCCCTCTGTCCCTGTAAAAAAAAAAAAATTAATACACTATGACACTATGAATAGATATATTTACTCTATATTAAAACTTTAGTTTAAATAATGTAAAATTTTATATTATCTTATTTTTAGCTTGCTTTAATATCAACTGATGCCATGGTGGCAGGGGAAAGGTAGTCTGTCAAATAGCTCAAATTCAAATGTGCCTGCCACAGACAGAGAGAGATAGATAGAGGGACAGATAAGGACAGACAGACAGGAAGGGAGAGTGATGAGAAGCATCAATTCTTTATTGCGGCACCTTAGTTGTTCATTGATTGCTTTCTCATATGTGCCTTGGCTGAGGGGCTACCTATAGTAGAGCAAGTGACTCTTTGATCCAGCCAGTGACCTTAGGCTCAAGCCAGCAACCATGGGCTTCAAGCCAGCGACCTTTGGGCTCAAGCCAGAGACCATGGGGTCATGTCTATGATCCCACACTCGAGCCAGCGACCCTGCGCTCAAGCTGATGAGCCCTTGCTCAAGCTGGTGACCCCAGGGTTTCGAACCTGGGTCCTCTGCCTCCCAGTCCAATGTTCTATCCACTGTGTCATTGCCTGGCTAGGCAGCAAAAAAAAATTAAAGCACACATCCAGGAAATATTTTCCTGATTAAGTGAAGAAAGTAACCTTTATGAGAATTCTATAAACACTAATAGAGTAGCGTAGTTGGTTGGAGTGTAGTTCTGATATGCCAAGGTTGTGGGTTTCACCCTGGTTAGGGCACATACAAGAATCAATCAATGAGTGCATAAATAAGTAGAATAACAATCTATGTTTCTCTGCCTTTCTCTCTCTCCTTTCCCCTCTCTCTGAAATTAATCAATAAAAGAAAATATTAAAAGGCTCCTACAGAACCCAGTTGTCACAGGGAGACGAAAGGCTCTCAGATGTGCAAGCCCTGGACTCCACCAGAATCATAGTCATTGAATGTGTCATAAACAAAGTAAGAGGCAGCTCTTGCTGACTGTGGCAAACTCTACCTTGTTAACAGGTGCAGAAATGGACAAGGCATCTCCAAAGCAAGATAGGCCAAATCGGGAATAAGGAGCATGCCCCCTGTGTTCCTACTTGATCTAAAGAAACACTCCCACCCCTACAAATGTAAAAACACATAATTTTAAGAGAAGTTTCAAGTGTGGAACATGAATTATTCTGTTTCTGTATGAATGCCACATGATATTATTCTTAAGTGAGAGGAGGGGATATTGTGAGAGAGACTCTTTAGTACCCCAGTTGGGATCCACCTGCAACTTCATCTGGGGCTGATGCTCAAATCAACTAAGTTATTTTTAGTGCCTGATGCTGAGGTGCTTAGACCAACCAAGCTATCCTCAGCACCATGGGCCACGCTGGAATCAATTGAGCCACTGGTTATGGGAGAAGAGGGAAAAAAGGAGAAGAGAAGCAGATGGTCACTTCTCTTGTGTACCCTGACCGGGGATCTAGCTGAGTACGTTGATATGCCAGGTAGATGCTCTATCCACTAAGCCACTGGCTAGGACTGGCCACATAATTTTAATTCTATATTTAGGCTATATTGTAATATGTGGTAGTGTAAGGCTTTCTTATTCTTCCTCCTTTCCTCTATACCTCTGTTTCTCTCCCAGGTTCTTCTTTTGGTAAAAATTTTGAGGCTATTTTTGGCTGCTTTGTTATTCCATATCTACTTCATTTATTTATTTAATGAAGCTATAGTTTACATTCAATATTGTTTTGTATTAGTTTCAGGTGTACAGCATAAAGGTTAGCAATCATATATTTTATAAAGTGATCCCACTGACCATTATAGCTACTTTAGAATTGTTGTACTAAGTACATTACTTGTAAACCTTGATTTTTGTATGTGTGACAGAGACAGAGAGAGACAAAGGGAGGGACAGATAGGGACAAACAGACAAGAAGGGAGAGAGATGAGAAGCATCAGTTCTTTGTTGTGGCACCTTAGTTGTTCATTGATTGCTTTCTCATATGTGCCTTGGCTGGGGGACTACAGCAGACTGAGTGACCTCTTGCTCAAGCCAGCGACCTTGGATTCAAGCTGGTGAGCCTTGCTCAAACCAGATGAGTCCATACTGAAGCTGGCGACCTCGGGGTAAACCTTGATTCTAATAAAATTAAATTTGCTTTTTAAAATAAAATGAAAAATACCCCAGCAGGTATCTTTAAATCATTTCCATTCAGAAACATAGTAAACCATTCTAATTTTTAAAGCTTTATCCTGCCATAAATGTTTATGAGTTTTTAATGGATGCCCTGAAATTTCTTATAGTTTTTTATGTTACTGTACATGTTGTCTTTATTCTCTATTTTCTTTAGAAATTAAAAGATTGCTTTTATATATTCTAGGTAAAACTACACTGACATTACTGAACTCTAAACCTTAATAAACTCTAGATTGCTATACCTCTTATTAGCTTTTTTTTTTTTTTTGTATTTTTTTACGAAGTAAGAAATGGGGGCGGGGAGCAGCAGACAGATTCCCACAGGTACCTGACAGGGATCCACCGGGCATGCCCACCAGGGGGCGACGCTCGGCCCCTCTGGGGTATTGCTCCACTGCAATCGGAGCCATTTTAGTGCCTGAGGTGGAGGTCATGGTGCCATCCTCAGCGTCTGGGTCAACTTTTCTCCAATGGGGCCTTGGCTGCGGGAGGAGAAGAAAGAGAGAGAGAGAGAGAGAGAGAGAGAGAAAGGAAACGGAAAGGGTGGAGAAGCAGATGGGCACTTCTCTTGTGTGCCCTGGCTGGGAATTGAACTCGAACGCAGTACTTCCACATGCTGGGCCGACACTCTACTGCTGAGCCAACTGACTAGGGCCTACTTCTTGTTAAACAGGTTGTTCACATGTCTCATGGGTTTAGTAGGCAAATAATAATATCACTTGCAAGTAATAATTGTATTGTTAATATAACTTGTAACATTGACAATAAACAGATGCTTCTAAGTTCTTTTAGAATATATTCAAATCAATAATCTATTATTCATTTTTAAAACCTATTTCTTTCTGATGGCACAATAGTATAAATAATGGTATGGTCTAAATTCAGTATACTTCAGAAATGGCCTTAATGTCTGTGGGATGATTAGGAGGCACACCTCCAAATGCGGTGTAGATCTCATGCTGAAAAACAGTCTGTCAAATATTTTAGAAGAATAGATTGATGTTTCTTTTTAAATGTCTTTGGAGAAATAAGATAAAATGACCCCTAGTGAACAAAATATTAGAAAAATAAAACCCCATTCTCAAAAAGTATAGTGTGATATATGGGCAGAAATGTTCCTAAACAGAATATTTTTTAACATTTTCTAAGAGCTCTAAGCTGCTCTTAAAGAACACTCAACTTATTGCTTTGGAGAATTAAGATAAAATTAGAGATGACTATAACTTTCTATTAAACCATTTTCTTCCTCGAGTGTGCACAGACACTTACAAGGCAGAACACAACAGCTTAATCAAACCTTATTATGTTCGATTTAGTCCAAACACTTATAAAATGCACTGAGAAAAACTTGATATTTTCTGAGGAAAAACTTTTCATAAATTGCTATTTTGTAGATTAGAAATAAAATAGATATCTTTTAAGTTCTGTCAGGTATCCAGAGCAGTCACAAGGAACCTGCTGCTCATTACATAACAATGAGCTCTAAGAGTTTGATGAAGTCTGGTGCCTCTGTGTGTAACCCCTGGTATTGTCAGAATGTGCTTTAAGGACATTGAGGTTCCCCTTTGTATTCCACCACTCACAGGTTTCATGGGGCAAGGGGCTAGTGCAATTGGCCCAGGAAGGTACAGGATAGCTCCAACCTAAAACCAGAAATAGAATTTAAGATTCAAAATAAGAAAATATACTTTGTCCTCATTCAAGCTATTTCTGAGTTCATACGCAAATGAGAAGGAGATAATACCTACTTTGGTGAGTTACTCTGAGAATTAGAAGTAATGTATATAAAATACCTGGGCCCTGGCCAGGTATCTCAGTTGGTTAGAGCATTGTATGAATATACCAAGGTTGAGAGTTCAATTCCCAGTCAGGGCAAGAATACAAGAAACAACCAATGAGTGCAAAACTAAGTGGAACAACAAACCAATGTTTCTCTCTCTCTCCCTTTCTCTAAAAAAAGTCAATCAATAAAAATTTTTTTAAATGTTTAGTACTTTTTTTAAAGAGGTTTCATTTATTCAATTTAGTAGTGAGAGAGAGGGAGAGAGAGAGAGAGAATGGAGGGGGGAGCAGGAAACATAAACTCCCGTATGTGCCAAGCCCAGGGTTTCAAACCGGTGACCTCAGCATTCCAGGTTGATGCTTTATCCACTGCGCCACCACAGGTGAGGCAGATTTTAAAAATAAAATATCTATTTTATAGAGTTTAGGCTCAGTGTGGCAATCAATACATGATAGTCATCATTATTATTTCTGAATTAAGACTTTGAACCAAATTAAGGTTCAGCCCTGAATAATTAACCACTATATTTGTTTTATAAGATGAAATTAATACCAGGATGAGTAGTCATACACATTGGGCATTGAAAGGGGGAAAAAGCTCTGAGAACATATCATAATATATGTTTTTGTTTTTTGGACACAGGTGTCACTAGGATTATTTATTCTTGAGAAACATTTGAAATAAGCTTAGTGGGAAAACCTTGTTTTAAGATTGTACACCCCTCAAAGGAGGCACTGTGGTTCCATGGAATGAAGGGCCTGAAAGAGTGTGTTCAGTATGTGTCTGGACAGCTGAAATTTTCATGCTCTTTACTATCTTAGACTAAAGGCTTAAGATTTTTGGTTCCTAACAGTTGATAGATCACATTTTTTTCTGCAAATCATCCCCTATAATTAGACATGAATTATATGAGACTTTTTTTTCACAAAGCATCTGCTTTCTTTTTTTGTCAAGATATCTACTAGATCTTGTTCCAAAAAAGCAAGAAGGATAATAAAGACCCTTAAATCTTGATTTTCATAAAAATTCTGTGAATATTTTTACTATTAGAAAAAGTAAACATATGAATTATTGAATGCATATATATGCCAAATATAGAGTGATGGTGAGTAAAAACTTTTTTCTTTCTCCATTCCTGGGGCATATAAATTCTTTAATAGAGACTTTGCTAAACTTTTATCACAACTAAAAATTCCTCAGAATTAAAGCTCAGTGAAAAGAAATCTCAGTGCCTGGAAAACAAGGCAATCAAACCATGTGACAGTCCCATATGCAACTCCAAATCTGTCCTTATAACTGTCTGTAGAGCTCACAAAAGAGTCACACATGTAGCTATTGGAAGAATATCTTACACAATTTGGCACACAAGTTCTAAGATTAGCAGCTGAAGAGGGGGAGGAGGAAGGGATGCACATAATAGATTAACTGACACCCATCCACTATCTTTCTAAATTGTTTGGAATGTTAAAAATATTGTTTTGATTAATCTATATATATAACCTAAAATTGGAAAGAGAAATGCAAAGCATGTTGTGGTTGAAAGAACAAATGGTTTCAAAGAAAATACACTGAAATATATGTCACCGAACAAGGGAGTCCAGCCAGCTCCCCAGTTGCACGTTAACACGATAGAAAGCAAATCCAGGACACTGTGAATCAAAGAGGCATGGGTCTATTTATACAGAGGCCTGTGTCTCCCCACTGTCTTTGCCAAGAGGTATTTCTGGAGAAGTCCAGCCTCCCAAATAGGTAAGCTTCTAAATGTCCCAGCAGATACCTATCCAACATGTGACTCCCTCCTCCCTGTATAAGGTCTTCAGCTCTACACACACAATCCATGTTAATCACCAGACAGAAGAGCTGTTCAATTAGTTCACTTCCACTATTCGTGAACAGATTGTTTGAGACATAATATGAATACTAATTAATGATGAAATATCTGTGAGTGTTTTGAAATATGGACGAATATAGCACTTTGAGAAAGGCACCCGGATAGGCCTTATGCAACAAGCCCCAGTGGTCATATGAAGGGTCAGGGTACAACTCAGAGATATGAAAGCGAAATTTGCAGAGTTTTTGGCTTTAATTCAGTAGGAAACTGTAGATGACTTTCTTTTCTATTTTTGTCTCCTTTTTTTTTTCGAAGGCTTACTTTTTAACCTTTTTCTCTGTTAAATTAGAAGAATTTAAAATAAAAACACTCTTCACAGACAAACGGAGAGGAAAGCAGTCAGAATTTTGTCAGAAGTTAGGTGGATGGAGGAACAAGGCTCCAGTATGTTTGATCCAGGATTACGGGTCTGTGCTCTGCATCGAAAGGGAACTGGGTTGGGTCTGACCCAGTGCTGGGAGCCTGAGGCTGACGGAGGATCTCTGATGTGTGGGCTGGGGAAGGTCATTTGAAAGAATATGATCCCGCTTGAATTCAATTCTCCTTTTATAAATAGACTGCTTAAATTAAGAGAAGTATACCCCAAGAGATATGAGAAATAGAATTTTTTGTTAAAGGAAAAAACACATTATTAGATTCAATTATGGAGACAATTAAAACATCTTTCACTAAGAGCTTAAGCCACTGCCATAACATGTTATTCTCCCTCCTTACCTTCTAAAACTGAATATGTGACTTTCTCTTTAAAATCATAATTTGCCCCATCTGGTCTCAGAAACTTTATCCTTTAACACACTAGTCTGATCTTGATGTCAACACAAATGCTTATGTAGTGCTTTATAATTTTTGAACTTCAGTAACTGCAATTTGTTCTAATGCCAAAGAAAAAAGAAGACTATCTAAAATTAAACATAACAAAATTGACATTGGACTTAAGAGTTGTTCTTGAATGGACTTTTAACAATGGATGTATGAGAGAAATTAATTTGCCTCATTTAAATAAATGAAAATGTTTCATGAAAACCTGATTTGGGAAAGAATTAATGTTGGCCACAGTCTGTATTTCATATTCAGCTAGTCCTTATCTGTCTGAGGATTAGACCTGGGATTCCTATACTTTTCTGGAATTAGATGATTCTTTCCAAGACTGATTCAAGGTTTACCATGTTCCAAACTTTCCTGGGGGCACAAGAAATGACAGATTTCCAATAAGATGTTGTTAACAGTAGTTGCCTAAAATGACAGTAAAGTTAAGTTTATACAATAAAAAAGGAAGATGCGTATTAAAGACAATTCATTGTGGGTATGAAGATTGTGATACCACACATTCGTATGCTTGTTGAATTTATTCATATTTCTCTTTATATCTTTCCCCCAATTCCTCAGGAGACCTATTGTGAGTGTTTAAAAGCTGAAACAGCAAGACTTTTCCTAAATACATAGAAAAAACGAGATATGAGAATGACTTTCAAGTTAGCTGGAAAAATAAACATAATGTCCCAGGGCAGGTCTTTTTCTCCTGATTGGTTGTTAGGGCCAGCCTTACCTCTTGACTGAGATTTAATATTTTATACTGGGTCTCGCTTTCCTAAAGCCATCTCACGAAAAATTTCTCATTTAGGCATGGATTCAATCAAGGATACCAAATTATATATGACCAAAGCTGTTCGTTTTGGTAGAAAACCTATACTGACAGCATCAATAGCTAACATTACTGAGCCATTACTGTGCTAAGCATCTTATCTTCATCATCTCACTTGATTTTCACACATTCATTGGCAGTTGCATCTCTTATATCTAGTTTGAAGATTAGTGCTCTGAAATTTGGGAGTCAACTGATTCACTCAAGGTTGTACAGGTAGTGCAGAGCAGAACAGGTACTCAAATGTAGGGCTGTATTAGGTGAGAGCCCATGCAGTCTTAATTACTAAGTCATATTACCTTTAATTTCCACGGTCATTTTCCTCATCTTTGGCTCTACTGATTATCCAGGCCGTAATCAAACATTGGATATGAAATATTTCTATACAACATCTAATGGAGTTTCAGAATATGTGTGGTAGATTGTACAGTGTTCTGGAGAAGGATGTAAACTTTGAATCAGATTAGTGTGGTAGACAGAACTTGGGCTTTGGAGCCAGCAAGACCTGGGTTATGTGCCTTTTGGATAAGTTACCCTATGAAACCAGTTTTCTTATCAGTATATCTATACTATGTGGTACTTGAGAGGATGACAGACAATGTACACGGAGTGCTCAATACTTAGTAAACAATATATAAATAATAACTGTTAATCTTATGTTGAATCACCAGGAAATCATACAATCCCACAAACAAAGCAAATGTTTTGATATTATATGGGTTTGTTTTCTATATATACGTGGTAGCTAAATTACTCAAGAATTATGGTAGCCTGTCCAGGCGGTGGCACAGTGGATAGAGCATCGGACTGGGATGCGGAGTTACCCAGATTTGAGACCCCGAAGTCGTCAGCCTGAGCATGGGCTCATCTGGTTTGAGCAAAGCTCACCAGCTTGGACCCAAGGTTGCTGGCTCGAGCAAGGGGTTACTTGGTCTGCTGAAGGCCAGTGGTCAAGGCACATATGAGAAAGCAATCAATGAACAATTAAAGTGTCACAACAAAAAACTGTTGATTGATGCTTCTCATCTCTCTCCATTCCTATCTGTCTGTCCCTATCTATTCCTCTCTCTGACTCTCTGTCTCTGTAAAAAAAAAAAAAAGTATGGTAGTAATTTTTTCCTTTGACTTGGACTCTCCTTTTGTTTTTATATTCAATGCTGTTGGTTTAGTCATATGAATGAATTATACCTTACTGCTTCTTATAATAGTCTGTTGTAATATATTTTTCCTGCTTCTATTATTAGAAGTTCTTAGTACTTCTAATAATAGAAAGTATTATTAATTTAGTACTAGTGAAAAGTTTGATTTAGTGACTTTTTAAATCATAGCAAATTACTATTCTATCAAGCTTTACATTGTATGTAGTATAAAGCTAATTATAGTCACTTATTTATTCAGTAAATTTTAATTAAATACCTTTATGTACCAAACACTAAATGTTTGCTAGGGATACAAAAAGAATATATAAGCACTCTACTCTGATAGAGTCAAAGTCTAGGGTGAAGATAGCCATGCCAACAGAGGGTGATTGAATCATCTTGAAGATCAGTGAAAAGATATCACAACAGTTTAATGAAGAGACAAGTTGGTGACCTGAGGCAGTGGCATGGGACTAAAGTGCAGAGCACTTCTATCTGTTGATGATATTCACTAACTAGAACTGGAGGAATGTGATGTTTGATAGAATGCACATTTGGGGAGGGCAGAGTGCAAAGGAAGGAATCTAGGCTGAGCCTTTAGTTTCTAGTTCGATCTAGATGCATGAGTTGTAAAAGTGATGTGCTAAACACAAAGGTTTTCTCTTTAAAATCTAGCAAATGGAATCATCAGTGATATTTGCATCAATATTAAGAAATGTTAAGGATAATGATGTTAAATTTAAGTAGAAAAGACAAAGAAAATAAACTAACAAATGCAACTAGTTACATCACCACCATATAAATTAGGTGTAATGATTTGTGGTGATAAAAACCACTGGCATAAATTTTTTATCATTGGTCCATGAATAACTTTGAATTTTCATTTTTCTTTTGTTCTATAGCAAATATCCAATATCTCATATCAACAGCAGTGTATTTTAAAATGATATTGATGTTCTCATTAAGGTGAGACTCAAATGTGGTTCTAACATTCATCTCTGAGACTGATGCCCCAGAGGCATTTCAGCAGTTGTGTGCTTAACTTGTTCCAACTTGCTACAATAACTTAGCAGGAGAAAAGTCTATATTGCAAAGGGATTTAATCATTGGATTGGTCTGCTCTTTAAAAAGCTATTTAGAGTTTCAATTGCAAGCTGGTTGCTGAACAAAAGTCTTCAGACACAATCAACCACAGGATTTCAACCAGACCTCAAGTATTTCACAAAGAAATGATACATCATTTGTCCACTGAGAATAAAACACTTGTTTCTAAGAGTAATTTAAGTCAATAAGCAATAAACTAAATCTTTGTTATGAATGCTTTCTGGTGTCTGAATGACTGTTGCCCTTTTGGAGGTCAAAGTGCATAAAAGATTCAGTGACCTTGTGACTTCGCAGTCAAATAACTACCATTCTGTTCAGTCAATGTAAATGAGCATGGCTGACAATGGGCTAATTGGATGCCTCTAGTCAGCCAAGTGTACTTTTGACCTTAATGAGAACCTATTCAATTAATACTTAAGGCAATAAAGACCTCTTGCTGATTAAGTTAGCCAGAAATCATCTTCCCCAACAGGATTAGAACTGCAAAATGGCAAACTTTTAATTTAATATGTATATGATATTGTTCTCTTTTTAACACACTCTTATTTAGCTAACATGGTGAAACAGAACTGTGAAATGTCAAGTATTTGATTTAACTATTTTTATTTAAAAGGCTTTTTAAAAAAACAATCAAACTGTAATTCAGATATTAAAATGATAACTTCTGGTGTGCATTTGAATTATGTGTTAATCAACTGAACATGATCATAAAGTTGAAAAAAACTTATGTTTTCATAAAACTGAGTTTATATTAAAATTCTAGGGAAAATTAATGAAATTTGGTAAAACTGTTTTTCAGTTTCTGTTTCTTCTCTGGGAACTATTAAGATGATAGTAGCTAGCATTCCCCAGGCATAGTATTTTCTTTTTAATTAAAAGTAGGCCCTGGGTTGGTTTGCTCAGTGGTAGAACATCGGCCTGGCGTATGTAGTCCCAGGTTCGATTCCTGGCCAGGGCACACAGGAGAAGTGCCTACTTGCTTCTCGACCCTTCCCCCTCTCCTTCCTCTCTATCTCTCTCTTCCCCTCCTGCAGCCAAGGCTCCATTGGAGCAAAGTTGGCCGGGGTGCTGAGGATGGCTCCATGGCCTCCGCCTCAGGTGCTAGAATGGCTCTGGTTGCAGTGGAGCAATGGCCCTAGATGGGCAGAGCATCGCCCCCTAGTGGGCTTGCTGAGTGGATCCTGGTAGGGCACATGCAAGAGTCTGTCTCTCCACCTCCCCACTTCACACTTAAAAAAAAATACAAAAATAAATATATAGATAAATAAGATATGCTACTGTTAATTCTCATGAAGATATGGATTTGCTCTTAAAAGAAAAAGCTCTTTACAACAGAAATTGTCACTTCGAAGTCATAAAGTAGAGTCTTCTGTGACTTGACTTATAGCGAGCAGCATCTCTTTAAACACTGTGGATGGGGTAAAGAGTCTCTATGCTGAAGTGAGGCCATCATTTGAAGGAGCATCCAGAATTATTTTCTGATTACAATGTATATCTGACTTGGCAAAAGAACAAGGTTATCATTTTAGGTTAAAATTATTTATCCTTTGAACATAATGACTAAAAGTTACAATTCTTCTCCTTTAATATTTTTTTCTCCTGTTTGAGTGATTTTCTGTTTAAATCTTTGCATCTCCTTTGGCTCAGATGATCCATTTGAAAATATATGCAATTTATATAGGAGAGATGATACAGTCTTTTAGATATTACTTAAAAAGCAACAGCTGTGTATCTGCAAGATTTGTTTCACGAGGTTTTTAATACAGATACATATGCAAATATGTCATGCAATTTTTAATGCACCATATTTACACTGTGTAGTGATTGAGAACAGAATAAACATTTAGCGTATTTTGATTCATAATGAGAAGTATGCACAATTCAAACTGGAGTTATTATCAAATTGTAGTGAGTAATAAAAAATAAGTTTTACGATAGTAAGTATAACAGTGTTATATCATAATAAGAATGACAAAGTCCAGGGCAGTAGTTGTGCAGATTCTGCTACCATGTTGTAATGCTGGTGGTTGAAGCCAGGCAGGTTCACATTGGATTTGGGCAGATCATGGAAAAACTACAGAGTCAGAAAGTGTCGGGCCATTCCCATTTGATAGAGTCTCACAGATGGCAGACGAGCAAACGGGAAAAAACGCTTCAGGGCAGCAGGTGGACAAACAGCCCAATGGCCTCTTGCAGTGGCAGGCAGGCAATCCACAATCTTACTGAAGGCAAGCACCTCTAGCTTACATAGACTATATACACATGGTGTTGCCATGTGCTTATGCACTAATTAGGCAAAGTATAAGTGAACAAGCCTAACACAGCTGTTTTCCCAACACATGTCATCAATATTTTTTTAAAAACTACAAAGTACTGTTCATATTCCTCTACTGATGAGAAAACACAGTTACTTCCAGTTGTATTTGTCAAACAATAAGTGAATTTAATCTAGACTCTGGGTTTTGCACAAGACCTATCAGCTTTCCAAATTTAGATTAATAATTCATCAAGTTACATATTTTGTACAGAATCACATGAGAAATCTACAAAACCCAATGGAATTAGAATTAAACTCCACAGGTTCATTTGGCCTTACTATGCTAAGCTTTCTCTTATTTCTTAACTTCCCTACTGCTGGATATTTAAATTGAATTTAACATATTGAGATAAATTAGGCAGATATCAATATAATGTTATCAGATTATCACATTAGCATAAACTCCTAGGAGTAGGATCACAAGGTAAAAGAATATGGACATTTTAATCGTGAATAAATATTGCTAAACTATTCTTTGGAAAGTTGTTCAGTGCACACTCTCATCAGCAGAATATTCTCTTAAGATCATGTTATTTCTGTTTTTGAGTTTAAAACATCATACACTCAAGTAAAAATTCTTATTTGTCTAGAATAAGAAATCTTTCCTCAATTCTAGAATCTCCTTATTCATGATCTCTTCCAGTGTTAATTTTACCCCACCCCCTATTCTCTTTGAGAGCTCAGCTGAGCATATGTTAAGTCCCTCTTTCTATCTTTCATGTGTTTTAACCTCTATCTCATTATTCATGACTGTTGTGTTATACTGCATTCTGGATAATTACTTTAGCTCTATATTCCAATTTCCATCTTCTCTTTCAACTATGCCTAGTGTAATCCAGTCTCAGAATTTTTTAATTGTAATGACTATAGTATTCATGCTTAAATGTTGAAAATTTTTTTCTTTTATAAACTTGCCACCCCTGGCCGGTTGACTCAGTGGCAGAATGTCAGCATGGTGTGTGGATGTCCCAGGTTTGATTCCTGGTCCGGGCACACAGGAGAGGCAACCATTTGCTTCTCCACCCCCCCCCTTCTCTCTCTCTCACTCTCTCTCTTCTCTTCTTGCAGCCATGGCTCAATTGGAGTAGGTTGGCCCCAGGCACTGAGGATGGCTCCATGGCCTTAGCCTCAGGTGCTAAAATAGCTCTGTTGCTAAGCAACAGAGCAATGGCCCCAGATGGGCAGAGCATCGCCCCATAGAGGGTTTGCCAGGTGGATCCTAGTTGGGGTTCATGTGGGAGTCTGTTGCTCTTCCTCCCCACTTCTCACTTAAGAAAAAAAACTTGTCTATTTTTAGTAATGTACTGTTTTTCTTAGGGTTCTAGTTCTGCTATTTTCTTTTACATTTTTTTGTTTGTTTATTCATTTATTGTCCTGATGACTCTGAGGCCTCTTCTCCGCAGTGGCTTGTTTCTTGATGCGTTCTGCTATTTTGGATGGTGGACTCTTGTTTGGTGTGACTTTGTCTTTGGAACTCCTATAACTCCTGAGTGCCATGAGCATTTCTTCAGAGGAATTTATGTTTGATGCCGTCAGTTGCTGCACACCACCAATTTGTTAACCTGGAACTATCTGAGATCAATTTATCTTCTCAGGGTTTCCAGGAGAATCGTGATCATGCTGTTTCAACTCCAAATTTGTTTGAGGAAAAACCTGTGTGTATGAGTTCCCTGGGAAGTGTGGTATTTTCCTACTCAGTGCCTAAACCAACACAGACAAGCTCCTGGTTGTCTTCTTTTGCTGTGAGCATATTTTCTTCGTCCATCCCTTCACAGAGATTACAGCCTTCCAAAGGTGCTGGTTTATAAAAAGGTCTCTGATACTATTCCTACTTCATGAGCTTCAAAGTGCAGTTTTCTGTCCCTAAATGACAATCCAGACACAAACATTTTAGTCACCATGATTAGAAAGTAATTCCCATCACTTCAGCTTCTGCTATACCAATTTTCTTTCTAATTTGTTCCCCTAGAGATTTTCTTTTTTTACTTTCTTATGAGTTCAGCCACACAATTTGAATATTTTACTTTCTCTGTCTTTGTTTTAATTCAGCATTTCTAGTTGTATGTCTTGGGATACTTTTCAAACTACCTAGGATTACAAGAAATATCGGATGTCACAGTTAAGTGTGGATTTCAGATAAATAAGAAATAATCCTTTAGGGTAAGTATATCCCAAATACTTGAATGGGCCATACTTACACTAAAAGATATTCATTGTTCATCTGAAATCTCAATTTAACCAGGCATTCCGTATTTTTAGCTGCTATATCAGGCATCTCTAGAATCTAATCATACTGTTGGAAACGAAAGTCTGGGTTAAATTTTAAGTATGACTTTGAGAGAGCAGACATGGGTAACACAATAACGGAGTCATTACACATTTGAAAATATAAATTTTTCTCAAATACATCAATTTAGCTGATGCACATAGTTTTAACTTGAGAATTTTATAGACAATGGTCCATTGTCTTCACAACTATAATTAAAAATAATTTTGAGTCTCTTTCCCAGTTTTAAATGGTCATTACTTTCTGAAAGCTTTCTTTACCTTTGCAGCTTAATAACTTAAAAATATATATATCTTAATATCAGTCATTCTGAGAAATAAGACCCCCCTTTAAATAAGAGTCTTCAAGGATATTTTATAATTTAGGCCAAGCATTCAGAGAGAGTTTGTAAATATGATTTTTTGTGTGTGTAATTTACAAAATCTCAAAATGGCCGATAATATTCCTCCTTAGGACTATTATAATGTAAATGAAAAGATTTTCATACTTAGAAGGTTTTGTATAGAAGGAGGAAGGAGGCTTGGACCCCCTCCCTTTCACACCTGGGTGAAAAAAAGTAAAACAGCCAGAAATATAGGAAGGGGAAGGGAGACTTGAGTAGCCGTTTTCTCTCTCCTTTCTTTCTCCTTAATGGGCGATTCACAAGTGATTATCCTCTGGCATCCTGTAAACCCCCTCCCATCCTGAAATCATGTAATTAATGACAAAGGAATCACATGACCCATGAATGTGAACTTGTGTTCTGTAAAGAGTTATATAAGATAAGGTGACCAGATTTTAAAAATTTTCATAGAATGCAAAAGTAATATTGTAATATATATTTTTTAATTCCAACATAAGTACAATTTACAAATATAATACATTAAAAAATTATGTATAGTATTATTTTATTCTTTGGCATATTTCTCACTTGAGTGAATTTTTTTAGTAGATTGCTGTCATTGTTTAAAAGGTCTTGAAATTTTTCACAAGAATTTGTTAAATTATATTTGATACATAAAATGGCTTTCAAAGTCTCAACACTTAATTGTGATTTTTCTGATGTCCACACTTTATTTACTGTAGAAAAAATGCGTTCAGTCACAGCATTAGTTCCTGGTCAAGATAGTGCGTATTCCACAATTTTTAGTGCATTATTGAATGGAACATGGTTTGTTTCAAAAGATGAAATATTTTTAACAATTTGTTCTCTATTGTGATTTTTGCTGATGCCCAAGATTCAACCTTTTCCTTATCAATATATTTTTTAATAATAATACCTCATTAAAAAGATCATTTTCGGAAATATTACAATATGGGAAATTTTGAATGAGTCAGAGGGATCAGGTTACACGGTCTTGAAATTGATACTGGAGCTGCAGAGCGGGTGGGAGCAGGCAGGGCAGCGCCACTGGCATCCAGGACGCGGGCCTATGGGTAGTTAGTGGACTTGACAGTCACTGCCCCAGCAGGTACGTCCCGCCAGAAGTTGTTTGTTTCGGGGCCCTGCAGGGGGCAGTCAGCTCTTGCGGCAGTGCTGGCACTTCCAGGTCGAGGTGGGGGTCTCCCCACCAAAAACCATATATTCCCTTCCCGTTCTCCCGCTGTTCCCTAGCTTTTCATGTATTCTTTCCAAAAATTGTGACGTTTTTAAAACGCCGCAGGACATGGGACAAATTGTTAAAAATTGGGACTGTCCCATCAAAATCAGGACGTCTGGTCACCTTAATATAAGATGTAAGAAATCTAATTTTGGGGAGCACGTGTCTTTGGAGCTATAGCCCAGAGTGCTCCGCCGGCTTAATAAATTCTCTTTTTTCCTCTTATAAGTTGTCTGAGTGTCAATCCTCCGAGGTTTTGCTCTTCTGCAACAATTTGTTATAAACATTTTCTAAAACAAATAGAAACTTTTTGATCTATAAGATCTGGATTTTTTCTTTTATACTCCTGGAGACTTTTAAAAATATTTGTGGATTTCATTTATTCTGTTCTCTTGTCCCCTCAGCTTTCCATTTTTCTTTACACCTACTTTGGTATTTTTAAGTGCTTGATTTTATATGACTTCTTATTTTTTTGTGTGACTTTTCACAATCCTGCTTTCAATCCTGTGTGGGTTTTCTACATTGCTGTGTTTCTTCTTTGCTATTTTTACTACATTAATTTCTTTTTCCTGTGGTGTTCTTTTCATCTTGATTTCTTTCTTTTGTTCCACCACTCATTTTCACATGTTCATTGTCTTATCCCCGGATATTATTTTATAAAGTCAAAGTTCCTTTCAATTTTCTTTTTCTTCCTTGAGTATATGCAAAGCAATTGCATGATTTTTATACAATTTTTTAAGTGATTTCTCTTTCAAAGTAGCCTTTCTATCTGAATTTTATATGTTCTATTTCTTTTCTTTTCTTTTTTTCTCTTTTGGTGGAAGCAAAATTTATTTGATAGGTTTCATTTTTAAAGGGGGCCATTCTATCCAAGCTTTCTTCATTCTGAAATAGTGTGGGTATATTCCCCTTCCTTTTTCTTTGTTGATTGTCTGGGAATACAGTAAACTCTGTCAGAACATATGCAGTGGGCATATGCCAATGTTCAGTATTATTTATTTTGTGTCTCCAATATCATATCAGAGAGGATGGAAGAAAGGGGGAGAGAATTTTGTTTTTGAAAGCCCCTCCTTCATTCTTTGCATGTGCCAATAGAGTTCAGAGGTGTGTAAGTACTCTGGACCTCACCTTGTTTTCCTGTGTTAGTATAACCCAGATATTTCCCTGTGTGGTCTATACGGTTTGACAACACCTTTTTCGTTGCCTCCCTGATTTTGTTGGCTGCTGGTTGCCGATCTTGATCAAGTCAATTACCACATTAAGATTATCCTCCATTTATCTTCTTCTCTCATCCTGGACCCAGGGCAAAAATGATCATGCTCAGTGGCTCTTCAAGTCAGAACTCCTAGTTACTGTATTGAAACAATAAGGATTCCTAAAAGGATCAGTCAAAATGTATTTATTTGCCCTATTTTAACTTTTTATTTTCTATCCCTTTAAATTTAGGATAAAATTGGGAGAATATCAGTGAGGTTTTTTTTGTTGTTTTGTTTTTTTTTTTGTACAGTGACAGAGAGAGAGTCAGAGAGAGGAATAGATAGGGACAGACAGACAGGAACAGAGAGAGGTGAGAAGCATCAATCATTAGTTTTTCATTGCCGTTGCGACACCATAGTTGTTCATTGATTGCTTTCTCACATGTGCCTTGACTGCGGGCCTTCAGCAGACCGAGCAACCCCTTGCTGGAGCCAGCAACCTTGGGTCCAAGCTGGCGAGCTTTTGCTCAAGCCAGATGGGCCCGCACTCAAGCTGGCGAGCTTGGGGTCTCGAACCTGGGTCTTCCGCATCCCAGTCCAACGCTCTATCCACTGCGCCACCACCTGGTCAGGCTCCTCAGTGAGTTTTTTTTAACAACTTTAGTCACATATTATTCCCTTCATTATTACTCTCTAGAAAAGGAATTCTGTGTGAATTTCTAGTCTTACTCCAATTTGATTTAAATTGTTCTGTATTTGAATAACACATTTGATGCTTCCCTAGTTATAGCATTGATCATACTGGTTATTTTTGCTTCTTTTGTTAACATTAGTAAGTTTTACCAAAAAAAAATTGTGAAACTACCCTTATGTTGCCTGTCATCCTTCCTCTAATTGCCCATTAAAATGTATATATATCCTTGAGAAAGTAACTTTACTTTTTTAGATCTCAACTTGTAAAATGAGGGGGTAGCCAAATGGCTTATGGTGTCCTGTCTATTTCCATTATGACATGAATCAAAGTATGTTTGTTCACTGTGATGCCAACATACAAAAAAAAAGATGAACAACAAATCTGCTGCTCTCTACCTAGTCCACAGGCAAAGATTAATTTACTCCAACTAGTATTCCTATTTATGACTTCAAGTTCTCTTGCCTCAAAACTGGCCTTAGATATGTGCACAAATGGTTCATGTGCAGTAACAGGAGAAAGGCAGGTGCAGACAGAAGATTAACTGTAGGGGAAATTCTCCTCTGATTGCTTCTATTATCTCTGTGGATAAGTTCATTGTCAGAAAGTCAAGAGAAAGGAGGAATTACTGTTCCTCCCTTGGTTCAGACCTAGCTTGCCATGATATGGCTAAATGCACCAAGGTCAGAACTGTTGTTAAATACTGGACGCATTATGGTAACTTCCTCAGGAAAACGAAGAAATTGAAATCAGTCAGCACTCCAAGTACACTCGCTGCTTCTGTGGCAAAACCAAGATGAAGAGAGGAGCTTTGGGGATCTGGCGTTGTGGTTCCGGCATGGAAACAGTAGCTGGTACTGCTTGGACCTGCAATACCACTTCTGTCCTCACAGTAAGTGTGCCATCAGAAGACTGAAGAAATTGAAGGACCAGGTGGAGCTCCACAATTTGAAACATTTCTAGCCTATAATAAATGGTTAATTTATGTAACAAAAGAAAGAAAGAAAGAAAGAAATATTGGAGGTCTGCAATGAGAGGAGAAATTGTGAAATAGTCATCACGGAGGGTCAGAAACTGGATGGCTTAGAGCAGTAGTTTTCAACTGCTGGGCCACGTATTATAGAGTCTATAATCTTTGGGTCTATAATCTTTATACAACATCAAGTGGTTAACTCTTTCGCAGACCAACATAGAATTTCTGGTGAACCAAAACTGATTGATGGACCAGAGGTTGAAAAACACTGGATTAGAGAATATATAGTAAGGTTGCTAGGTTAGCACAAAATGTTCAGTTAGGATAGAAGGTCACAGATTTCAAGCAGACCAGTCAGCATAGTTGTGGTTTTTCTTTAGCCGTGTTAGGTACCCAGTGCAGGTAACGATCAGTGGGCAGTGAACTGGGTTTGACCAGGGCTGGGATTTTGTCAGTTGGGTGTGAAGGAGGGAGTGAGAAAGGGGCAGGAAGATGAAAGCAAATGCATAGGGTGATCATAATAATGGGCTAGGACACCAATTCAAGAAACAAGGAAAGGAAGGCAACAGGGGGCTTAATAAACGAGGACAAGAGGGGACTAAGAAGCATTAAGAGCTGGGAGGGTTAATGAGGATGGGTCCCAGCAGCAGCTGAGCACTACAGGGAGTGAACTGAAAAGACAGGGGAGGGCTAGCAGAGAGTAAGATGCTTGAAATGAGGTTTTGGAGTTCTTGCTATTATTAGTAAAATAAAGAGGCTCCGTGCATGACCATGAGATTTAGTGTCCATGGATGAAGAAGGGTAGGTAGGTGTTTGATCAACTACCCTGTTTATCTTGGAAGGATATGGTAATCACCAAGACTTGACCGAGAACTGGAAGTTAAAATGTGTAAGGAATGAGGGGGAACTTCTGAATAAGAACTTCTGAAACATTTTTATTCTATCAGATTTGCAAACATGAAAAACATTGATAGGTTCTAGTATTGGCTAAGTGTGGGAGGAGTATGATTAACATTTTCATAGGCAGTATTTATCTGTATTCTTATACAGTACTTTCATTCAGTAGTTTCATTATAGGTAATTTATCCAACATACCTACTTGCACAAGAATGTAAAGGTATTTGTAGAAGAATGTTCCACTGCAGAAATGCTTACAATCACAAAGAACTGTAAATAACTTAGATGACCATCAATAGACAATTGGTGAAATGTTATCATATACTCCCCAATGAAAAATCATGAAGCCATAAAAAATAATGAAGGGGGGAGATGTACAGGAATAAAATAGTGTCCATGGTATTTTATTAAATTGGGGGGGGGGAGATATAGAGTGGTATGCACAAATACATTCTTTTATTATTAAAAACAGTGTTAAAATTCTTGGATTTTATAAGCTTGCACAGGTTCTAAAATAAAAAAGTAAAGATATTCTAATACAAAAATCAATTAAAGGTAAAGACATTAGTGTGGTGCAGAATGAACCGGTAAGACTTTATCAGGGTGTTCTGAAACACCCCATTGACTTGGGGAGAGGACAGTGAAGACAGTAAGAAGTTACAGCTTACCTCCAGCTGAATACCAGCTGCTTTTAGAGGCAGACACAGAGGACTTGGCACAGGTCTGGCCGCAGGTCCACTCTGACTATACCCATCTCTCCCCTCATCACACCCCATGCTCCAGCCACTGTTTTTTTTCCCCTATTTTCTAACACACCAAATTTAGTTCTATTTCCTGCCTTTGTGCTTGCTATTTCCACTAACATTAGTGCACTTAGAGATCTCTACATGCCTGGCTTCTTCCTTTCAATCAAGTCTCAGTTCAAATATTGCCTCTTTGGATAAATGCTCCACTTTTTACCTGGCTTCAAGTTTTTTCACCTTTATTTTCTTCATAGTATTTAACATTCTTTAAAGATATCTTATTTATTTGTTTCCTTATTTGATATTGTCTGTAACCCCCTGCTTACAGCAAGCAGTCACTATGTTATGTTCATAAATGCACTTCTACTATTCAGGAGAGTACTTGGTATACAGTAGGCACTTAAAATTTATTGAGTGACTCAAGTTGACTACCATGAAAAAGGAGGAAACCTTACTTTTTGCAGCAGAATGGATGAACCTGGAGAGTGTTATAAGTGCAATGCCACTCAGAGAAAGTCAAGTACCATATGATTTCAGGTACAGGTGGAATCTGATGAACAAAAATAAACAAAACAGAAACAGACTCATAGATAAAGAAAACACACTGACAACTGTCAGAGGAGGGATGGGTGAAATAGGTGAAGGGATTAATTTTAAAAAATGTCATAGATACAGCCAACAGTAAGGTGATTACAAAAGAAACAGGTGGTGGGGGAGGTAGGAGAGGGAAAAGGGAAGATAAATGGTGATGGGTGGTGACTTGACTTCAGATGGTGAATACACAATGCAATATACAGATGATGTGTTATAGAACTGTACATGTGAAACACATAATTTTATTAACCAATTTCATTTTAATAAGTTCATTTAAAATAAAAAAATATATAAAAACTTTATTGAGTGAATGAATGAAGAAACTATTAGGAGATAATTTTCATCTAAGTGACCAAACCTCTCTCTCCTGGCTTGCTGCAGATTGGGTGTATAAGAAATTGCTGGTACACCCAAATAAAAAGCTGTCTTTAATGGCAAACCTATTTTCCAACTGGGTAAGTATGGTAGTGAGGCTTCTTTGTTTTTTGTTTATAAGATGGCGTGATGAAGTCATGGTGGTGGTGGTAGTGATAATAGCATGGTGGTATCCCATGTTTCACATACTGAACCCTAACTTGGGCTGGGGGTTCCTTGTCTCTCTTGCACTCAAACAATTTCTGCTCATTCCAGTTGGGTTCACAACTTGGTTGAAATGTTGCCACAGGTGTAGCTTGAAATTAGTTAGATTTAGAATACAACCAATGCAACTTTACAGTAAGAACAGGGGGCCAGTGGCTATTTATTATTTTATTTCCTAGCATGCACTTCGTCCGTTCCTTTTCTAATATTATTCTGAATGTCCAAACTATGTCATTTGGATAATATTGATTCCACTCATGCACCAAAACCAGGTCTAGGAATGCACAGGTAATATAGGTATAAGCCAATAAACATATTGCCTTTCTGTGGCCTTATCAACTGGAGTTGGATTGAGCATGAGATCTAAATGGATCAATGCAAGTAATCCAATATTGTTATAGTAAAAACTGAGATATGTATTCCTGAATTTCTACTTGTGCTTGGTGTATGGAGATATAAGACTTGGAACTGCAATGGTCATGAGTAGAGAGACTAGGAGTTGCTAGGAGATCATGTCAAGATGAAGAAAACCCAGAAAAGTAGGGCCGAAAAAGGGAACCTGATGATATTGTGTGAATACTGGATCAAGCTACATCTGAAGTGATTTCTAGTCAATGTCTGTATCCTAAAATCACAATATTCTAATTATGGACCGTGGAATCTCTTCAAAGAACTTGCTTTATTGCAATTATATGTTGGAAAACTTTAAATGTTGTTGATATTCAGGTCTGTCATTTATAGGTATTATAATGATAATCAACCAGGATTTTGATATCCTTTCTGAAGTCCATCGCTACTTATAAGCTAATGTAATTTGATGTTTAGATAAATAATCAGTAGTAGGAATAGTTGCCTTAATTAAACAATGGAATTCATTTAGTTATTCGATATCCTCAACACCTGAATTCTTACATAATGCTTTCCACAACACATAATATATTCTGTTAATAAACACTCTTCGTAGTTCATAGTGAAGAAAATTGATGGGTAGAGAATAAGTGGTTCATGCAAATTATATCATCTGGTGAACTGTTGAGGGTACTGGACCTGGGAATTTAGAAATTAATAGTTAAGTGGTAAAGAAAGTCTTATGGAGCCTGACCCATGGTGGTGCAGTGGATAAAGCATTGACCTGGAACACTGAGGTCTCCAGTTCAAAACCCTGGGCTTGCCTCATCAAGGCATGTATGGGACTTGATGCTTCCTGCTCCTCTACCTTCTATCTCTCTCTCTCTTTAAAAATGAATAAATAAATTAAATAAAAGAAAGTCTTATGAAGATTTAAATGAAATTCTACTTATAAGCAGTATAAATATAAATGTTTTACAGACCTCTGAATTTCACTATAGGATATCATACTTCCAATAAAATACAAATGGGGAAAATTTCAGTTTAAGACCCGTAATGTTTCAAATATAATGCAAATAATAATAATAATATTAAAAAAACATGGACTTTTAGGCTTAGACCTGAGTTAAATTCCAGGGTTTTTTCTACTTTCAAGCTTGTTACTTTGGACCACCTCATTAACATCCTTATAAATCTTATTTTGATTATATTTAAAATATGATTAAAATATATTCTGTGGATGGTGATTATAAAGACTGTGTGAGTTGATGTATAGAAAACACCAGATTTATAACTGGCTTTCAATAAATAATAGCTATCATTATTATTATTGTTAGTGGTAGAAAACTCATGAGATTAGAAAATTACTTATGGGTTGAATGCTACTCTTGATCCATAGTGATACTAATAAAACTGGATGGTTGGTAAGAATTTATGGAGTGTTTACATGGTCTTAGAGTCAGTTGGCTTCTTTGTCATCATCCTTAAAATTCAAATCACTAATCATTTTTCAGTGTCTCTGTGGGTATAGTACTGTTTAGACACTAAAATAATTCAAGAGATTCTTGTCCTCAAATAGTTTATAAACAAGCGGGGCAACAGATGAGTTGACAGCAAACTATAATATAAGACAAAATATGTTAAGAGCTCAGGTACTTAGAGAGAAATTATTATTCTCTGTTTTGAGTGATAAAGGAGGGAAATGAAGGAAAGTAGCAACTACCATTTTTATAGTGATATTAACACAGTTAAGAAAAGAGAGTCTTTGGTCATGCAGCTAACATTTGTTCAAGCCCCAAGCTGATGCTTTCAATTTCTATAACACCACACACTATCTTAGATGCTATAGTTTTTATATTGTATGTGATGACAGATACTGTTTATCTTGGATAGGAATGGGTAACTTTAGTTGTTGCTTGGCTGTTTGAGTTTTTGTTTACAATTTCACTTTGATGGTAATCCTTAAACAGAATTTCATCCAGTTTCTTGACTCGAAAAGCCAGGATAGGAAGAGTGGCCATAAGCAGTAAATAAAGTCATGCTGTCTGAACTGTGTGGCAAGAATTACTTCCTCCTTATAATATCACTGTTCTGGCAGTATCTGCCTTTCCTTGCTAGTGGGCAGTATTTTAAGACATTGCATTATGCTTTTAGCTTTAATTAGCTACACAAACAGTACACCACCTTCAGGAGCAAGTATTTCTGAGAACTGAGCCACTTGGGCAGTGAATGGCAAGTTGTGCAACTCAGTAATGAGATTGGACTGGGCAAACTTTTTCATATTTCTGTGGTTCTCATTAACCCCTTGGAAATTCAGGAATAAACAATGTTGACTAAACAATTCTGTCACTTAATTGCTCTCTATTTTGTATCATAATTGTTTATAGACTAATTTTATTTGCCTTACAAAATATAGGCTAGGTTAAGGCAGCAGCTAAAGTAATATCTCTCACATGACCAATAATTATTGGATGGATGATTCATAAAACTGACATATTTCCAGGGAATGTTTGTATGCTTAATGTTCAAGAAAAACAGCAGTATTGGTTTATAATTCAGAACAGTAATAAAAGCTTTGAAGAGTAAACACTTTTTATCTTTTAAGCTGCTTTGAAGGCAGAAGCTATATGCAAATGTCAATTTTTTATGCTCAGATATTCCAAATGATGTTTAATTAATGTTTTGAATCAGTATAAAATAAGAATGGTTCATAATGCAATCAGCATTTTTTTAAAAAAATCCAAACTACAGAGCTTTCTGTGGTATTCGCCCCCTTCCTACTTTCCCTCTCCTCTAAGAACTGGAGGAGTCCCCTGAACAACCTCTTTAAATGCTATGCTATTTCTACAGCACTTTGTGGCAATATCTTTTTCTCCTTCTGTAAGCTGGAGGGAGCTTCCTGAATGATTGATTGGCGAGGTGTCCCCTGGACACACTGGTGCAAACACCATGCAGCCACTAGATTGATGTGCTCGCTTTCAAGAAACACATTCATTTTCTCTTCTCTAAGTCACACAATTTATTCATCCCATGATGCATTTATGCATCCATTATCACTGTCTTTCAATTCTTAAGCATGCGACAATATGAAAATTTAACGCTTATAAGGTTACAAGGCTTATAAGGCGGGCCTAGCTTAATTAAAATATCTGATCTTTCCATATATCCAGAAGAATATTTTCTCAAGGGTTTCTTTTACTCTGGTTAATTACAAATTTCAAACAACTTTGGAACTTTGAAGGAAGATAGCACAGGGTAAGTCTACAGACTTCTTCTACATACTTGGGTTGAGTCAGATATTAATAACTGGGCTAACCTGAGGATAAGGAGACCAAAGTTCTACTAAGGGTTCTATCATTGTTTATGAGTTTGAGAAAGACAATTAAACTTCTTGGACTTTAGCTTTCTTTTCTGTAAAACTTGAGGACTAAACTAGGGGGCTTTGAAGGCTCCTACTAGCTACAGAATTCCATAACCATTCCTGATGTGTAGGAACATCATGAAGAAATCTGACACTCAGGAGAAATTTAGACCAGTCATTATTACACTTTTGGTGGTATGTTAATCATGATACACATTATTAATGTAATTTTAATATGAACAATTTGCCCATTCAGGAAAAAAACATAGGCAATTTATAAATTAAAATAATCTATTATGTAAGTCAAGATTCTAGAAAATCAGAAAAAATATTTCTGATTTTAGTTTAGGGGCAAATATTTATCTTATAAATATTCCTGGGTTACTGTTTACATTGGGGTAAAAACGGGAAATTATGAGGGAAAGTAGGAATTTAGTTTAAAAATTGGTTAGCTTTTGGGTTGGAAGACAAAGCCTTATCTGATGCAAGAGAAGAGTTGCTTTGATTTTCCAGGAAAACTTATTTCCACATGGCTTATCACTTCAATGAAATCAAGAAATTATGCATTTGAAATGTCTTAACAATCTCCCACTATAAAATAATTTACAGTGTTATCTATAGATAATTAAAGCACAGAAGAAGGTTTAAGGAAAATGATCCAGGACATGCTGAAGCAATTATTATGAGTCTGAGAGGCAAGTTTCATTCTAGGTTAAAACATACTAGTGAACTTCTATTTCTTTATTCATCAATTCAAATATTTTTGTTGAGCACTTAATTGTCAGGCACGATCTTTAGTTAATTTTGTTCATCCTTATATTCTTACTGGAGATGACAAATATTTAGATGATAATGTGTATATTGCTGTATGAGTTATGATGTCCCACCCATTTCCCTGTCAGTGTCTCCCTTTTGAATAGTGTTTTTCATAGCTCTGCCGGCCTTTCACAGAGCATTGGGACTAGCGCCAGACTGCAGTAAGCAATTTGTCCATCCTTAGAGAGCACATTTGCACTACCCCATGACGCAGGCATTTAAATGATTTTATTCCTTCACCTGTGTTGAACATTAAGAGGGAAAATTTTCAGTCCAGGGATTTGGCTTTAAAATTCCAATTGATGTTAATGAGAACTGGTAATGTGCCCCTTCTTCTTAATTAGTGGCACCATTCCTGTGACTGTAGGAGGCACGGCTCTGACTGGGGAGCTTAACGAGGTGATAACAAGGAGAAAATGTTTAAGCCTGGATTTGGGCCTGGTCCATAGTTGACTAAGTAAACATACTTTAGGAGCCGATGCTTTAAAGTAAATTTATTACCTGACTTTGATGGCTGTGTAGACCTTCCTTAAGAACAATGTCTTTTCTATAAAATAAAAAAAAATAAAAGCCCTTGTTCCACAGAAAAGAGTGACACAGGAAAAGCTAAGTCAAAAGAGTAAGAATCCTATCAGATTTTCTCTCCTTGTTTATGTAGAGCACATGAGATGATGAAACAAACTATCTTTTGCTGTTCTGTTTGTCTCTATTAAGGAATACCGCAGCTTATCAACCTCATCACACACCAAGGGGCAAAAGTCCTTTCCTTAGGCAAATTGAACCTCTAAATATCATTCAGGATATTACAGGGACGAGTTAAGAAAATAAGAGTCTGACTTTTATACAGTAGTGTCTTTCCTTGAATCTTATATAATCATTTGGTTTTGTGGGTTAAAATGCAAGTTTTGATCTTGCACATTCTCTCTACTTGAGCTGCTTCTTACTGCTACAGCCCACGACCTAATCCAGGAAGAATAAAATGATCACAGAATAATAAAAATTTTACTGTACCTAGGAAAGGACATAAAAGTTGGATTACTGATTTTGCTTGAACAATGTGCTAGAATTTCCTACGCGGACAGAGTGGAGCACACATCCTGGCCTGCCAGCTTTCATTACTGGAACTCACTTTCTTGCTACCAAGTAACTTCTACAAAGTCACAAAATAAATCTGGATTTCTTAATTTACTGACAATGAATCCCTTTATCCCTAAGTAATTAATAGGAACTTCAAGACTGTGGTAGATCCACTTGGATTGGGAGACGGGGAGAAATTCTTAAAGGCGGATCTGTGACTGTTTCTCTGGTTTGCCATTGTTCCCATGCCATTTCTAAATCTTTACGGTATCTCTTTGCCCACTTGAAATATTGTTTTTGATTTTTGCAATTGGCTTCACTGAGCTAGTTTAAAAATAGTAATAATGAAAGTTAAAAAATGAACATCAAAACCAGAAATAGAAACCAAGTAAAATGTCAGTGTGGCCAGGGTTCACCACAGCAAACATCATTTGCCTCTGCTGTCACACTTTCAGAGAGCAAACCTGAAACCCCGATTAGCCAGCTAGCAGTTACAGCTTGCTGATTTTAAAGGGGAAATGTGTGGATGACAATATAAAACCAAATGGCAAAAACTGCAAAGGGCATAACCATATCACTCTGTCCATAGCACAGTTTTTACATACAAAAAAATACAGTAGGAATCCATGTGTAACTGAAAGTATATGCTATACTACTGACAAACTGTCTACTTATTGAATTAGCAAGAGTTTTGTAACATAAACTATATACACCAATGAAATTAGAATTTTACGGCCCTGGCAGGTGGTTCAGTGGACAGCCTGGCATATGAACATCCTGGTTCGCTTCCTGGTCAGGGCACACAGCAGAAGCAACCATCTGCTTCTCTCCCCCTTCTCTCCCTCTTCCCCTCCCACAGTCAGTGGCTCAATTGGTTCAAGTGTTGGCCTGGACACTGAGGATAGCTCCGTTGGAGCACATCAGCCTCAGGTGCTAAAAATAGCTTGGTACTTGAGCATCAGCCCAGACAGGGGTTTCCAGGTGGATCCCAGTCCAAGCATATGCCAGAGTATGCTGATTATATAATTAAAGGGCAAGTAACACTTCAAGTTTTATGCATTATATTTTTTCCCTTGCTCTAATAATATCTCTAATCAAAACATGTCTAAAGTGTCAGAATTAACAATGACTGAAGATGGAGAGTTTTCAGGACTGGAGAAAACTATAGAATTACATTACAAAATTCCATATCTTTGAAATATTTTGTAATTGCTTGAGGAAGAAGTGGTCTATATGGCTGAACAAATTAGGAATGTGCACTTCTTACTGAACAACAGGATGGCCCATGTGCTTTCAAGGACTCTTGTCCCTGAACTTGTCCCCTGAGAAAGCAATCTCTTATGAATCATATTTATTCCTGTGGATGTAATTACTCCCAGACTGGAGAAAACCTGGTATTTTACAGGGAATTAGGAAAGACTTGTGATTAGAGAAAAATAACTACAGTGAAAAAAGTGGGTGTTTAGATTAAAACAGGTTTGAGAATGAGAGAATATTTCATGGTTACGTTCCCTTTTCAAAGCATAACTTCATTTTTACTCCCCAAACAAGAAAATTTTGAAATACTTAAAGATATGCATGGGATCAATCTATATTCCTGAGGCAACAAAAGCATGGGTAAATTATGTTATGTACAATTCTTTATGGTGGAATAAATAATTATTAAAACTTTTAAAACTTTCCATAGTGTTTATATTGGTTATTGTTTATTTTTTGCCTCTTTGTAGAATAGATTTATAATCTTGTTATTGCTTACATAGTGTAGAGAATAGAAAGTAATATGCTGCTCCAATGTGGGCAGTAAAAACAACTTTAAAAGTAGCATATTAGTTCTGAATTTGGAGCTCATAATGTCTTTTCTGCTATCACTTAAGTTTGTATGATGTATTAGGGCAGTGATTTTCAAACTTTTTCATCATGGCACACAGAAGCTAATTGCTAAAATTCTGCAGCACACCAAAAATATATTTTTTTGCAGATCTAAAAGAAAATAGGTATAATTTTGATTCATTCACACCAGAAGACATTATGTTGGCTGTTGTCTTTTTTTTTTTTTTGACAATCTAAAGCAAAAGAGTTCGGTGCCCCTGAGCAAATAGTCAGGTATTGCATGTTTTAAAAATTCTTTCATCAACACGGGTTGAAAATCACTGTGTTAGAATAACAGTAGATTAAAATACAAGTACAGCATGAGGTTGAAGAGCAGACAACTACTTCTGATAAAATTGGGTAAGATATAAGCTAATGGCTTAACATGTCCAGAAGACTAGGGTTTTCTGTGTCTTTGAACAAAAGGCCATTCCAAAAAGGAGGTCCACACGAGACAAGAGGCTGAGAGTTAAAATAGATAAATTAAAATGTCCTCTCCACAGTGTGAGGTGCTGTATAAATCAGAGAAACTGCTGTTTAATAAACAAAAAATTAAGAGTTTGGACTTTTTTACCCCATTAAATTCATGTAGTATGACAGTTCAAATTTATGTTGCTGACCAATAACAGCTCAAGGTTTTGAAGGTACAAGAAACATATGATGCAAATGTCCTTATATAATATTTAACCTGATATTGCTGAACAGCCTTTGAATTTCTCTCTTTGGAATGAAATTAGAGTAATGGTGTTTCAAGTATTATATGCCTACAGCATTCATTAAGTATCCACTGGGTATCATTTGTAGATGGATCTGGAAATACAAAGACAAACAAGGGTCAGAATCCAAGAAACTCAGAATGGGAAAGGAAAAGAGGGGAGTAAAGGATTGAAGTGATACGTACAATAAAAATATTAGAAGTACTTCCTCAGAGCCTAGGCTAAAGTTCTGTGAGCATGCAGATGTGCTAATTTTTCACTATGATTTCAAACTTGCATATGTAATTTTACATTTAATTTTTAATTGTACATTCCAATATACTTCCAGTATGATACTTAGTGAGTTAGTCACTCTTGATTTGTGTTATCCATAGTTTTAATGAATTGTACCAAGCAATCTACACATATGTTTGATTAGTCTCCTTTGAGAAGAACGTCATTGTCCTAAAACTGATGGCAGGCTCTGGACACATGGAATTTTCTCTCTGAAAAACTCAGGGTCTCTATTTATGAAACTAAGGTGAATCATCACTTACACGACCTCTCAAACTAGATGTAAAGATGTAACAGTCTTATATCCTTGACTTCTTCATTTTTCTATTCCTCTTCCTCCATCTAATCAGTCAATGGAGTCTTATCAATTCTACCTCAGAAATGTCTCTTTAAGCCACATGTGTCCTCTCCAATTCTACTGGCTCAGTCCATACCCTTCCTATGTTTCCATGACTCCCTTTTCTCTCATTCTTCCAGCCCAAGCCATCAAGTTTCTCTTTCAAAAAACCAAGCTGATTATCTCATCCTCATGCATAAAAATATTCTACTCGTTTTGTTGTCTGCAGGATAAAACTCAATTTTTTTTAGCTTGGTTACAAGGTCCTTTATAGTTTAGTTCCAATCTGCCCTGCCAGGGTGCCACATATCCTTGCCATTTAATACTTCTGTGTCTTTACTCCCAGAAATGAAGTCTCTTTTACAGAAAGTAGAACTCTTCTTTTTGGAATTTCCCTACTTCTTCCAGGGATAGTTTCCAGGACATCCAGCTGTTCGCTCCTAAGAAAACCTCTGGGATCTCCCTAAGTTGGCAGTAGACTCTTCTCTGTCAGCACTCTTCAGTGCTTCAGTTATTATCTTTGTACCCAGCTATTTCACTTTGTAATTTATCAACTCACATGTCTGCTTGCTCTTATTTCTATCTTATTTTACTGACTCATAAAATTTGTAGCTCCATCCCAATGCTTTGTACACAGCCTACTACATATGGACATCCAGTAAACCAAAACAAATAAAACAGGGCACTTATTCCACTCAATTATAATATGAATGCTATCACTATTAATACATGATACCAATAGCAAATGTTTATATAACACAATGTGACTGACACTGTTCTAAGTACTTTATGGATAGTGGCTTATTTAATTCCCAAGCCAATAAGTACTGTTATATCATTTATAGAAGAGGAAACTAAACAACAGAGAAATCAAATAACTTGCCCAAGGTTGTTCATACATCCCCCAAATTTCCATGAAAGATGTTCAATGGTTTTAAAAGAAGCATCCATACAAACAAACAAAAGATTTGTGTTCAAATTATTTTTGGACATCCTGGGTGAAATAGAAATGAAAAGTTTCTTCATTGCTGGACTTCACTGTCTTTACTCTGCCAATGAGTACTGTGACATGTAAAACTCCACTAAGGTCACATATGCCCTGATTCTCTAAACACAAAACCTTCTTGGTGGCCAAGCAACTAATGGAATTAGTGATACATGAAACACACTTTGAAAAACACTGTTAAAGGGTTATTTAATGTGATGCAATAAAATTTGTAATCTATTAATATTTGCATGCCTCTTTCTTTCCTGTTCCTCCCAGTCCTAATAGAGGTAATAAATTCTGTGGTCTGGTCTCAGGCCAGAGGTGAATAAAATAACTGACAAAGACAATAGCTATTTCCTTTCTTCATTTTCCTCTTTTAACTTACAGATACTTTAATTACATATTAAAAATGCATTCTCTTTATAATTTTTTTACTAGTGTCAAATATAGTTTTTAATTGCAAACTATGGTATAAAGGTTTTTGTAGTATAGCTAGAAGACTTTACCAACTTTCAAATCAAGTTGAGAAATGACTATTACAGTTGTACTAACCCTCAGCTGAGCTTCAACGTGTTTCTAAAGGCAGCAGAGTTAGAAATAACTAGACCTGGGTCTGAGTCAACTAGCTGTGAGGTCTTACTATTACCTCAGTTTCCTTAGCTGGATATTAAGAATATTTGAGTAGCAATTGCTCAAGTACCGTCTAATTCTAAAATTCAAATACATGCAAATTGTTCCTCCAAATTCACTGAAGCATAGAACAGAAAAATAGTAACTAAGTATCTAAACTACATCGGTGGGAGTCTTTTCACCATATCATAAAGAAACTTGTGCGGACAAAATTAAACACAAATAGTAGGTTGTGGGAAGCATCATCAAGAGAGGTGAAGAACAGGAGGTAAAAAGAATAAAATTTTTACTGCTTCCTTGGTAAAGACAATTTTTTTAGGCTGGAGAGATGGCAGATTCTTATATTCTGGTGTACAGGAACTATATGAATAAAACATGGTTGTGCAAATGAACTCGCAACCTTATTCCAAAGCACCATTCGGGAATAATACGTTTAATGTCTCATCAACTTCCCCAGAAAAGTGAGAGTAAACCTGTGCACACAGACAAAACAACCATAACAAAAACCAAGGTAGAAATAAATCTGCTATGGGGCACAGATTTGATTGACATTTGAAGTTTTTCAAAACTCTAATATGCTAGTCACTTAAAAATATTCCCACATTTCTGCTTTCTCCCATCATTCTATGCTTTAAGATTCATCTGTCAACTTTGATGCATCTTTTTAAGTACCCCTCCAAGCCTAAAAGTCCAGACCACAGAAGAGCCCTCTTTGCTTTGAAACCGTCTGATCAATCCATAGATCATTTACCTGCAAGGATTATTTGGCGAAGCTAAAGCAGCACATCAACCAGCAGCATCTGAGGGCTGAGGCGGCAGACCGTCAACAACAAATTGTCATTGGCATTCCATTTATGAACCTTCAAACAGCATCAGATCTTTTCCATGGGAAACCAGCTCAGGTCGGACTAGAGCTGAATATTTCTTAACAAGCTAACCATCAAAAGAATTTACGGTTTGAATAAAAAGGCTATCATTTGTTGATTTGAATATCAAAGGGATCCACTGCAAACTCCCAGTCTAGAAAAACCTCCCTAAGCTACACTAGACAGGTGTTTAATAATCTATTATTAAGGCACTATTTTAGGTTACCCAGAATTATAAAAAATAGCTGTAACTGTGAAGCTGTAAATGGGACTGCACAAAGAAATGAATGCTATTAACATACTATTAACAATTCAAAAGAATGAGTTGACATACCAATCAAACTTGTTAATTGACTGTCAATGGCCTGTCCCTGAATATACAACATGACTGCATTATAGATTTCAAATGCTGACAGGAAGACAGTTCCATTTGCATTAACTTCATAAACTGATCAACAACCAAACTGCCACATACATTTATAATGGGAAGCTGAACCATTTCAATATTCATGGAGCTCTGTAATTGTAAATTAGTCACTGGCAAACAATACAATGCTGTACATACTCTAAAATATCCTAACTTTCATTGACCCACTTTCATTCCGATTTTAAAAGACAGAGAAAAGTTTCATCTTGAAGTGATCATTACTTTAATTTATGGTTTGTGCCTTTAAGAAAAATGTATTTGCAACTCAATTTGCAACTGTGCTTTGCAGTTGCACTCTGGAAGCATCGATGGTCTAGAAAATATGAGGTATAAAAGGCGATACAAAAATGTTGCTTAACTTGGGGATTTTGAAAACAGAAATATGAAACAAGACGGTATTACACTTCCTTAGGTGACAGCCAAATGATTCATCATGGCAAGGTATTTAGCAAATAAACTGTAACATGAATGAAAAGAAGGTTCGGTAACAGTGCTGCGTTGGAGCCTGCTCAAATCTACGTAAATAGGCCTGCTGTTCTGAAACCATCCCTCGGCCTCTTCAATCATCCATCGGTGGGGAATCGATAGAGTAAAAGTGAAGATAAATGAAGGCTCAAGATTATGCCTAACAGAAGGCTTCATGAGAAATGACCTGAAATTCAATAGTTATCAACCCGGAAAGATTCCTTTCAAATGCTTCTTATGATCTCTTAAAGAATTAACACTGATTTTTAAATAACTGTTTATCCCCAGGGGTAAACATTGCTTTTGTCTCAGAGGTTTTTTTATGATCGTTATATAGCCATCACTTTTCCAGCCACTAGCAGCTGCTTAATATCATGGAGCAATTGTGGAGAATTTGTGTTCTCAAGATTTTGAATGTGCCAATTTATTTTTATTAACTTCAGTAAAAATTGTATTTATAATTTTGTTGACTTTTCAAATCATTGCCTATGGTTAAATAGTTAATCAAGTGAGTTTATTAGTTGAGGGGAGTTCTCTGAAATAATTTTTTATTTTATTTATTTACTTTTGATGTCCGTAGATAATTACTCATTCTGTCATTTAAAATTTAAAATAAATCTTTGTCCAACTAAGCAATAATATTTATCTCATGAAAGTACATAACACATGCACAAAGACACACAAAAGATTTATGTGTGTATATATTCTGTATATATGTATATACAAGCATAAATATATTATATGTAAATATAATATATAGATACATTTGTAAATGAAGACAGTGAAGTTCATGTACATTTTTACAAATCTGTGCCCCATATGTAAAATATAATATATAGGTACATTTACATATATGTATACATATAAATGTATATAATATAAGTAAATATATATGTATATACACAAACACATATATATTTGATAAACTTTTATTTTACAATAATTTTAGACTTACAGAAAATTTGAATGGACAATACAAAGAGTTCTTGTGTAACTTGCATTCAGTTTTCCTTTTTGTTAACACCTTTCATTTCAAAGTATATTTGTTAAAATTAGTGGACCAATATTGATACACTGTTATTAAGTAAAGTCCACATTTTATTTGTATTTCCTTACTTTTTACCTATTGTTCTTTTTCTATTGCAGAATGCCAGATTACATTTAGTGATCATGTCTCTTTAGGTCCATTTGTGAGTTCTCAGACTTCCCTTGTGTCTAATGGCCTTGACAGTTCTGACTAGTACTTATCTCAGGTATTTGATAAACTGTTCTACGATTTGGGTTTGTCTGACATTTTTCTTCTGGTTAGATTGGGGTTATGGAATTTGGGAAGGGAGACCACAGAAGTACAGTGCCATTCTCATAAGGAATATATTTCCATCTTTGAAGGTTCTCAGAATTCTCAATGTAATTAAAATATAATTTTTTTTTTAAATTTAGAAATAAAAGTATCTCTTCTTGGCCTTTTGGTGAAGATCAAGTGTATTTAGATACAAACGGCAAGTCAAAAGAGGCTGTGTGGGCCTAACAGAAAGATGCTCCATTACTAATTAGTAGTATAGTATTCACTGTAGAATTTTTTTTTTTTTTTTTTTTACAGTGACATAGAGAGTCAGATAGAGGGATAGATAGGGACAGACAGACAGGAGTGGAGAGAGGTGAGAAGCATCAATTATTAGTTTTCGTTGCCATTGCCACACCATAGTTGTTCATTGATTGCTTTCTCACATGTGCCGTGACCGAGGGCCTTCAGCAGACCGAGCCACCCCTTGCTGGAGCCAGTGACCTTGGGTCCAAGCTGACGAGCTTTCTGCTCAAGCCAGATGGATCCGCGTTCAAGCTGGCGAGCTCGGGGTCTTGAATCTAGGTCTTCTGCATCCCAGCCGTACGTTCTATCCACTGCGACATATCCACTGCGCCACCACCTGGTCAGGCTTCACTGTAGAATTTAAGCCATGCCTGGGTGCCGGTGTGGCAGTCTGGGTCCACCACAGATTCATTTACAAGAGAAGAAGTCGGGAGTCTACAGATGAGAGTGGAAGAACACGCGTCCTTACCTAAGGGAAAAGAGAGAAGTTTACAAGTTCTGTTTCCGGCCAATGGGCTAGTGTGTGTGTGTGTGTGCGTGTGTGGTGGGGTGACAACTGGGGATAGAGGTTGTGTTGACTATGCCATTTCTAAATTTTAGGACAAGGAATATGCTAATAGAGCATAAAGTGAAATGAAAATGAGTCTGCTGATAGACACTAGCGAAGGAGATGCGAGCTCCCTCAGCACTGATTAGAATGTCAGTGCTTCGGCAGTGATGTGGGAGAGTGTGGATGACTTGAGAAAAGATTGAACACTGGTAGCATAAAATTTAGTGCCCTTATTTAGTGTCAGTAATGACATGGGTTGGCATCTCCCTCTACAGACAACATCAGTATAGCAAACTGGGAAAGGAGAAGATAAATAGTAGAAGCTCCATAAATAGCCAAAAAGACTAGTTTTTCATGTTTATGGAAGCTATTTCTTAGAAACATGTAACATCTTTGAGAAAAAATGATAGGGCTGGATTTTTCTGAGAGCATAAAGGGTCTAGTCAGAGATATACCAGATTATACAGTTGCTTATCCTATATGCCTAAAAAACGTATGTTAGAGCCAAAAGGCCCTGGAAGGTCACTAACATTCTCTGAGTGTCCATGAAAGGGGATCCAGCCTACTCTAATGGGTTATTGAGTAGAAGTGGGAGTGATTTGAAAAGTATAATGACTTCTTAAGCAGGCTCTTTGGGTTGTATGAAACCCAGGTTCAAGAAACTGGGATTTATGTAAAGACACAGAGGCATTATAGAAATAGAACTTCAGAGAAATGCCTCATGAGTACTGGAACTAAATTCTTGTTCTGGATTGAAGTTGGTTACAAGAACCTCAGCAACAGTTGTTCAGGAATTTCTAGTCTAGCATCCAAACAATATAACAGTTATTAATTTTTTTTGGGGGGGGGTCAGCATTTTTTGTGTTTATGAGCGTTCTCACTTCTATAATTACAATACCTCTATTGATTGGTGGTACTCCTAAACAATTTAAATATATTATCCAACACAAATAAAACAATAAAGGGAAGGAACTCCATCAAATCACTACCTAATGCCCCAGGCCATCAAACTTGTCTGTTAGGTTCTTGTTTCTCACAGACTGCCACTTCCCTTGTCTTATAGAACATCATCGTCCCTCCTGTTTTACAGCCCCTTTCTATGCACTCTTTTCACCTTAGCAGCCTATTATTAGCCCAGTTCTTCTATTTTGGGGAAGGATGTTATTTTTGCTGCATTTTAGTTAGTGCCAAGCCATTTGATAAGGCCATTATTTGACTGATGGAAAGGTCGTCCTTGAGCACATTTTGGACAAATAGCCACTGATGGTATGAGAGGTGGGGGTGGTCATGCCCTGCGCAGAGAAGCCGCCTGGAACTGTTTCCCTTTATAAAGGAGATGGGCACGACACTTTCTCTAAGAAGGGAGTGATGGACACAGCAACCTCCGAAACAGTCAGGACTCGTCTAAGACATGAAAAAGGACACTTTGTGATATTCGTTGGCCGTACAAATTCCAAACCAGTACTCTACAATTTTCTCCTCAGAAAATCATAGAATTTTAGAGTTGAAAATGATACAAGAAATCACCTGGTCAAAACCTTTCATTTTGCAATTTTTTATTATACAAATAAATAATGAAGTATATAATTATATACCATATAAATTTTCATTATATAAACTCACTTCATAATTTTTAGTGAGACAACTAAAGTCTGGGTTAACTGATGATCAGAAGGCTCCTTAGAACAGAGCTAGACTTAGAGCTTAATGTCTTTTCTTCCATCTCATGCTGTCTCAGGAAGCTTAGAAGTATGTTAAGTATATAGCAAGAAACCTAATATAATGAACAAAGTGAAGTGAGGAACAAAATAGAGAAAGAGCAGGGTCTCAGGGAGCAGAGGGACAGCTGTCAGAGGGAAGGGGGATGAGGGAATGGGAACAGAGAAGGTGAAGGGATTAGTGAAATTATATATACATAACACAGAGATAAAGACAACAAGACAGCAAATCCTAAAGGGAAGCGGGGAGGGAGTTAAGGGGAGGGGTGGCAAAGGGGATATAAAAAGGGACACAAGGGTGGGGGGGGTGAGGGAATTATATTCAGTGGGATACTTGAATCCATGTAAACATAATATATTAAAATTAATAAAAATAAAAAAATAGAAAAAAAAGGAACTCAGTTTTCTTTAAAACAGGCTCTCTCTCTTTTTCTCTCTCTCTGCCATTACTTAGACATTTATCATTACGTGGTTTCATACGAACTGCTTTGTTTTCACACGTGGGTGATATACGCACCTGTACTTTCCTTAGCTCCTACCTAACTCCTTTCTCCTTCCCTTACATACTTACTGGCTCTAGTGCTCCATGTTCTTCTTCACCTTAAGATTCCACCCATCTTTTTCCACTCTTGAATTCTCTTAGGTGTGTTCTCAGTTCTATAACAGTTTTGAAAAGACTTTTTGCTCCACTTCTTTCAAAAGCTTATGAGACAACTGAAAGGAGAGAATTATTGGTTTAACTGTGAATTAGTCAAAGTGAAAATTTTGCTTCAAATATAGCTATGATCATGTATGTATACTATACTTCCCATGGTCAAAAGTGCACCATGACTTTACGGACACACTGTATTCCTATAATTAGCATTAGTATTTATTCGCAAGTAATTTAAACAGGTGATAAGGTTTTTTTGTTTCTTTTTAAACTTGAAGCTATTTTTTAAATTTTATTTTATTCATTTTAGAGAGGAGACACAGAGTGAGAGAGAGAGAGAGAAAGAGAGAAAGGGGGGAGGAGCTGGAAGCATCAACTCCTATATGTGCCTTGACCGAACCAGTGCAGGGTTTTGAACTGGCGACCTCAGTGTTCCCAGGTCGACGGCTTTATCCACTGCACCACCACAGGTCAGGCAACAGGTGATAAGGTTTTAATTATAAAGCCCAGCTTCACAGGATTGGCTGCTGGGACAGGCTCTACAGTGTCCTTTTATATTTGTTATTGAGAGAACACAAACAATTTCAAACAAGTCAGCTGATGTATGGAAATAAGTCATGTGACAATGTTTACTACCCAGGATACAGTCAAGAGCCAAGAGCCTCGAGGCAAGGCCTCCTTCCCATCTCCCTCTCCAGAATAAAGCTACTGAGCAGCCAATATCATTCATAAAAGAGCCACATGCTTAATCAAGCTCACTCAGTCTTAGTACAGTTTCTCAAAGTTCTCCTCAAAACTCACTTTACCTTAGTTTTGGTTACACCAACCTTCTTGTCTCTTTTTGTTTTATCTACCCACAATAAGTTAGATGCAACAACTTGGAAACAGGCAGGGTAGGAGTCACTAGAGTCAGGTTTATGGATAATACCAAGAAGTGACACCGAGTCAGCTAACACAAAGGGAAGAGACATAAGGACTACATAAACAAAGAAAAGTACTCAGAAATCCCAGCAAGGGTAAATGCCCTGTTCACCTCACCAGCCTTTGGGATAATTACTACATTATAGTTAAATAGTTAACATTCTTTGAGAACAAATAAAATCTTTTTTTTTTAATTTATTGTGTTAACATGGTTTCAAGTGTCCCACTCAATATAACACCCTCAGCTTCCCATATCATGACCCCGTGCCCCATGCAAAGCATCTTTCCATTCCCATTTCACTCCCTTTGCAACCCCCTACGACTATCCCCTCTTTTCTTCTGGGACTGCTGCCCTTTTATCTGGATCTATGTGTTCTGTGTATATGATTTGGCTAATCACTTCACCTTCTTTTGTCCCGTCCCCTCATTCCCGTTCCCTTTGACTGCTGTCCTTATGTTCCTTGTGACCCTGCCTTCATTTTCTAGTTTGTTCCTCAGTTGTTTGTGTTCATTAGATTCCACATATAAGTGAGATCATGTGATATTTGTCTTTTTCAGCCTGGCTTATTTTACTTAGCATAATAATCTCCAGACCCATCCTTGCGGTTGCAAAGAGTAAGATTTTTTTTCACAGCCCCATAGTATTCTATTGTGTATATGTGCCACTGCTTTTTATCCACTCGTCCACTGATGGACACTTGGGCTGTTTCCAGATCTTCGCTATTATGAACAATGCTGAAATAAACATGGAGGTACACATATTCTTTTGAATTAGTTTGGGATTCTTAGGATATATTCCTAAAAGTAGGATAGCTGAGCCATAAGGCAGTTTGATTTTTAATTTTTTGAGGAAACGCCATACTGTTTTCCACATTGGCTGCACCAGTCTGCATTTCTACCAGCAGTGCAGGAGGGTTCCCTTTTCTCCACATCCTCGCCAGCACTTACTGTGTGCTGATTTGTTAATGAGTGCCATTCTGACAGGTGTGAGGTGATATCTCATTGTGGTTTTAGTTTGCATTACTCTGATGATTAGTGACATTGAACATTTTTTCATATGTCTATTAGCCATTTGTATGTCCTCTTTGGAGAAGTGCCTATTCAGTTTCTTTGCACATTTTTTAATTGGATTGTTTACCTTCCTGGCGCACAGTTTTCGAAGTTCTTTATAAATTTTGGTTATTAACGCATTTTCAGACGTATCAGTGAATATATTCTCCCATTGAGTGGGTTGTCTTTTTATTTTGTTAATGGCTTCTTTTGCTGTGCAAAAGCTTTTTAGATGGATATAGTCCCATTTGTTTATTTTGTCCTTTATTTTATTTGCTCATAGAGATATATCGGCAAAAAATTGCGACACAATATATCAGAGAGTTTATTGCCTATGCTTTCTTCCAAGATTTTTTTGGTTTTGTGACTTACATTTAAGTCCTTTATTTATTTTGAGTTTGTGAATGGTGTAACTTGGCTGTCTAGTTTTATTCTTTTGCATGTGTTTGTTCAATTTTCCCAACACCATTTATTATAGAGACTCTCTTTATTCCATTGTATACTCTTGCCTCCTTTGTCCAATATCAATTGACCATAAGCGTGGGTTTATTTTTGGATTCTCGGATCTGTTCCATTGATCTTTATGCCTGTTCTTATGCCAGTACCAAGCTGCTTTGATTCCAATGGCCTTGTAGTATAATTTGATATCAGAAAGTGTGATACGTCCCACCTTGTTCTTCATTTTCACAATTGCGAGATTATTCATATAAGTTTTTCGTTCCATATAAGTTTTTGTAATATTTGTTCTAGATCTGTGAAGTATGCCATTGGTATTTCAATAGGAATTGCATTGAATCTGTAGATTGTTTTGGGTAGTATGGACATTTTAATGATGTTAATTCTTCCTATCCATGAACATGGTATATGCTTCCACTTTGTTTGTATCTTCCTCAATTTCTTTTTTCAATGTCTTATAATTTTCTAAGTACAAGTTTTTTACCTCCTGGGTTAAATTTATTCCTAAGCACTTTATTTATGTTGTTGCAATAGTGAAGAAGATTGTTTCCTTAATTTATTTTTCTGACAGTTTATTGTTGGTGTATAAAAATGCCACTTATTTCTAAATATTAATTTTATATTCTGCCACCTTGCTGAATTCATTTGTCAGGTCTAGTAGTTTTTTTTTTTTTCTGAAACTTTAACTTTTTTTATGTGCTGTATCATGTAATCAGAAAATAATGACAGTTTTACTTCTTTTCCAACTTGGATGCCTTTTATTTTTTCATCTTGTCTGACTGCTGTAGCTAGGACTTCCAGAACTATGTTGAATAAGAGTGGTGAAAGGGGTCACCCCTGTCTTCTTCCTGATCTTAAGGAGATTGCTTTTAATTTTTGCCCATTAAGTATGATGTTCGCTGGGGGTTTGTCATAGATGGCCTTTATTATGTTGAGGTATGTTCCCTGTATTCCCACTTTACTCAAAGTTTTGATCATAAACAGATGCTCGATTTTATAAAATGCTTCTTCTGCATCTGTTGATGTGATCGTGTGATTTTTATCCTTCATTTTTTTAATGTGATGAGTCACATTTATTGTTTTGTGAGTTTTGTACTAGCCTTTTCTCCCCTGAATAAATGGCACTTGATCATGATGTATGATCTTGTTAATGTATTGCTGAATTCAGTTTGCTAATTTTTTGCTCAGAATTTTAGCATCTATGTTCATCAGGAATATTGGCCTATAGTTTTCTTTCTTTGTAGTGTCTTTACCTGGTTTTGGAATTAGGCTTAGAGCTGACAGCATAAAATGACCCACACTCTGTAAAATTTGACTCCACTTTCCAGCTGCTCCACCTCCTCTTGCAGCTGCCTGGTCTTTCCATAGGGTCTTCTGTAGAAAGACCGTAATGTGGGCTCAGACTGGCCTCACACACCCCTAATCCCTTTATGTTTTAGACTTGGTGAGTTAGGGCAGCTGAGGTTGGAAATACAATGTTACTAGAACCCTCTATTTCAGGGGCCCTTTGGTCAGGAGCTCAGTACAGGGAAATTGGCTCCTACTCCAGAGACTAATCACTCAAAAACTGCTGGATATGCTAAATCTATTTCTCAGCAGTGAGGTGGGCAGCAGGTTCAGATTGGGTAGGTCTGACAGTCCCCTCCATAGCTCTCCTGCCTGGGGAGCCCCTGGTCTCAGGGAGGAAGACTGAAAAAGGCCTCTTATGGTGGTGACTGTGCCCCTCCTTAAACTGGCTTGCCCTCAACTAGTCACAACACTAAGCTCCAGGGAATCCACACCTTGAACGTCCATGCTCCAAGCCTTTCCTCTGTGGAACCTAGCCCAGCGGGGCAGGATTTCCAGGACCCAGGTTGGCTGACTGTGAAGCACCACTCTGCCCAATGTGCATCAGTCCCTCTGCTAGTGCTGACTACAAAAAGTGGAACTTGCTTCAGCTGGGCCAGGTTTCCAAGTTTTCCCTTAGGACATGTCACCAGCAAGGTTGTTGGGTCCTGCTCCTATGATCTCTGCAGCTGGCCACTGGATCTGCCAGACCTGGGCCTCCCCACAGGGAACCCGGTGCAGACCAGTGCAGGACACTGCCCATGACTATCTTTCAGCAACTTTCTTGAAGCTACTAGCAATCCAGAGTCTGTGGCTGCCTCTGCTGGACCCAGGTCCACATGGAAATACCAAGCCATACACCTAACTTGGCTTTTACCCACACCGGACCTGGCAGAAGGCCAACAAAAGGCCCAAGGTTCCCTGAGAGTCTCCCCCAGAAACCTCTGTCAGCTGGTTGCTTGTTGGGCTCTGCCACTGATAAATCCTCTGGGGGAGTCTAGAGCCTGGGGCAGTTCAGGGATTAAGAAGGCTGGTACGTGTGGCTCCAGCCCCTCAAGCACAGGTGATAGAGCTGACTTTTTTCACAGCCTTCAATAGGGTGTGGACCCCAGGAGTCTGGTGGGTGTGGCCTCTGAAACCCGGAGATGTTGTCTACCCACAGTCCAGACAGTTTCTACTGAATCTCCTGTGGGGCAGATGCATTGGTCCTAGTCTCAGGAGAGTGCATTGGAAAGCTCTGGGCTCAACTACAGAAAGCTGAGTCACTGACATGCCCCCGCTTCTCGCTGACTTCTCAGAATAGCCAGGTCTTTATAGAGTGGGACAGGAGGGATTCCCGAAGGTGGGCCCATTGTTTTCCCCCAGGTCAATATCTCCCGGAGAGGACTGCTCCGCCCAGGAAAGATGGTGACTGCTGTGCTGGACAATGACTTAGCACAGAGGTTTTGGTGTCTCCTCCTGGGCCACCAACTTCACACTCTCATTATGCAACTCTAGTCCTCTCAGCCCTCCCTCACTGGAGCCCCAGGTAAGTGGCTGTGAATAAGATTTTCTGTGTGGGCCCTTTAAGATGGAGCCTGCATCTCTGAGAGCTCCCATTTCTTCCTAGCAGACAGAAACCTTGGCTCTTTTTTTCACCAAGTGCTGTGTAGGTGCCTCTTCTAGGTTCTGGGGCTCCAGGCTGGGGTGCTGGGCCTGGGGATGAGAACCCTCCCATGTCAGGGCATCCCTCCTTGCAGTGAGAGTCCCTGCAGACCTTCAACCACCGTTCAGTCTTGGGAGCGGGGCAGCCCTTTTTTGCATCTCCACCCTTCCTACCAGTCTTGGTGTGGCTTCTTTTGTGATCCTTGGTTAGAGACTCCTCTTCCTTTAGTCCAGTGGTTCTTAACCTTTTTTGAAGTACTGAACCCACCAGTTTCATATATGCATTCACCGAACCCTTCTTTAGTGATAAATAAAATATGATTTTTTTTTCCAAATTCAAGACATAGGTATATGTTTTTTTACTGGTGCACAAAATGAGCCATGCATGAACATCACCTTGCTCAAGGAACAAAACCAACAAAGTGCATGAACTCACAACAAATTACGGTATTACTTTATTCCGGCCTCCGCGGCAGAGGCTTCTCCGAACCCCTGACACCAACTCATCAAACCCCTAGGGCTTGATAGAACCCAGGTTAAGAACCACTGCCTTAGTCCAAAGTTGGTTTGTCATGATGATTGTTCTTAAATTTAGTTGTAATCTAATTTGGTCCTGGGAGGTAGCTGTTGGAACATCTGCCTACTCCATCTAGGAATACTCATAAGAAAAATCTTTAAGAACAAGTAAAATCTTCAGTATGTTCTTTTTAATGCAAAGTAAACTAAAATACATTTTGGAAAGACTTTTTATTCAAAATATTTAAACTGAAAGATTGCCGGGTGCTGCCGATGAACGAATGAAGAGCCGAAACAGCCAGATGAGCAAAAGTCAGGCTTTATTGGGAGGACTCCGGGCGAGTTCACTGACCCTCGGATGTGAGTCTGTGAAGGCGTGCCTGGGGAGGGTTTTTGGGTTTTTAATATCTGCAGAGGGGGAGGATGGTAACGGTTGACCGGTTTGGTGAGGCGTGCAGTTCCTGGAACGGCCTTGGGGACAGACAGTTCCAAGAATTTGGGCGTGTGCGGTTTGAGCAAGATTAACAATTATCAGAAAGCTCAGGGCCAGGGAGGGTTTCACTACCCAACCCAGAGGCAACTACCGGACATTCCTGGCTCTTTGGTATAGGGAGTGGGGTGACGTGGTCTTTCTGGCTGCTTCCTGCTGTATGGGGGTGTTGTTAGGGGAGGGGTAGGAAAGAGCCAGAGCAGTCCGTATCCGCTATGGTGGGCAGGGGTTGGTACTGTTGCAGCATCATCTGGTTGACCGCTATCCTGGTGATTTCCTGAAATTGGGTCTGCAGGAAGCGAAAAAGACAAGGGGTAATCAGTAAGATTAGTCCAATTATGAAAATGGGTTCTATGAGTGGAGCTAATAAAGAATACGTGGAAGAGTTCCACCAAGATGAGGCTTCTGCTGAGAATTTTTGCTTCTGGATATCAGAGCTGAGTTTGTGGAGGGCTTCTACCCTGGTCTCTACAAGGCCGGATTCGTTGATGTAGTAGCAACATTCTTCCTGCAGGAAGACACAGGTTCCCACATTGTTGGGCAGATAAAATATATTATGCTCACTTTGTTAAAGATGGCACTGCCCACATGGAAGTTCGTTGATGTTAATGTGTGTTCTGGAACACGCTGTGGGCAGGCCGGGTCGTTATAGCCTAAGGCTTAGTTTAAGAGTAAACTCTTCCCCACACCCTTGACTGATTGGATGATGTAGGGTGGTGCACTCTCCTGAGGAATCCCATTATGCCTCAGATGGGTGGCTTTGTATCAGAGACTTTCTTGTATGTATAATTGGATTAAAGGTTTGGATTTTCTATGCTATAAATTGGGGCAGTCCAGGAGCTCTCTCTCTTGGTTCCTGGGTTCCTGAGGTTAGTATTAGAGAGGAGAGCAGAGTAAGGCCACGTGAAAGCCAGGAGAAGCAGCCGAGATGGCAGAGTGCTGAGGAAGAAGCCAGCTTGTTAAGAGTTTGTGTAGGAGGAGATGGGAAACAGAGGTGAATTAGTTTGGTGAGCTAGAAACCTTTGATTCTAGGAAACTCGGAGAAGTCAGTAGCTTTGTGAGCACTGAATGTGTGGGTTTTGGAGCCCAGTGTGTGTTTTTGCTTGCCCGCCGGGTGCAAGCTAGAATTAAAGCTGATGGCTCACCAGTTCTTGGCTCCGGTGTTTCATTACCGACTGTTCAAATCTAATGCGAACCTGCGTGGGTCAGGCTGCTGTGGTAGTGGCGGGCTTGACTACTGGCTTTACACACATGCTTGGCCGTAAGCAGGTCCAGGGCTCGCCGGTTCTGTAATGAGACTTGGGCGAGAGAAGTTATTTGTCTCTGTAGGGAGGCTACAGTGGGGGTATCCGTATCCCAGACCTTAGGGTCGACTCCAGGTAGAAGCTGGACTCTGGGGTCTGAGTCAGGCCCGAGGTCGGGATCTGGCACCAGTGCTAATAGGAAGGCTTGCCTAGGGGAGAATGAAATGCTTGCCCGGAGTTTGGACAGAATGTCTCTCCCCAGGAGGCGAACTGGGCAGGAGGGTATGACTAGGAAGGAGTGAGAGAATGGGTGACCCTCAAATAGGCAATTAAGGAGGGTCGTCCGCCGTGGGGTCGAGGGCGATCCGTCGATTCCCATGACTGAGACCTGGGAAGGAACTGTAAGGCCCGAATAAGAGGGAAGGACAGAGTAGGTAGCCCCTGTGTCTATTAAAAAGGAAACAGACTTACCCGCTACCTGGAGCTTAGCCCTGGGCTCAGTGAGGGTAACTGGAGTCGAAGAGCCAGGGCCCTCTCAGTCGTCCATTAAGCCCAGCAGTTCTGAGACTGGAAATGCCTGGTTCTCAGCTCCCCGGCATTGAGGTGCCGTAGGCTGAGCCAGGGTTGGGCAGTCCGACTTCCAGTGGCCCATGAGCTTGCATTGTGGGCAAGGCTTGGTGGGGGGCCTCGGTTGCGGGCAGGCCTTGGCCCAGTGGCCCTCTTTGCTGCATTTAAAGCAGGCACCTGTGGTGTGCGCTGCCCTCCTTTGGAGGCTGGCTTTTTTCCCGATTCCCCTACAGGCCGAAGGGCCGCTACCAGGGCTTGGGTTTGGAGATTTACCTTTTGCTGTAGCCGTTCAAGGTGGGCAGCTTCAGCCGTTTCCTCTCGGGCGTTAAAAACTTTAAAGGCCATTTTTACCAGGTCTTGGATGGGAGTCTCAGGGCCCTCCTCAGCCTTTTTAAGTTTCTTTCTAATATCCGGGGCTGACTGAGAGATAAAGTGGGAGGCTAGAACTGTGGCCCCGTTGCGTGACCCTGGGTCTAGGCGGGTATATCGTACTAAAGCTTCCTGGAGGTGGTTAAGGAAAAGGGCAGGGTTTTCTTCAGGGAGTTGAGTAATTTCCCTTAGTTTGTCATAGTTAACAACCTTGTTGGAAACTGCATCCATGCCCCTGATTAAGTATTGGAGCATAAGGTTCCTGCGGGGGATGTTAGACCCTTGGCCAGGTTGATAATTCCAGTTAGGGTCTTCCCCAGGTACTGCCTCTGTGCCGAGAGGAGTTTGGTTGTTTACTAAGTGGTCTCTGTCTGCCTGCTGCCGAGCGGCAGTGAGGATGCGTTCATGCTCCTCGGGGGTGAGGGTGGAGGTACAAATGACCTTAATATCATGCCAGGTCAGGTCATACGTTTGGGTCAGGTAACGGAATTCCTTAATGTAGGTGGAGGGGTCGGCCGAGAAGGATCCTAGCCATTTCTCGATCTGTGAGAGGTTGTGGAGAGAAAAGGGAACATATACCCGAACCAGTCCCTCCGCCCCAGCTACCTCGCGGAGGGGGGCAAGGACAGCAGATGACGACTGGGGACTGTGTGACCTGGTATGGGCTGCAACAGGAGAAGTCAAGGGGTCGTCAGGAGGTGGAGCAGTAGAAATTAGAGGGGTAGAAGGAGCCGGAGGGGGGGCAGATGGTCGGGTAGGTCATCAGGTTGAGAATAAGGAGGGGCGTCTTGGGAGGGAGTTTTGAGAGGAGGAGAAGTCTGGGCTAGAAAAATTTGGTGGGTAGAACATTGGGAGCAAAGGTCGGGGCGGGAACGAAGGTCCCAGAAAGCCTGAACATAAGGGACCTCAGAATCTTTTCCTGTTCATTGGCAGAAATTGTCCAGGTCTTGGAGGACATTAAAATCAAAAGTGCCCATCGGAGGCCAGTGGGACCTATTGTCCAGGTTATATTGAGGCCATGCGACCTGCGACAGAGAAATGAGTTTCTTCCGACGGAGGGTTTGAGTGTACCCGAGTTTGGAAAAATTTCATAGGAGACACCTTAGAGGTATTTTGGGTCTATTTTGGATTTGGAGTTCCCCATAATTTAGTAGTCCTTTGGACCCCTATGTGTCGAAGGAGAAAGGATATGAGGGAGGCATCCCTTCCAGATATCCGTCTCAGGACAGGAATAGAGGAACGAGTGAAAGGCGTCCCTTTCAATCGGAACCCCTATTAAGACTCCAGGAGTTGGCGTGGGGAGGGCCTCTTGGCTCGGCCAAGTCTAGGATGAGAGACCCTGGCGGAGACACAGGGGTCCAGTGAGACAGAGAATCGAATTACTCACGGTTGAAAGTCACTCTCGCAGGGAACTCCAAATTCAAAGCAACGGGCGGCACGAGGCAGAAGGAAAGAGAAGGGGGACTCTCACTCCGGCCTCTGGGGGCCGGGACGGGTCACAAATCCCTTCTCCCGGGTTTCAGCACTGTAAAGCCAGTAGTCGAGGCCACTATCACAGCAGCCTGATCCATGCAGGTTCTCATTAGATTCGAACAGTCGGTAATAAAACAATGGAGCCAAGAACTGGTGAGCCATCAACTTTAATTCTAGCTTGCACCCGGCGGGCAAGCAAAAACACACACTGGGCTCCAAAACCCATACATTCAGTGCTCACAAAGCTACTGACTTCTCCGAGTTTCCTAGAATCAAAGGTTTCTAGCTCACCAGACTAATTCACCTCTGTTTCCTGTCTCCTCCTGCACAAACTCTTAACAAACTGGCTTCTTCCTCAGCATTCTGCCATCTCGGCTGCTTCTCCTGGCTTTCACGTGGCCTTACTCTGCTCTCCTCTCTAATACTAACCTCAGGAACCCAGGAACCGAGAGAGAGAGAGATCAAGCTACTGGTCTCTCCACTTTATGCCATAGAATCAAAACCTTTAATCCAATTATACAAACAAGGAAGTCTCTGTATAATGGGATTCCTCAGGAGAGTGCACCACCCTTCATCATCCAATCAGTCAAGGGTGTGGAGAACAGCTTACTCTTAAAACTAAGCCTTAGGCTACAGCGACCCGGCCTGCCCACAGCCTGTTCCAGAACACACATTAATATCAACGAAATTCCATGTGGGCAGCGCCATCTTTAACAAAGTGAGCATAATATATTTTATCTGCCCAACAAGCACCAAATGAAAGATTGCCGGGTGCCGCCGATGAACGAACGAAGAGCCGAAACAGCCAGATGAGCAAAAGTCAGGCTTTATTGGGAGGACTCCGGGCGAGTTCACTGACCCTCGGATGTAAGTCTGTGAAGGCGTGCCTGGGGAGGGTTTTTGGGTTTTTATATCTGCAGAGGGGGAGGATGGTAACGGTCGACCGGTTCGGTGAGGCGTGCAGTTCCTGGAACGGCCTTGGGGACAGACAGTTCCAAGAATTTGGGCGTGTGCGGTTTGAGCAAGATTAACAATTATCAGAAAGCTCAGGGCCAGGGAGGGTTTCACTACCCAACCCAGAGGTAACTACCGGACATAAACAACAATTACGTTTTCTACTTCACTTACATAGAGTATTCTTTTCCTCTGTAAATTTAGGATAAGTGAAGTATTTTGTACAATGGTTCCTCAACTCAGCAGATGAAATGAGAATTCAGGTATTGTACTAATTTTCATTTAGTATTTTACCTTGTTCCTTTTTTGCTTCTTTCCTATCTCTAGAGGAGAACGTTCTCTTATCTTCTGGTTCTTATTTTTTAGCTTCTGACCTCAAGCAATCCATTTCAGTAAGGCTTTCAATTCCTTCAGAGTACCCTTTCCTTTGTTTCTGGATGTCCTGGGTCTAAGGACATCAATATGATCAGTAGAGGATTCCAGCAAAATTGTTACTTAGTGATAGTCATTAATTTTTTCTAGAAGAACCTTAAGTCATTTCTTTCACTTTATATATTTTCTATATAACATTTTAACACCTACCCATCCTTATGGTTATTCATGTCTTGACTATTGATTTATGAAAAGAAATTTCTAGAAGTCAAAGTCCATAATATATTTCCTCTTGGAAGGCATTTCTGCATACCTCAGTTCTTCTTGCTTCAGCTCCTACCCAGATAACCATGTTTTTCTCCTTGATGGGATGTCTCAAATACATTTCCTGTGCAGTTTCACCAGCACAGTGATACAGCATAACTCTGCATGTGGTGCCATAATCACCCTCCCTTTTGCTCTTATGCAGAACTGAAAACATTTAGCTAATCTGAAATTCGGGATTATCTAGGGGTCTTTGTTAGCTTCAAGGATTTTTTCTCCCTTCTCCTTTTGAAGATGTTCTATTTCAGGTGTACTTAATTCTCTTCATGACAGTTGTTTCTCATGTTGACTATCTCTTGAGGATGCCACTGTATAATTTCTCTGTATTTAACAGTTCCACCTTGATCACTAATCTAGTCACATATAGAGATTTGATTTCTCTAAAGTATTAGACATAAACTTTATATATATAATGGAAGTGCTTAGGTAGACTGATGTCTCAGGATGGAGTAGGAATGTAAATTTAAGGAGTTAGTGGAAAAAAAGAACACCTTTGAAATATAGAAAATAAATGGAAAATTTAAGTTAAAGCACCCCAAAATGTGAATTTAAATAGTTTTAACTGAACTTACAGTAGTAAAAGTGAAGTGAATACCATGTATATTTAAAAGGTGATACAGGATTGAGTCATGAGAACTGTGAAGAACCCGTGTACTTTTCTCTGTGTTCCCTATCCTGAGAGTTCTGTATAACACAACTAAAGAATGTATTACAAAGACTATTTATAACTGATGATTCTGTAACAGTCAATAAGATTATATACATTTGTGCCATTTTCCCCATTTCATTGAAGATTTAGATTTCTTAGAGCTCCTTAAAATTTTTTTTGAAAAGTAATATCAAAATTTTTCATGTAATCTCCAAATGCTTCAAAAATAAGATATCATATTTCATAAAATTTTCAGATTCTAAAAATGACTCAGAATACATTCATTTCACATTTAATTTAAAAAATTAAAAAAACATTTTCTAAGTGATTTTTAAAAAATATTGATGCATAGCTTTTTATGCAGGATTTTTTTTTTTAATTTCTAATTGTATCTCTTTGTTTTCTTGCCAGACAATATAAAGAGATCTTTACCAAAATGCCTTCCAGGAATCTGGCACTAGATTACTTTCATGCTTTTATGTCTTATAGTAAAAAACTAAAATGGGAGGACCATGAAAAAATTTGCTCTTGTTTATAAATAATTAGAAAATTAAGAATTTACCCTCAAATAAAGTATATGTCTTTAAAATATTTGAGTCTTTGGGAATTTTACCTTGATGTGAATAATTAAGTGGCAAAAGCAAGATTTTTGTTTGACATGATAAGAAAAAGGAAATGGACACTTTCTAATGAAGAGAGACATCTCAATGGATTTGAACTTATTACTTTTGATAACAAAGAGATATTTTATTCACTAGTTTGTCACACCAAATGATAATAATACTCTATCTACATATCACATTTCATTTAGTGATCTCAGACATTTTATAAACATCTCATTAATCTTCCCAAACCCCCAGGGAAACTATAGTACCTGGGAATATTACAGGTATAAATTAACTCTAGAAGGTTCCTTTCATATTGTCTTTAAATTCATAAGAAAAATACCAAAAAAAACATTCTAAATGTAACACATCAATTGAAAACTTTTAAAATAACCTTTTTTTTTTTTAGTCCATGCTGACTCCTCCCTCATACGGCTCAAGCCTTGTTTTTAATTTAAGGATAAAGGAAAGAATACAAATACTAAAATAAATATTTCTTAAATGTCATAGTTTTTTTTTTCCTCTAGAGCAAGGAGCACAATCTATTTCAAGAATTTACATAGTGTGTTTCTCAAGTTTTTATCAAAACAAAGAATAAAGTTTTGTTTGTTTCTTTCAGTACTATCAGCTCATTAAAAATTATATTCCATTTGACATTCACTTCACCTACAATTTTCTTTTTCCTACCACTGGAAATACCATTCCTTTTTAAAAATATTTTCAAAGGTTTGCTCAAAATAATATTTAAAGTTTCTTCTTTGAACTGACCCAACACTTTGCTATTTCTTCTATATTATTCTGTGTCTATATATAAACCATAAAAGCCTCTCTCTGATTCTTAGACCTGTCTTCTACAAGTGTTGTTTGAAAAACAAAAGTTTTTATTTTAATTGTAGTTAATTTAATTGTGTATTCTTTAGGTAGCTCCTGCATTCCCCAATCATGTTGCTAAACTTCCTTGAGACTCAGTGGGTAGGAACCAAGCAGTAACCATGTGGAATAACCTTTAAATGAAGTCAAAGTATAATATACATATTCCCCTGTGCATGCATTCATTCAGCAAACACTTATTGATCTAGGTGCTGAGAACACAGAAATAAAAATGACATAGGCAAGATTCTAATGCGATTCCCAATACAATGTCAAAAGAGCGTGCAAGTTCTGTGAGCAGAAAGGCAGAGTACCTAACTCTGTTGGGGGTCTGGAAAGACTTCATTGATGAGACATTTGGCTTCCATGGGCTAATTATGAGCATAAACTGAAAAACAGAATTTGGAAAATTCTCCCAGACATTCAGAAATGATTAAATGACAGTATATTAAAATTCAATTTTCATAATTATTATTGAGGTAAATACTATTCCCTTCAGGATTGGGCCATGTTGTCTGTAGTCTGCAGTGAAAAATACTTTATCATGGCTGCTAGGAAAAGAACCAAACATAAACTACAGGCTCTAATGGTGAGAAAACACAAAGTAACAGTATTGTTTCTGGCTACAAACATAGTGAGATATCTTTAAATTAAATATAGAATGTAATCAGAATCAAGTGAGATCTTAAATTGAGAAGGAAAAAGTAAAATACAGATATAAGAAACTGTTACTATGGAAAAAGAAGTAAACTTTCAACCCTGTCTTAGACCAAAGAAACCCCTCCTTTTGAAAATCCTTAAAATAAATTACGTTTTTCAGAACGTCTCTTTTTCCTGAAGTCATCCACAATCTCCTGCACAATTCCTAAGCGTAGCCAGACTGAAGTGACTTCTTTAGGCATTTCTTGAAAGAAAGGAATAGGATCTGACAGATTCCTTTGCACAGGGGAAAAGGCATAGAAAGAAAAGGTCAGGTGGGAATCTTAGCATTAGTCTCTCCATCTGCAAGACATTCCCTCTGTTATATGGTGACAGTAGCTTCTGAAGGTGTTAGTACCAAGCAAGACCATCTCTCTGTCTTTTACAGAAACAATACATAGCTTTTAAGTTTGGATCAAGACTAATCTACTATCCTTTAAAACACACATACTTATCCCCATAATGTGTTAGAGTTCAGTTTGGAAATACTAATTTTCTACTTCTCGATAGGTAAAATATGAAACCAATCAAAAAATAAACAACAAAGTAAATTGACAAGGTAAAAAATACAACAATAAAATAGTGTCTCTTTTATACTGTAGTTATATGACAGTTGTGGCAACATCGGTATTTTGTAGTGACATTAAAATGTGACTCCCACTTTTAGAAATATACCCCAAGAACACCATAGCACTGTTTGAAAAGAAGAAATGCACCCCCATGTTTATGGCAGCATTGATCACAATAGCAAATATCTGGAAACAACCCAAGTGTCCATCAGTGGACAAGTGGATTAAAAAGCTGTGGTACATATATATAATGGAATACTGTGGGGCCATGAAAAATAAGGAAATCTTACCTTTTGCGACAACATGGAGGGACCTGAAAACTATTATGTTAAGTGAAATAAGGCAGGCAGAAAAAGAAAAATATCATATGACCTCACTCACTTGAGGAAATCCAATGAACAATGTGAACTGAGAAACAAAATTGAGACAGAGGAGAGATCAAAGGGAACAGAGAAAAAGAGGACAGAGGGAAAGGGGATGATAGGATGGGATAAACCTGAAGGGAAGGGGGAGGGAGCTATAGGGAGGGGAGCAAAGGAGATGTTGAGGGGAATACGTGGGAAGGGAAATACATTTGGGGCAACACTAGAATCTATGTAAACATAATAAATTAAAATCAATAAAAAGATAATAAAATAAAATGTGACTAACTCAATGTAGCAAAATACTTTGTTAATGTTAAGATGTAGATGACTGTTTTTATTGTCAAACAATTTACTTATAGTTTCAACTGGTTGACTCTGAATACAAGGACTTCAGGACACATGTAAGAAATATATTTTTATAAAAGTATGTGCACTATAAAAACATATAGGCCCAAAGTAAGTTCCACATAAGAATTAATTAGAAAGGACTTCATTGTATTATGAAAGGTATGTTCTGCTATTTAGTGGTGCTTGTGAATGTGCCAACCTCATACTTATTGGAGTAGCCAATGGAGATGTTTATTATATACTGTTGATGGTGACATCCCAAAGATGATATTTATAGATCAACAAAAGTGTGAAATAGACAGTGTGCGGAGTATGCCTTCCTACTACAGTATACAGAGATGGGAGGGTTTTGGTGACAGGGAGAGAGGGAAAGAAAGCCTGGTTGGATTAAGTATTAAATCAGCTTGGTTGGCCTGACCTGTGGTGGCACAACAGATAAAATGTCGACCTGGGAACACTGAGGTCGCCAGTTCAAAACCCTGCACTGTTCTGGTCAAGGCACATATGGGAGTTGATGCTTCCAGATCCTCCCCCCTTTCTCTCTTTCTTCTCTCTCTTACACTGTGTCTCCTTTCTAAAATGAATAAATAAAAATAATTTTAAAAAATCAGCTTGGTTGGCTTTTATTGGCTTTATAGGTAGACTCAATAAAACACCGTAAAGATATATCAGATATGGTTACAGGTAAACTTTTCATCTTTAGCAAAGCAAGGACTAACATTTTAGTTCTGAACTAGTTGGTGTTTGCACTTTCAATTGATTCATATTAAGCTGTACTGTATCAGTCAGAATCCATTTTGATTGGTCAGTGCCTGTTCAACAATGATTGCTAAATATATATATTTTGTGACAGAGGCAGAGAGACAGATGGGAAGGGAGAGAGATGAAATGCATCAATTCTTTCTTGTGGCACCTTTGTTGTTCATTGATTGCTTTCTCATATGTGCCTTGACCGAGGGCTACAGCAGAGTGAGTGACCCCTTGCTCAAGCCAGCAACCTTGGGTTTAAACTGGTGAGCTGTGCTCAAACCAGATAAGCCTGAGTTCAAACCAACAACCTCAGGGTTTCAAACCTGGATCCTCTGCATCCCAGATTGACACTCTATCCACTGCGCCACCGCCTGGTCAGGCGATTGCTAAATATTTTGAATATTATTCCTTGTTGGTATCAAATATTTAAAGGTAGCAGATCAGGTTATATACTTTCATAATAATTTTATTTAACAGTACCATATACACATAATTCAAGAATAAAAAAAATACTATTTCATCAACCAATAATCCATGATAATTGTTCTCTATTGTCCTTCCTAGCTCTGTGCTTCTGTAATGTAACAGGTACTATATTAGGAAAAAAGAAAAGAAAGACACAGTTTATGCACTCAAGAAAGTTACTAAGATACATAAAATAATTAGAACACAGTTAAGTGTTAAACTTGGTAGAAGTAATTATAAAAATCATAGCTATTCAGAGAAATTTATAAACAATAGTCAATTTCGATTGAAGAGGCCAGTCATAAACTGGTCTTGTGGGAATGTAAAAATTTGGATAAATGAAAGATGAGACAAAGGAGGTGTTCCAGTCCAGGAAGTGAAAATGTGCACGAAGAGTAGAAAGTGCAGTAAAAAAACCTGAGAGCACTGAGAAATAAGGCTGCCAGGAATTTTGCTTCCAAAGAGCTTTGTAAGCTGTAGTGAATGGGCAGGAAGGGGCTGCTAACCTCATTGGGTGAGATGCCTTGCCTTGGACAGGGCCACTTTCAGTTATCCATGCCAAAGGGTTGCACACAGAGTTGGATGCTATTTCCTGCTCTTGTATCCTTGAAACTAGATCTGGGAGAGAAAGAAGCCTTTTTGAATCAGCTGGCTCACTCTCTCTTCTGCTGCTTTCTTACCCATCAGGTTGAGGGATTAGCCCTGCCCAGGTCAGTACTTACTCTTACCTGTTTATTGCCTGCTCTCTGTCTGTCTGTCTCCATCTGTCTTGCCCAATCCAAAGAGCACTTAGCTTCCTTGGAGTTCTTATTATCTCAGCCTTGGCAATTTGTTTATGGCCATATCTGGCCTTTGCAGGATGGAGAAGCTGGGTTTAGGCCCAAATCTCCAAGTGCTCATTAGTTTTCTAGAACAATCTGAAGGGTTTCAGACACCTCACTAATATAACATAAACTTGTATTTTCATTTGCCATTGCTTTTTGTGTGTATTTATCTTCCTTGAGGACCTCATGAGGAATGGGGGTGAATGGCAGGACAGGATATAGAAACCCATGGGCTTCTTAGCTGAATGCTACAGGATCTGAATGCTACCCATGTAATCTAATGGAAGCCAGACCAAATGATCTGATGCAATATATTAAAGGAAACTGATGGATTTTGTGCAGTAGAGTAACAATTACAGTGCCATATCTATATTTGCAGTAAAAATTAGGAAGCTAGTGAGATGAAAATAATTAGACTAGAGGGAAGACAGTGATCTAGATAAAAGGTGTTAAGAATGGCAATGGTAGGAAAGATGATGAAAGGCAGATCTGAGAGGCCTGTTAAAGAAAAAAATGGCAGGATTTGGTGACAAATTCGACCCCAAGGTAATGATATTCAAAGGTGACTTAAGAGCTCCTATTTTGGGAGCTAAGAAGATTGCTGATTTTACAGCACTAATAGGTGCACAGGTAAAGTACAGCCTTATTTTTCTTTTCACTAAAGATAAAACTTAGTGAAGGTGAGGTGATTATAGGACATATTCAATTCCACTGTTTTTTGAAATATAAGAGTAGAAGGGAGGAGTCCATATATGAAGACATGCTATAGAACTGTAAGGACAGACAGGCTAATTAATTGAAGGTATAAAATAAATAAAATGTCTAAAAAAACCACAAAGATCCAGGAACTGAGAGTAACCACAGTTAGGGCACATGAAAAGAAAAAGATAGAAAAAATATGGCTGGCTCAATAGGAAGGTAACCAAGAAGTCCATAGATAAAGAAGAACAATATAAAATTAAAATAAAGAATACTAAATAGGTTACATGTAAAATAATGTCAAGATGGATGTTATCAACATAAAAACGACCTTTTTGACTATACAAATCTCTGAGCAAGTAATTGTAGTGATAGATCATTTGAACTAATTCCTTAACATCAAACCCCAAGTCCTTAGTTGCTATTCAGACTAATTCCCTGTATTCTATACAACAAGAAATTACACTGTGAAGACCATCTAAATAAAATCTTTTCATATATTTGAAGACTATGGTTCTCAAAGCCATTCTTTTCTAAGTTAAATGATTTCAATTCTTTAAGACCTATACATAGGCCTGCTATCCTCTGACCTTGCCCAAATTTATTAGCTATTGATTGTGCCTAGGGTAAAATATCTGATTATAAGGTCTGTCTAAATCTATAGGAGTAGGGAGAACTTATGCAACCCTCGAAACCTTTGAGCACAATGAGATGTTTAGACTTATTAAAGGTTTTATTTAGTCCATAAGAATAAACTCATTTCAGTGAATTTTAGGACCTCATTTTCCATATTTTTTTTTTACATTGTTAAGGCTATCTTTTAAAAACTCTTAAAAATGTTATCTGAAATACAAGATGCAATACATATACCTGGAACTGCTGTTTGTTAGCAATGAGAAGAATGGTATTCATTGGCACCAACTAGAAAAATAAGAAACACTAAATAAAAAGAAACCATGGAAATGAAAGCACTAGCTCTACTCTTCAGTCTGTGCAATGTTAAAGTGGAAAGTCATTTTCATAGAAACAATATTGTAAATAGAGTGCATTCATTTCTGTTAATGTTGTCAGCTCTTTTGTTATTTGTATTGTAAGTTACAGGTAAAATTACTTCAGTGGTGAGCAGAAACATCTGGGCTTTTGTTCTCCAATCTCAGACAGAACTATCCAAGGCTGATTAGTACAGATTTTCCCCTAAGCTTCACAATTATACCTCAAGTAGTATTATGCTGATAATACAGTTATGGCTATTTTTCAATAGTTATTTCTATCCAGTTTTTGGACTTAGTGCATTTCATCTACAGTAGAGGAAACTTTGTCTATTTTATTTCTTTAAGTCCATCTAGGAAAAGTTATTTGTCCAATATCCTCTGATATTCTGAAGTACTAAATGCTCCTTCAAAATGCTCTTGTACATGTAGGAAACAGCAAGTGCGTAGAAGGATCCAGCCCAGCACATACTTTTATTATGGTCATATTTTCTTAATTACCTAACTGGAATACAAAGCCAATATTGTTGAGTTTCTAATGGAGAAAAATACTTAGATTTATTTTCATTAAATTGTCATAGCATTTTTATGATATGAAAGACCATTTTCATTTAATATTTTAGTAAACACACTCAGAGAAATTCAGTAACTTGCCAAAGGTCACATCACTTGTAAAATGGCAGAAGTGGGAGTTGAAGCCAAGACTATCTTTCCACAAATCTCTTAGCAGTCTAATCAGACAGAGAGAAGGAGCTACAGAGAAATTAGGGTGTGAACATGCTTATGACACCACTGTCAGCCAAACATAAGGCTTTTAAAAGGACCAAAGTTTTGTTTTTTGGGATAGTGATTTTAAGCTGATTACTAAGAAACAAAAGACTCAGAAAGCACCTTTGCCCTCCCCCTTTCCTTCTAGAGAGATTCAGATGGAAAAACCCACTTCAGAAAGAAAATCTTAGGATGTTTACCTTACCCTAATTTCAAGTAAGTGTAGTAGATTGTAAGGTGCCAAGCATGGACCTGGTAGCTAGATCACACCATGTTCCAGTGAAGCAAAAATTTACCAGCCATGTATGTTCCACCATATCTCAACTACCTATAAATTGCCTACTTTTTTTGAAATCTCATCACATTCCCCACCTTCTCCTTTGTCCAAAATGACATATATACCCAATGTTGCCTCACTGTTTTTGGAATTTTCATGCTTATGTGAATTCCGTGTGTGTGTGTGTGTGTGTGTGTGTGTGTGTGTGTGTGTGTGTGTGTGGAGAGAGAGAGAGAGAGAGAGAGAGAGAGAAGAGAGAGAGAGAGAAGGAGAAGGGGAGGAACAGAAAAGATCAACTCCCATATGTGCCTTCACCAGGCAAACCCAGGTTTTTGAACTGGCAACCTCAGCATTCCAGGTTAATGCTTTAATCACTGCACCACCACAGGCCAGGCCCCTGTGTGTACATATTAAAATTGTATTTCCTACTGTTAAGCTGTCTCTGTTAATTTGATTATTAGTTCAGCTACAAAAACTTAGAGGTGGGAGAAAAAGTATTATTATTTTTAGCCTACATAGTTTCAACACAAAATGGTTAGTTCAACCAAACTTTTTGCACAGGTAACTAACCCTTATTCCCACAAGGCCACCATGCTGCCAAAATCACAGACAATTCCCTTAGGAACAGAGGGATTTAAATAGAGGTAAACCGCCTGACCAGGAGGTGGCGCAGTGAATAGAGCGTTGGACTGGGATGAGGAAGACCCAGGTTCGAGACCCCGAGCTCGCCTGCTTGAATGCAGGCCCATCTGGCTTGAGCCAAAGCTCGTCAGCTTGGACCCAAGCTCGCTGGCTCCAGCAAGGGGTTATTCGGTCTGCTGAAGGCCCGCGGTCAAGGCACATGTGAGAAAGCAATCAATGAACAACTATGGTGTGGCAATGGCAACGAAAACTAATAATTGATGCTTCTCACCTCTCTCCGCTCCTGTCTGTTTGTCCCTATCTATCCCTCTCTCTGACTCTCTCTCTGTCCCTGAAATGAATGAATGAATGAATGAATGAATGAATAAATAAATAAATAAATAGAGGTAAACCGAGTTAAACAATCAAACAAATAAGCTTACCCATTCCTTTCTCTTTTTTCCAATTTAATACATTTCTACAATTTGAAGAAAAACAGGAATATATATCCTTTGTAAATGTATCCTTAGGCAAGAGATAAAATATTTGATGAAAAATTTCAATAATTAAACTTATTTCAAAGAAATGCATCTGAATCAAGGTGCCATTTCAGGTGAGAACAACAATAAAACAAGATGTGTGAACAACAGAAACTTCCTAGACTGATTTGAAAACCTAAATAGATCTATAAGCAAGGAGAAAATAGAAACAATGTCAAAAACCTCCCAAAAAACAAAAGTCCAGAACAAGATGGCTACACTAGGGATCTCCACCAAACATTCAAAGATGATTTGATACTTATCCTTCTCCACGTCTTCCAAAAAATAGAAGCAGCAGCAACACTCCCTAACACATTTTATGAGGTCAACATAACCCTTATACCAAAACCTGGAAAGGACAACATAGAAAAAGAAAACTACAGACCAATATGTTTAATGAATACAGATGCAAAAATCCTAAGCAAAATAATAGCAAATCAAATACAACGGCACATTAAAAAAAATAATACATCACGATCAAGTGGGATTCATTCCAGGAAAATAAGGATAGTTCAACCTAAAGAAATTAATCAACGTAATACACCACATCAACAAAACAAAGAACAAAACTCATGATTCTATCAATAGATGCAGAGAAGGCATTCAAGAAGATACAACATCCTTTATATTTAAAACAGTCAATAAAAATTGAAATAGAAGGAAAATACCTCAACATAATAAAGGCCATATATAACAAACCATCAGCTAATATCATACTAAATGGTGAAAAAATGAAGGCTTTTCCTCTACAATCAGGAAAAAGACAAGGTTGTCCACTCTCTCCACTCTTATTCAACATAGTTCTGGAACTTTTAGCCAGAGTGATCAGGCAAGAGAAAGAAATAAAAGGCATCCATATTAGGAAAGAAGAAGTAAAGGTATTACTTTTGCAGATGACATGATCCTGTATATAGAAAACCCCAAAGACTCCACTAAAAAATAATTAGAAAAAATAAGTCAATACAGTAAAGTCACAGTATACAAAAATCAATATACAAAAGTCTATTATTGCTTTTCTATATGCCAATGATGAAACTTCAGAAAATGAACTAAAAACAAAATTCTTTTTACAATTGTAACAAAAAAAAATACCAAGGAATAAACTTAACAAAGGATGTGAAGGAGCTATATACTGAAAACTACAAAAATTATTGAAAACTAAAGAAGACACAATGAAATGGATAAATATTTCATATTCATGAATTGGAAGAATCAACATAGCTAAAATGGCCATATTACACAAAGCAATATACAAATTCAATACAATCCTCATCAAAATTTCAATTTAATATTTTAAAGAAATAGAACTAAAAATCACCAGGTTTATATGGAACCATAAACCCCCCAAATAGCCAAAACAATTCTGAGGAAAAATAATGAACCCAGAGGTATAACATTACCTGACTTCAAATTATACTTTAGAACCACAATAATCAAAACAGCATGGTATTGGCAGAAAAACAGACATACAGACCAATAGAATAGAATCGAGAGTCCAGAAATAAAACCACATATATATGGACAAATCATCTTCAATAAAGGAGCCAAAAACATACAATGGAAGAAAGAAAGCCTCTTCAATTAATGGTGTTTAGAAAATTGGAAAGCCAAATGCAAAGAAATGAAACTTGACTACAGTTTGTTCCCCTGCATGAAAATTAATTCAAAATGGATCAAAGACCTAAATATAAGCTCTGAAACAATAAATGACATAGAAGAAAACAGATATTAAACTCAAGGAACTTGGCTGTAGAGAATAATTTATAAACTTGACCCCAAAGGCCAAGGAAGTAAAGGTAAAAATAAATGAATGGGACTATATCAAATTAAAAAGCTTCTGCTCAGCAAAAGAAACTGACAATGAAACAAATAGGCAGCCAATCAAATGGGAGATGATATTTGCAAACAACAGCTCCAATAAGGGGTTACAATCCAAAATATATAAAGAATTCACAAAGCTCAGAAACAAACAAGCAAATAATTCAATTATAAAATGAAAAGAGGACCTGAACAGACACTTTGCCTAAGAGGACAGACAAATGGCCAACAGATATATGAAAAAATGTTCATCTTCACTAGCTATTCAAATAATTCAAATCAAAACTTGATACTACTTCACATGAGTTAGATTGCCTATTATCAACAAGACAGGTAATAACAACTGTTGGAGAGGCTGTGGAGAAAAAGGAACCCTCGTTCACTGCTGATTGGAATGCAAATTCATACAACCATTATGGAAGAAAGCATGGTGGTTCATCAAAAAATTAAGAATAGAGCTACCATATGAACCAGCAATCCCTTTACTGGGTATCTACCCCAAACACTCAAAACTATTGGTATGTAATGACACATGCACTGCTATGTTCATCGCAGCATTATTCACAGTGGCCAAGACATTGAGACAACCAAAGTGTCCCTCAATAGAAGATCAGATAAAGAAGATTTATATATATATATATATATATATATATATATATATATATATATATATATATATATATATATATATATATAATTGGATACTACTCAACCATAAGAAATGATGACATAGTGACATTTATAACAACATGGATGGACCTTGAGAAAAATATACTGAGTGAAATAAGTAAATTAGAAAAAGCTAAGAACTGTATGATTTCACAGATAGGTGGGACATAAAACTTAGGCTCATGGACATAGATAAAAGTGTAGTGATTATAGGGGGAGGGAGACATGGCAGAAGAGGTTTGGGGGTGAAGTTGTAAAGAGGGACAAATATAAGGTAATGGAAAATGATTTGACTTTGGGTGATGGGTATACAACATAATCAACAGTTCAAATGCTATAAAAATGTTTACCTAAAACCTATGTAGTTTTTTTTTTTAATTTTTATTTTATTCATTTTAGAGAGGAGACACAGGGTGTGTGTGTGTGTGTGTGTGTGAGAGAGAGAGAGAGAGAGAGAGAGAGAGGGGAGGAGCTGGAAGCATCAACTCCCATATGTGCCTTGACCAGACCAGTGCAGGGTTTTGAACTGGCGACCTCAGTGTTCCCAGGTCGACGCTTTATCCACTGCGCCACCACAGGTCAGGCAAAACCTATGTAGTTTTATTGAAAAAAGTTACCCTGTTAAAGTTAATTTTCTAAAAAAAAGAAAAAAAGAAAAATTATGTGTGAACACAAGGTGAGCATGCATTATCTGTTGCGGCCACTAGAGTGTAGTATAAGGAGCTAGAGAAATACATAGTGATGGTTTTCCCTCTTCGATCAATATTGTTAGACATTATGTAGGGCAAAGCTGATCCACATTTGTATTAAAATCCTCTTGCTGAGACACAGGGGATGGGAACTGAAAGAACTGCAATATAAAACTTTGGGGCTGAGGCCTGGCCATATTCTTCCATGTGGACTGAAGAAGCAGAGGACACCATGCTGCAAGATGGAGCGAACCCTGAGATGAAAGCAGAGATGACAGTGGGAGCCCTGCTGGCTTCGGGGCAGTTTAGCTTCGTGATCAAGAGTGTAAGCACCATCTATAGCCAGAGAGCTGTGTTTAATCTTGGTTTGATCTTTTATAAGCTATGTGACCTTGAGTGAGTTACATAACTTTTTCCGGCTTTCTGTTCCCCATCTATGAAGTGGTTGTAAAATAGTTTCTACTCTATAGGATTCTTGTGAATATTAAATGACTTAATATATGAAAAGTGCTTATAAGAAGGCCTGGCGTCTACAAAGTATGATGCTATGAACTGACTTGCATTCTCCCAAAAGTCAGATGGTGGGTGAGGCCTTAGCCCCCAACGTGACTATATTTGGAGTTAAGGCATTTAGCATAAGGTGACCAGACATCCCGCTTTTGGCGGGACAGTCCTGATTTTTAACAATTTGTCCTGCGTCCTGCAGCATTTTTAAAAAGTCCCAATTTTTGGAAAGAACGTACGAAAAGTTAGGGAACGGTGGGAGAACGGGAAGGGAACAGACGGTTTTCCACAGGGAGACCCTGCCTCTACCTGGAAGCGCCCACACTGCCGCAAGAGCTGGCTGCCCCATGCAGAGCCCCAAAACAAACAACTACGGATGGGACGTAGCTGCTGGGGCAGGGGCTGTCAAGTCCCCTAACTATCCATAGGCCCGCATCCTGGACACCGGTGTGCGGCTCAGGACTCCGTGAGCTGCAAGCTGCTGGGTCTCCAGCAGGCGGCGGGGCTGGATGCAGGGAGCACTCCTGCAGCTCTGGCATCAGTTTCGGGACCATGTAACCCGATCCCTCTTACTCACTCAAAATTTCCCCTATAGAAATATTTCATGAAAATGAACTTTTTAATGAGGTATCATTATTAAAAAATATATTGAGAAGGAAAAGGTTAAATCTTGGGCATCAGCAAAAATCACAATAGACAACAAATGGTTAGAAATATTTTTTCATTTTGAGACAAACCACGTTCCATACAATAATGCTCTAAAAATTGTGGAATACGCGTTGTCTTTACCAGGAACTAATGCTGCGACTGAATGCATTTTTTCTATGGTAAATAAAGTGTGGACATCAGAAAAATCACAATTAAGTGTTGAGACTTCAAAAGCCATTTTATGTGTGAAATATAATTTAACAAATTCTTGTGAAAAATTTCAAGACCTTTTAAACAACGACAGCAATCTACTAAAAAAAAAATCACTCAAATGAGAAATATGCCAAAGAATAAGATAATACTATACATAATTTTTTAAATGTATTATATTTGTAAATTGTACTTATGTTGAAATTTAAAAAAAGATATTACAATACTATTTTTGTATTCTATGAAAAAATTTTTTGCTCCATATAGACCAAATTTTTAATCAAGAACCCTTCTCCCCCTCTCCCCCGTCAATGGTGTCCTGCTTTACCAATTTTAAAATCTGGTCACCTTAATTTAGCAGGCAATTAAGATTAAATGAGGTCACGTGGGTGGAGCCCTAGTCTGATAGGATTGGTAGCCTTACATGAAGAGGAAGGTCTCTCTTCATTTACATGCACTGAGAAAAAGCCATCTGAGGACACAGTGAGAAAGCAGCTCTCTGCAAGCAGGGAAGAGAAACCTCACCAAAAACCTCATTCTCTGGTACCAAAATCTTGAATTTTTCTGCCTCCAGAACTGGGAGAAATAAGTTTCTGCTTTTAAACCATCGGTCTATGGTATTTTGTTATAGTAGCATGAACAGATAAATATCGATGACAGAGGTCTTGGCTATCATGATTATTCTGATTTTAGTTCCTCGTTTTCATTCTAGTTCCTAGAAACTTACTGAAGGATGGTCAATTCCTATCTTGAAGTTCTATGAGATGGACAGCAGCCTCATGCATTTCCTACTGTTTGCTGACAGAGCTAAAGTAGGCTTCTGTAATAGGTAACCATAGAGTCTCACCAATATGGGAGATTGAAGATTAGAGTTGGCAAAAGTCACTTGTAGTACATGGCTAGAATGAAGTTCATGGAAGAGATGGGATTTAAGCTGGAACTTGATAATGGCGAAACTTTTACAAGGTACAGGAGAGAAAATGCCTTGATAACTGAGACCGTAGCATAGAGTTGTGTGTGTTGTGTATGTCACAATACACATTAGGCTCAGTGGAGTTAATACAAATGTGAAATTTGGATTATTCTATATTAACATTTCATAGCTACAGAGAACTATTTATCAATGTTTCTCAAACATATTAAGTAAGGTACAAAATTCAAATTTATATCTCGATGCTCAATAAAACCTAAAACATTGTTAGAAAAGTAAGATAAAATTATTTTTCTCTTATTTAGTATGTTCATCAAGGATGAGAATTTTATTAATTCTCTAAATTTTATTCATAGTTCTTAGCAAAGAATCAGTTTATAAAAGTTGAAGTTCTTTCAGATATTATAGTAAATTTATTAGCTCTTCTAGGTCTTAGTTAGACATAATTCTATGCCTTCTACTGATAAATGCTTCATCAAATGTAATATTAAAATAGACAAATAATTGCCTATATATCCCATAGTATTACTTCATTTACAATTCCAAGTGAACCATTCTGTAAAAATCAAAAAGGCATCTAACTTCTTGCTCCTTTAAGTAAACACTTCTTTATAGGTCATGTCAAGGGTGAATTTCACCCCTACCTCCTTTTAAAACTTTAAAGATAATAAACCAGTTTAAAACAAAATTATCAGATATACTCCCTCAAATAGCTTGTAAAATTAAAGACCCAAGAAAGACAACACCTGAAAATTATTGTCTAAATATTCCCATTTAAATATATATTGACATATTTTGACCCCAAATAAGATTTTTTAATTAGGAAAATTTATTCTAATAATACTTGTTGTTTTTTTTTTAAAGTGAGAGGAGGGGAGATATTGAGACAACTCCCACATGCATCCCAACTGGGATCCACCTGGCAAACCCATCTGGTCGATGCTCAAATCAACAGACCTGCCCGGACCAAATGAACTGTCCTTAATGCCTGGGTTCCATGCTCGAACCAATGGAGCCACTGGGCATAGAAGGGGAAGAGGGAGAAAAGGAGGAGAGGGGCAGGGAGAGAAGTAGATGGTCGCTTCTCTTGTGTGCCGTGACTAGGAATTGAGCCCAGAATGTTCATACACTGGGAAGATGCTCTATCCACTGAGCCACTGAGCAAGGCCTAATACATTTTTTAGTGTCACTTAAAATGCCTGAAAGGACCACAGCTGAGAGCATGTCAGCAGCCCCGTCCAACCCGAGAAATTGTGGTGAGCATGCTCTGACCGCGGGGGCTGAGCGGAAGCCTGGAAACAGGCTCGGTCCACAGCTGAGCAAAGGTGCTCACCGCTACCCTTCGTGCTGAGGCTTGTGGCTTGAGTGACAGCGCCTCCCACGGAGGAGAGGCAGAAATCACAGCAACAGCTGCAGTGGGCTGGCGCTGGCAACGCCCATACCCAACTGCCCTAGGCACCGGCAGAGGGGGTGACAGGCCTGCAGACAGACCACACCTAGAGAACACAAAGGCAACACCTACTGGACTCCTGTGGCCACAATCTTCTTATACACAGACAAAATGGGCAGGCAGAGGAATGTAAACCAAATGAATCAAGAGAAATCCCCAGAGAAGAAGCTGAATGAACCAGATATAACCAAATTACGAGATGTAGAATTTAGAATAATAATAGTTAGGATGTTCAAAGAAATTAATGCAACAATTGGTAGTCACTATGAACACCTAAATAAAGAGATAACAAGTATAAGAAACAAAGTTGAAATAATAAAAAAGAATCACACAGAAATGACAAATACAGTATCAGAACTCAAGACCACAATGGAAGAAATTAAAAGCAGGATAGATGAGGCTGAGGGTCGAATCAGCACGTTAAAGGACACAATAAACAAAGGCACAGAATCAGAGCAGAAAAAAGAAAAGAGACTCAAAAAATGTGAGGAAATTCTAAGGGAGCTCTGTGACAACATGAAGAGAAATAACATCCGCATCATAGGGGTTCCTGAAGAAGAGAAGAGTGAACAAGAAATAGAAACTTTGTTCAATCAAATCATAGCAGGAAACTTCCCTAAATTAAGGCTGGGAAACATTCCACATGTTCAATAAGCACACAGAACTACATTAAAGAGAAAACCAAAGAAATCTACACCAAGACACATCATAGTTAAAATACCAAAGCTAAGGGATAAAGAGAAAATTTTATTTTACTTTATTCATTTTAGAGAGGAGACACAGAGTGAGAGAGAGAGAGAGAAAGAGAGAAAGAGAGAAAGGGGAGAGGAGCTGGAAGTATCAACTCCCATATGTGCCTTGACCAGACCAGTGCAGGGTTTTGAACTGGCAACCTCAGTGTTTCCAGGTCTACGCTTTATCTACTGCGCCACAACAGGTCAGGCTAAAGAGAAAATTTTAAAAGCTGCTAGAGAATAAAAGGCTATCACCTACAAAGGAGCCCCCATAAGGATGACATCTGACTTCTGAACAGAAACACTTGAGGCCACAAGGGAATGGCAAGATATATTCAAAGTAATGCAGAACAAGAACCTACAACCAAGACTACTTTATCCAGCAAGGCTAACGTTTAAAATTGAGGGAGAAATAAAGAGCTTCCCAGACAAAGAAAGCCTCAAGGAATTCATTAAAAAAAACCCAATTCTGCAAGAGATATTAAGGGGTCTGTTGTGAACAGTTCAAAGAGAGGAAAGAATATAGCAAAAGAAGAATACAGTTTTAAAGAATAAAATGACAATAAACAACTACATATCAATAATAACCTTAAATGTAAATGGATTAAATGATCCAATTAAAAGACATAGGGTAGCTGTGTGGATAAAGAAACAGTACCCATACATATGCTGTCTACAAGAGACACACCTTAAAACAAAAGATGCACATAGACTGAAGGTAAAAGGACGGAAAAAAATATTTCATGCAAATGGAAATGAAAGAAAAGCCGGGGTAGCAATACTTATATCTGACAAAATGGACTTTAAAACAAAGGCTGTAGTAAGAGATAAAGAAGGACACTACATAATGATAAAGGGAACGATTCAACAGGAAGATATAATCATTATAAATATCTACGAACCAAATATAGGAGCCCTGACATACATAAAGCAGACTTTGATAGATATAAAGGGCGAGATTAATAGCAATACTATCATAGGAGGGGGTTTCAATACCCCACTAACATCACTGGATAGATCCTTAAGAAAAAAAATAAACAAAGAAACAGCAGACTTAAAGTATACACTAGATCCACTAAATTTAATAAATATTTTCAGAACTTTTCACCCTAAAGCAGTAGAATATACATTCTTCTCAAGTGCTCATGGTATATTTTCTAGGATAGACCACATGTTAGGACATAAAAATGGTCTCAATAAATTTAAGAAGATTACAATCATATCAAACATTTTCTCTGATCACAATGCCATGAAACTAGAAATTAACCACAAAATAAAAACTGAAAAATACTCAAACACTAGGAAACTAAATAGCATGTTATTAAATAATGAATGGATTAACAATGAGATCAAAGAAGAAATAAAAAAAAGTTTCTAGAAACGAATGATAATGAGCGTACATTAACTCAAAATTTAAGGAACACAGCAAAAGCAGTGCTGAGAGGGAAGTTCATTGCACTACAGGCATACCAAAAGAAGCTAGAAAAAGCTCAAATAAGCAACCTGACCCTGCATCTAAAAGAACTAGAAAAACAACAGCAAATAAAGCCCAGGACCAGTAGAAGGAAGGAAATAATAAAGATCAAGCAGAAATAAATGACATAGAGGCTAAGGAAACAATACAGAGGATCAATGAAACCAGGAGCTGGTTCTTTGTAAAGGTAAACAAGATTGATGAACCTTTAATGAGACTCACCAAGAAAAAAAGAGAGTGGACCCAAATAAACAAAATTAGAAATGAGAGTGGAGAAATAAAAACTGACACAACAGAAATACAAAGCATTGTAAGAAAATACTATGAAGAACTTTATGCCAAAAAAATTAGACAAACTAGGTGAAATGGACAAATTTCTTGAATCATATAATCTTCCAAAAATCAATCTGGAAGAATCAGAACACCTAAACAGACCAATTACAACAAATGAGATTGAAACAGTTATCAAAAAACTCCCAAAAAAGAAAAGTCCCGGGCCTAATGGCTTCACAAGTGAATTCTATCAAAAATTCAAAGAAGAACTAACTCCTATCCTCCTCAAGCTATTTCAAAAAATTCAAGAGGAAGAAAGGTTTCCAAACTCTTTTTATGAGGCGAGCATAATTCTGATCCCAAAACCGGGCAAAGACAACACAAAGAAAGAAAATTATAGGCCTATATCCCTGATGAATTTAGACACTAAAATTCTCAACAAAATATTAGCCAACCGAATCCAGCAATATATGAAAAAAATCATAAACCATGATCAAGTAGGATTTATTCTGGAGAGGTAAGGCTGGTTCAATATTCGCAAATCAATCAATGTGATTCATCACATAAACAAAAAGAAGGACAAAAATCACATGATAATTTCAATAGATGCAGAAAAAGCATTTGATAAAATCCAGCACCCATTCATGCTCAAAACTCTCAGTAAAGTGGTAATACAGGGAACATTCCTTAACATGATAAAGGCCATGTACGACAAACCCACAGCAAACATCATACTAAATGGGCAAAAATTAAAAGCAATCCCCTTAAGATCAGGAACCAGGCAGGGGTGCCCCCTTTCACCACGCTTATTCAACATAGTTCTGGAAATCTTAGCTACAGCAATCAGACAAGAAGAAATAAAAGGCATCCAAATTGGAAAAGAAGAAGTAATACTGTCATTATTTGCAGATGATATGATATTATATATAGAAAACCCTAAAGTCTCAGTCAAAAAACTACTGGACCTGATATATGAATTCAGCAAGGCGGCATGATATAAAATTAATACTCAGAAATCAGAGGCATTTCTATATACCAACAATGAACTGTCAGTAAAAGAAATTAAGGAAACAATCCCCTTCACTATTGCAGCCAAATAAATAAAGTACCTAGGAGAAAATTTAACCAAGGAGGTTAAGGACTTGTACTCGGAAAATTATACACATTGATAAAAGAAATATAGAAAGATACAAATAAGTGGAAGCATATACCGTGCTCATGGCTAGGAAGAATAAACATCATTAAAATGTCTATATTACCCAAAGCAATTTATAAATTCAATGCAATACCAATTAAAATACCAATGACATACTTCAAACATATAGAACACATATTCCAAAAATTTATATGGAACCAAAAAACAACACGCATAGCCTCAGCAATCTTAAAAAGAATAAATAAAGCAGGAGGTATCACTCTTCCAGATATTAAGGTTTACTACAAGGCCATTGTACTCAAGACAGCCTAGTACTGGCATATGAACAGGCACATAGATCAATGGAACAGAACAGAGAACCCAGAAATAAACCCACAGCTTTATGGACAACTGATATTTGACAAAGGAGGAAAGAACATACAATGGAGTAAAGACAGCCTCTTTAACAAATGGTGTTGGGAAAATTGAACATCTACCTGCGAAAAATGAAACTAGACCATCAACTTACACCATTCACAAAAACAAACTCAAAATGGATAAAAGACTTAAACATAAGCCGTGACACCATAAGCATCTTAGAAGAAAACATAGGCAGCAAGCTCTCCGAAATCTGTAGCAGCAATATATTTGTCGATTTATCTCCATGGGCAAATGAAATAAAAGGCAAGATAAACAAATGGGACTATATCAAACTAAAAAGTTTTTGCACAGCTAAAGACAATAAGAACAGAATAAAAAGACAAACCACACAATGGGAGAACATATTCGACAGCGTGTCTGATAGGGGTTAATAACCAAAATTTATAAAGAACTTATAAAACTTAATACCAGGAAGACAAACAATCCAATCAAAAAATGGGCAAAAGAAATGAATAGAAATTTCTCCAAAGAGGACATACAGATGGCTAATAGGCATATGAAAAAATGCTCAACATCACTAATCATTAGAGAAATCCAAATTAAAACCACAATGAGATATCACCTCACACCAGTCAGAATGGCACTCATCAGCAAAACAACACAGAACAAGTGCTGGCGAGGATGTGGAGAAAAGGGAATCCTCCTGCACTGCTGGTGGGAATGCAGACTGGTGCAGCCACTGTGGAAAACAATATGAAGATTCCTCAAAAAATTAAAAATCAAACTGCCTTTTGACCCAGCTATCCCACTTATAGGAATATACCCTAATAACACCATATCACTGTTAGAAAAGAAGAAATGCGCTCCTATGTTCGTGGCAGCATTGTTCACAATAGGGAAGATCTGGAAACAGCCCAAGTGTCCATCAGAGGATGAGTGGATTAAAAAGCTTTGGTACATATATACTATGGAATACTACTCAGCCATAAGAAATGATGACATCGGATCATTTACTACAAAATGGATGGACCTTGATAACATTATACGGAGTGAAATAAGTAAAACAGAAAAAAACTGAGAACAGCATGATTTCATAGATAGGTGGGACATAAAAGTAAGACTATGAAACATGGACAAGAGTGTGGTGGCTACAGGGCAGGGGGAGGGAGGAGAGGGTGGGAGAGGGGGGAGGGGAGGGGGGAGGGGAAAACCAGATAGAAGGTGACAGATGACAATTTGACTTTGGGTGATAGGTATGCAACATAATTGAATGGTAAGATAACCTGGAGATGTTTTCTTTGAACATATGTACTCTGATTTATTGGTGTCACCACATTAAAATTAATAAAAGAATGTGAGACTATGAGACATGGACAAGAGTGTGGTGGTTACGGGGTGGGGGGAGGGAGGGGAGAGTGGGATAGGGAGGAGGGGAGGGGCACAGGGAAAACCAGATAGAAGGTGACAGAGGACAATTTGACTTTGGGTGATGGGTATGCAACATAATTGAATGATAAGATAACCTGGAGATGTTTTCTTTGAACATATGTACCCTAATTTATTGGTGTCATCCCATTAAAATTAATAATAATAATAAAAAAGAAGCACAGAGAACTCCATTAAAGAGAAACCCTAAGAAATAAAAAAATAAAAATGCCCGAGAGGAGACATGCTTTTTGACCTGAGCAGGCAGCTGGAAGGCAGAAAACTCATTTTCTTTTCTGTGGCTTTTAAGAAAATCATGACCTCTCTCAATATTTATTCCTCTTTCTAAAAATGTGGCCCACTGTTCAGTTGTCATCCCTTTTAGTAAGGTATTTATGAATTCCCAGGCATTTATTCATTCATTCATTTGTTTATTCCCAAAGCATATATTAAGCATCTTATATGTGCCAGGCAAAGATTCTAAGCAGAGAATTTCATAGAGCAATATAGGAAGAATGCATGTGGAGACACCCATTGTAGATGTCTCAGGTTGTCTGTCAGCCTTTCAGCACCCTGTAGTCAAGGTATGCTCACAAGCAACAAGTTGTTTTTCTTATCATTTGTTTATTTGCTCCTTTTTACTTAAATTCTTTTTCTTGTATAATGTCTTCAATTAATAAAACAACAGCATTGGCATTATTCTCATGAAGATACTTTGATAGCAATATTTAAGAGTATAATAATATTCAAATCATTTTATTAGTCCTTGCTTCTTTAAGACAATCCAAATTCTTTTGTTCACTCTTCCTTAAAAACTAATATTCCAGATCTTTACTTGCTTTAGTTACTACTAAGGCAGGATTAGTTTTTGCACTTCGGTTTTAAAGGACATTGTCTTTACTTTTTTTTTTTATTGGGTTTATTCTTTCCCAAATTGAAAAATAACGTATGATTAGAACGTATGTATGAAGTCAGATAGAATTGAGCTTCATGCCCTTTTCTTCTGGTTACTAGCTGTCTGCTTATTGGACAAGTTATACCTCTCTGGAGCTTAGTTTCCATACCTAAAAATGGGGATAGTAGTATCTATCTAAAAGAATGGCTGTGAGGATTAAAAGATACATGCTTAGCATGAGGAATATACTGATTTTCTATGGTTTTGCCTCTAAACCCCAACCAGTTTTTATATTAGGTCTGAACACCTTTGCTGTTATGAACAATGCTACTATTCAGTAGAGCCAATCATCTTCACTCATGGTTCTCACTTGCATTTTGGATGTTCTCTCATAAGTCCCATAGCCTTGGAGGGGAATACCATCTTTTTCTGGTCCTTGACTCCATCACATAAGCTTCCTTGCCCAACTAGAAGCAAGCTTTATATGTCTCCTGTTATCAAGTCTCCCCACTTCTCTTGGTGTTACTAAATGATTCATTACTCATTTTAGTATATGTGATGCCGAAGCGAGCACTGATTCATTACTTATATGATTCTTCCACCCCCTCCAACTCTAGCGAAAGATCCTATAAAATCCCATTACACTAGGGAACAACATTTTTGTTGCATCCACAAAAACACTTGTTCTTACCTAATTTAAGTGTGCTGATCTCAAACCAGCCATTAGTTCTTCTCTGTATGCTACAGTTTTTTGCAATTTAAGATTTTAGGTTTTCATCTTATTGTAAAATTTTCAACATTTACTTTAACATAATGAAGTAGAATGCCTTCTTGGGCATCATCTTTGTGAAAGCATAATAATTTATATAATGCAGTAAATACACTAATACACTAAAAGATATGATTGCATCAGAATTTGTCTACAATTTCAAAATAGAACATATTAAAACACTTATTTTAATCAAAATTTACGCAAAACTTATTTAAATTCTATTCAGGCAAAACTTTGCTTTTGTAGCTTTTGTGTTTGTGTACTTGTTGAGGACAATCTCCTCCAGCAGTAGTCTGCCATCGTTTAGAGCTGTCAAGAAATAGCTGCCGGTCTTTTGGACTGTATGTGGTAACACCTAGCTGGTTGAGAATGCTATTGATATCATGACATTAAACAAAGTGTTTATCTTTGGAAAAAATGTCCACAAAAATTTGTTCACACTTCCTGAAATGGGAAACTTTAGCTGACTGGTGAAGTACACTCTTTTCTTGAAGCCTGGAGGCTAATAACTTAGCTGTTTTTTTTTTGATAGGCCCAAATCTCTTACTAAGTCATTCAATTCGGGTTGGCTAAACTGCAGAGAGGTTAATGACTGCTTGGCATCAAAAGAAGACCCTTCAGATTCTACAACCATTTTCTCATGCATCTTACCAAAATACACTTGATCACCATGTTCACTTTCTTCGTCCTTAGAAGAAATTAAACCATTGAAAACTAGAACTGGGAGTGTATCAGAGTGTGGAATAAGTCATACTGCTGAAGGAGTATTAGGATATGCGATCATATGCCATTTTATCTTGCCAATGCTGTTTGTATGGATCAGACAGAAATAACAGTCACTGCTGTGGTCCTTAGGTTCATGCCAAACCATGGGAATACCAAAAGGCATTCCTTTGCATTTTCCTTTTGTCCAATCACAAAGCATTTCTTCATAATCATGACACACAATATGAGAAGCCCAATTCTTGTCTTGATCGCCAAAGGGAACTTGAAAATAGGCAATCTATGCACGTGTCACAAATGATGAAATATTGCACCTTTGATGTTGAAGTGTGTAACAGCCACATATATAACAGAAGGTGTCAGGACTATTCTTACATTTATGCCTACTTGAAGAAGACATGATTCAATCTTAAAACAAAATAAGAGGGTGTTTTTATCAGATAATCATTTTTTTTCATTTAAAAACAACTACAATTATGTAAAAGTGATGTTTGTAAAACACTAATTGCCTTGTGGTTATGTTCAATCCAAGAGTCATTGCCCTTTAACTCCAATTTAAAAACCAATGCATGCCATTAACTATAACAAAAAGAAATAAAAAATGCATAAAAACTAGAGCATGCACCAAAAATGGATTTCAAATTTGGAATTAGCAATGCAGAAATATTTAGAAAAAGTTCTAAAACTTCATGCAACAGAAAATGAAAAAAAAAATTGGTCCCCAGTGTTATCAATAACAAAGCACTTTAAGCCAACAGTAAAAACAATGGCAACCATTTCTATCAAGAAAGATGGTTTACCCTTACTCATTGGGCTGATAGTGCACATACACACAATCTTAGACAAACTCTGAATGCCTTGTAATACTAGTTTTAACATCCTAAGTTAAGATATATGCCATAACAATGTAAATTCAAGGTGGCAGGAACTGTTTCATTAGTGATTCTTTTGGCTCTATAGAGATTCTCTTGGTAATTTCCAATGTTTTATTCTTCATCAAGTATAAGTCTTAGAATCCATTAGTTTTATTCCAGTCCCTAAGGTCCAATAGGATGTAGGGATACTATTTCTCTGCTGGACATAGTTCTGTTCTGTCAATGGGAATGCTTCCATTTTAAATGCGATTTGATCATCTACAGTCAGACTAACTAGTAGCTTCTTTTCCCTTTTGTCATGTATGCTTTTTTTTTTTTTTTGACAGAGGCAGAGAGAGGGACAGATAGGGAAAGACAGACCAGAAGGGGGAGAGATGAGAAGCATCAATTCTTCATTGTAGCACCTAGTTTCTCATTGATTGCTCTCTCATATGTGCCTTGACTGGGGGCTACAGCAGACCGAGTGACCCCTTGTTCAAGCTAGAGACCTTGGGCTCAAACTGGTGAGCTTTGCTCAAGCCAGATGAGCCCTCACTCAAGCTGGCGACCTCAGGGTTTTGAACCTGGGTCTTCCGCATCCCAGTCCAACACTCTATCCACTGCACCACCGCCTGGTCAGGCTCATCTATTCTGATTTATAAAATGTCCTTCACTTTCAGAAACTTTGAGAGCTTGATGACATCCCATCCTAATAAGAGTACAGTATAATCTTTCCACATATTTACAAATAATATAGTTCCCATATAGTACATGCAAAAAGAAATCTTCCAAATCATAGGTGAGAAATAACATTACCATGTATGTGAAGGAAATTAAGTGATGCTTTTTTCCCTAAGGTAAAATGACTATTATTTACTTGGCTTAATTCTTACGCTGGTATTCTCCAAGGAGACTTGTCTACATCATGGACTAATAGACTTTCAAACTTTTCTGGCCAGTAAAAATTATGGCTTAAAAATTAATAAACAGGAAAAAAAAAGGGCAAGAACTCATTTGTTTATTTATTTATTTATTTACTTACTTATTTTGTAACTTAGAAAATATTTTATAATATAAATTATAATTATAACAAATTATTTTATAATAGCCAATGGGCCATGCCCCCACACACATTTTTTGAAGCAGGTGGTGATGGTGATTTAGGAAAAGTAAAGATGTTTAAGAGAAGAAACCCCTACTTTCCCCCATAGTTCTAGTAGAAGAACTTCAGGGCCTACACGGCAAGTTTGGGCCAGAAACAGGTACATAACTGTGGCATTAAAAGAAGCAAATCTATGAGAGATAGAAAAAATTTTAATGGGTGAACCTCTAAAATTTATGTACATTGAGGGGTTTTAGAGACACATTTACACTGGTTGGGAAAAAAGAAAACTGTATTTAAAATAGGTATATTCTATTCCTTGCTTTGATTTCTTTTTAGTTATTTTCCATTACCTATAACTTTTCAAGTAATTTATAGAGAGTTTACAAGTAATTTATAGTAAGCAAATATTTTTCTTTAAAACAATAACTTTCGAATTAAAATTTTCAATAAATATTAAGTAATTACTTAATTGCTTCCTTTATATTTAAATAAATACTTTAATACTTTAGAATTAAAGTCTATGGATAGTGGTTTAGCTAACATTCTCAATTACTCAAGGAAGTTACCAGTCTACCCTGTACTGTCTACAATAGGTTTCTTTACATCACATTCTTTCTTAAGCTATATTGGTTGTATGGCCTTTTTGGCTGACTCAGTCATCATATAATCTTTGTTTTCTTTCTGGAGATTACTTGCCCACCATAAAGAATCCTAAAGAACAACTCTACAATGATAGAATTAATAGGGGCAGCTTTTGAAGCTAGAACAAAATGGAAAAATCATCCAAAGAGCATTAATAATCCTTCAGGCATTAATTTAAGAAGACAGGTCAATAAAAAAGAATGAGAAACAAATATAGTTTTCTTCTAAGCCACCTGTACTGAAAATATATATATATACACATAGTCACTTTATTCTCAAATAAATTGGTAATTTGGGTTGCATCACAGTGTAACCAGACAAAGAACCACAGATTAAATGTCTTCTTGTTAACACAAAAAGTATAAGTACTTTGATAATGCAATGAATTTTCCAGGCAAGCACCAAGAACTGGATCCAATCCAGATGTGATGATAGCACATTAATAAGCTAATTCTTTTAGCTACCACTTCATTTTCTAAGGCTCATTCAGAGTGGCAATGCCATTAACTCTGGATGAGGTGCTCTGCCCAATAAAGAAACCTTGATTAAATTCACTGATTGAACCTTCCCTGCTCACTTTACTTTCTATTCCTATGGGGAATAAACTTTCACACAATATCCATCACAGGACATAGAAATGGCACCATAAACAGTAGGAGCATATAACGACAGTGAACAAATGACTATATAAATAGTTCTTAAGACATCAAGAGTTAAATTAGAATTGTTATGTTAAGAGTCACTAGGTAGAGCAACAGAATAACAAAGCTTAAAGACTCTGCAAGAATCGATCTACTATATTATCCTATTTATTCAATTTAGAAAACTTTGTACAAAAAAAATAAAAACAATTCCTCCTTATTTTATTAAAAACTATAGGAGGTGGGTGGTGGATGGTGAGATGTGTACTTACCTGAAAAAGTTGTGGGTTTTTTTTTATCATTTATCATAATTTTCTGCAAAGAAAGCTAATAAAATTTCTATTTAATTGGCTGGTTGGTTTATGCCCTGAAGATTACTTAAGATTACTATGGTTTTGCCATTCAGGAAAAAATGCTAAAAAAAATTCTAACCATGGTGAAATTATCTGGCACTGCAAGCACATTTCTTGTAAGAAAAAATAATTCACACAGAAGCAACAAGTGACTGTTTTTGTTTTTTTCCTTTCACAGTAGTATTGATTGAAAAGAAGACAATGGAAAAAATAGTTAAAATGTGGCATGGACAAAAAAATGGAGTCTACAGTCCCAGTTTCTTTCTTTTTTTTTTTAAATGAGAGGAGGAGTGATAGCTTCCCACATGTGCCCCAACCAGGATCTACCTGTCAACCCTTTCTGGGGCTGATGCTGAATCAATCAATCTACTTTTAGTGCCTGAGGCTGATGGTCTTGGTCCAATGGCACTATCCTCAGTCCCCAAAGCCAATGCTTGAACCAATGGACCAACTGGTTGTAGGAAGGGAGAGGGAGGGAGGGAGGGAGAAGCAAATGGTCACTTCTCTTGTATGTTCTGACTGGGAATCAACTCAGGAAGCCCATAAACCAAGCCGATGCTCTATCCACTGAGTCAATTAGCCAGGGCCACAATCCCAACTCTTAATGCAATATTGTGTAGAATGTTCGCTATCGGGCACATTGGTGAAACTGGACTGAAATGTTACAACCCAGCAAACAATAGTTCATTAAATTTTTTTTTATGAGTCAAGACATGATATACTAGGAAAATAATGTTTATAAAAAACTTAGTTTTTGGCAATTGGCACCATAAAGTAGTTATTATCTCTGATTAGTAAAACAGTTTGTTTGAAAGCAATCAGTTTTGAAGAATACAGACAGGAGGCCAAGTTTAAAAACATATGAGGTTTACAGAGAGGGCTATTATTTTACAATCAACAAATGATTTAAAATGGTCTGAACCAACAATTATTTGGAGTCACTTTCATGTTATAGAGCTCAATAAATAATACTTTTTAAAAACTTCACACAGTCTTTCTTGATCTACTTGTAATTGTAGGGCATTATTAGTTTCATGTGTATCATTTTCCAGATACTGGGTGTTGAAAGATTTATTCATGTTGAGCTGTGCCCTAAGGTAATTTTAGTTTTCATAAAACCTAATTCCACAATTATAACCATTTGAGAAAGTGAGTATTCTTCCTATCTAACACTGTAGTAAGAAGAAACATTTTTATTGTAAGTTCTATCCTCACAAGTAATTATTTTTTCATTTTCTTTAAACTACGTACTTAATTTTTTTTTCTTATTAGACCTTCAACCCACAAATGTTCACCTGTCATAAAAGATCAGTGTTACGGAACTGCCAGTATTAATCTTTTGTTTTAAATGTATAAAGAAAGACAAATAAAGGAGACATTGCAAAATGTCTTGAAGTAGATGCTGATATTGAAATGATAAATAACATGACCTGCAAACACTAGTTATATTGTTCTTGGTAAAAGGAACTCCTTAATATCAACAACAGTAGCATCATTGTCAGGTGCTCCATAAATAAACCATAGGCACGGTCTGACATTGGACCTTCCTTCTTGTGATGCTATGCTAAATAAGCGTGCTCTCCTTGTCTGTCTGAATTCCACATGCCCATTTCCAGAAATGCTGCTGCAGATAAGTAACACTGTCATGTTCATTTTGTCAACTAGATGCCGATTATCCTTTCCTATCTCCAGTTTGGGAGCAGTATCAAGGTCAGAAGCAATCTCTCAGAAAACCTTTCCTAGTAGCTGTGTTGGGTAATTTCTGTAAGGGGCTCCCATAAATAAACATTGCAGAAACACATGTATTTGACAAGATTTGACTCTTAGCACATAGAAAAAGAAAAGGCTTACCAGTAAGCCTTTGAAAATTTAAAACTTGAAAGGAAAATGAAGTCATCCATTCTATGTACTTTCATTTTCTCAAATGCGACACTGGAGGATGGCGTATCTGAGTCTTTGAGATGATTTTACAATGACCCTAGTTTCTGTACTTTCCTAACCTATTCCTATCTTATTTTATTTTGACAAATTGTTTATGAAGCATTTGCCACTGATGCACATATCACAAAATTATTTCTGCCAAGATTCCTCTGTGATCTGCCCTTGGGTCATGACATGCTCCAACATGCGTCGCTCTATCAACCTGCATTTTTCCAGGACAATGCAAATTATGACAAATTCCATCATCCTGCATTATGTGCTTCATGCTAATCTCCCTAATTCTAAAGAATCGGGAGGGCTTGCTGTTCTGCTGAAGGGCATGCTGTCTGATTGAATGATAGGAAAACAACATTTGCTGTCCCCTACTTCCACTCCCAGCTGCGGCCACCACTGCCCCGCTTCTGCGTAGCAACTGCTCTTCTGTGTAACTTCCAGACCTGAATTGTCTTTACGTCAACTGAGCTGTCTGCCAGGAAGCTACACGTCACCAGTCAAGATATTTCTCAAGTTCAGAAAATAAAAGGCAATTTGGTGGCAAAATGAAGCAGGGAAATAGTATTTTTACTGACTGTTGGATAACCACATTCATTTTTAAGTATTTAAAAGGAAGGCTTAATATCAAATGTGTCACTTGAATGATCAAACCAGACAGTTTCTGGACTTGAATGCCCTCCATTGCTACTGTGTCACTGCAAATGGACACCTGAGAAGTCTTTAGAGTTAGACAGCTAACCTTGAGGACAATCCCTCTGTAGTTCAGAAGGTGGCAGTATTACTACATGAAAAAGGGCTCAAGTCTACATGATATTCCATGGCCACATTGCTGAAATAAACATGTTTAATTCCCAAAGAAACATATATTTTATCTGGTGGCATAATTTACTTATAACATTAAAACTCAAACATGGAGCAATTTGTAGCAATAACCATGATTATGCTGTTAGTGGCCCAAATGTCACTGTCTAGATTAGGCTAAATGATACCTAGCACCAAAGAGCTTCTATGATTTATTTTTTATGATCATGAGTAGAACTTGCATGCTTAAAAGGCTCACCAGAAAACTGCCTTCAATAAATAAAAAAGGACTAAAAGATTGAAGAAAGAATCTCGTAATATTGTTCAGAGATGTGATTGTAAAAAATTGTCACAGGAATGAGGTAAATTTTAAATTTCAGACCCCCCCCCAAAAAAAAGAGGTAAATGTCTTGAGCAATCCTAATATTATGTTTTAGATTTTAAAATATTTTTCTGTAAGCCACTAACTCACCTTAAAATTAAAATATATCTAAACTCCTTTTTCCTTTACATGTCTTCTAAAATCGTCAGAGATACTTTTAAATACATATAATACATTAATTCTGAGTATTTTAACTAGTTCTAACAAATGCAGTAAATATAAACCTGTTGATATGTGTTAGGAGTGAAAAACACTATTCAAATCTTCAATACTTTACTTTTGGGGACTCCCAGTGTAATTCGTACTTCTACCTGGAAACTATGTAATATTATAGACCTTTTACACCCATACTGTGTACATCAACTCACAATTATGATGCATGCCCAAGGAAAAAGGAACGTAAACCACACTATCTTAAGTTGAAAAAGAATTTTATAATAAACACACATTTTACTAGTTTCTAAAATAAGGACAAATTTACAGCATTTATATTAGCTGTGCTTTAATGGAATGTTCCATAGTTGGTTTAATGTTTTAGTGAGCCCTTGTATAAGCTTCACAAGCACACAGCACAAGCTGACATTAAGTATTACCACAACCAGAGAGGAAAATCTTCAGCTTTCTACTTGCCTCCCTGCGAGACCCAGCCCCTCCGAGGAACACAACAATGTGAGAGAGGCTTCAACAGAGGCACTGGGCACACCCTGTGCATGCTGTGGCTTGTTGACATGAACCAGGGCAGGCAGACACCAATAATACATGAAGTGCGGTTCAGAGGCAATTAGGATCAGTTGTCAAGGCCAGGCCATTAATGAAAGAACATGTCAGAGGAGCTGGAGACTTCAATGGTTGAGGGCAAGAAGGCGATTTAGTGTGACAGATCGAGTCCTTCCAATGTCCTCAGTGGTACATGCTAATACCAGCCTTAACAACCTTTTGTGGCAGTGTATAATGCGACTAACATGGACTTTGATTCAGCAAAATGACTGCTGCCACTGTTAGTCTGTCTCATTCAAATAACAGTAAAAGCATTGCTACAAATAATTATCCACTTCCATCCCTCCCTCCTCCACTTAATGCATCCACCCTTTGTGCAGGCCATAGTGTTTGTTACTAGAAGGTTAGGGTGTTTTTCACTTTTGGTTTATGTGCTCTTTTTTTTTTTTTTTTTTTTGGCAGCACATAATATCCCAATTAAATAATTACAACTGATTTTAGAAGGCAAATAAATAATTAAACTCATTTCATTCTCACATAATTAACATTAAAAATTCCCGACACAAGTCAAATTTCTATGAAAGAAACAATGCCCACCATGTAAGTTACTCAGAGGCAATAAGGGAGATGGCTTACCTAGGCTCCAAAACAATGAGAAGAAAATGAACTTAATTCTTGGAGAAATAAAAGCAGGGTCATTGCAGGAAATCACCTTCCTACCATTGTTTCTTGTTTTGTTTTTACAATTGGATAGTCATTTAGTATAAAAACGTAGGTGCCATAACCTGCCATATATAATTTAATATATTTTAATAATAAGTAGAAAAAACATGTTAAACATTGGTTAGCAATCCAAGTAAATAATAAATAAGGTATTTTAACAGTTATGCCTAAAGATTTTTATGTTATGATAAAATTCCATAGTATCACATTCTTAAATTGTTTTTAATTATAAATCCTGGCTCTTATTTCATATTTTTTGCTTATTTAAGGAAGGTATTCTTACAAAGGGAAGACTGACTTAGAGAGTAAATGGCTTAAGTTTTCTTATAATCTCTTAATGTTTGCTCCTCCTCCCAATTTTTCAGGATTTACTTCCAGCATCTCAGCTACAAAAGATGACATGATACTGCAGGGCTTAAGGCAGACAGCTCAGCCTTGTCTGCTTAGGAATGACCAGACAGATATTAAGAATGGTATTCGGGTAGATATTAATGGGACTCATGTTGTCAGGGTGGTAACTTTTTACAATATATACATTTTTTCTGGGTCTTATTTTTTCTTATCTTTGGAGACAATCTTCACTTCTTTATTTGCTATCTCCTATACCGCTGCTTTTTCTTTCTAGTAAATTTTGTACAATTCTCTTTGCTTGTTCTTTTTTTTCACATCTGAGCCATTACCACTCCTTTCCCCTAATACTTGATTCATTACAAACTTTCTTGCTTCTTCATATAAGCGTGTTTTCTTCCTTTCTCAGGAAAGCTTTCAGAACTGAGCCCTAAACAGAATAGTAGTGCTAAAAGAATTATCAGTACAAACATCAAAATTTTTATGCCACCCCAAACCTCATTTTCATAAATAATTATTTTGATAAAAATGTATTTAGAAAGAAAAAATACTGTGCTAAAAAGATATATTCCTTATAGTTGTATACAAACACCTGGCAGTTATTAAGCTATTATTACATTGAAACCATACTACAAATGCAAATTTTCTACCTGGTTCTAACTGATGGTGTATATATCCCCTTCCAGAGAGAAGCTCAATGGATCAGTGATCAATTCTTGGTCAGCCTCCAAGCTATCTAGCTTAAGATTAGCCTTACAAGTCTGGGTCTCCATTGTGAGACATGATATTTCTGCATTTTGATATGAGAGGATTTTGTGTGTGTGTGTGTGTGTGTGTGTGTGTGTGTGTGTGTATGAGAGAGAGAGAGAGAGAGAGAGAGAGAGAGAGAGCGAGCGAGCCAGACAGACAGGAAGGGGAAAAGATGAGAAGCATCAACTCATAGTTGTAGCACCTTACTTGTTTACTGATTGCTTTCTCATATTTGCTTTGACCGGGGAGCTCTAGCCACTGACCCCTCACTAAAGTCAGCGACCTTGGGCTTCAAGCTAAGGACCCTTGGTCTCAAGCCAGTGACCATGGGGTCATGTTTGTGATCCCAAGCTTAAGCTGGCAACCTCGTGCTCAAGCCGGTGAACCTGCACTCAAGCCTGATGGACCTGCACTCAAGTCACCAACCTCGGAGTTTCGAACCTGGGTCCTCAGTGACCCAGGCTAATGCTCTATCCACTGCGCCACTGCCTCGTCAGGTGATATAAAAAGATTTGACACCTGTTTTTCTCCTTGAACTGTTAGGACTAATATGATAATGGAACTGGTTCAGCTGGTGATTCAACTGGTTTTATTATTTTTTTAGGCTCCTGATCTTCATGATACAATAAAGAAATAGATCTACATGGCTAAAAGTTAACAGCACAAGTTAGTAATGATACTACGATTGGTAAAACTTCAGAGTTTACAGAAATAAAAATGATTTTACATTTATTCATTTGAAAAATAAAACTTTTCAAATCTATCAAAAGGGAATGCTGTGAACCTTCCATTAAACAAAAAAGTAAATTTTGAAGTGAGCAACTTTTTTGAGATGACCTTTGATGCTGTGACCAGTCTCCTTTCCTCTTTGTTTGAAAATCTGGCATTTGTCATCTGTCATAACGTGTTTACTTTGAGCATAACATTTTAAAGATATTATTTTTGTCTTCTAAAAACTCCTAGAAGGTTTGTTTTCCTTCACAAGCATAATTATATATGGATTCTTCAATCAGTGCCTCATATTTTAATAATATGTTGCCATTTGGATACAGCTATAACCATAATAATGAACACAGGGTTCAAAGATCACTAGATATATAGATGGCATGAAGCATTAGCAAGAAATATTCTACACATAGAGATCACACATTAAAAAACTGAAATTCACTATAGAATTTGCTATTCTGACTAAGGCATCTTTCTGTGTAATTAACATAAATCTCTTTACAAAACATGCTAGTTTTAATAACAAATAGAGACATTTTACAGGAAGAATAAAGAATAGAATGCAAATAAAATTATAATATGAATAATTTAGTTATCTCCTTCTCATATCTCATAATGACATTGTGTAGCTATAATGGACTTAAACCCAATCTATTTCCCTTAAAAAAATAGGCTTATCTCCTTTTCCTACATGCTATTGAAATTCATCTCATCACTTCCACACAAAAATACATAATTAATCCTAATTGTTTTCAACAACACTCTGAGGAGGAGACATAGGATCCTGTTTTTTCTTTTTTGTATGTGTTAAGTCTTTCTGGCCACAAGGGCACCATGTAATATATTACTTCTCCAACACACTGGCCAGTGGCTTTTTGGCCTGAAGGAGTTAATGTAGTTTCAAGAGGTGAGTCACTGGTTTTCTTTGTGCCAGAAAAATAAAACTTGGTGATTGCTCAGAGGTGTCCTACTCTGCACTGAATGATGATCCAGTAAGGAAAAAAATAACTGTTCCTACACTGGCCTTAACAAGATAAATGAAGAGTATGCACTGTAAATGCAGCAGGGGTGGGTGTGGAGAAATGTAGTAATGTTCCTGACTGGTACAAAATTAAAATGGAAAAAGAATGCAGTCACCCCTAGGGGTGATTCTTCAATCTCTTCAGTTCCTTTTGAACCATGCCACCCTCTCCCCAGTTTCTGCTAGCTCATATTTCATTAATTCATGCAAGTTATTATAGCTGAGCACCTCCCATATGCCACAGGCTGTGCTTGAGATACAAGAGTGAGCAACAGCAGGTACAGCCATCCCTCTTGTATGGATCTTATCCCAGTCAAGAGTCAGATTTGATAAAACAATCCCACAGATAGGCGTGCAACTGCATATGGATACATAAATTTAAAGGTGAAGTGCAAGGTGCTATAAGAATCAAGGAGGCCAGGGAGTCAAAGAAGGTTTTCCTGAGGATGTGAGGCTTGTGTAGAGTTTTGAGAGAGGACAGTTGGCTAGTTTCCAGGCACAAGGTGAGGTTTGTGCAAAGGTCCCTTTGAAGGAAGGGGCATGGTTGAATTCAAAGAGTTCAGTGAAACTCTGTTTCCTCACAGCCCCAAACCCCCTTCTATTGATACATCAGTTACCTCAGGATTGAAGGGAAGCCCCTGGAATTCCCTTGTTCCCAGTTAGTCACTCTTCCTTCACTGAAATACCACCATCTCACCTTTACAAACTACTAGGAAACCAAGCCTGTGAAGAAGGTTCACATGGACTGACCACCCCCCTTTCCCTGAGTTAGCATCAAGATTAATCAGATCCAAGTTAATCTTAGTCCATGCCTTGCAACTCATTTTCATTTGACCCTATCTCTCAGCCATCTCTGGCCTCACACTGTCTTTCCCTGGACTTACAAAATGCCCAAACTTAATTCCACCAGCACAAAATTCCCCATAACTACAACCCCTTCTCTTAACTCTCTGTTCACCTTTTTGCTCAGTGAAGCCAGGTTATGTATCCCACATCTACATCTTCCCCTGAGACCTTCTAAATGGAAGGTCTTTTTTCTTTGCCACCCTACATCCTAGGATCTGGGGTGGATAGGTCCTCTCTAGTTCCTTAAAATCAGTGGTCTCTTAGCAGCACAGACCACTACCGGAGTATACCAACACTCCTTTTGTCAAGTACCTAGTACCTGGGCACTGTACTCATTCATGGACTAAATTCACATTTATTTCGGTGTCTTTCCATATGCCATTGCTCCTGTCATCCTTGGTGGTTTTCGCATCTAGATGGTCCACATTCATCTGACACTGTGGACTCTCAGGTATCTGAATTCTAATATCCAACAACTTCTCCCCCATCTTATATCATTATTCATTCTTATATTCATTAGAGGTCTGTTTTCAAACTGCAAGTTTTGGTCCTTTAGTAATCATGAAAATCGATTATTTTTTATTTGATTTAATGAGTTATAACCATTTAAAAAAATTTAGTAATATAATAGATTTTAAAATATCTGTTTATTACATTAAGTAAGATGAACATTGTTTCATAAAAAATTCTTTCAGTTATATATTAGATATGTATGGGCATGCTGAGTTGTTTTGAAAACCATATTATTCATGGTGCAGTCCAAATAATGTAAGAAACATGAATCAACTTTGTAATCAAAACCCCATTACTTCCAAAATCTCGATTTTAAACATTTTGTTTGCTAAATACCTCCTTCTAATTTTAGAGCCTACTTGTTCTCATCTTTTCCTTCTAAAATTTTTAGCTCATTCAACCTTTATTTACTCCACCAATTTTTCCTCTCCTCCAAACTCCCCTTTCCCCTGCTTTCTATCCTAGAGCTCACAGCACTCCTGACCTGGCTTACTTTCCAGGTTCTAACGCTTTACTCACACCTTCAACTTTTTGCCCCTCATTACCCTGTTTTATTTCCTTGTAAAAATCCCCAAAGCTATATCCAACTCTCCAACAACTTTGTGCAACCATCCAAACTTAAATGTCACTAGAGGAATACACATAACTGTGCAGTTATCATGTTAAATTTATGATCGCGAAATTCAAGTAAGCTTTCAAGGCTGCCCAAACCTCCTGCATCACTCTAGTATTTTAATTCTCTCATTTCCCTGACAGCTGTTTTATACCTCATCTTCTCTAAGCTGATGACCTGGCTTCTTATTTCATTTTCCCAGTGCCAAATCTACCAACAAATGAGCCTATAGCTGTATCTTCCCCTAGATCACAACAGAACATCCTTTATCCTATTTCAGGTTAACCATTCTATTAAAAGTTCCCACGCTTCTTGCCAACAGAGAGACTTGATTTCTGAAATTACTATTTTGCTGTCCTGGGTTCAGTTTTATTCTCTATTTGGATTATACCTACCAACATAAAAATATGCTCTAGTAACTTCCACTTAGAAAGAATAATCTCTTGACTCCAATTTCCAATTACCCTGTGTCCATTCCCCCATATAACAAAATTCCTTGAAAGTGTGGTCTGCACCCACCATCTCTTTTCCCTTGTACCAATATCTAACAGATTTTTTATCTGCGTCAGTCTGTCGAGTCTCATCCTGTCTAAGTTCTCAACAACCTCCATTTTGCCAAATCCAATGTCAGTTCCCTGTCCTCCTCTTATTCTATTCAGAGCAACATTTGTCCCACTAGCAAATTTTTCTATTTTTTCTCTTTCTTTTATTTTATTCCCACTCCCTCCTTCTTTAAGAACATTTTTCACATCTGAGATACCACACTTCCTTGGTTTTATTTTTGTTTAACAGATAGAGATTCACAAAAGAACATTAAATAAACCTATTAAAGACTTGAGCCCTCTCCTCTTCATTTCCCCATCTTTTCTCTGTAGGTGACTATTTAGTTCCAAGGTTTTAATCACCATCTACGTGCTATCACTTTCAATTTTATATCTGCGGTCCTGATCTCTCCCTTGAGTTTCAGTCTCATATAGTCACCTACTTGCTTGATATAGCTAGCCACTTGGATGTCTACTGTACATTGTAAATTTAACCTACTCCAGCCAAAATAAAATCTTGATTCTTCCCCATTCAGATCCAACCCCCACCAAATCTTCTTCCCTGCTCTTCCCCTTCTCACATACTTATGTGACTACCACTCATTTGATGGTTAAGCTAAATATCTACACATCACTTTAATTCCTACTTTTCTTTTACCCACCATTAGCAAACTCTGTAAGCTCATGCTCTAGAATATGTGTCAAGTCATCCCCTTTTCTTTATCTCCTACCATCATCGCCTACCTGTCCACCCTTACCTCTATTTTACTTACTTACTATGCTCCTCCCACCGCAGCTGCATCCTGCTTCTTTCCCCAGATCTCCCCACAGTAAATCCTTGGTGGGGCGGGGGAGAACTAATTATTCTCTATTTCTGTGTCCAAATTTATTTTCCTCACAGTACTTAGCAGAATCTTAAATTACTCTATTTGTTTGCTATTTAGTGTCTACATTTTCACTGAAATATAAACTCTACAAGGTCAGAACTGTTATGTTAACTCCTAGAATGCAGTTAAATGAATGAATGGAAGCCAAAAGTTGGGTCAAAGTGGGAAGAGTAGTGGTGGAGAAGGAATAAAGAGGTCAATATGATCACATATGCACTTTTAAGAAAATACCATTCTGGCTGAAGAGCCAGAGTTGATACTGAAACCAGTGTAGAAGTTGTTGGAACAGTCTGGGTGAGCGATAATCAGAGATGTAGTATAGGGGCAGAGATGTTGAGAAGTGCTGAATTCCAGAGATATTTAGGAAGAGGACCACTTGAGGTCTTATCATACCTGGATATGAGAAATGATGGTAGGGAAAAGGGAGATTTAAAGAATGTCACCAAGGTTTTGTGTTCATGTGTCACTGGCTTAGGGACTGTGGAAGAGGCCAAGGTTTAAGGGCAAATCTTGAATTGTGGTTTGAGCATGCTAAGTTTGATTTCTCTTGACACATTTACGAAGAGATGACAAAATAGAGCAGTAAGACATAAAAGTCTGAATCTCTGAGGAATGATTTAGAGTAAGGATATAACTTTGTGAGTCATTTTTATATAAGTAGGTGGTGACTGAGGTCTTATGTATGGATGAGATTACATAGGAAGGAAGTATAGCATGAAAAGAGAAGGAGGCAAGAGAAGTAAGGAAACAGATAACATGGCTATCACAAAACCCTGAAGAAGGATGAAGGTAGCTTGGACATGGATTGCAAGAGTGAGGATGAAAAACAGCAGGTAGATTCTGACTGGGTTCTAGGAGTAGATGTGGCAGAATTTGTTGATGCATATAGTGGATACAAGAGGGAATATAGAAAATCCTTAGGTTTTGGGGTTGAGCAACTAGGTGAATATTTATAATTTTTCCTGTGATGTGGAAGATAGAAGGATAAATGAGTGGAAGATGGGTGGAAATTAGGTCGTTAGTAACAGTTGCTTATTGTCTTTCACCCCAGATGGTGAGTCTAGATATTATTCACATAATCTGGTGAATGTTTACTTGAATTAGTACTGACAATCAGGGCTCTCAAATACTCTTTCCAATGTTGAGGACTAAAGAATGTCCTTGATCATAATCTCCTGTGCCCTTGTAAGGTCAAAGGCTAGGTTCCATACACTATTTATCAACAGTACTTGCTCCATAGAGTACTACTAGTATAATTCAACAATGTACTCTGTCACTATCCATCAAGCTATGAGAAAAATCATCTGCTTTCTAAGTCTTAGAATTGAATAATCAGAATAGAGTTATTCAAGATAATTCAATTTATTTATTTATTTATAGGTGGGGGGGGGGATAGTGAGGCAGATTGCTGCATGTGCCCGAACTGGGGTCCACCTGGAAACCCTCATCTGAGGCTGATGCTCGAGTACCAAGCTATCTTTAGTGCCTGAGGTCAATGCACTCCAATGGTGCTATTCTCAGCACCTGGGGCCACATTTGAACCAGTTGAGCCACTGACTGAGGGAGGAAAAGGAGAGAAAAAAAAAGGGGTGGGGAAACAAGGCAGATGGTTGCTTCTCCTGTGTGCCCTGTGCTGGAATCAAACCTGGAAAATCCATATGCTGGGCCAGTGCTCAATCCACTGAGCCACCAGCCAGGGCCTGAGATAATTTCTTGATCCAAATAACAATAAAATTATCTTGTTTCCAAGTTAAAAACTGGATGAATATAAGTCAGAAAGTAAGGACTTACTTATCTGTATTTAAAACTAATTCATACTAATAATTTTAGATAGTACTATGTAGGTTTAAAGAAATTTGAAATTAAATATATTACTAAAACATCTTTCCAATATTCATTTGGCTGCATAGTTTAATAGGTTATCATTTTTAAGAGTGAAAAGAGTTATTGATAATGACAAGTAAATATTGGTACTGTCCAAGCATTTGGGGGCTTATGGTCCCTCATTATATAAAGCATGGTATCTTAAGAATAAGAGTTTATAATAGTATCTGGTTTCATTAAGCTAAATCAGGTGGTAAAATATGAAAAGCAAAAATCCTTCATCTACTCAATTTTCTTTCTTTTGGTTCATTTAAATACATAATAAATGACTAACTTTTTAAAGCCAGTTTGCTTATATACCTGTGAATTACATTTGTGGTACAAATCCAGATAAGGTTTTCATTTCATTATATCAACCTTGGTCATATGTCAGTGGTTTAAAAGTATAAAAAGGGCCTGATCAGGTGGTGGCGCAGTGAATAGAGCATTTGACTGGAATGCGGAGGACCCAGGTTCGAGACCCCGAGGTCGCCAGCTTGAGCACAGGCTCATCTAGTTTGAGCAAAAGCTCACCAGCTTGGACCCAAGGTCATTGGCTCCAGCAAGGTGTTACTCAGTCTGCTGAAGGCTCGCGATCAAGGCACATGTGAGAAAGCAATCAATGAACAACTATGGTGTCACAATGGCAATGAAAAACTAATGATTGATGCTTCTCATCTCTCTCCGATCCTGTCTGTCCCTATCTATCCCTCTCTCTGACTCTCTCTCTGTCCCTGTAAAAAAAATAATAATTAAAAAAAATTAGAAGTATAAAAAGGGTTCTACACAAATATATCATCTATATGTTAAAAAGATTAAACTGATTTTTAAAAAATCTTAAAGATTAAATAATAAATTCCAACATCTATTGTAGTGAATACATAGAATATATATATTAATAGGTCTGTTAAATATATGTATATAAAGGAAATAGTGTTTGCATATAGAATAAGACTCTTATGTCCAAGTCAAATTAGGCTGAATATCAGATCTTTGGTAACCAAAGGGAAAAAGTTCCCCATAATGTAAATATATACTTGAGGATGTTTATTTTCTCATTTCAGTTTCATTTTCAAAATATGCTATATTTTCTGTGTAACCCATTTTTCATCTGCCCAATTACTAGCCATCTTTTTTCTACTCTCAAAAATGATCATTTGTTTCTTTATTGTAGTAGATAAAACATCCTTTCATTGTTTCAGCTCACAAGCTGTGCAGATCTTACCCACTGTTCTTGCCTCCAGCATTTCACATTATTGGTGTATTATTTCATGCATGCCCTACTCTTTTATCAATTGCTTTTGAAGTAATGTTAATAGACTAGAAAATTGAGACATTTATGAAGTATAGGCAGTGTTTATGAAAAAATCCATAAAATATGACACAGGCAAGACAAGATAAAAGCAGCATTTTAATAGATTATGGCAAAGAGATCCTGTCAGAGTTGACAACTGACTCCTTCGAGATCACTAATTTTTATGGGATTAATTCTGTGGTATAAAAAATGAAGTTAAATGTCCTAATTAATCTGAAAATAGCACACCCACAATTAAACCTTGTGGCCCCTTCTTGGATTGGGGCTGCAGTAATTTTTGAAATGTAATTATCTCGTATTCATAATGAAGAAGGTTTTTCTTTTTTTATTTTCTTTCTCTTCTTGCATTTCAGCTAAAAATCTACATGGATCCAAACTTGAATAGCAGTCTTCTGGTACACAAATCAGTTCACAGCTTGGTGTGGAGCCTTTCCATCAGACTTGTGAGCTACATACTGATGAACATTTTATACATTAAGAAAATAAAACTTAGAGAAGTGGCACAGGAGTGAAGTGGTGGATGAAAACCTAGAGTTTCTCTATATTTGAGCATCTATTCTTTGTTCCACAATTTATAGCTCCCAGAAAGGTACAGAATTCCCTTTTCCTATAGAGGCGATCATAGGGCAAGGCCCTGTTTCCTATGTAGAAGTTAGAAAGTACATATGTAGCAATTAGTAAAGAAAGCTGTTGTCTGCTTCTCCTGAATTGTGGCAGGTGCTCAAAATATGTTGTTCTATTTCCCTTTCCGTCTTCCACCCCTCATATTTGAGTTCAATAATATTTCCTGTAAATGTACGATGTCATATGTATGTAGTTGAATGGAAATAATAGTTTATTAAATATAAAATATATTAAAATATTTTTGAGTTAACAGTAATAATGCATACCAACCTTTATGATTCACATTCATTATTTCATTTCATCCAGACAACAGCTCTAAAGACAAGTATTCCTGCTTCCACCTTGTTAAAAATAAGAAAACCAAGGCTCAGAGATGTTAAATAATCCTAATCATATCTATATAGTAAGTAGGCAATAGAACAGATTCTTGAAGCTAGATCTCCTGACTTAAAATCCTACACGGTTTCCTTATGTCTTTTCAATCATAAATAACCTGTTGATATAGTATTCTATCAGTTTCAATGAAGAGAAAATTATTCAAGTTGATGAGCTCTCATGTTAAAAATGGGAGGGGTTAGTGATTACTTAGTTTTCATTTGAATATTCTGTTTTTTGGATATAGTCATCTTTTTTTATTTATTCACTTTAGAGAAGAGATAGACAGATGGGGGGGGGGAGGAGCAGGAAGCATCAACTCCCATATGTGCCTTGACCAGACAAGTGCAGGGTTTTGAACCTGCGACCTCAGTGTTCCAGGTCGACGCTTTATCCACTGTGCCACCACAGGTAAGGCATAGTCATCTTTTTTTAAGGAGTCCCATGAGGAAGTATGATTCTTCTTCCTTGAGTCCCATGAGATAATAAAATTATGAAAGTTAATATTATTATTATTATTTTCATTTATAGACACTTGCTCATGCAATAAATTAGCTGAAATTTTATTCTGAAAGCTAATACTATTGTAGCATAATTGTATTGACATTCTCAAGCTATAACAGTGTTGTTTTCTGATTGTTCAAAATCTTATTATAAATGATTTAAATATTTTGGCAGAACTGCTCAGGTGATGTGGTTAACATGATTAAATGACTTATTTTTCTGATGTCTAACTGATGAAATGTCTTTCATGTTGGAAGAATCTTAACAGGCAACCAAACCTCTCACATCTCAAATGAGTAAACAGAAAACTGAGAGACACTCAGTGATTTTCTCAATAGCATAAACAAATTATGTTGCAGATTCTTGACTAAAACTCATTACCTTTGACTCCAAGTCTAAGATCCTCTTCTAATAAATTACTTTACCTGGATTTATCAGACTATTATTCAGTCAAAACCTTGGGCACACACAATTTAAGATTTTAGCACATCCTCTGTTGGAACATTCTTCAACAGGTAAAACATTTAAGAACAGAAAGGCCCAGTTTTATAAACATGATTGCAAAGAGAAGTCCTAAGCTGACAGAAAGAGAAAATAATAAATGGCACCTTTTTCAACTCTAAACTCTCTAATACCAAGAAAACACCTTAAAGCCCTTGCCTTGGGTAAAAAATATTTGAAATGCCAAATCCGGTTATCAATTCATCTCTATGTGTGTCGGGAAGGATTACTACATTTAAGTATATTCTAAGCCTGTTTATACCCAGCATTACTGCTAAAGTTCCAATAAGAGGGTCTATTTTTATTTTTATTTTTGAAGTGACACTCGCCTGAGAAGAAAGGGGAAAAAAAAGTATGTTAAAGCCATTCTTCAAGGCTCATCTCCATGAAGCTATTTTGATGGTTTTAAAAGAAGAAAGAAAGCTGCAGCTAAATTAGATAGTCTCCCTCTCACATTCTCTGAATACCAATAACAAATGAACGTGATGTACTTACAGAGTTTGATAATCAAATGTGAAATTCTGCTTATTTATACAGTTACCATGTCCTCAAATTGAAAATAGAGGCTACTAGTCACAAAGGAGCACTTTTAATATTGTTTTTACATCTTCATATATGAGCAAATGGGGATGTCTCCTTGTGTGCATGGTGAATGCAGTAAAGGATTTTCACAAGGCCAACCTATGTACCCAGTAATGCTGCAGAGAGAGGTATAAAGGTTTTACTAAGTGCTTAATAATACTTGTTGAATAAATAAACTTGGGTACCTCTGAGTGAGGTAGTATGAGGTTGATTCTAATATATATGGTGGGTACTTATTTTAAAATATATTTAAAGAGTATAGAGTGACTCTTTCTACAGTATGTCATGTTTCCAAATAAATATTAGTATCATTCCAAAATATTCAATATGATTAAATAGGAAATAATAACCTTAAAGAACATAGAATTATTTTTCAGGACTTTAACTGCAACATACTCTGCAACAAGAACATGTTTCAAATGCCTTTTGTTTGCAGTTCCTGATTACTCCCATGATTCGAGCCACTTAGGTTTTAAATTTTAGATTCAATTACCACATCAGAAGGTTCATAATTGACCTGAGATCTACCATCTCTCCACTTGCCACAAAACATCTTTGTTCCAGTCTGAGAAATTTTGATAAATGTGTAGAGAAAATTATAGATCTTGGTTATTGTGTCAGATCATTTCTTAAAAGACTACTACAGATCACACATCAATAGAATTCTACACATACAGATATTTTTTCTTTTTTTACAGGGACAGAAAGAGAGAGTCAGAAAGAGGGATAGATAGGGATAGACAGACAGGAATGGAGAGAGGTGAGAAGCATCAATCATTAGTTTTTCATTGCCATTGCAACACCTTAGTTGTTCATTGATTGCTTTCTCACATGTGCCTTGACCACAGGCCTTCAGCAGACCGAGCAACCCCTTGCTGGAGCCAGCGACCTTGGGTCCAAGCTGATGAGCTTTTGCTCAAGCCAGATGGGCCCCGCGCTCAAGCTGGCGAGCTCGGGGTCTTGAACCTGGGTCTTCTTCATCCCAGTCCGATGCTCTATCCACTGTGCCACCAGCTGGTCAGGCTATACATACAGGTATTGATCGACTTACGACCTATGCAACTTACGACCATTTGACTTTATGACCACAATTGCTAGCCACGACTGCTTCGTGTCTGGAGTAGTTTTTGTATGCACCTGTATTTCGTAATTTTGTATGTTTTGAAAATATTAAACCAGTTATACTGGTAATGCAGTGTTTTACTTAAACCTGATGAATGTAAAAATAAGAAACAAAATGGTGTAGAGATGATACAAACGGCATAAAATGAACAAAGAATATTATGATATATAACAATAATGAAAGAAAATTATGATACAATATGACTTAAAGATTTTTATAACATCATTTCACAGTACTGTACATATAGCCCACTCAACTTATGACCAAATCGTGTTACGACCGGTCTGTCGGAACCAATCATGGTTGTAAGTCGAGCACTAGCTGTATTTCTAAAAAAGATCAGTTACATTTTATTTTTTAATTATTATAAAAAATTATATTTTTGCCTGACCAGGAGGTGGCGCAGTGGATGGAGCATCGGACTGGGATGCAGAGGACCCAGGTTCGAGACCCCGAGGTTGCCAGTTTGAGCGCGGACCCATCTGGCTTGAGCTAAAGCTTGCCAGCTTGGACCCAAGATCGCTGGTTCCAGCAAGGGGTTGCTCGGTCTGCTGAAGACCCGTGGTCAAGGCACATTAGAGAAAGCAAACAATGAACAACTAAGGTATCCCAAAGGCAACGAAAAACTAATGATTGATGCTTCTCATCTCTCTTCGTTCCTGTCTGTCTGTCCCTATCTCTCTCTCTCTGACTCTCTCTCTATTCCTGTGAATATATATATATATATATATTCTTTCTTACAGCCATCAACCAGAAGACACAAAATAACATTAAAATAAAAAATTAGCATGACGGAAAAGAAACACACTTAGACTCTGACTGACCTAAAGAGTCAACATGGTAATTCAAGTTTTGTAATTTTTTTTAATGGTTATTCTGTTATTCTTCTGTTAGGTAATGGTATTGTTGGAACGGTAAGCCTTTAACATCTGTGTACTTTGGATCACTGTGATCCAGCTGGTTCCTCTCAAAATTGCTCATCTTTTGTTCTTACAATGTTATGACCTGGGCCTCTAGCCTTAAGACAGCTCTGTGCTTTCTGCAGCCCAGGATATCCTCTTCAACACTGTCAGACAATTTCAAATGATTGATGTGCTAGTCTGCTGCTCTGGTATTTTTCCCTTTAGTATGTCTCCAGTAAATCTACAGCTCATTCTATAAGAATGCTAATTTGATCTACTCTTTACTTAACTTCACGTACATTTTTCTTGTTTTCCTATCTCTTTGGAGGCAAGTTTATAACACAGCATGTTCCTAGAATAATTTTTTACAGCATTATATATAAATAAAATGTATCTCCTACCAAGGGAAATAATTCAAGCAGTAAACTCAGTTGACTCTCTTCCCTCCAGAACTGTGCCATGTATCCATTCTGCAAACCTGAAGCATGGTTCCTAAACACACTAAAAATTAGACATCATGTACCTGCTTGTCTTTACTCCTTTCCCACTATTCCTTACTATGCTTACTCATGTTTGGATGCTGCTCTGGTCCATCCCTCATGGTCAGAGCCAAGCAATACTGGATTCTCCTCTACCAAAGACCATTTCAGATTCTGCTCCGAAGAATCACTGATGGGAACTCTCATTGCCCAGAGGCTGGGCCTGAACTGACTTATGGTCTTCTATTAGTCAAAACCCAAGCAAGGCAGAATCTGGCTCTTTCTGGTTGTCAAGCTTGTTTTTCACTACGGAGATGTTTTCACATAAAGCAGACCTCCATCAACCTCAGAAAATCAATTCTAAACTTCTTGCCTTAACACTCATTGTAGCGTGTTTCCCAACCAATCTCACAGTTGATTGCTCTTTTGGGGGCCTTACATGACTTCTCATTATGAGGCTTAGAAATGAGTTTTTGGTTTCAACCTTTTACTTTCATTCTTGACCATATTTGGAATTTTATTCATTACCTCCCTTGATAAACTGCCAGGCCACATTGTTTCCAGAACCGGAACACTATCTCAACACAGCCCCCAGTAGGAACCATGTCCATTGTGTACATCCTGACTCTAAAAGTAAGACCTGGATATACTATATCATTAGGTTAACTAACAAACTTGCAACACAAAAAAAGATTAGAAATGCACATCAACTTCAAATTTACTTGTGTGCAAGATAATATTCTTATTTTTAGAAAAACTACACTAAAGTTTAGGAGTAAATGCCATGCAACCAATTCTAAAATGGTTCAGAAAAAAAATGTGTGTACATGTATAAACACACACAAAATATATACATGATACACACACATACACATATGCCAAGAGAGAGGGAGAGAGAGAACAGTGAGCACTCACATTTGATAAAGTAAGCGGGGTAAAATGTCAACAACAGGTGAATCTTGGTAGAAGGTAAATAAATGTTCTAAGTATTATTCTTACAATTTTTCTGTAAGTTTAAATAACTATAGAATAAAACCATTAAGAAACAAATATTGTGCTTTCAAATGCTAATAGCTTCTATCATATCAGGACCCAGCCAGCTGTAGTAGGGGGTGGGAGGTGGGGAAGACCAAAGCAGGCAGGAGAATTTGTGCAATAAATGGAAATCTCCTAATTGAAGTGCCTGGTGGTCAGAAAGGGAAAGAATATACTTTGATAATCCATAATTATAAATGCAATTCTTCTAGAGATGACAGTACACACATATGTCCAGAGAAGACCATAAACATTTAGGAGTTGAAATATTTGCATTTTATGGAGATGTGTAACAATGTCTGTGTATATTAATGTCTGTGTTATTTGTATTTCTGTATACTAAATGTAATAAATGTAACTTGAATGCAACATGAAGAGGATCAACACTATGCATAGAGGTAATATGTGCTTATCTGAAACTCAGCAGATAAAGAGATACTGCCAAAATAAACAAACTGAAAGTGAGAATGGACATTCAAAGTACATTACTGTGTTACCGGAACATCTGGTACTAACACTGTCAACTTTACATATATTCTCAAACACTTATTTATGTAACAATTAAATGCTAAGCATTCCAGCTGCACTTGTAAACTTTTTATGAACTGAAGTCATATGCACAAGCTCAACTAAATATACTTGACAGAGGGAGAAGCATGAGGAAACTATTAACTTTCCAAGCTGAAGTCTGAATACCATCAGCCTCTGGCAGTGTAATGAAGCGGTGTTTGATATGAGAGCTGAGCTACTGGCTCATGTAAGACTCATTTCATTCTAATAGGTAGAATCAGAAATATTTAATATATGGGTCAATGTCATGATTTGGCAGCTATCTCTTTTGCACATAACACTCAGGAAACAAAATCAGATACAAATTAAAAAGAAAAGCAGAGCAAAGAACATGATGATGTAAAGTCATTAAAAATAAGAGTAGTTAAGGCCTGACCTGTGGTGGCACAGTGGATGAAGCATCGACCTGGAATGCTAAGGTTGCCAGTTTGAAACCCGGGGCTTGTCTGGTCAAGCGCATATAGGAGTTGATGCTTCCTGCTCCTTCCCTCTCTGTCTTTGTCTCCTCGCTAAAATGAATTGAAAAAAAGAAAAGAAAAAGAGTAGTTGATATTAAAGTGAGAAAGTATTTTGCTTAACATATCCTAGAGCAAGCACAGGCAGTCTGACTGATTGTGGTAATGCATAAATTAGAAAAGACATCATGGAAAAAGGAGGTGCTTGCTTTAGTATAATTAATATTAAACCTAATAAAAACTAGTTGTGTGAAAGTTGCCTCTATAGCAGTTCTCTCTAAGTTCCTACAATTGGTTATATAATGTCACCTTTGAAAATAAGTAGCAGTCTTTTTACTCTCTTTTTAATACAAAAATATAATTCAAGATAATTACAAAAGAATTTTTATCTTCAAAATATTAGAATGATTTGTATAATGTAAAGATAATATTTTAAACATTTCCAAATAGATGGTTTTCTTCATGATTATTATACAAGGTTAGCAATTTGTGTTCAATGCTTTGGGGCAAAAAAGCATAATAAATTGAAGATTAAAAAAGACAGGAATGGCATGTAGGTCTGCTTTAAGTACAGCTATCTAAAATGTTCTCTTGTTTTGACTTATTCCAGAAGGAAAACTTGAAACAATGAGTAAATGAGTATAAGTTACAAAGAGGCATATTTTAACTCAACATAAGGATTTTTAAAATAGAGTTGTCCAACAGAATGGATTGTTTTAGGAAATGATGAGCTCCTTTGCTAAAGATACCCAAATTGAGACCAGATGAGCATATGCCAAGGATGCTGCAGGAAACATTTCTGTTCTGTGTGGGAGGTTAGCCAACAGAAGACGATGTCTTAGGTTCCTTCCAGCACTAAATTTTATAATCTTATGACTACTGCAAACATGAATAGAATAACTACTTTAATGATACAAACTCTGAGGGCTTGTTAAAATAATGAAAAAGAAGGAGAAAAAAATCCAACAAACTAACTTTACTTCATTTTTAGAGAAAGCAAACTAGATACAGACATTTATCTTAAAAATTAAATTTCTTGGGGTGACTCTGGTTAACAAAATTATACAGCTTTTAGGTGCACAATCCTACAATATGTTTTTTAATGCTGAGTTAAGGAAAGTTACAACAGGTTGGTGATTATGGGAGAGAAAGGCAAGTCAGCGGAGGTAGAAGAGGGTATAGGGAAAAAAATAGTGATGGACTTGACTTGAAGTTGTAAATATATGATGCAATGTACAGATTGATGTATTATGGTATTGTGCACCTGAAACCCATGTAATGTTATAACCAGTGTCACTTCAATAAAGTCAATTAAAAAATAAAAGTATATGCTTTATGATGCATGCAATTATTTTATAAAATTTAGCACAAACAATAAAGCATGCATTCTTAAAAGATAAATGAACTAAAGATTAAGAAATAATTTACTGAATTGCTGAGTTACACAAAATAGGAGAATAAGAAGCTAAGCAGAAATCTAATAAAGGACTGAGTAAGGTTTCATCAATCTCACAGCCCTATGCAGACAAAAACTAGAGTTCAAAAACTTGAGAAACAGTGAGCTAAAGAGGGAGTAAATGCCCCAGGATTCTAATTAGGAACCCAGGTGTGCACATACTTAAATAGAGGAGATTTGGTGGATTAGCATACCAAATCTGCAAGTGTGTCCCAGAATTAGACAAAGGTAATCTGCCAACACTCTGTTGGCCAACAAGATCCATAGAAAAAGGAAACATTATCCAGAGTCACTACAGTTTAGCAAACATTTTGGCATTAATAATAATAATAATAACACAGAAATGACACAAAATAGGACAGGAAAAAAAACCAGATCAACATATGATCAATTTATTGAAATTATTAGGTTGGATAAAAGAACTATAATTAAAGGTTCAAAAATAAATGTTGGCACAAAGAAAACCAGATAGAAGGTGACAGAAGACTATATGACTTTGGGTAATGGTTACGCAACATAACCAAATGTCAAAATAACCTGGAGATGTTTTCTCTTAACCTATTTATGCTGATTGATTAATGTCACCCCATTAAAGTTAATAAAAAATAATAAATGTCAAAGAGAATTTATAGTTGCTAGGCAGCTAGAATATATAAAAAAGAATTAAATATAAATTCGAGAACTAAAAAAATAATAACAAATTAAGGATGCAATAGGTAGATTAAATAGAGTATTGGAAGCTGAAGAGAGAATAAGTAATCTGGAAGAAATACCAGAATGTTTTTGTAGCTATAATATGAGACTCATAAAAAAAACGTATACCTAGTTGGTATCCCAAAAGATGGAGAAAAGAGAACAGAAAACAATAGAAAACATAAAGGCAATTAAAAATATAAAGGCAAAACATTTCCAAAGTAAAAGATATCAAGGCAAAAAATTCTACACTAAATCACATATAGTAAAACTGTTAAAAATGAGAGACAAGAAGGAAAAACACCCCTGAAATAGCCAAATATATCTTAAATTCACAGGTACCAAAATAAGAATGGTAGTTGACTTCTCAACAGAAATAACGAAAGACAGATAATGGAACGATTTTCAACCTTTTTCATTTTATGGCACACGTAAACTAATTACTAATATTCTACAGCATACCAAAAAATATATTTTTTGCTGGTCTGACAAAAAAATAGATATAATTTGGGTTTATTCATGCCAGATAGCTATTGTTGTGCTGGCTGTTGTTATTATTATATTTTATTTAACAATTTAAGGGAAAGAAGTTAGTGTCCCGGACAGTCAGATACCGCATGTTTTAAAAATTCTTGGGGCACACCCGTGTGCCTAAAGCAGCACATTGGTTGAAAATTGCTGAGATAAAGGAATGAAATTTAAAGCTGCTGAAATAAAATTGTCATCCTAGGATTTTATACCAACCCAAATTATCTGCCAAAACGGAAGATGAGATAATAATATTAGTAGAAAAAAAGAAAGTGAAATTGTTGCCAGTATATCCTCACTAAAATAAATATAAAATGAGTTCAGCCAGCAAAAGAAAAATGATTTCAAAAAGGAAAACAAATTCACCAGAAATAGTAAAAATGTGGGTAAATATAAATAAGCACTGACTGTACAAAACAGTAATTAAAATGTTTTCCGCAGAAATAAAATATATGTAGAACTAAAATAATAACAACAAAGGATGATGAAATATGAACTTAAAATATTCTAAGTTCCTAACATTAATTGTTCAAAAAGTTTTTATTTTTAATGGAAGAGAGAGAGAGAAAGAGAAAGAAAGAGAGAGAGAGACAGGAAGAGAGATGAGAAGCATCAATTCTTCGTTGAGACACTTTAGTTGCCCATTGCTTGCTTTCTCATATGTGCCTTGATGGAGGGGGAGGGCTCCAGCCAAGCTAGTGATCCCTTGCTCAAGTCAGTGACCTTGGGCTCAAGCCAGCGATCAGGGAAGTGGTTCTTAACCTTTTTTGAGGTACCGAACCCACCAGTTTCATATGTGCATTCACCGAACCCTTCTTTAGTGATAAATAAAATATGATTTTTTTTCCAAATTCAAGACATAGGTATATGTTTTTTTACTGGTGCACAAAATGAGCCATGCATGAACATCACCTTGCTCAAAGAACAAAACCAACAAAGTGCATGAACTCACAACAAATTATGGTATTACTTTATTCTGGCCTCCACGGCAGAGGCTGCTCCAAACCCCTGAGACGGACTCATCGAACCCCTAGGGTTGGATAGAACCCAGGTTAAGAACCACTAATCTAGAGAAAAATTTGAAAAAACTTAAAGGACAGGATAAATCTATACAACCACCTTTCTGAATTGCTGGTAAAGAAAGAAAAAATCAGCGAAGACACAGAAGATCTAAAGAAGACTTTTAATAAATCTTTCTTCCTAACAATGATAGAATAAACATTCTTTATAATTACATATGAATCATTTATGCAAACTGATTATGTGCTGGGCCGTAAAGCAAGCCTCAACAAGTTGCAAGAATCTAAAATCACCTAGGGTACATTCTTTGACCACCGCTTAATTAAGATAGAAACTAATAACCAAAAAATAACAATTATTGTGACTTCACATCCTAAACTAAGATCATAACAAATAAGAACCACCAGAAGTTTTTACTGCAGAAACAAATCCAAAAATTTAAACATTTTAAAATGCGCTATAAAATAAACTTATTTCTTTTCATTTAATTACCAAAAGTCTGAGTAGAATGTGTTTTAAGTTTTTACAAGTGAAATAATATAGAGAAGTGCTTTTTAAAATTGTTTTTGCCTATAAATCAAGTTCTTCCTTTAAAAGATGTCACTACATATATCTGAGATCACTAATATGATAAGGATTATAGGTGAATTGGAAACTTTGTTATTGGAAAAGAGTCAACTTGTCAATTTCACATATTTAGTGGATTGCCGCAAAAACAAGAAAAGCTTAGGCATATCTACTAATCTTGATTGACTATAAAATCCATTGCTAGCGGGTGCCCAATGTGAAATACTCTGCACATGTAACATCCTTTTGGGATGAGAGTGACTGTCACCAAACTTTGTGTCACTCTGGTGGACAAGGTGATCTATTGAGTAAAGTACTTTTGCTGGCAACATCCTCTGAAAAAATAAGCCATATATAAAGGGACAAGTTAAAACAAAAGAACTACGGTATTTACAACAAAATGGATGGACCTTGATAACATTAAATGGAGTGAAATAAGTAAATCAGAATAAAACTGAGAACAGCATGATTTCATACATAGGTGGGACATAAAAGTGAGACTATGAGACATGGACAAGAGTGTGGTGGTTATGGGGCGGGAAGAGGGAGGAGAGAGTGAAATAGGGAGGAGGAGAGGGGCACAGGGAAAACCAGATAGATGGTGACAGAGGACAATTTGACTTTGGGTGATGGGTATGCAACATAATTGAATGATAAGATAACCTGGAGATGTTTTCTTTGAACATATGTACCCTGATTTATTGGTGTCACCCCATTAAAATTAATTTAAAAAAAGAACTATGGCAATTAATGTGGAAAAGATTCTCTTATTGCTGTGGTTCAAGGTAACTGAGAAAACCTAAATCATTATTTCTTGTCACTCTCCAAATTCTACTGATGCGAAAGTAGACATCTAAATCTAAAAATATAGCTGTAGTTGTGCTGCATAGTTAAAGGGGTCCTTTATAAAGGTATAAAGAAAGATTGAGAACAAAAATATGAGAAAGAATTGCCACTATGTTGAAAATTTTAAAGCCCAAAAAAGAAAAAAAAAGGACATTATAGGCAACAAATTCTTATAGTTTTCACCTTTGCCATTTTACACAGTATTAGTAAAAATTAGTCTATTCAACCTTCCAGTTCACTGAACTCATCTTTGGCCTGTTCTTTTTACTATTTAACCTGAATGATTAAAAAAACAATTCACTAATCATTTCATTTCACAGCAACTTTAAAAAAATGCTATTATTTACCTGAATGTCACTAAAGATTTTAAGTAAAATAATTTTTAAGTTTTCTATCTTCCAAATTAACTTTGTTTCTACAAAGATGACATTGTTTTATTTGTTGACTTTGATGCTTCTTGGTACTTGTGTTGGTTATTCTTGGATGTTTGTTTTTTTGGTTATATCTATATATTTTAAGCAAAGATCTTGATTACTGAGTATAGTTACCTGGAGTATATTTCAAGTGATCATGTTCACTGGCTCTGAGTACAAAGATGATTATATGGTGCCAGCCCCAATGTGAGGCTGCCTTGTATACACAGCATGTCTTTTGGGTGGGCACATGTCATTGTGTTTTGGAGCTTATCAATCAGGGAGACGCTATCTTATCAAAATCTCCTTTAGTATTCTTCTGCATCATATTTGGATTTCCAAATTTGTTGCTTTGTCCTGTATGCAGTAGAGTCAGCTGCTTTGGAAGTAGGGCACTGGTGTGGTTGTTCCACCCCTTGTAATTAACTGAGCAACTAGATATACATTGCCTATTCCTTTCCGTTCCCTCACAGTCTTTAATCTTGGTTTCTTTTACAGGTTTCTTTTGTGTTGGAGGATATTTCTCTTCTTTAGGGAGCTGCAGGTTTCTTTGGGATATGACATCAATCTTACCCAATTTCCTTTGTATCTTCCAGAAATTTGCACTTCTGATGCTCTGTTCCCTGCTTTGTAAAGCTGTTATGGAATGATCATTGTTTTATAGCTCTTCTGTCGTTTCTATAGAATTTTGGTAGGAAGGGAATATCAAAGCTGTAAAAATGCTCAGTCAGCTCTCTTGAACCCAATTTCTATGTCAATTCACTTGAATCATCTGAGCAATTAAATATAATCTGATAGCACTTTCTAGTTTACTAAAATGGGAGCCATCTGTCTCAATTCTAGTAATGTTTTAGTGACTTCATTTGGTTCCTATTTTTCCAACCCTGTTTCAGCATAAGAAATGCCCTTTCCCTAATCCTTACCTCTTTTGCATCTCTGATATTTCTCCTGTGGGCTCTTCTACTCTCCTATAAGACATAATAAATTGTCCCTACCTCCAAAATATCTCCTCCATTTCACCTCCCTCCTACCCTTTACAGCCCTCTCATTAACTCCTGTGCCTAAACAGCAATAAACATTGCCAAACACTCTCTGTTAAGAAAGGCTTTGTTAGAATTCCTTGCCCTATTGAATTGTTGGTTTTTTGTCCTACCTCTTACATAGCTCCTTGTGTGGAGGTAAAGAGATGGTGGGGATTCTCTCATAGTGTAGTGAAAAGAACTAATGTCAAAGATAGAGGAGAGTCATGGAAATTGATTCAAAATGGGAAGAATGGAGAGCATCAATGATGGGGATGGAGTAGGTGGACATTACAACTCCTACCTCTCAGAACCAAAGTGGATTACAACTTAACTTGGGAACAATCATCCTGAAAAATCAACTTTGGACTAAACTAAGAGGAATCTATAACCCCAGCATCACCAAAGGAACCATACTGAGCTGCTAAGAAGGGGGAGTGGGAAACGTGGGAAGGGCTGTCCCACTCCCAGGAGCGAGTGGCAGTTCAGAGGGACTCTCACAGCAGAGTGGGATTCCTGGAGAGTTTTGGGTCCTCAGCCTCTGGACCAGAGCCCTAGCCAAGAGTCCCAGAGACTAGAAGAGATATATGAACAGTATTTAGCTGAGAGAAGAGCCGTGTTACTGTTTGTGAGAGGGAGACAGAACTCTCAGACCCAGGCTCCATCTTAAAGGGACTGCTCAGAAAACCTCGTTCACAGCCACTTACTCAGGGCTCCAGGAGCAAGGAGGACTGTGAGAACATAATCTTGGAGGCATGGGGAGAGACACTGTGGGAGAAAGCCTTCCTAACCCCTGTGCTGCTGAGTCACTCTCAAATCTAAAGTGGTCATATTTCCTGGGAGAAGTGGCACCAGCAAAGGAAAATAATTACCCTGTCCACCAGAGGCTCTCTTACTCCAATGAAAGCAATGAAGCAGGGGGCATGTCAGGGACACAGGTTTTGAGTGCTGAGGTCTGGGATACACTGCCCTCCCCCACACTGCTTACCCCATGAAGGGGGAGTGGGCCCAGCTGCTGCAGCAGCAGCTGCAAGCTCACAGAGGCAGGGGTGGTGCCCCGTGAGGCAGCTTATGTGCCCAGCAGTGCCAATGCTCAAATGCCCAAGGAGGGAGGATCACTGGGCAGACCACACCACAGCAACACAGTGGCCATACACACTGGCCAAGAGTAGATAAAAGCCAGCCTAGAAGTGCAACTTATATTTACAATGGCACTTGGACTCAGCAGGGAAACCACAAATTCTGGATTGCCTGTAGCTCCAAGAAAGTTTCTAAGGACCAGTAATAGGCAGTGACCCCCCACTTGTCTATGTCAAGTTTTGTTCTGAGAACTCCAGGGCTGGCACATCCAGCGGCCAGATACAAAGAGCATCAGTTCAGGACACAACAACCCTAGTTAGAGTGGTATCTTAAGGAAGGGCTCCTCACACCTGACCCAGCTAAGGCATAGAAAACAGTGATGCAAATAGCAAAAAGAGCAGTAGCAACAGACAAGTAGCCCACAGCAGATTACAAACAACAGCTGATGCCAACCCAAGAAGATCTAGAAACAACACAATTGAAAGCTGTAGGCAGACAACACCAATCCTATACTCAGCTAAATATACAAACAGCACACCCAAAGGAGCAGTCTATACACAGACAAAATGGGAAGACAGAGAAATGCAATTCAAATAAATCAACAAGAGAAATCCCTAGAAAAAGAATTGAATGAGATGGAAATAACCCAGATATTAGATGCAGACTTAAAATAATGATTGCTAGATGCTCAAGGATCTTAGAGCAACAGTGTACAGATATAATGAGCACCTAAATAAAGAGATAGCAAGCATCAAAAAGGACATTGAAATCATAAAAAGTAATCAAATAGAAATGACAAATACAATATCAGAAATAAAGACTACACTAGAAGGAATTAACATCAGGCTGGATGAAGCAGAGAATCAAATCAATGTTTTAGAGGACAAGATAAATGAAAGCACAAAAGCAGAACAGCAAAAAGAAAAGAGGCTCAAAAAGTCTAAGGAAACTCTAAGAGAGTTCTGTGACATGAAGAGAAACATCATCCACATCATAGGGGTTCCTGAAGGAGAAGAAAAAGAACAAGGGATAGAGAACCTGACTGAAGAAATCATAGCTGAAAACTTCCCTAAATTGATGAAGGCAAATGTCACACAAGTTCAAGAAGCACAGAGAGTTCCATTAAAGAGGAACCCAAAGAGACATACACCAAGACACATCATAATTAAAATACTAAAGTTAAGAGATAAATAAATAATATTAAAAGCTTCGAGAGAAAAGCTGTCAGTTATCTACAAAGGAACCCACATAAAAATGACATCTAACTTTTTTACAGAAACACTTGAGGTCAGATGGGAATGGCAAGAAACATTCAAGGTAATGCAAAACAAGAGCCTACAACCAAGACTTGTTTATCCAGCAAGGCTATCATTTAAAATTGAAGGAGAAATAAAAAAGAAGCTTCGCAAACCAAAGTAAAAAAACAAAAACAAAAACAAAAAAACTCAAGAAATTCATTACAACCAAACCAATGCTGCAAGAAATGTGAAGGGGCTTGTTGTAAACAGAACAAAGGGGAAAAATAAATCTTGAAAAAGAGGAATGTAGATTTAAAGAATAAAATGGCAATAAACAACTACATATCAATAATAACCTTAAATGTAAATGGATTAAATGCTCCAATCAAAAGACATAGGGTAGCTGTGCGGATAAGAAAACAGGTCCCGTACATATGCTGTCTACAAGAGACCCACCTCAAAACAAAAGATACACATAGGCTGAGAGTGAACGAATGGAAAAAAATATTTCATGCAAAAGATACACATAGACTGAGAATGAAGGGATGGAAAAAATATTTCATGAGACGAAAAAATAACTGGGGTAGCAATACTTGTATCTGATAAAATAGACTTTAAAACAAAGACTATAGTAAGGGATAAAAGAAGGTCACTACACAATGATAAAGGTAGAAATCCAACAGGAAGATATAACCATTATAAATATCTATGTGCTTAATATAGGAGCATCTAAATATATAAAGCAGATTTTGATGGACATAAAGAGTGAGATCAACAGCAATACTAGTAGGGGATTTTAATACCCTACTAACACCAATGGATAGATCCTCAAGAAGAAAAATCAACAAAGGAACAGCAGCCTTAAAAAACACATTAGATCTACTGGATTTAACAGATATCTTCAGAACTTGTCACACTAAAGCAGGAGAATATACATTCTTTTCATGGTACATTCTCTAGGATAGACCACATGTTAGGACACAAAAGAAGTCTCAATAAATTTGAGAAGACTGAACTCATATCAAACATCTTCTCTGATCTCAATGGCATGAAAGTAGAAATCAACTATAATAGAAAAACTGAAAAACATTTAGTCACTTGGAGAGTAAATAGCATTTTATTATATAACAAATGGGTTAACAATGAGATCAAGGAAGAAATAAAAAATTTCCTTGAAACAAATGAAAATGAACATAAAACAACTCAAAATTTATGGGACTCAGCAAAAGCAGTCCTGAGAGGGAAGTTTATAGCAATACAGGCATACCTTAAAGAGAAAAAGCTCAAATAAACAACTTAACCCTGCATCTAAAAGAACTAGAAAAAGAACAGCAAGTAAAGCCCAGAGAGTGTAAAAGGAAGGAGATAATAAAGATAAGAATGGAAATAAATGACATAGAGGCTAAGGAAACAATACAGAGGATTAATGAAACCAAGAGCTGGTTCTTTGGAAAAGTAAACAAGATTGATGAACCTTTAACCAGACTCACCAAGAAAAAAAAGAGAGAGAACTCAAATAAATAAAATTTGAAATGAGAATGAAGAAGTAACAACTGACACAGAAGAAATACAAAGGATTGTAAGAAAATACTATGAAGAATTGTATCCTAAAAAATTAGACAACTTAGGGGAAATGGACAAATTCCTTGAAACATATAATCTTTCGAAAATCAATCTGGAAGAATCAGAAATCCTAAACAGGCCGATTACAACAAATGAGATTGAATCAGTTATCAAAAAACTCCCAACAAACAAAAGTCCTGGGCCAGATGACTTCACAGGCTAATTCTACCAAATATTCAAATAACAAACTTCTATCCTTCTCAAGCTATTTCAAAAAATTCAAGAGGAGGGAAGACTTCCAAGCTCCTTTTATGAGGCAAGCATAACCCCCATTCCAAAACCAGGCAAAGACACTACAAAGAAAGAAAACTATGGGCCTAATGAATTTAGATGCTAAAATTCTCAACAAAATATTAGCAAACTGGATCCAGCAATACATGAAAAAAAATCATACATCATGATCAAGTAAGACTTATTCTGGGGAGGCAAGGCTGGTACAATATTCTCAAATCAATCAATGTGATTCATCACATAAACAAAAGGAAGGACAAAAATCACATGATAATATCAATAGATGCAGAAAAAGCATTTGATAAAATCCAGCACCCATTTATGATCAAAACACTTAGCAAAGTGGGAATATAGGGAACATACCTCAACATGATAAAGGCCATCTATGACAAACCCACAGCCAACATTACACTCAATGGGAAAAAATTAAAAGCAACCCCCTTAAGATCAGGAACAAGGCAGGGGTGCCCCCTTTCACCACTTTTATTCAACATAGTTCTGGAATTCCTAGGCACAGCAATCAAACAACAAGAAGAAATAAAAGGCATCCAAATTGGAAAAGAAGAAGTAAAACTATCGTTATTTTTTTATGACATGATACTTTACATAGAAAACCCTAAAATCTCATTAAAAAAACTACTGGATATGATAAATGAATTCAGCAAGGTGGCAGAATATAAAATTAATATTTAGAAATCAGAGGCATTTTTATACACTAACAATGAACTTTCTGAAAGAGAAATTAAGAAAACAATTCCCTTTACTATTGCAACGACAACAAAAAAGTACATAGGAGTAATTTTAACCAAGGAGGTTAAAGACTTACACTCGGAAAATTATAAATCATTGATAAGAGAAATCAAGAAAGATACAAACAAGTGGAAGCATATACTGGTTCATGGATAGGAAGAATAAACATGATTAAAATGCCTATATTACGCAAAGCAATCTCTTAATTCAATGCAAATACTATTAAAATACCAATGGCATACTTCAAAGATATACAGTATATATTCCAAAAATTTATATGGAACCAAAAAAGAACACGAATAGCCTCAGCAATCTTGAAAAAGAAGAATAAAAAAATGGGTGGTATCACACTCCTGTTATCAAGTTATACACAAGGCCAATGTATTCAAAACAGCTTGGTACTGGCATAAGAACAGGCATACAGATCAATGGAATGGAACAGAGAACCCAGAAATAAACCCACAACTTTGTGGACAACTGATATTTGACAAAGGAGGTAAAAGCATAAAATGGAGTAAAGACAGTCTTTTTAACAAATGATGTTGGGAAAATTGGACAGGTACATGCAAAAAAAATGAAACTAGACTACCAATTTGCACCATTCACAAAAATAAACTCAAAATGGACAAAAAACTTTAACATAAGTCGTGAAACCATAATCATCTTGGAAGAAAACATAGACAATAAGCTATCCAACATTTCTCGCAGCAATATATTGACTGATTTATCTCCATGGGTTATGAAATAAAGGAGTGGATGAATAAATGAGACTATATCAAACTAAAAAGCTTTTGCACAGCAAAAGACACCATTAACAAAATAAAAAGACAACCCACACAATGGGAAAACATATTCACCAATACATCTGATAAGGGATTAATAACCAAAATTTATAATGAACTTCTAAAACTCAACACCAGGAAGGTAAACAATCCAATTAAAAAATGGGCAAAGGGTCCTGACCAGTTGGTACAGCGGTAGAATGTCGGCCCAGTGTGTGGAAGTCCCAGGTTCAATTCCTGGTCAGGGCACACAGGAGAAGCACTCATCTGCTTCTTCCCCCTTCCCCCTCTCCTTCCTTTCTGTCTCTCTCTTCCCCTACGGCAGCCAGGGCTCCATAGGAGCAACGTTGGACTTGGCACTGAGGACGGCTCTGTGGCCTCCACCTCACGCGCAAGAATGGCTCCAGCCACAATGGAGCAATTCCCCAGATGAGCAGAGCATCGCCCCCTGGTGGACATGCTGGATGGATCCCAGTCAGGCGCATGTAGGAGCGTGTCTGCCTCCCCTCTTCTAACTTCCAAAAAATACCAAAAAACAAAATAAATTAATAAATAAAAATTAAAAATAGACAAAATTACTGAATAGACACTTCTCCACAGAGGACATACAGATGGCCAAGAAGCATATGAAAAAATGTTCTATGTCATTATTCATCAGAGAAATGCAAATTAAAACCACAATGAGATACCTCCTCACACACCTGCTCATTAACAAACCAACACACAATAAGTGCTGGCAAGGATGTGGAGAAAAGGGAACCCTCCTGCACTGCTGGTGGGAATGCAGACTAGAGCAGCCACTGTGTAAAACAGTATGGAATTTCCTCAAAAAATTAAGAATAAAGCTGTTTTTTGACCCAGCTATTTCACTTTTAGGAATATATCCTAAGAATACCAAATGACTGATTCAAAAGAAGATATGCATTCCCATGTTTATTGCAGCATTGTTTACAATAAGCAATGTAAAGCCAGTAACCACGACTACCATCACAGCCGCCTGGCCCATGCAAGTTCGCATTGGATTCGGATAGACGGTAATGAAACAAGGGAGCCAAGAACTGGTGGGCCATTAGCTTTAATCCTAGCTTGCAGCCGGTGAGCAAGAGATACACACAGTGGGAAAACACTTCCCTTTCCATTCAAGGCTCCCAAAGCCACTGACTTATCCGAGGTTCCTAGAATCAAAGGTTTCTACCTCACCAGTCTTATTCACCTCTGTTCCCCATCTCCTTCTCTCTGCATAAACTGGCTTCACCTTCAGCACTCTTCCATCTTGGTTGCTTCTCCTCTCCTCCACATGGCCTTTCTCTGCTCTCCTCCAGCATGGGCTCCTCTGCCCCATTTTATAGTATAGAAATCAAAACCTTTAATCTGACAATATACAAATAAGGAAGTCTCTGATACAAAGTCACTTATCTGAGGAATAAATGGGATTCCTCATGAGAGTGCACCAGCCCCTAGCATGCAACAGTCAAGGGTGTGGGGAAAAGCTTAGTCTTAAAACTAAGCCTTAGGCTATAACAACCCCCTCCTTACAGCCTGTCCCCCACGCCCAATGCAAACTATAAGCGAGCAAACATATATCATATTTACAAACTTATTTGACCAACACCCAAGATCTGAAAACAGCCCAAGTGTCCATCAGTGGATGAGTGAATTAAAAAGCAGTGCTACATATACACAATGGATTACTATGCAGCCTTGAAAAAGAAGGAAATCTTACCTTTTGCAGTGGCATGGGTGTACCTGGAGATTATTCTGCTAAGTGAAATAAAACAGGCAGAGAAAGACAAATATCATATGATCTCACTTATATGCAGAATCTAATGAACAAAGTGAACTGAGGAACAGAAAAGAGGCAGTGGCGAAGTTACAGGGAGCAAAGGGACAGCTGTCAGAGGGAAGGGGGATGAGGGGACGGGATCAGAGAAGGTGAAGGAATTAGTGAAACTATATATGCATAACACAGAGATACAGATAACAGGACAGCAAATCCCGGAGGGAAGGGGGAAGTAAATTAGGGATGGGGGGGCTGAGGGAGTATAATGGGGGACATGGGGGTAAGGGTGAGGGAGTTATACTGAGTGGGACACTTGAATCCATGTTAACACAATAAATTAAAATTAATAAAAAATTAAAATAAGTAAAATCAAGAGAATTTAACATTAAAAAAAGAAGAAAAAAGCAAGAAGCCAGAGTCACATCTGAGGAGACTAAACATTACTAGTAAAACAAGCAAGTAGCCTGACCAGACGGTGGCGCAGTGGATAGAGCGTCGGACTGGGATGCCGAAGGCCCAGGTTCGAGACCCCGAGCTTGCCAGCTTGAGCGCAGGCCATTCTGGCTTGAGCAAAAGCTTTTCAGCTTGGACCCAAGGTCACTGGCTCCAGCAAGGGGTTGCTGGGTCTGTTGAAGGCCCGTGGTCAAGGCACATTTGAGAAAGCAATCAATGAACAACTAAGGTGCTGCAACAGCAATGAAAATCACCTCTCTTTGTTCCTGTCTGTCTATCCCTATCTATCCCTCTCTCTGTCCCTGTAAAAGAAAAACAAAAACAAAAAAAACAAGCAAGCAAAAAAAGGGGGGGCAGTAAAATTCTTGAGATGAACTTAATCTTGGGATGTTCATTGACTTTCTAGGACTTAATTGTTAAGGAACTTGAGCATAAAGTATCTCTTTTTAAGGGTGTTCAATTTAGAACTGATAATTTCAGACAAAGAATGCTTAGAAGATAACTGAGCAGCTAATCATCAATAAACATGATAAAAGAAATAGAATTTAATATATATACATTAATACTCTGAAGAAGAGCTTGGAAAAAGTTATACAGGGGCTTCATTTAACTATCTTAAGCTGCTTGTAAAATTAATATTTTCTTCTTTCGAACAGAATAATTAAGTCAAATATAATAACCAAGATACCTAGTGCCCATGATAGCCATTCTTGAAATGCCAGATTCAGTTATGGGGGCCCCTGAAATCACTTACTCAACATTCGTAAAGTACTAAAAATCCCCATTTTTAGAGAACTTTTTGCTTCAAGAATTATAAAGTATTTGACTATTGTAAAGATTTTGGGTTTCATTCTTTATATATTTCAAAGAAAAATAGATTGCTATTTTTCTGAATTCAAGTAAATTCTGAAGAGTAGAGATTTGCCCAGATAGGCTCTTGCTGTTCCTTTCTGCTTGATGATCCTTTGATAAATTAGACCCCAACAGCATTTGTACCTAGGAGACATAGGACACCACTAAGTGAAAAGGTATTTAAAACTCTCATGTCAAAATCCTTCTAACAACTTCTCCTAGTAAATTAACAGAGAATTGAAAACTTTCTCACATCAGATAGTGTCTAATAGCTGAAGAGAGATCTTGAATTCATGTTGTACAAAATTTACCTACTTTTGGGACTTGGGGTTCTCAACCCAAAGCTACTTATTTCTAGAGGAAAAGGGCAGGTTATACCAGAAAACACTTAGGATAGAGCTGTCTCCACTCCCATGTTCTGGAGACACTAAAGTATCTGCACTGCCATGCGGGGAATACTATGTGTCTTGCTTCCCTGCAGCTACCCCTAAACTATAGTAAATAATAGATGGGCTGAAAGGTCCACTATTATCCATAGCTTTCCAGATGCTGGAGGTCATTCAACAATGAATGTTGAAAGAGTGAATTAGGTGGCCACCTAAAGAAAGAAAACTGGCCAATCTTTTTTTCTGAGCAAGTCTACACTGGGCAAGTGTGCCTAAGAATGCTATTTCGGGACCATCAAGATGCCATCTATTGCTTTTTAATTCTTTGGAGATTATCCTTCCCATTATTTCATTGGACTACCTAGGTTTATGATACTTTAATGCCAAAAGTTTTAAACTGAGGCATTTCTACCAAGAAACACAATTTTCATTTTCGAAACTAATTCACAAGAGATATTTTATATACTCATACATATGTAAACTTCTCATTCCCAGAATGATTTGAGACAGCCACTTGTGAACATTTACTTTGCCAGTAACCTTGTTAGAATTTGTTATCACAATAACTTCATAAATAGGAGATAATTGATCAGAACTCAAAGAGTTTAGAAGACTAACCTATACTTAAAAAGAAAAATCTAGCCTGACCTGTGGTGGCGCAGTGGATAAAGCGTTGACCTGGGAACACTGAGGTCGCCAGTTCAAAACCCTGCACTGGTTCAGTCAAGGCACATATGGGAATTTGATGCTTCCAGCTCCTCTCCCCCCTTTCTCTCTCTTTCTCTCTCTCTCTCTTACTCTGTGTCTCCTCTCTAAAATGAATAAAATAAAAATAAAATAAATTTAAAAAAAGAAAAAAAGAAAAATCTGGGTTATGGATATGTATTTTTTTAAATATGTAATATTTTTTATCATTTTTGTATGTCTTGAATATCTAATAAATTTCAATAATAATAAAAAGCTATATGTCACCATATTGTTAAAAATAAGACACTAATAATAGCCAGTTTGAGCAAGCTTTGGCAAATGTGTGAGGAAGCTGCAATGCTCATGCCCATTTTAGCAGGCATATAAATTGGTGAAAACTTCATAAACAGCAATTTAACAACATGTTCATGGGTTATATTTGAAATGTGAAAGATAAAACAATACAGCTTTTGGGAGATACCATGGTCTCCATGACCTTGAAATAGAGGAAGATTTTTCTTAAATGAGACACAGAAAGCATTAATCTTAAAAGACAAGAAAAGGAACGAGTTGTTCATCAAAAGACACCATTAAGAGCCTGACCAGTAGGTGGCAGTGGCGCAGTGGATAGAGAGTCGGACTGGAATGCGGAGAACCCAGGTTCGAGACCCCGAGGTCACCAGCTTGAGCACGGGCCCATCTGGCTTGAGCAAAAGCTCGCCAGATTGGACCCAAGGTCGCTGGCTCCAGCAAGGGGTTGCTCAGTTTGCTGAAGGCCCGCGGTCAAGGCACATGTAAGAAAGCAATCAATGAACAACTATGGTGTCGTAACGGCAACGAAAAACTAACGATTGAAGCTTCTAAGCTCTCTCTGTTCCTGTCTGTCTGTCCCTATCTATCCCTCTCTCTGACTCTCTCTCTGTCCCTGTAAAAAAATAAATAAATAAAAGACACCATTAAGAGAGTGAAATGGACACCATAGTGTAGAAAATCAAATTCCAACACACACATCTGATAAAGTGCTAACATCTAGAATAGTAAAAGAACTCTGAACAATTAATTAAAAACTATGACAGATAATTCTGTAGGAGAATGTACAAGAAACAAACAGGTACTTTATAAAAGAGGATATCCAGGCTAGAAAACAGGACCCTATAAATACAAACTAGAAATACAATGAGATATACTGTATGCTCACGAGGATGACAAATATTAAAAAGATGAATAAAAGATAAAGTGTTGGAGGTTATGGAGCAAATGGCATTCTATTTACACTGTGGTGGGAGTGTAAATTGTTTTAACTACTTAAAAAATATCAATTGTGCCTGACCTGTGGTGGCGCAGTGGATAAAGCGTCGACCTGGGAACACCGAGGTCGCCAGTTCAAAACCCTGCACTGGTCTGGTCAAGGCACATATGGGAGTTGATGCTTCCAGCTCCTCACCCCTTTCTCTCTTTCTCTCTCTCTCTTACTCTGTGTCTCCTCTCTAAAATGAATTTTAAAAAAATTACTAAAAAAAAAAATATCAATTGCACTCAATAAAAATGCATGTGTATTTGAGTCAAAGGTCATTATTGTTGTGTGAAATAAAGCGAAATAAGCCAGGTGCAACACAATACAGAAGAATAAATATTATATATATTTTCACATATGGAGAGTTAATTGGGAGAGCGGCGGCTGCCCTTAGGAAGCAGGAAGGAATGGTGACTAGGCAGGAAAGGGCACAAAGCCAAGGGAGGACTTTAGCCGTCTTCACAGTGTTTGATTTCTTGACCTGGATAGCAGTTACACAGGTAAGATCGCTTTGTAAAAATTCATGAATCTGTATATTCTACTTGCTCTTTTCTCTGTGTGTTAAATCTTCAATATGAAGGTAAGAAAAAAAGAAGGTATCCATGCCAGCGGCATAAATTTACTAAAATTGATCCTCTCAGTATCATTTCATTCATTCAAAGGAGACATATCTGAATACACCCATTTCTTCCAGCTTCTCCATTTTTCATTGCCACCATCTCCTAATGTGTTTGGTCACATGACACCTGTATTATTTAACATTTCTTCTCACTACCATATCTGTATTACTGCAATTCTTTTTTTCCTTGTAGTGGTAGAATGTAACTCTGATAGCATCAAAGACTCATTTTGCATGGGAGTTTTAATTTGCATAATTTGTCATTTTGTACTAAAAACAATTTTCTTCTCTTTTCAAATATTATCTCTCCTCCATCACCTACTTCTATCATGTTTATTTCGTAGTGTGGCTTCCAGAGTTTTCTTCCATATCTCTCAATTTTTTCTCCCATATTTTCCAAACTGTTTTATATTCTGGGACATACCCTTGACTGGTAGGATATGATCAGATTACTAAATTGTTCCTTTGTTTTGAAGTATATTATTAATATACACCTCTCCACATCATATTAATCTCTCAGGTTACATATACTTGATTGAAGCAATCCAAATGCTCTTCTGAATGAACTTATCAATGTCTTTGGAAATATTTGTATTTTCACTTAATTTTAATTTTTTTACTCAAATACTATGTTATTAAAATATAGTGAAAGAATAAAGGAAAATGAAGACAATGCTCCTAAATGAGTTTGACAAGAACTTTAAACTCCCCTTCTTCAAACCTTACATAGTACAAACAGACATATAGTAACTAAATTGTATTTTTAAAAAGTTAAGTTCTGAATATGGCATTTTAAAAAACATTTTATTTAAGGATGATGCTTTAAAAATATAACATGTTTTAGTCATGTCATTTTCCTATGAAAGCCTTTAAATCAGCTTTCTTACAGAGAATATTAATTTTATGTCTGGCTTTAAACATTTTTGGGTGTTTTTTTTGTTTGTTTCAATGAACATATTTATCGGACAATAGCCAAGAAAACGGGCCATTTGGGGAAGGAGGGAAAAACATTTTGTTTCCTTTTTCTTTGTGGATATTTCTGTTTACAGAGTGAACATAGGTTGCCATCAAGCTTCCAGACCTGAGTAGTAGAGGCGACTCTGTCAGTGTTACTTTGTTCCTGAAGTCCTTAGCTTTCCAAAGCAAGGCAGTACCTCTGACCTCTTTAATTGCTGTTACATTTAGACACGTTAACATAATCCTATTGTTCTTCTTAAGCAGTATTATTTCATTTTAATGTATTGTTCCCCCAAGGTGACTTCATTAATAAGTAAAGATTAATGTGTGTAATGTTTTCCCACTATCAAACTGCATTAATACTGAGAAATTATTTTCAGTCACTAATTAAAAACCCAACGCAGTATCAGAATCCATCTAGTCTTTGCTTTGCTTTGCAGTGAAACCATTGTGATTGGTCTTTCATTGGAAGCAATTAATTTTATAACATGACACATTTTTACACTTCAATTTCTCACTTAAAATTTCATAGCAAAGTAGTTTGAGAAAAGTACTTTCATTTTATATAACCCTTCAATAACAGACCTGCAACATAGGTGTATCACTGACCTGTGGAGAGGCCTATAGCATAGTGGTTAAAACCAGAATCTTAAGGCCCAGTGCATAGGTGGATCCCAACACTCCCTACTTAAACTTGGTCTAGTTCATTTCCAGGTAGCTCAGTTTCATTATCTGTGAAATGAGGATGACAACAGTACCTAACTCATAGGGTTGTTGTAAAGATAAATGAGTTAATACAGAGTCTGTCATACAGTAAATATTTAATAAAGTTTAGCTAAATCCTCACTTGTAATAGTGAGGAGATAATAGAGAATGTTTGAAGATGCTAAATTAGTAGAGATATAAGTGTATCATATAAAGTTATAAGTCATCTTCTAATAGACCTATAAATAGAAATTGCTAATCATAGAGGCAAGGAGAATGGGAGGAAAAAATAGATTCCCTTTTTCCCTTAAACCCAATAAATAAAATAGAATGAAGAATATAATAAAGGCAAGTGCATAAGTTAGTTAAATATAGATCATTCCTTCCTCGCACTGAGTGCACTTTATTTCTATTATTCTCAGTGCTTTCTAGCAATTCCCTTTATGACTTCAAACATTTCCTATGTCCTATCTCCTGAAGACTGAACATATACAACAATCACATGAAGCAGAGGAGCCTGTAAACCCTAACAAGAAAAATAAAGGGCACCAAATGTAACAAGCTCCTATACTTTTTCATATCTTTGTAATTTTGCACTGGGTTATGTAAAAAATTCTCAGCTTATCCTTCCAGCTCACTAACCTGATCTTTAGACCTGTTTTTTTTTAATCCCAAAACTAAGATTTTGTTTTATTTAATCTGATAATTGATTCACTTTCATGGCAGTCCTTTATATACCTTCCCTAATTTATTGAATACTATGATAATAGTTATTTTGTTCCTCATGTGAACTCATAGTCCCAAATGGTTGTATTATATTTGTGTGTTGAATGTGATGTCTGTCTCCTGAGCCTGTGTTGGATTGCCCAACATTTCTGGTAATTCTCGGTTATCAGTTTATGTTTGTGGATGAGCATCTTGATTCATAATTATTGTTGGCTGTAATATATGTCCTTAGTCCAAGTGGAGAAGAGGCTCTTGTTATATCAGCTCTAGCCATGTCCCCAGTCTAGTTCATATAGGTCACTTATCTGCACCAAATCCATCTCTGAGAATCTCTCCATCAGCGTTAGATGCACATACTTGTGGCTTTGACCTGGGTTTAGATGGCGGTTTAAGCTGTTTTGATAGTAAGGCACTGATGGAATTTTTCTACCACCTGAAATTAAATAAATTGCTCAGCCAGCAAGAGTCTATCCTTCCCTGTTTAGCCCTGCCTTTAATCTTTGATTTACAAATATCATGCTATATGCTCTATATATTGCTGAAATCCCCAGATAAACAACTAAAAACCCATTATATGAGTTATACACATTGTTCATGAATTAGTTCTAGTATTGAAAAAATCTAAATTCTTTTTTAATCAGTTTATATGTTTAATATTTTCCTGATCTTAATTCTAATATTATTTTTCATTAAAATTGACACACTGATTCTAAAATGCTCATGAAAACACAAAAGTCTAAGAAGAGCTGAGACAATTTTGAAGAACAAAGCTGGAGGATTTATTCTACTGAATATCAAGACATACTTAGAGGTTACTATAATTCAGATAGTGTCGTTGTAGCATGAAGATAGACAAATCAACTAACAATAACAACAAAAATAATTTGGAAACAAGAACACAGGTATATAAATTCTTAATTTATGAGAAGGTAATTCTACAGAGCACTGAAAAAAATTGTCATTTCAATCAACGGTGATGATTCAATTCTATATCCTTATGAAAAACACACAATCTTCTTACCTTACTCCATTCACAAAAATCATTTCTGGGGAGACTGTACATCTAAATGTGAAAGGTAAACAATAAAACTCTTAGAAGGTAACATAAAGTTTCTTCATGGCCTTGGGTTTGAAAATGTCCTCTAAAATAGGACATTGAGCATATTAATCATAAAGGAAAAATGATATATTGCACTACACTAAATTAATAAATTCTGTTCAAGAAAGATACCATAAAGAGATTAAAAAGGCAAGGTACAGAATGGAAGAAGGTATTTGCAGCAGACATATTTGATAAAATTCTCATATCTAGAACATATAAAGAACTCTTAGATAATAATAAAAAGAACAGAGAGCTTGATACAAAACTAGGCAAGACAGTTAAACAGGCATTTTATAAGATGATCAAAATGACCAATAAAAATGTAAAAAGCTTTTCAATCTCATTAGCAATTAGATAAATGCAAATTAAAACCACAATAGGAAACCACCACATACCCACTAGAATAGACAAAATTGAAAAGACCCATAGTACCAAGTGTTGACAAGGAAGTGGAGCACTGCAGGTGGAAGTGGAAACTGACACTACTACTTTAGATCATTGTCAGCATCTTCTAAGATTAAGCATGCATACATTTATACTACCTCTCATCTTTTTGACTGTATACCCTCTGTAACACTACATTTCTTTTTCATATCTAAGTATACAAATGAGACAACACATTACACTGTAGGCATTTAATTCAGATATTTAATAGCTTAAACATTTTACCATTACTTGTGAAAACAGGCAATAAAACCGATTCCTACTTGTCAAATACAAAATACAACCACCTGTTAAAGCTAACAATAATGCTTTTAGAAATTATGTGTATGGAATACTAAACTTCATACATAATTTTTAAATCATGTTTTACTTTTAATTGCTTTGTGATCTTATAAGCAAAGAATTTTTTTTTCTAGTATTCAATAAATATTTATTAAGTACCTTCAGGGTGTCAGAATCTTTACCACTCCCTCCCTTGTTGACCAAAGACCTACACTCTAGCTGTGCAACATAGGAGTAAACAAAGCAAAAGAAGTAAAATATAACTCATACTAGCAGGGCTGAGTGTTAAAGAAACATTTGAATAGACAAGGAAGTAGTAGATCGAGCATTAGAGTGGCTGCTTGAAGTTATAGATGAGAGGCCCAGGAAGGCTCCCTGGAAGGATGGCCCCAGGTGAACCATGACCATATCTGGGAGAAGAATGTTCTAGGTAGGCTCACTTCCAAGTGCAAAGGCCATATAAAATGTCCTTAAATGCCATAGAAGGAAACTGTCCTTATTCAAATATTTTCTGTTTACACATTTATTTGTCCTGCAATTTCAGATGCTGCAAGTTTTTGAAGCCTTATATTCTTGCTTAGTGGTTATGATCTAGTTACCTGTAGAAGTTTTTCTTAAATTGACTTTCTGAAATCAATTATAATCTCACTTCCCCAAAAGTTCTGACTACAATCTCTTGAAAAGGTTCTGCAAACAATTGTGAGAGTCACTGAACTGAAAGTCAGAATACTTCCCATCTCTTGGTCAACTTGCTGTGAGACTTTGGGCTCTATCTTTTTCAGACTTTAGTTTCCTCATGTACGAAATGAGACATGTCATTTGATTCAGAGGTCTTAAGTCCATGTTTTGTAAACATCAAAATTTACTAACTTATACTTGCACCACTTTACTCCTTAGTTATCTGCATGACCTCTGACCAAACAACTTATATGAACCCTCCCAGCAGGAAGGGCGATGCTGAGACTCTGCCTTGTTTATTTAAACCCTCTTACAATTTAGGAGATTGCTCTGATTCATTCATCTTCACTGTAAAATGAACCATCAAAACTGCCACCCACTAGGATGAAAACTGGGAAACATACATGTGAAACAATGATAATGAACTGCTCATTTCCTCATTGTGAAAAGGAAGAGACTGTCATACCTGGACAGAAGCACACCCCTGACAGTTTGCAGGCAACCGCCTTGTATGTAGCAACGGCAGGTAGGGTGTCTGAAAGTCCTCATGAACTGAAAGTACTGTTTCTTGAACAGTGTACAGAACTTATTTTTCCTGCAAAAACAAAAAACAAAATAAAACCTCTCTACATCCTAATTCTTCTTTTGTGAGACGGAGAGAAAGGAACAGATAAGGCCAGAGAGACAGACAGGAAAGGAGAGAGATGAGAAGCATGAACTCATAGTTGCAGCCCTTTCGATTGTTCATTGATTGCTTTCTCATATGTGTCTTGAACAGGGGGCTCCAGCCAGGCCAGTGACACCTTGCGCAAGCCAGCAACCTTGGGCTCAAGCCAGTGAACCTGGGGTCATGTCTTATGATACCACGCTTAAGCTGGTGACCCCATGCTGAAGCTGGATGTGCTCATGCTCAAGCTTGTGACTTCAGGGTTTCAAATCTGGGTCTTCTGTGTTCCAGGTCAATGCTCTATTCACTGCACCATCTTAATTCTTTAATACAAATTGAATACACAGTTGCCAGTAATATTATATAAGCTCTTTGAGGTTAAAAACTTTTCCTCAGTTGTCTTTGTATCCTAATTGACATTACATAACCAAAGTACATAATACACACTCAATACATGCTTGTAGGTTGACTTACAATAGTGATTTCTTTTTTGCCACTATTTTCAAATCCTCTGTGGCTTCATACTCTCTTTTCCTTTTAGACCTCAAAGTGCTATTTATTGCTTCTGACAGGCAGTAATTTTCTCCTATCTTCACCTGATAACCTGGTAACTCTCTAGATACCTGGAATACACACACACACACACACACACACACACACACACACACACTCCTAGGTTGGGTGTATGCTTCTCTCTCTTACATTATTTTTGCATAAGTATGAACATTATTTCCACTAGATTTTAAATCTTGTGAGTGCAGAAGATAATTCTGTTTTTTTCCTTGCAGGAAACATCACATCTAAGACAGTACTTAGTACTGAATAAGTGCTTGGTGTATGTTTGCTAAATACATGTTATAGAAAGAAGAAATCCTAAGATGCAGCTGGCTACAAGAAGAAAGGGTGATAAAAGAGGTGATAAGAGGGAACAAAGACTTAAAATTATTTATCAAAATAAGATAATTCAAAGTTAAGTCTTAAAAAATCATTTGAAACCAGATACAAAATGATTGCTAAAAATTAAACTGAGGAATCCACATGTATCGGCAGTATTATTTTTCTATGAATTGTTCCACATAGGTAGGAAGAAACAGATGTAGTTCAAGCAAGTATACTGTCGGTCAGTAAAATTATTAGAAAATATACATTAATGGTTCTTGAGGAGCACTTCAGCATGGCAAATATAGTATCAGATGATTACAATGTGCAATAGCCATATTCATATTCAGAATGTATTGATTTCAAATATTAAAATGCACAAATACTATCTGATAATATTTGTTATTCCATAAAATATAAAGAAATAAAGTTGTAAAGGATGTAAACAGTGTCATATTTCAAAAAAATTAATATAAGGTGAATGCAATCTCTATAAACTACTTACCTTAGGAAGTGACTCAGTCTTAATTTTAATGTTACATCAGCTCAACTGTGAAATTTTAAATTCCTAAATTTAGATTTCTAAATTACTCTTGCAAAATGTATCTTCTTTGGGAGTTATTAAAACAATTAACCTTGCGAAGGGAAGGTTAAAAGGACTCCTGGAGGCTACATTCTCACAGCATGAAAGAGAACAGGCAGAAGCCTGAGTGAACTGCTGGCAGGGTTCAAGGAAGACTCACACTAGCAGATGATCGGCTCTGTTCCTGCTAAAATTTGGCAAAGAAATACACTATGGTTTCTTCAGATGACAGCATCATAATTCATTTAGCTCTCCCCTACCTTTTCACAAAAAGGCCAAAACCCCACAGGAAATGTGAGCACTGACATTTTCTACCCAGGATCAAAAACTGACTATTTTGCCAGAAATGGAAAACAATATAGCTAAAACAGTAAATACACCGTGATGTGTTGAAAGAAATAGGCTGCTGGACTGGCCAGTGACACCATCCATCATTTCTATTTTAACTTCTAATAGATAGAAAGGTAAAAAGTGTGTGTGTGTGTGTGTGTGTGTGTGTGTGTGTGTGTGTGTGTGTGTACATATATGTGTGGATTGGCAGACTTCCATGCAAATATAGTGAAAACCAAACAATGTAAAAGAATACCTTTGCATTAATTTACAGATTATGCCCCCAAAGATTTACACTAAACACTGTGCCTTTCATGGCAACTTTGATTACACATTTCTAGCTGATTTCCAGGCAGTGAAAAGCTGGCTTAAGGGCCATCTAGAAGGCATGATTTCTTTTCTTTCCACAAAATGCTAAAGCTTCTTTATCATTCTGTATTCAGTCATGAACTCAGCTGCACAAGCCAAATGTAAAGATTTTATGGGGCCATCTATCACTTGGATTCGTGAACAAGAATACAAGTCTACTCATGCAGACACAAAGGCAGATTTCCATTTTTATGAATGAAAAAGAACCTTGCATAAACATTCTTTATTTAAAGTTTTAAACAAAGAAAAATGCAAAACAAAACGGGAGCATTTTATTTTATATGTCAATATCTTATAAGAGGGGCAAACTAAGGAATCTGGCTCACATGGTTCCCAAGACAGCAGTATCATCCCCTTTGCATTAAGTACATAAATGAGATTTATGGCCACTGACCTAATCTTAGATGCCAAAACGTACAGCAGGAACAGCTTTCTGAAAAACTTAATTTAAAATTATGGTGTTAACAAAAGCACTTTAGGAAGCAGAGCACACACCCGACACACATACACACATGCATCTAAGAGACATGACTATTGTGAGGAGCCGTGGTGATTTGAATAAAGCTTACATTTCAGAGATAATTTGAATCTACAGGTTTTACTTTTTCTCTTGACTCCTATGATATTTAGGAATTTCTAAATAAACACTTGTCATCAGACAGTTGATTTTCCGGATTAATAGTCTTGTAATATCAGATATTCAGAGATTCAGATTTGGGGGAAGCTTAGAATAAAAATAAATAGATAAATAAACGTGCTAATTCATCTTATAAATTTTAAAGCAGTTTGCTTACTAAGTATTAACTAAATTAGCACATTGGAGAGAAAACAAGGCTAGAGAGCTGCACTGACAACACTTTCTCCTCTGAATGAGAGAAAAAGGGATTGTGGTGATGCCACTAACCCATTGGTGACCAGTGGAGAGTATCCTGAGCATGCTAAGTTTAGATCTTAAAAAGAAAGACCGAAAAATAAAAGAAATAAAGAAGAGAAAGAAAACAATAAATAAAACCTATAATGACAGATGCCAAATCAACACTTTCCCTAAATAGTCCCATAAAACAGAATTCCTGGATAAAATAACATCCTATAGAATAAAATGTCAAGTTAAAGAAACACATTCTTTCTTTTTCTATTGGGTTGTAACAAGTGAACTATGCATAGTTAGAGGAGGTCAAAATATAGCAGCATATATTTTTCAAATAATTTTAAAAGTTTTCGCTCTTATATACTTGAAGCATTAAAATATACATTGCAGGTACGCATAAATATATTATCATTGAAACAGATAATTTATGCAAATATGTAACAAGTACACACGGCTAAAAAATATTCTTTTTAAGTAGCATTAGAAATTTGAAATTAAAATGCAAGATTAAAAAGAATACTAGGTTCTCCAAGTTATCTGAGCGTTCAATTCTAAATTTCTGTCTTAGTTTAGGTTGTCCCAGATGAGAGTGTAGATTAAGAACTTGGATGTGAATAATTTCTTTGGGAGGATAATCCCAAGAGGCAGACTGAGGAGGCATGGGGAGTAAGGCAGCGAAGCAAAAGCCAGTTACACCATGAGTTGGTGTAAGGATCTGGGCAGTAAGGATCAGTAGCACTACGGGGGATTCTCTGAGGAACTCTGTGGAATGTGCCTCAGAATTGCTCATCTTTAGGATGTCAGACTGGTGCATTCCTTCACAGTAGCCTGTCTTCCATTAGTTAGTGTTGCTGCAGGTTGCAATAACTCCTTCGCCCTTGCAGGTTTCCTGAACACAAGGGCTGAGTAACCTCCTTTGAAAGCCCTGAGGCAGAAGAATGGAGAAATGTGTAGCCTGAATTTAAGATAGAACTTTGTCAGGGCGCCCAGAATGGTTCGGCACTGTTGTTGCTGGGATCAGAAGTGGGACAACAGCATGTGATGGAGTCACCAAAACCCTGTGCTGCACATTAAGCCAGGCCACCTAAGAAAACCATCAGCACATTACTTTGAGTCAACTCACAGGATGAAAATTAGTAAGACTCTTCATAAATCTAAAGTTCTTGCACTTTAAACTACATTATTATTCTTAAATTTAAAATAATCTAAAAAACAATCTTATTTATAAAGATAATGTGTTCACATAGCTAATTCAATTTCTTTTCCAATTAACATTTTCTTGGTGTGTACTTTCAGAAGAAATTAATGTTTAAATTAGAAAAACAGATAAAGTTGAAAGAAAAAGGGAAGAAGCCATTGATAAAAGAGAGAAAGAAAAACAATGATTTAAATAATTATTTATGACAACTAATTCTCACATTGTGTCTGTACTACAAAGCTATTTAAATAGAAAATAACATAATTCGATCAGTTTTATTCTTTTTTTCCATCTCAATAAAGAACAATCTGGTTTGGATTAATTTCCCATTTTTCAACTGGTTATTTTGTCATCATGAACAAACACATTGTCTTAATTGTATTTTTTAAAGGGCCATATATCATTGTGGTTAAAATGGCCCAGGCCTTGGAGTCAGATGCCTATGTCTGAATTCCCACTCTGCAACTTAACAGAGGTGAAAAATGGTGAAAATGACAGTACTTAGTAATATATTCAGTAATTGATACTTTAGGATTAAATTGTATAACATATATGAAGCCCTCAGAAAGGTATCCACCTCATAATTGCTCAATAACATTAGTGACTATAATTGTTAATATTCTGCAAAAATTAGGAGGTAGAGCCCTAACAGCAAGTTTATAATTATGTGTGTATTCATAAGCAATTATACTACAAAACAATAAAGGAGAAAAAAGTATATAACTAAACAAAATAGAAACTCAGTTTTGTAGAAGGGGAGTCAATGATTTCCAGATGGTAGGTGGAGTTTCACTTTGGCCTTCTTCCTCTGTTCCAGTAAGGAAGTTGTCCTCATGACAAGCCCCCTCACATAAGCGGCTTGTGTGAGGATGCAAAATGCTAAGAAAAAAAGATTAGTGAGCGGAATAAGAAATGATGAATCAGGAAGCTAAAAAATGTGGCTAAAATTGAATAGTAAGGGCAATATACATTTGCTTAAGATAGAACCAAAAGGAAATGCAAGAAGTTTATCTATTAATAGGAGAATTAATATCTAAGAATGGCAGACAAGTTGATGTTGGTGACACAATGTGGTCAATGACAAAAGTGTTACCCTGTAATAGGATGTGAATTGCTCAAAGAAAAGGGAAAAACATCACATAGCCCTTAAAGGCAGAAAAGACAAAGTAAACAAGCACCAATTTAAAAAAAATTTTCAATTAAGATATCTCAATAGGAAAATATGTTGGTCATGCAGTTGCTGACCAGCATAGTCACATGTTAGCATCATTAAAGATAATAACAATAAATCATTAACTAATAAAATTGTCTAAAGTAGGACAAAGTAATGAATGGATAAACTTTAAGCACTGGGCATACCAGTAAGAATTAAATTTATGTTCAGTCTGAGTTATATTTGTTATTGCACATTGGTGCAGTGGGTCTGAATTACTATAGGGATCAGTAGGCACCAAATAGACTCTAGATATCCATTTTTAATTCTTCAAAGTTCTCTAATTTTGAATTTAAAAGTAGACTAGGGTAGGATACTTAATTGAAATTCTGTAATTTCAGCTCCATAAGAAACAATTTTTTTAAAGATGAAAAATGTCTAAGGTTACCTTAAAGAACAACTTTTATTAGTTAATCCCAATGGACTACTGAGTTTCTAATAAAGTTTGTTTAAGCCTAACTAGGCAGTGGCGCAGTGGCTAGAGTGTTGGACTGAGACACAGAGGACCAAGGTTCTAAACCCCGAGGTTGTAGGCTTGAATGCAGGCTTATCCGGCTTGAACATGGGCTAACCAGCTTGAGTGTGGGGTCGCCGGCTTGAGCATCGGATCATAGACATGACCCCATGGTCACTGGCTTGAGCCCATAGGTCACTGGCTTGAAGCCCAAGGTCGCTGGCTTGAGCCCAAGGTCTCTGGCTTGAGCTCAAGGTTGCTGGCTTGAGCAAGGGGTCACTCTGCTGTAGCCCCCCAGTTAGGCACATATGAGAAAGAAATCAGTAAAGAACTAGGGAACTGTAACAAAAATTGATGCTTCTCATCTCTTTCCATTCCTGTCTGTCCCTATCTGTCCCTCTCTCTGTCACCAAAAAAAAAAAACAAAAAAAAAAAAAAGAAAGAAAAGGTAGAGATGCAAAAAGTACAGCTTGAAGGTAAACATTTCTATATCACAATAAAGTATAAAGTACAACTGTAAGGCTAGTAGACATGGCCACCATCATGGACAGAAGGTAATGAAACAACAGGGCCAAGAACTGGTGGGCCATTAGCTTTAATCCTAGCTTGTACCCAGCAGGCGAGAAATACACACAGTGGGAAAACACTTCACTTTTCATTTAGGGCTCCCAAAGCCACTGACTTATCTGAGTTTCCTAAAATCAAAAGTTTCTACCTCACCAGCCTTATTTACCCCTGTTCCCCATCTCCTTCTCTCCGCACAAACTCTGCACAAACTGTCTTCTCCTTTAGCACTGCATCATCTTGGCTGCCTCTCCTCCCATATGCTAATTTCAGGATCTGAGAACACAAACCCCTGGTCTACCCCATTTTATTGTGTAGAAATTAAAGCCTTTAAGCCAATATACAAATAAGTAAGTCTCTGATACAAAGCCACTTATCTTAGGCATAAATAGGATTCCTCATAAGAGTGTATCACTCCACATCACGCAACAGTCAAGGGTGTAGGGAAAAGCTTAATCTTAAAACTAAGCCTTAGGCCCATGATAACAAACCTATAGCACGTGTGTCAGCACTGACACACATAGCCATTTTCAATGACACTTTGAGGCCGATACCAGAGAAGTATGGGGCCGCATGCCAAGAAGGATGTTTCATCTTTGGCTCCTTCATGGCCAGGTGCAGTAGCCAAGCATAAAACATTTGCTGTAGTGTAGACGCTCTGTGATGGAGGTCTGTTTGTAGGCCAAAATAACAGAACTCCGGCACAGAGCATCTAGTTCTGGGACTTCTGGTTAGGTAGTTTTTCTCGAAGTGACACACCACCTGAGTTATGCTTGTTTTTTTTGGCAAATTTTGACATACCAAGCTCAAAAGATTGCCCATCACTGCCTTAGGCTATAATGACTTTGCCAGCTTACAGCCTGTCTCCCGCAGCCAATGCAAACTCTAAGCGAGCAAACATATATATCATATCTATAAACTTATTTGACCGACAACATCTGTTGGGAAGATAAAATATATTATGCTCACTTCATTAAAGATGGCGCTGCCCATGTGGAAGCCCATCGCCCAGGTGATAGTATTAGTTGCCCTTCTTGTTTGGGATGTGCATGATTATATTAATGTGTGTTGGGGAGGTCTTTCATGCCAAAAGGTTTTAAAAGGAGAGATCACGTTGTTCCGGGGAAGAGTGATTGCGTTCTAGGAAGAGCCCATGGGAGGAGAGCCAGGCAGGGTCATTATAGCCGAAGGCTTAGTTTTAAGACTAAGTTTTTCCCCACACCCTTGACTGATTGCATGATGTAAGGTGGTGCACTCTCACAAGGAATCCCATTATGCCTCAAATAAGTGACTTTGTATCAGAAACTTCCGTGTTTGTGTATTGGATTAAAGGTTTGATTTCTACACTATAAAATGGGGCAGACCGGGAGCTTGCTCTCTCTAGGTTCCTGAGATTAGCATTGGAGAGAAGAACAGAGAAAGGAGAGAGCAGAAGAAGGAGAGCAGAGAAAGGCTATGTGGAGGAGAGGAGAAGCAGCCAAGATGGTGGAGTGCTGAAGGAGAAGCCAGTTTGTGCAGAGTTTGTGCAGAGAGAAGGAGATGGGGAACAGAGGTGAATAAGGCCAGTGAGCTAGAAACCTTTTATCCTAGGAAACTTGGATAAGTCAGTGGCTTTGGGAGCCCTGAATGGAAAGGGAAGTGTTTTCCCACCGTGTGTATTTCTTGCTCACCAGCTGCAAGCTAGGATTAAAGCTAATGGCCCACCAGTTTTTGGCTCCATTGTTTCGTTACCATCTGTCCAAATCAAATGCAAACCTGCATGGGCCAGGTGGCTGTGATGGTGGCTGTGGCTACTGGCTGAACAACAACCCACCCCCAGTTTTTCAGAGTGGTTTGCAAGTGGTTTTTAAAACTGTTTTTACACTAGAACAGTGTTCTTATTATATGTGTTTTCACAAGATGAACCTAAGAAAAAAAGTTCCTGTAAAACTAACCAATAAATTTTAGAAAAGTCAAAGATGATTAATTCTTACTCCTCTGGTCTGTTCTTCTCAATAATTTTAAATGGAGGAACAGTAATTCATGGTTATCCAGTTTCCTTCCATTGGGTATAGTCAAATGAGAACATAGCTCAGTCTAGTATTAGTGCCACCCAGCTTTAACAATGATCAACTCAAGGCTAATTCTTTTCTTCTATGCTTTCATCCTCTTCTTTTTATCCTCATCATGACTATGTTGAAGGGAATCCCAGATTACATAGCATTTCACTGGATATATCTGAACAAGTGAATATGGAGAACCCTGTTTTCTTTTTAAATACCACCACAGTGCAATGATCATGACTAAAAACAAGTCCTTAATATCGTCAACTATCTAGTCAATGTTCACAACATAATTTGGAGGAATACAGTAAAATGTAAGACATCTTAGCAAATACTACAATCAATGGCCAAAGCAAAATCCATACCTAATCTGTACATGTGCCTTAATTTTTAAAACATTTTTGGTAATTTATTCAATGTTGTTTTTATATAAATTTTTATCAGGTAAAGTTCTTAAGTATCTGAAATTATTTCTTAAAATCTCTATTAAGCAATACAGAAAGATTTGACTTTTAAGATTCAGTATTCGCCAATAAGTTATCTCCAATGTGTTCCCTTTTTCCTGTGAATACTCAACTTGTCTTATATTTACACATGCACACAAACTAAAAATAGATGATGCTATTTCTAAGCAAACCGCACAAGTCTCTGATGTCTTTTAAGTTGTACTGCTGCCTCATTTTCTATCATAAACTGTCTCATGTTCTAATAACTATTTTGTGTATGTTATCAATGAAAAGGTAGGGCCCCAGACTACTTTAAAAGATGGCTTTTAAATCAATTAGGCACCCTTTCACAAATTTAAAGAGTTAGAAAATTTATCTCAATTTAATTCAACAAATATTCATTGAGTGCTGTAGTCCTCCAGCTCACTGGGAACTACCAGTGTTGCATGGAAAATAAATACTCAAGACACAAACTGATGTCAAGAGAAAAAAGGAGAGGCAGCCAAGAGAGACAAAGACCTCCTGAATCTTCCTCTCCCTCAGCTTTTATTGATCAGAAGCCTAACAAAGGTAACAGGATTATAGGGTAGGGAGAGCAGGTGATAAGGGGAAAGAATGACTAATATACCTCTTCCTGACTTGGAGAAAGGGCTAATTTAGTTCAGTAAATTCTTTTCTTCTGCTAATTAACAAGCACAAAGGAAGGTACAATCTAGAACTCTCTAGGCTAATTATTTTCTTCCTTTTTTTCTTTGCAGGGACAGAAAGAGAGTCAGAGAGAGGGATAGATAGGAATAGACAGACAGGAACGGAGAATGATGAGAAGCATTAATCATTACTTTTATGTTGTCGTTGTGACACCTTAATTGTTCATTGATTGCTTTCTCACATGTGCCTTGACTATGGGCCTTCAGCAGAACAAGCAACCCCTTGCTGGAGCCAGTGACCTTGGGTCCAAGCTGGCAAGCTATTGCTCATGCCAGATGGGACTGTGCTCAAGCTGGCGACCTCGGGGTCTAGAACCTGGGTCTTCTGCATCCCAGTCCAACGCTCTATTCACTGTGTCACTGCCTGGTCAGGTATCTAGGCTAATTTCTTAAAAGCCTGTTCACATGCATTTCTTTGTGTCAGCACAAAGTCATCACTCACAGTTTCTAGGTGTTTGCATCCAAGAGACATTTACTCAGGGCTTCTAAACTAAAGTTCCCCAATCCAAGTCATAGAGGGTTCAAAGTTAGATGGGTGATTCCCTACAGAGTTCCTACTAAAGGTTGGGCTCCAGGGAGTTATATGTACTGTGTTTGTTATCAATCAATTAGAGAGACATGATCACTGTGGGTCAAATAAGTTTGCAAATATGATGTATATGTTTGCTTGCTTATAGTTTGCTTTGGGTGTGGGAGACAGGCTGTAAGCTGGCAAAGTCATTATAGCTTAAGGCTTAGGTTTAAAACTAAGTTTTTCCCTACACGCTTGACTTTTGCATGATAGGGGCTGGTGCACTTTATGAGGAATTCCATTTATGCCTCAGATAAGTAACTTTGTGTTAGAGACTTCCTTATTTGTATATTGGATTAAAGGTTTTGATTTCTACAATATAAAATGGGGCAGGGGAGCCCATACTGTAGGAGAGCAGAGAAAGGCCATGTGGAGGAGAGGAGAAGCAACCAAGATGGCCGATTGCTGAAGGAGAAGCCATTTTGTGCAGAGTTTGTGCAGAGAGGAGATGAGGAATGTAAAGCCAATAGTCGCAGCCATCATCAGAACTGCCTGGCTTGTGCAGGTTCGCATTTGATTCGGACAGTCGGTAACGAAACAACGAAGCCAAGAACTGGTGAGCCATCAGCTTTAACTCTAGCTTGCACACGGCGGGCAAGCAAAAACACACACTGGGCTCCAAAACCCACTCATTCAGTGCTCACAAAGCTACTGACATCTGGGTTTCCTAGAATCAAAGGTTTCTAGCTCACCAGCCTTATTCACCTCTGTTTCCCATCTCCTTCTCTCTACACAAACTCTTCCCAAACTGGCTTCTCCCTCAGCACTCTGCCATCTTGGCTGCTTCTCCTGGCCTCCTCCACGTGGCCTTTCTCTGCTCTCCTTTCTAATGTTAACCTCAGGAACCGAGAAGGAGCAAGCTCCTGGTCTGCTCCACTTTATAGTGTAGAAATCCAAATCTTTAATCCAATCTACAAACAAGGAAGTCTCTGATATAAAGTCACTTATCTGAGGCATAATGGGGAAAAACTTACTCTTAAAACTAAGCCTTAGGTTATAATGACCCGGCCTGCTTACAGCCTGTCCCCCACACCCAATAATATAATTGCGCCCATCCCAAGCATAAGGGCAACTAATATCACCTGGGTGATGGTCTTCCATGTGGGCAGCGCCACCTTTAACAAACTGAGCATAATATATTTCATCTGCCCAATAGGCAATAGAGGTAAATAAGGCTGGTGAGGTAGAAACCTTTGATTCTAGGAAACTCGGATGAGTTAGTGGCTTTGGGAGCCCTGAATGGAAAGGGAAGTGTTTTCTCACTGTGTGTATTTCTTGCCGGCCGGGTGCAAGCTAGGATTAAAGATAATGGTCCACCAGTTTTAGCTTCATTGTTTCGTTGCCATCTGTCTGAATCAAATGTGAACCTGCATAGGCCAGGTGGCTGTGATGGTGGCCATGGCTACTGGTTTTACAATCGCCCTTTTATCAAGCTTATAATCTAGTTTAGTAGAAAAACTATAAAAATACACCAGAGCATACCCATGTAATTTATTTATAAAATTAGGAAATGTGATACTTAATCTCTAAACAACATTTGTTTCACATGTCAAAATATGATTTTATTATGAAAAAAACGAGAGGCAGAAAGCTTTACATATAGAAGGCCACTCAAGTAACATCAGTGAGACAAAAATAATTAACTTCATTTTTTTTACAAGATATTCATTACTTTTCTTATTTAATAACAGTTGGCTGTGTTTAAAGCAGGTTTTATAATTAAGCCTGAAATAATTAAGTTTAAAACATCAAGTCTATGTTTTATTATGAGATAGCTAGCTTGCTCTTTCTTTCTTTCTCTCTATCTTTCTCTTTCTTTCTTTCTTTTACTTTCTTTCTCTCTCTCTTTTTCTTCCTTTCTCTCTCTTTCTTTTTTTAAAGTTTATGATTACCACTGATGATATGGAGAAGCCAGACTAAAAAGAAAAAGAATTGGAAAGGACATAGGCAAAGTTCAAAGAGAAAATGTAAATTACCAATCCTAAATTCATTTTAAAATGTCCTCTATGTTATAGAAAAGTATTTTTCCAAGCTGAAAGCTTCATTATATATACAATGGAAATGAACCTTAGCTTATAATTAGGGTTGGGTCAAAAATCTAAACCAGAAATTCAAAATATACATAAATACTTGTCCTGAATAAGGAAAGAAAGTCTTCAGTTAAGTGAAAGTTATACGTTAGAAAGTTCTCAGGAGACTCAATTACTACCCTCCATTCTTTTAAGAAACATAATTCAGTAGAGGCTTAAGAGGAAACTAAAAAATGCTAGATTCCCAAAAGATATTATATTCTCTTATTAACATTCACTTATTTAGGCAAAAAAGTGATAGATATGAAGCTAAATAACCTAAAGAGAAGCAATTAAATGGTATATGACAATATATTTCATACTATTTTCCTATGTGGGAAACATGGTCCAAATTATAAACAAAATAAAAAGTAGGTGGCTGAAATCCATAATTTTGTTCTGAACTTTATTCAGTTACAAAGATGGAAGATTCTTTATTTATGTATTATGTCATAGTTAGAGAACATGCAAGAACATAAACAGATACCAGTTCCTACCTTATTTTGAACTGAATTTGAACTACCTTAGGACCTAAATCAGGGGAATTAACTTTAAAACAGTCAAGAATATTTATTTTTATAGTCACTTCAATCTTTTGCCTTTAGTAAACTATTAGAAAAAAAAAGAGCCATTTTGAGAAAATTTTTTACGTGTTTAAATTGTATTAACGATCCATGAACTTGCGTGCGCGCGCGCACACACACACACACACACACACGTAGAAAAGAATCAACAGAAACTGGGCACTCATATTTAAAATGCTTAGAAGAGTACGTGGTATACAGTAAATTCTATGTTGGTGTTGGCTTTCTTTATTGTTAGTATTATTACTGTTATAATTGCTATTATTACTATAATTTGTTCCTAAAGTACTGAAAAGATAAAATCTAAAATTTATAAAATGAGATATAAAAATATTCAAATTGAATTGACACGTATATATTCTTGAGAAATCCAAGAGAATCAACTAAAACGATACTAGAAATAATAAAACCTTTGCAAGCTAGTTCTATGAAATGAATTTATAAAAAAATCAGAAGCTTTCTTTATGCAAACAATAGCATGTTATAAAACATAATGAAAGAAAATCATAATTAGATTTAATATATGTACAAATGGTACTGTTGTAAATACTTTCACTTTATTGTATTTACAATGTGTCCGTAAAGTCATGGTGCACTTTTGGCCTGTGACCGTCCAAAAGTGCACCATGACTTTACGGACACACTATTATTTAATTTTCACAACTACCTTATGAGGTGCTACCATATTCATGAAACCTAAGTCAATATCTACTGTAAGACACATTATAATTGCAAAGATATTAAAATATGGAAAAAATATGTTTTAGAATCAATAAAACATAGTCATATCATACTTATAGAAGAAACGGAGATGAGAGATCAGATAATTTGCATAAGGTCACTCAACATGAAAGTGGAAGGCAGCCTCGTTTGGTTGTTGGTTCTTAGTACATATAAATAAAACCTTTTCTAAATTAACTTTTTATCTAGAAACCTTACAAAATTTAGTATTCTAAGAATGTGTTTGGAGATTTGTTATACACGTTCTGTTTATGCAGTTATAATCTACAAATAATAATAGTTTTGATTTTTCATTTTCCGCATTTATTTTGCTTGCCTTCCCCAATGGTGGAACTGAAGTAGTAATCTAAGGCATCCTTAACCATGTCCTTAAACTCAAATAAAAAATTTATTATTTCACCTCAAGGATGATGAAGGTAATCTTATGTTTTTGTCTTTGTTATTCTGTTAATATGGTGATTTCATTGCCTTATTTCAGATGCTAAATCAGCCTTGCATCCCTGGAATAACCCAACATGGTCATAATATAGTAGTGTTCATTTTACATATCCTATATTTAATTTGATAATATTTTGTGAAGAATTTTTAAACCTGTATTTATGAATGAGATTGATTTACAATGTTCTTGCTTCTTAATGTCATTATCAGATTTTATTATTTCCCAGTATAATTTTAATTAATTTGACTTATGAGTCTAATGCAGATATATATTGAACGTGTATCAAATATCAGTACACTGATTCAATCCACTGAGTAAAGCTGGTCCAAAAGAATCTGACACAAGGCATACATATAATAAAAGAACTCTGGAACAGAAGACATACAAAACTGGTTAATATCCTACAGGGAAATAAATTATAACTTTGATGTTATCTTTTCTATTTCAAAGAAATACTGTAATTCACATCCCTATCTGAGAAAAATCTATATATTAATTAGTAACTTCATAGAGTCAAAGTCTTAATAAGTAAACAGTACGGGAAATAAAAGTTCATTTCCTAGATAATAAATATATCATGAGTGGGCTAGTTCAACAATATTCCAGAATAACATTGAAAGAACATGCTGCCAGTCATCCTTTCCAAAATGTTTTCTACAGAAATGTTGGTTATACTTAACAGATTCTAGATTATACTAACATCGTAAAATGAGTCCCCTCTTCTGTTTTCATACATTTCTGTAAAATTGGCAATTTCCTACTTAATTGCTTGGTAAAATTTACATGTAAATCATTTAGACCTGGAAGTGTGTGAATGTTTTTAGTAATAAATTTAATTTCTTTACTATGTATAGGACTATTCAGATTTGCCATATTTTTTTCTGGTGTCAAAGTGTTTTTTTAGGAATTTTTCCATTTCATTGAGATTTTCAAGTTTAGTAGTACAAAGTGGTTGGCAATACCCACTTTTATCATTTTAACATATGAGGAATCAAAATGATGTTTTCTTTCTAAGATTTCTGGTATTGATTTTTTGTGCCTCCTTTATTTTATCGCAATATATATTGCCAGGGACTGCTCAAATTTAATTATTTTCAACAACCAACTATTGGCTTTGGTGGCCTATTTTATATTTATATTCTGTTTAATTAATTTCTCTTGTAACTTTTATTATTTCTTTTTTTTCTTTGAGTTAAATTATTATTTAACTTCTTATAATGATTAATTAACTAACTGATTTTCAGCCATTTTCTGTATATACGTTTGAAGCTGTAAATTTTATTTTTTTTTACAGAGACAGAGAGAGTCAGAGAGAGGGAAAGATAGGGACAGACAGACAGGAACGGAGAGATGAGAAGCATCAATCATCAGTTTTTCGTTGCAACACCTTAGTTATTCATTGATTGCTTTCTCATATGTGCCTTGACCGAGGGCCTTCAGCAGACCAAGTAACCCCTTGCTTGAGGCAGCGACCTTGGACTAAAGCTGGTGAGCTTTTGCTCAAACCAGATGAGCCCGCGCTCAAGCTGGCGACCTCGGGGTCTTGAACCTGGGCCCCTCCGCATCCCAGTCCGACACTCTATTCACTGCATCAGCGCCTGGTCAGGCTGAGGCTATAAATTTCATTGAAAAGTCTGATTTAATGTTGTTTCACAATTTTGATATATCAGTTTTTTTTCATTAGCAACTTGTTCAAAAATTATTAAATTTCCCTTGGAGTTTATTCTTTGTGCCATGGATTATTTAGAAATTCATTGTTTAATTTCCGCATATTTGAAGATTTTCCAGCTTCTCTTTTTTAATGTGGTTTTTGTAACAAAATTTACCATCTTAACCATTTTTAAATGTACAGTACAGTAGTGTTACTATTTGAAATTTGTAGAACAAATCTCTCTTACCTTTTCATCTTACAAAACTGAAACTCTATACAGTACTTTGTCCTTTCATTCATGTCTTTAATTATTTTTTAGCAAATTTTGTAGTTCTCAGTGTATAAATCTTTCATCTCCTTGGTTAAATTTATTCCTAAGTATTTTGCTCTTTTTGAGATTAATGTAAACGGCACTGTTATTTTAGTTTTCTTTTCAGCTTAAGTGTATAGGAATGCAACTGGTTTTTGTGTGTTGATTTTTGTATCTTGAAACTGCTAAATTTGTTCATTAGTTCTACCAATGTGTGTGTGTGTGTGTGTGTGTGTGTGTGTGTGTAATCCTTCAAGTTTTCTGCATATAGAATTATGTCATCTACTAATAAAAATTTCAATTTTCCCCTTCTGATTTGGATGCCTTTATTTTTTTCTTCTTGTCTAAATGTTCTCACTAGGACATTTAGTATCATATTGCATAGAAGCAGTGAAATAGGGAATTCTTCAATTGGTCCTACTCTTAGGTGGAAAGCTGTCAGTTTTCCCCATTATGTATAATAGCTATGGTCTTTCATCTATGGTTTTTATTCTGTTAAGGTAATTTCTTTCTATTCTTAGTTTGTTGAGTGTTTTCACCTTGAGAACATGTTAAGTTCTGTCAAATACTTTTTCTACATAAATTGAGATAATTGTGTGGTATATTATACTGGTTAATTTTCATATGCTGAACCATCACTGTATTCCATGAACAAATCTCAGTTGGTCATGGTGTATAATTCTTTTAATATATTGTTGAGTTCTGTTTGCTTGCATTTTGTAGAGGGTTTTCATATAAAAATTTATCAGTTATTGGACTGTAGCTCTTTCTTCTTGCAGTATTTTTGTCTGATTTGGTATCAGGGTAATGCAGATCTCAGAAAATAAATTTTGAAGTGCTCCCTCCTCCTCACTTTTATGGAACAGTTTGAGAAGAACTGGTAGAAGCCTGCAGTTCTGCAGTGAAGCCATCTGGTTTTCTTAGTTGAGGATTTTTTTTTAAGCATCAATTTCCTTACTAATTATAGATCTGCTCAGATTTTATATTTTTCATAATTCAGTCTTGGTAGGTTCTATAGTTCTAAATGTTGAATCACTCCTTGTAGATTATCCTTTTTATTTTTTGCATATAACTATTCGTAGTAGTCTCTTGTGATCCATTTTATTTCTGTGACACCAGTTGCTGAGTTTTGTTTTCTATTTGTAATTTAGTCTTCTCTCTGTTTCTCTCTGTTTTTGTGTGTGACAGAGACAGAGAGAGATAGAGAGAGGGACAGATAGGGACAGAGAGATAGGAGGGAGAGAGATGAGAAGCATCAATTCTTCATTGTAGCACCTTAGTTGTTCATTGATTTCTTTCTCCTATGTGCCTCGATGGTGGAGAGGGGACTACAGGAGACTGAGTGACCCTTTGCTCAAACCAGTGACTTTGGCTCAAGCTGGTGAGCCTTGCTCAGACCAGATGAGCCTATGCTCAAGCCAGCAACCTTGGAGTTTCGAACCTGGGTCCTCTGCATCCCAGTTCGATGTTCTACCCACTGCGCCACCACCTGGTCAGGCTAGTCTTCTATTTTTTCTTAGTCTAGATAAAGAATTGCCAATTTTGTTGAGGCTTTCAATAGCCAACTCTTAGTTTTATATATTTTTTTCTATTGTTTTTCCATTTTAAAATTAGCTTATTTCTGCTGTAATCTCTATTATTTCCTTCCTTCTGTTAACTTTTGGCTTAGTGTGTTCTTTTTCTAGTTCCTTGAAATGCAAAGTTAGAGTTGATTTGAGGTCTCTGTCCTGGTTTTCTTTTTTAAATTAAATTTTTTATTTAGTTGTGTGAGTTTTTTAACTACGAAATTACAGATTTTTAATGATGTAATTGTAGAAGTGAAAAGGACAACAATGCTTTTGTAAATGTTGACTAAAATTATACTGTTTTCCTCAATTGAACTGTTCTCTCTCTCTCTCCATATATAGATATTATGTATCTTACATAAAATAAACAATATGATGAAATTCAGCATTTGAAATTTGATTCCTTATCTACATAATCCTAATTTTTAAAAATTAAGTTTATTGGGGTGGTATTGGTTAATAAAATTATATATATTTCAATTATAAAATTCTATGGCATGTCTTCTATATATTGCACCCATATTATGACCCCATTTATCCTCAGCTAACCTCCACCCACCTTTCCTCTGGTAACCACCATAATGTTGTCTGTGCCTCTTAGTTTGTTTGTTTTTTCTTCTTTGTTCATTTGTTCCTTTCAGGTTTATATCCCACATATGAGTGAAGTCATATGGTTCTTGACTTTGTTTAGCATGATATTCTCAAAATCCATCCATGTTGTCTCAAATAGTAGTACAGGTATTTCATATTTTCTTATGACCGAGTAGTATTCCATTATGTGTGTGTGTGTGTGTGTGTGTGTGTGTGTGTGTGTGTGTGTGTGTGTGTATTATACCTTCTTTATCCAATCATCTATGATAAAGTCTCTGAAGGACACTTTAGTTGTTTCCATGGCTTGGCTATTGTGAATAATGTTGTAATGAATTTAGTGATACATATATCTTTGCAAACAAATGTTTTCAAAATTTTCAGGAAGATATCCAAAAGAGGAGTTTGCTGATTCAAAAGGTAACTCTATTTTTAATTTTTGGGGGAACCTCAATACTGTTTTCCATAGTGACTATACTAGTTTAATTTCCCACAAGTAATGAACAAGGGTTCCTTTTCTCCACAACCTCTTCAATATTTGTTATTACCTTTCATGTTGAGTGGTATCTCACAGTTTTGATTTGCACTTTCCCAATTAGTGAATTTGAACATCTTTTCATATATCTGTTGGTCATTTGTATGTCTTCTTGGGGTAGGTGTCTGTTCAGGTCCTCTGCCCATATTTTAATTGAATTGTTCGGTGTTGAGTTGTATGACTTCTTTATATATTTTGACTATCAATCCCTTGTCAGAGCCATTGTTTACAAATACCTTCTCCAATTCAGTTGGTGGCCTTTTTGTTTTGTTGGTGGTTTCTTTTGCTGTGTAGTAGAAGCTTTTTAGTTTAATATAGTTCCATTCATTTATTTTTGCCTTTACTTTTGTTCTTTGGGGTCAAATTTATAAAACCCTAAGATTGAGGTCCATAAGTTTAGTACCTAGGTTTTCTTCTATGTAATTTATCATTTCAAGTATTATAGTTAAGTTTTTGATCCATTTTCAGTTGATTTTTGTATATGGGAACAAACAGTAGTCTGGTTTCACTCTTTTGCATGTGATTTTACAATTTTCCCAGCACCATTTATTGAAGAGGCTTTCTTTTCTCTACTGTGTGTTTTTGGCTCCTTTGTCAAAAATGATCTGCCCATATATGTGTGGGTTTACTTCTTGGCTCTCAATTCTGCTCCATTGGTCTGTGTGTCTGTTTTTCTGCCAATATCATACTGTTTTGTTTATTGTTGTTTTGTAATATAATTTGAAGTCAGGAAGAGTGATATGTTCAGCTTCATTTCCCTCCCCCATCAGGATTGCTGTGGCTATTTATGGTCTTTTGTAGTTCTGATTTATGGGTCATTTTTTTAAAAAAAAATGCCATTAAAATTTTGATGGGGATTGCATTAAATTTGTATATTGCTTTGAATAATATAGAGATTTTAACTATGTTGATTATTTTAACTTTTTTGTTTTTGTATTTTTCTGGTGAGAAGCAGGGAGGCAAAGAAACAGACTCCCATATGGGTCCGACCGGGATCCACCTAGCATGCCCACCAGGGGGTGATGCTCTGCCCATCTGGGGCGTTGCTCCATTACAACTGGAGTCATTCTAGCGCCTGAGGCAAAAGCCATGCAGCCATCCTCAGCACCCAGGCCAACTTTGTTCCAATGGAGCCTTGGCTGCAGGAGGGGAAGAGAGAGACAGAGAAAAAGTAGAGGGGTAAGGGTGGAGAAGCTAATGGGCACCCTTTCTGTGTGCCCTAGCCAAGAATTGAGCCTGGGACTTCCACATGCCAGTTGACACTCTACAGCTGAGCTAGCTGGCCAGGGCTATTTTTGCTACTTTTTTTAATGTTTTCGTTTACCACTATACATTACCTTCTTAATACGTCTTTTATTGCATCTCATATTTTGGTATGTTCTGTATTCATTTTCATTGGTCTCCAAGTAGGTTCTAATTTCTCTTGTGATTTTTTCTTTGACCCATTAGTTTTTCAAATGTGTTTAATTTCAACATATTTGTGAATTTTCAAGTTTTCCTTTACATGTGGTTGGAAAAGACATTTAGTATGATTTCAATTTTTTTAAAGTAAGATTGCTTTGTGATCTAACAAGTGTTCTATCCTGGAGAATGTTTCTTGTGTGCTTGACAATATGTATTCTGCTGCTTTTAGGTGAAGTGTTATTTGTCTATTAGGTCTAAATAGTCTACAGTATTGTTTCCCTATTGATCTTTGCTTTGGTTGATCTGTACATTACTGAAGTTGGCATACTGAAATATCTATCATTACTGTTACCATCTATTTCTCAGTTCAGTTCTATCAGTGTCTGCTTTATATATCTGGTTGCTCGCTGTTAGGTGCATATGTATTTATAGTTGCTGTACCTTCCTTGTGAATTAACTCTTTTATCATTATGTAATATCCTTTGTGTCTCTTGTGAGATTTTTTGACTTAGAGTCTACCTTATACAAGTATGGCCACCCATACTGTCATTTGGTTATCATCTTCATGGATTATGTTTTTCTATCCTTCCATGTTTAGCCTATGTTATGTCTTTACATTTGAAATGAATCTCTTGTATACAGCATAAAATTGTATCTTAGCTTTTTTTTTTTAAATCTATTCAGCCACTGTATGTCTCTTGATTGTGGAGTTTAACATATTTATATTTAAAGTAATTACTAGTAAAGAAAGGCTTGCTATTGTTATTTTCTTAATTGTTTCTTTATGGCTTCTAGTTATTTTATCACTTTTTCCTATTATGCAGCTGTCCTCTGTGTTTTGATTTTTTTTTCAGTGATGTTTTGATTCCTAAGTTTATTTTGTGCATTTCTACAAGTGTTATCTTTGTGGTTATTCATTGGGCTTACATGAAATATCTGATAACAATCCATTTGAAACTAATGGGTGGCCAGTGGATAGAGCATCGACCCGGTCACTCAGAGCCTGGGTTCAAAACCCCAAGGTCGTCAACTAGAACATGAGCTGAGCAGCTTGAGCCCAAGGTTGCTGACTTGATGACCAAGGTCACTGGCTTAAGCAAGGGATCACTGGCTTGGCTTGAGCTCCCTGGTCAAGGCACGTATGAGAAGCAATTAATAAAATAAATCTAAAAGCAACTTAACATTGATCAAATATAAAACTCTATTCCTTCACTCTCCCCCTCCTTTACTTTGTTATAGATGTCATGTTATATCTTTGTATATTTTGAATCCTTTAATATAATTTTACAGTTTATAATGATTTTATTTATAAAATTCTATACAATTATACATAATTTACACACCATCATTACAGTATCACATGATTGTGTATATATATATCTCTATCCAAGTTTTGTGTATATATCCTTATCAGAGTTTTATATTTTCACATGCTTTAGTACTTCTACCTAGTGTCCTTAGCTCTCCCCATCAACTTGAACAACTACCTTTAGAAAAACTTTAAGGAAGGCAAGTCACTTGGTGGTAAACTCCAGTTTTTGTTTATCTGAGGTCTTTATTTCTCCTTCTTTTCACCTTTTTGCATGCTTAAATTTTAGCTAAATACAATGCTGCAGTAAAAAAAATGATTTTAAGAAACTTTCCATAAAAAATACCTAAAAAGAACAAACAATTAGTATTAGCAGATCCATACCAAAGGATGCTAAAGGATATTAAAGTCTTAATATGAATGTTATTAACTAGAGTTAAATATTTATTTCTTTTTTATTTTATTATTTTTTAAATTTATTTATTTATTCATTTTAGAGAGGAGACACAGAGTGAGAGAGAGAGACAGAGAAAGAGAGAAAGGGGGGAGGAGCTGGAAGCATCAACTCCCATATGTGCCTTGACCAGACCAGTGCAGGGTTTTGAACTGGCGACCTCAGTGTTCCCAGGTCGACACTTTATCCACTGCGCCACCACAGGTCAGGCAATATTTGTTTATTTCTTGACAAATATTGCAGTGAAATGGACAAACCATACATACACCATCAGTGAGATTTGACAAATACATTATTATCTTAAAAGTTTCCTCATTTTATTTTTGAAAGACATTTTTGCTGGGTACAGAATTGTAGGATGACAGTTATTTTCATATACCACCACTGAAAACACAATTTCATTTTTCTGGCTTCTTTCTTTTCTCTTGAAAAATTAGGTTTTATTCTAACAGTTGATCCTTTGAAATAACCTGTTTTTAATACACTATGGCAGTTTTCAGTAATATCTGCCTTTTATTCCCAACAGTTTTATCATCATATGCTTAAATAGAGTTATCCTTTTATTTTTATTTATCTTATTAATTTTTTAATGTTTATTTTACTTTTACAGAGACAGAGAGAGAGTCAGAGAGAGGGACAGACAGACAGGAACAGAGAGAGATGAGAAGCATCAATTATCAGTTTTTTGTTGCCATTGCGACATCTTAGTTGTTCATTGATTGCTTTCTCATATGTGCCTTGACTGCAGGCCTTCAGCAGACTGAGTAACCCCTTGCTGTAGCCAGTGACCTCGGGTCCAAACTGGTGAGTTTTTTGCTCAAAACAGATTAGCCCACGCTCAAGCTGGTGACCTCGGGGTCTCGAACCTGCGCCCTTCTGCATCCCAGTCCGACACTCTATCCACTGCGCCATCGCCTGGTCAGGCTCCTATTAATTTATTTTTAAGTGTGAGGAGGAGAGATAGTTAAGTCAGACTCCTGCATGTGCCCTGATTGGGATCCATCCAGCAACCCATCTTGGGCCCATGCTCAAATCAATCGAGCTTTTTTTTAGCACCTGAACCTGATGCACTCGGACCAACTGAATTATCCTCAGCACATGGGGCCCGTGTTTGAACCAACTGAGCCACTGGCTGTGGGAAGGGAAGAGGGATAAAAGGGGGACAGGGAGGCAGAGAGAAGCAGATGTTCACTTCTCTTTTGTGCCTTGACTGGGAATTGAACATGGGATATCTATGTCGGGCCGACGCTCTATCCATTGAACAAACCTTCTAGGGCCTATCTTTTCATTGTGCTTGTGGTTCATAAGACTTCTTGAATCTGTGCTTTTGTGTATTTCTTCAACTTTGGAAAATACTCAGCCAATATCTTTTCAAATATGCACTAAATATCCCATTATCCCTCTCCTCTCTTTTTTGTACTGTAATTACATATATTTTAAACCTTTATCACACCGTTTCTATTTCTCTTAACTCCTAATGTATATTTTTTATCTTTATCTCCCTCCATTTCATTCTGAATATTTTTGTTTGATGTCTCTTTCAATTTACTGAATAACTATACTTACATGTTTCTGGCAAGAGCCTTACTCCTTCTGTACCTTATTCCAAACACCACAGCTCACTGCCACTAACTGCCACATGACCAAAAGGACTATTCTTCTTACCCTTAGCCTAGGTTTAAATTTGTTACCACTGAAGCTCAGGATTCTCAAATTATCCTTATTCCATAAAATCCAAATCTCATTTTTCTGGGCAATGAGCCAACTTTCCTAGCACCCCTCCATTTTATATATTTGATTAATTTCTCTGTCTCATTCCATAAAATAGGAGCTCTATGAAGAAAATAATTTTTGGATGTTCAATTCACTACTGTATCCCCATTGTATAGAGTGCCAGGCATATAAACACTCAATATGTTAAATGAATTAATAGTATGCCAGTTCTCTTTTTATAAGAAATCACCAAAGTAAAACTTGATAAAAACACCATTCAAAAACTTTATTTTTATAAAAAAATAATAGTCTACATGGAACAGCATAACAACTAAGTAAATATTAAAGAAAAAAAGATAATCGGATTTGAAAGCAGAGAGGGAAATAAATTAACTGGGTATTTTTATTATTCTTCTCCAAACCAATAAGTCTACCGAAGATCTGGCGTTCAAAAACAGTCTTCCACTATCCAGATTTAATTCCCTACTCACGGACAGAAAGGTACACAGTTGCTACCACTGAAACCCATGCATTTGGGACAGAAATTAGTCAAGAAACTATCTGTATTTAGGTGAACCTAATACATGATTAATCTGCTCTAATGACCATTTGTAGCAGAAGTAAATCAGTGTCATCTATGGCCAAAATCCAGCTGACTCCCAAGTTATATCATTGAGGTTTATGGAATTGGGTTTTAAAACCTGCTAAACGCCTTGATCCCCCTTTTTTTTTTAGACTTTTATTTTATTTTATTCATTTTAGAGAGGAGACAGAGAGAGAGAGAGAGAGAGAGAGAGAGAGAGAGAAAGGGGGGAGGAGCTGGAAGCTCAATTCCCATATGTGCCTTGACCAGGCCAGTGCAGGGTTTTGAACTGGCGACCTCAGTGTTCCCAGGTCGATGCTTTATCCACTGCGCCACCACAGGTCAGGCGCCTTTATCCCTTTTACCAAACCAGTTTTTTTCTCTGTAGTCTGAGGGCAAAGATAAGGAGAGAGTGGGTGAGGTAGGAAAGTTGTGCTAAACCAAATGCTGGTAAATATAAGTCATTCTTTATTTTCTTTCTTCCTTTGTCTTCTCTGTAAGAAAATGTCTTGTTGAGGTGGCATAAAGACAGTGCCAGTATATCTCCATGGAGGGGTCTTCAAGCTTATACAAGTTGCTAAGAGTAGTGAGAACAAATGCCTGTGCACAACATACCAAGAGATCTGCCATTCAAACACACACACACACACACACACACACACACACACACACACACACACACACACACACACACTTATATATTTTCAAACTTGTGGTCTAAAAGGTCCTACTATATCTCTTTCTACCTAGACTACTAACATATTGCAGAAAATATTTATTACTGAAACTCACTACACCATTCATTCCCCTTACTTTCATTAATTTTCTTAATCAAAAATGTTTAAATTTAAAATTATATGTCCATTGCAAGAAGTCAGAATTTATAAAGAATTAAACTTCTCTGTATTTTCCCCCTTTGTGCTCACCTCCCCCAAAGAAACCAACACTGTCAGTCTGATATTGTATGCTCACCACTTAGTATCCTCATTCAAGTATCAGTAAATATATAAGCTCCCTGCCTCTACCAGCATTTTTCAGAAAAACAGAAGCATATCTTACACATCACTCTTCACCTTGAATCAACATTATGGTCATAACTTCAGTTTATATTAGTTGAACCAGTGATATCTGTCACTGCAATCATAATGTTGGGAGTAATGACTACCTGTAATAACTTCAATTTTAAGTTATGATCATAATTATGCTGTGATTTGCCTGCATTTATAATGAATTGCATGTAGGCCTAACAGTTTTTTAAACAGAATAGGTGCTTATAAGTATTTGCTGAAGAGAGAGAAATACAGAGAGGGTATAATGTTATAATTTTTTCAATGTATCTGATATTTCCAAAATAAAGTAAAATTTAATGAAAGCCAAAAGTGGGCTATGAGAGTATGGTGTTTTTAAAATTTACAACTTCTAGGAATGTAAGCTTTTATAATTAAATAACATATATAATTGTTCCATGGGATTATTTCAATAAAAAACAAAATTAAGTGCCAAGTGATTACAGGGTACATTAGTAAAATTGGTCCTAAATTTCTGTGAACCTCATCTCTTTATGAATGTGATAGCTTTGCCAACAATTAATTTGAAATATTATTTTCCATAAAACTGTTTGAAAGACCTAAAACAACTACTACATAAGGAAGAAAGAGCTTGTGAATAGTTAAAAGTAAAAGTCTTGATTCTTCTGTAAAGTTATGCATTTTAATAGGATCTTTTGGCTGATTTATGTAAAGCTTTGTATTTTTCATTTTCTCAAGCCTGTCACTGTAGTGATGTATGGTACATTTTAGCATCAAGTTTGCCATGAGCAATAAAGTCAAGGCCCCCGAAGAAATTTTAATATATTTCCTCATTTTTAACCTGGAGCTAACCATTTTTCAGTTATTTTGTATGGGATCCTATGTTTAGTTGTTATACTTGATATACTCACATAAATAATTTAAGATTGTAACTTAAGGAAAAATTTAACTAGATTAATTATTCAGTAGAAAAGTTTAAGGGTCATCATATATAAAGTGAAAATCTTAGTGATAACTTAAATTTACAGTAAAAACCTCTCTAAAGGTTGTACTTCACATTTCAGTGTGCTTGGGGCATTTATCTCTAACAAGACATAAGAAAAATAGAGAAGAAAATGACTTTTATTAAATGGTATGCAACATAAAATGGGAGCACATGTCTATAAAATGGTGATGGAAGGAGATGACTTGGGGTGGTGAGCACACAATACAATGTACAGATGATGTAGTATAGATTGTACACCTGAAACCCATATAATTTTATTAACCAATATCACCCCGATAAATTCAAGACAAAAATTCTGTAGAAAGAAAAAAATGAAGTATGAAAATAATAATCATTTAAGTTAAAAAATTCTTATGGCAAAACTAATAGCTATAACAGAGAGTATAAAGATATAAAAAAAGTCTTTAAGAAATTTATAACCTCATAGACCTAATAAGTCCTTAAACAACTACAACATAAAGCTGATTAGGTTAATTGTCACAAGAACGGAAGAAACAAAGTGTTAGGGCAGGCCATCTGGTGTGGCTACATGTATGAGTATTTGAATTCAATGGGCATCATGGGCATAAAGTAAACAGTTAAAACATGGAAGAAGGAAGACAGAGAAGAAAGAACAAGCAAAGGCAAGGGAGGAGAGAAGCAGAGACATTGTCAGAGACTATCCAATGGTTTTATATTACCAGAGAAAAGGACACATGTAGAAAACTTCTGGGAGCAAGACTAAAAAAAAAATGTTATGGAAACATGTCAGATATTCCTCAATCATTGGCTAAGCATCTTCTTTGTTTAGAAAACAACATAGCACTGTTATGGATTTTTAATGAAGAAACAAATTATGGTATTACTTTATTCTGGCCTCTGCGGCAGAGGTTTCTCCAAACCCCTGACACTGACTCATCGAACCCCTAGGGTTCGATAGAACCCAGGTTAAGAAACACTGCTCTAGGTCAAGGTGGAAAGAACTAACATTTTTATTCTTTCTACCCATGATCTCAATCAAATTCTCAGCAAGTAACTTTCTGAACATAAACAGTTTGATTCTAATGTTTATATAAAAAGTAAAAGATCTATAATAGTTAATACAATACTGAAGAAGAAGAACAAAGTCAGAACACTGACATTACCTGACTTCAATACATACTACAAAGCAACAGTAATCAAGATATTGTGGTATTGGTGAAAAAAAAATAGACAAAAGTATCAATGGAACAAAATAGAGAACCCCTGAAATTCTTCCATACAAATATATGTCAGTTGACTATTTTTTCTTTTAAATGTGAGAGGAGGGAAGATAGTGAGATAGATTCCTGCATGTGCCCTGACCGGGATGCCCACTGGGCAACCCCATCTTGAGCCGATGCTTAAATCAATCCCGCTCTTTTTAGTGCCCAGGGTCGATGCCTGATGGAGCCACTGGTTGTGGGAGGGGAAAGGGAAAGAAGAAGAAAAAGAAAAGGGAGAGAAGCAGAGGGTTGCTTTTCTTGTGTGTCCTGATTGGGAACTGAACCCAGGGACATCGATACACTGGGCTTATGCTCTATCCACTGAGCAAACCTGCCAGGGACATCAATTGACCTTTGACAAGAGAGTAGGGCAATATCATGGAGAAAGACAGATTTTTCAATAAAGTATGCTAGAACTGCTGAATACCGACATATTTAAAAATGGAATCTAGGAACAGCTCTTATGCCCCTTTACAAAAATTAAGTTAAAATGAATCAAAGACACAAATAAAAATACAGAACTATAAAATGGCTAGAAGACAACATAGGAGAAAATTTAGATGGCCTTGTGTTTGGCGATGACATTGTAGATACAACACCAAAGTCATGATCTATGAAAGAAATAACTGATAAACTGGACTTCATTAAAATTAAAAACTTCTCTGTGAAAGACAATGGAAAGAAAATGAGAAGACAAGCTACAGACTGAAGAAAATATTTGCAAAATACACTATTTTGATAAACTACTATTTTCTGAAATATATGAGTAATTCTAAAAACTCAATAAAAAACAAAAAGTTTAATTAAAAATGGGTAAATAATCTAAACAGACATCTTATCAAAGATAAAGAGATAGCAAATAAGCATATGAAAGATGCTCCACATCATATGTCATCAGAGAAATGCAAATTAAAACGAGATACCACTACACACCTATTAAAATGGCAAAACAAAACACTGACAGCACCAAATGCTGGTGAGGATGTGGAACAAATGGAACTCTCATTTGTTTCTGGTGGGAACACAAAATGGTACAGCTACTTTGGAAGACGGTGACTTCTTGTAAAAGTAACCATTCTTATCATATAATCCAGCTACTGTGCTCCTAGGTATTTACCCCCAAAGGGTTAAAAACAAACGAACAAAACAACAACAAAAAACTATGTTCACACAAAAACTTGCACCCGGATATTTTATAGCAGCTTTATTCATAATTGCAAAAACTTGGAAGCATTCAAGAGTAAATAAATAAACATACATATATCCCGACAATGGAGTATTATTCAGCACTTATAAACTAATAAAAAAGACAATGAAGAACCTTAAATGCATATTACTAAGTAAAAGAAGCCAATCTAAAATGCCAACATACTGTATTATCCTTACTATATAACATTCTAGAAAAAGCAGAACTATGGAGACAGTTAGGGTTTCCAGAAGTTGGGGTGGGGGTAAGCATGGAAGATTTTTAGGGAAGTGAAAATATTCTGTACAATACAAAATGATACATGTTATTATGTTTCTGTGCAATGTAACAAACATCAAGAGTGAATCATATCATAAACTATAAACTTTGGGTGATTATGCTATGTCAAGGTAGGTTTATGTAGTATAGCAAATGTACAACTCTGGTGGGGGACCTTGATTATGGGGAGACTATGCTTGTGTCAGGGCAGAGTATATACAGGAACTGCCATGTTTTGCTCCATTTTGCTGTGAACTCAAAACTGCTCTAAAAAATAAAGTCTATTTTTTAAAACATTGCCTAAAATTAGCACAGATAACAGTGAAAATTTGCTATTTAAATATCAGCTATAAAATAACCAGTAAGAGTAAATGGTAGTCTTCCTGATTGTCCAATAATGTTGAAACCATGAATATATTGAAAACAGAAGTGATACAGCACTTTGGTGACACCCAATAGGATAAACTCGATTGGCTAACTAAAGTGGTTGCCTTTTCATCTCATTTTCAAATGCCTCTAGAAGATGAGAGCAAGAGGGAGACAACGAGGAAAATAAACCAGTGTGATAAAAGCAAAAAATGGCACAGATGTGAGGGTTGTATATAAAGCAAAAGTAAAAAAAAAAGGCACATATGATATAGAGGATGTGAATAAGATATGTTAACAAAAGTCAGAGTGAATCCTGAATAATTTGAAAATATAATGAAGAAGGCATTCACATTTCCCCAATTAATTAATGATTCTATTAACTTTTTCTGATAACAATGTAGTGAGAAAATGCTGGACATAATAATTGAGGAAATGTTATATAATTTTTTCATATAAAATGGCAGCTTAGTAAACAATGGTCAAATATGCTTTTTAAGAATTATGTATGTAATTAGATGTTCTGTAGTTGTCAGGCACTGGGGACACCTAAAAGAAAAAGAAACAAAAAGGAAATACACCATATTTATTCAGTATCAGTAAATATCCCATGTTAAAGAAGTAACATTCTTTTTTGCAAGAGAGGAAATGGAACTGAACACCAATGAAACACCAAAAACAAGGGTTTTGAGGAGAGCAGAACCTGTAACAGCTAACATGTCTAAGCAAGACCTCAGTGATCCTGATTTTCTGGATTGAGCATGTGGCAGCCAAAGTATCAGAGGCCTAGAAGTAAGGGGTTCCTTTCAGTGGGTCTGAAGGATGTTCGGATATTATAGCTTTATTCTCTTGAGGGTTACCAATTTTTTGGTAAAAGGTCACTGATAGTCATCTTCTGGCCCAATTCAATAGTCAATTTTCAATTCTGTTTATTCTATTTTTTTTTGGAGAAACGACACTAATAATTTTTCTCCCCATTGGAAACTCTCATGCTGAGATTTCTAGGGTTGCCATTTTTTTCCTTCCTTTGCCAATCCTCATCAACCCTCCTGATTCTTCAGACTCCCCATCATATATATAATCATGGGCACGTCTCAAGACTTGGTGACAGAACAATCAAGATGCAGAAGACTTTTTCCACTTCTCTACATTGCAAGGAGCAGACCTTTGAATCCAAGGGTCTAAGCCAGGTCTTTACCTATTCCTCAATACATCTTTAAATGGACATTCTGCTGTTTCTTGACAATCAGTGTATTTAAAATAAAACTATCACATATAGTTGCCTCACTTTCCATCTTTTACTTGTATTTCTGTTCTGGCAAGCTTTTTTTTTTTTTTTTTTTTTTTTACAGGGACAGAGAGAGAGTCAGAGAGGGAGATAGATAGGGACAGACAGGAACGGAGAGAGGTGAGAAGCATCAATCATTAGTTTTTCGTTGCCGTCGCAACACCTTAGTTGTTCATTGATTGCTTTCTCACATGTGCCTTGACCACGGGCCTTCAGCAGACCGAGCAACCCCTTTCTGGAGCCAGCGACCTTCGGTCCAAGCTGGCGAGTTTTTGCTCAAGCCACATGGGCCCATGTTCAAGCTGGCGAGCTCGGGGTCTCGAACCTGGATTCTCCTCATCCCAGTCCGACACTCTATCCACTGTGCCACCGCCTGGAGAGGCAAGTTCTGGCAAACTTTTATTTCACCTTTTCTTCTTTCTTTAACTTCGCATGATAAAAATCCCAATTCATCCTCAAACCTTTCCTCTAAGGCTTATGCATATAACTACCTAGTTCTTATCTTATTAGATAATTTGATATTTGGTTACATATTATATTGTCTTCTCCTTGATAACGTATATATGATTCACTTTTTAAAAAATTTTATTTAGAAAATTAAACTTAACAGGATGACTGATCAATAAGAGTACAGTACATAGGTTTCAGGTAAACATTTCTATAGCATTTGAACTGTTGATTCCTTTTTCAACTGAACTACAACTCTCCAGAAATACATAATCTTTTGTAGCATATAGAGTTCTTAAAACTATTAACATTTGCAAAATTCTTAGTTATTCACCAGAGTATAAAAAAAAATCACTAAGGATAAAATCATTTTTTATCCTGTCATCTGTTGTGATCATATATATTTATAGAGCCAGTGAACTTATCTCAACTGTCTCTTGAAATCACTGTGAATCTTAAGTTTACTTGCCTTGTCCTCCAAGTGCAATTCTAAAAATCGTAGATATGCCACAGGTGCAAATGGATCAGCTGAATGTATGACTATTTCTGAGGAATCTCTGAAATACAAAAATTTTATTATGCATTTATTTATTACATAAATTCTGTCAAATCATTTCTGCTAGGGACAAGAAGAGAACAACAACAACAACAAAATACATTATTTTGTATTTATTTCCATTAGTATACAATATTTAGTATTTAACATCTATTTTTTAATAATCCAACATTTAATTGGGAAAAGGATCAAGGATACTCAACTTTCAAGAAAAAGTACAAAAGCTTTTCATCTTTATGAAGACACACAGTTCAACTTTCAGATTCATTCAAAGTTCTCTGAACAATTTTGAGACTTAAAACTCTTACTCAAAAAGGTTTTAGGCCTTTCCTTCTCATGCCAGTTACCTTCACTAGAAACAGAAGGTTGATTGCAATTAGCTCACCTACTTGATGTAGTAACCCATTCTGAATCACTATGTTATTCACAGAAAATATATAACATTCTGAGCACTAAATGAAAAGAAATAAGATTTTTATGGATTCTTTTAAATCCATAATCTCTAATAGATCAACATCATTTCACTCATACAAACCCAGTCAACTGGGAGAGGCTAGATCTCAAATGAACAGTTTTTATTTTAAAACATAATACTGTTACTATTGCTCTTTTTTCTTTCATGAACTATCTTCTGGAGCTTAACTTTCAAGGATCTCTGGTTTCTGTCTGCTTCATGGATTTTGCTGAAACTTAGCGCAGAATCTGCTAGAATATCCTCACAGTAACCCAGAAAATTAATACCAATTATGCCACAACAAAAATGTTTTCAGTTGGCTATCCTCCTCCCTTTTCCCTATTAATGCAAGTAACAAGTGTGTTCATCATCTTTTCTACAACCGAGGCTTCTCTGTAGCCAAGAGCTGGCCTAGGTTCCCTTTCACCAATGTGTCAGGCTGACTCCTGAGCTAAAACTTCCAAAGGGCAGCTGAGTCAGGTCAGAACCTCTCTTCTCCCAAGGGGTGAGGTTAGCTTCTACCCCTTGCTCCAAAACAAACAAACAAAAATTGATTATTATCTCTGGAGAACCATAGTCTTGATTCCCGCTTTTCCTCTAAAGAGACAGCCTTACACAGATATTCCCTGTGGACTCACCCTCACAGACATGGCCAGTGTCATTTCTGTGAGGCCGTTCCTGGCATCCTCAGACAGTGCTGGTTCTGTCCTTTACGAGCTCCTGTGATATATTTGCAGTTCTTTAACAACACATCTAGTCTATCATAATTAAGTCTTTGTGTACTGTCTTCTTTCCTAGAAAGGGACCAAGTTTTGTTCATCTTTGCCTGCCCACCCCCTCTCCCCCCATCTTTTCTACCAACTCACTACAGAGTACATCACCTGGTATTAATTAGACTTTTGTTAAATAGACAAAACAAATGTATAGTTAAACTTTGTTAAGTATCTTCACATTTATATACTATCTATTGAAACTAACACAAACCCACACTGGTTTTTCAATTACTTATATTCACATGAACACATACTTTTTCCTATATGTATAATGCATGTATAACATGCACATGTTTATAACTACACATTTATACGATAACACCATATACAGGGGTGGGCAAAAGTAGATTTACAGTTGTTCTTATGGGAAATACATTAATAATAATACAAAAATAAATGCTGTGTTGTGTATACTCACATCTTAAACCTACTTTTGCCTGAGGCTGTAGTACCTTCACCGTAATAAAAACAACTTAAATACAAGAAAGATATTTCATAAATTTAAATAAGTTCCCAGATGATAAAGAATAGATGTGAGAAGGCAGTAAGAAAAGTACTTGATGCGTCCTCATCACTACACGCCCCATTACTATGTTTGGTGCTGAGTTATGTCTTGAATGGGTAGAAAACGAGTACAGTCTTTTAATATAGAATTTAGTCCTCCCTCCATTCCTTCTCTCCCTCTCTCCCTTCCTTTCTTCCCTCCTGTCTTCTTCATCCATCCATCCATCCCATATGTAGCAACTTTGTAGCAGTAGTATAGTAATATTAATAACTCAAATGGAAGCATGTGGTTGTATCAAATACTGGCATTAAAACTAAGTGCTCATTAACAAGAGAAGAAAAGTATCATTTTTATTAATACAACACTAGGATTTTAGTTCTTCTGACATGCTATACATATATATTTAAAGTAAGAAGTAATAAGGAAGTAGGTTATTTATTTGAAGACCTACAATTGTCCACTTCTCTTAAAGATTAGGCTGTAATTCTTTGCACTAAGCCTGCTCAGAAAAAGTTATTTTATGATAAAAAATTTTTATCTAAAGGTGAGTAATCACATATTAATTGACATAAAAAGTGAATTACAAATTGTTCTAGTTGAACTTTGGGGCAAAATATATCTCATAATAATGGCTATAACCACAAAAAGTTTGGATTTCTTCATTATACAAAGTCAATCTGTGTTGTAAAATAATCTCTAATTATAATCAAACCATTTTTGAATGTTAAAGCATTTTTCTTTTCTGATAGGTAATTTTCCCTTTTGTAAAAATAAAAACTTGAATCAGATATAAAATGAGATTTCCAATAATCAATTAGCTGTATGCTAATTCTATTACATCAAATATAACAGGACAATTTGTTAGATTTGTCCCAAACGTGATTTCTGTTACAGGATCCAGAATTATTAATGGCCAACTGTTAACAAATAGTTACAGGGATTAACCTTAAATTTTTTTATTGTATCATATGGATAATTATCTCTAAATAAAATAACTTTCATTTACATACAGTTTTAGAATGTGCAATGCATATTCACTCACATAATCACATATATATCAGTTGGTATATAAAGACATTTCTATTTTAAAGAGGAGCAAAGGTTTTGTATATAGTAGATGACATTCTTTTTCTTTTTAAACTCGGCTATGTCTCAACCTAAACCTCTAGTTATAACCTAAAAATGAAATGCAAAAAAATAAATAAGTAAAACAGTATATATAAAAATAAACAACAAGAAATGACAAGTTAATCCAACAACACTCAACAGCACTTGTTAGTGCCAAAGGTGTATGTGAGAGCTCAGGTACGAGAGCAAGCACTGAGGCAATGGCAGCCAGAGCCTTCAAACCCAAGGTTTTAGCAAAGTGGGGTGACATGGGAAGCCTATCTAGGCAAAAGGAATCAAGTAAGAAAGTAAGAAAGCCGAGGTGTGGCAGAGCCTGTGAAGAAAAATAGAAGATGCTTAAGCATTAGAAGTAGTGATTTACTGACAAATGAGTAGGAATGAAAAGGCAGTGCTTGAGTTCTTGTGTTCTTAAGGTACACAGTTGTATGCTAGCACTTATTGTTGACTTGCCTGACCATTCTTACAGCAAGAACTCCTACAGATCTGCATTTTGCAGAGTCTCACCCAGATAAATCACCTGAGTCACTGATCATTCGGGTGACTTGAACAGCTCATGGGGGCACTAGAGAGTTCTAATACACCTCCCCTGCCATCTCCTTCTAATAGCATGTCTAATTCCCCTCATGTCATTGTTAGTTAGGTTACCTTGCTATAAAGAAGGAGATGAAAAAAGATTCATTTTTCAGGTCTAAAGTACTATTTACTTTCAGGTCTAAAGTAAATGGATCTTTTGGTAATGTCGTGTAAAGAAGCACATGTCTTATAAACTTAGGCTGACCACACAGGTTTCTGGGTGCTCTGGGACCTTAGTTTGTCAAGTTAGTAGGAAAAGCAGTATTCTTTGGCATTTTTTCTCCTATTGTGTTTTTTCTCCTAATTTGGTTAGACCCATATTAATAAGTAAATATATTGCAAGCTTCCAATCATACTATAATTTCACCCTAGCATGCAATGCTTTACTTAAATAAACAAAGAGTAGTATTACACAGAAATAATACCTAATGCTCAGTTCATTCACAAATTGTTTTGTGATCATAGTCTGAGAAATATCTTCCCTTTACAAACTTATCCTTATGAGTCTTACCCATTACTATCTTGTAACGTAATATATAGAGATGTGTCTTCCTCCCACCCTTTGGAGGCAGGAACTGTTTGAACATCAATGGTGCCCAGAAGAAAATTCTGGAATAATAGGTACTTAATAAATATTTGCCAAATAAATTATTGTTATGTTGATGATTATTAATGGGGAAAAATGTTGGAGAATATGAAAGAAGCAAGAGTAAGTGAATATTGCAACATTAATAAAAATGGCTTGTTCACTAGACATTATCATGTTTCATAAGATAAATGTATCTTTTAGAAAATTCACCAAAAGTTATCTTAATTTTTTTGGATCACTCCTTCCCTCATTATTATTATGTACAAAGAAGTCGCCTCTTAGTGTTGAAAATATTGAAGCTGTGTTCAGTACAGAATTCCAATCTTTCATCAGATGAGGTTTCTGAAATCAAGCATAATCCTGACAGTCGTTTCCAAGAAGCAGAGGAGCTCAGGAAAAGCGCATAAAGTGTTCTTTTAGCATTGAGAAGAGCAACATAAATTAGAGTATGGATAACAGAGTAACAAACTGGAGAACATTCCTGGTTTTCATTACACTAATTTTAACAATTTATGGCAAAGCAATCACACTACTAACCATAAACCGAATTCACTTAAAAACAAAGTTTATTTGTAAAAATCACCCCAAATAATTGAAGAGAAATGTTTAGTGTTACCATTCTATGTTGTTATAACCAAGGAAAAGGAAAAAAAGGATGGAGTTAATGGAACCCACAGACTACTGATGTGGCAGTGTATCAAATGTAGCTGTAATGAAAGATAAATAATACAGGCAATTCACACTTCATGAAAGGATAAAAGTGTCAGTGTGTAGGTACCAGTTTTACTGCAGGCCATAATCAGCAAGTAAACGAAAGTGCGATGTCTAAAAAGTTTATAGCTTTCTATGAAGGCCTCGTCTTGTCAGGTATTGATTTAGGTATTCAGACGACTTCACTGGTATTAAACAAATTGAGTGTTTGTGAACTTAGAGGACATGTTCTATTTCTCTCAACAAAAGTTGCCTCGAGCTTAATGCTAAGTTGTTTCCACCACTTAAATTTAAGGAAAGGGAAGAAAATGATGAAATGATATCTTACACAATTATTTTCTTCTTAAATAGAGGGCAATCCAAAGTGAATGTTTCATACTCTCCACCTTCTCCACACACATGGACTCCATATTTCTTAGAAAGCTGAAAATGAAAATAAGAAAAAGCAGTAAACTTAAAATTAGATAACAACAATTCTCAATTAACATTATTTGGTCCTAAAAATATCCATGTAAGAAACTTTATTCCAAAATAGATTGCAAGCTACAGGAATATAACTTTATACTTCTGCTTAAAACAAGTATTTAAAGCCATTTGAAAAATGTTATCATAATGTCATCTAATTAAACCTAAAATTAAAAACACAAACAAGAAAGTAAAGAAACAAACCGCTGTGATTTGTATTAGCTATAGGCTATATTACTGAAATGACCCTGATACTGACAGTAAAGGAATCCCATAGTTGAATGGCAAATAGCTGGAGTCAGTGCTGCGGTGCATGCTCACCAGATGCTTCTCAATCCTTCCGCTCCCGGTCCAGGCTTTATCACGTGGATCCACCTTCATTCACAGCTTCCCCTGCTTATAGCCTCCCTAAGCCAAAGTCCTGAGTGTCCAGAGGAAGACTGACTCCACGGATGTTCTCTGTTACTGCCATTGCTGGGACTGTGGCCTAAGTCTCAGTTCAACCTGCACACGTAGGCATTTAGTTATCTGGCTACTTTTGTGATTGTGCTACCATTCTGTATCCATCACATTTCAGTTACTGACTGTGCCTTGAGGGAATGAGAAAATGAATCTACCAGAATTCTACTGCTTTCTCCAAGGATGAGTAGTAATGTGAATGACACTGTAAAGCTATCTATCTAGCAAGAAAGGTGAGGAAAAGAAAACTTCTGAGCTCACAAGGGGCGAGTAGATACTGTACATTTTCACTGTGTTAGGTCATGAAGTAGAGAATCAACACGGCAGAATTATGGTAGTTGGTTCTTATGGTAGCAGATAACAGGAACATTAGTTTTCCATGTAACGACTGTTAAGATAAGCTTTTTAAAAAAGCATTTTGAACAGATGTCAATGACTTGGGTCATTTCATGGCTTATAAGATGTCTGGGAGTCTGAGCATGTACAAAGTAAATTCCTAATAAATGAAAAGGAAACAACTTATATGGTTCTTTTTTTTCTGACAGACTTATTTATATAGACAAATATTCCTAGTCATAATAACTTGACTTGAATGCTGCTGATTATTGAACTGAAAAGGTTAAAAGCATTATAATTTCAGTGCTTAATTTCTTACCCCTTTAAAATTTTTTAACAATCAAAACTGTGAGGATTTCTAATTAAATCAAGATTTTTCTTCTTTTAAACCAGCCTCAATTACCTGTTAGTCATTGTAAAATTGAAAAAAAGGCTAATGAGATTGCACTTCACCCTCATCCTGCGTCACCACCCTGGAGAAAACTATGGGGTGTATGAAACTCCCACAATTTCATTTTATAAATGATATGCTTAACATACAAAATAATTTCAGGCTGCATATATACTGTTTCAAGATGTATTTATTGGATATCTACTATAGGTTTGGCATTGTTTTACGTCTGGGGATAACAATGGGAGCAGACATAAATTATGTGCAAAACAGAAAGTGGAACAAGCAATTACAGTAAGCGCAGTGGATGGCTTTGAGGGAGGCATGAGATGCTGTGGAAGGAATGAAAGGCTTCTTAAAGTTACTAAAACTTAAGCTGAGATCCGAAAGGTGAGGAATCAGGAAAGGACAGAAGGAGAGAGGTGGGGAGAGAGGGAAAGAGAAGAAAAGAGAGAAAGAAAAACTGTTCCAGAAAGAACAGCATATGCTAAGTCCCAGAGCACACAATGGATACTAGAAATTGAAATAAATTTGGCATAACTAAAAGAGTAATAGTGAGATGAGGCCAAAAAACTAGAAAGAGGACAAGTCTATGGGGCTCCATAATCATGGTAAGTCATTATCCTAAGGTCAATGAGAACCCATATATAGGTTTTAAGCAGAAAACTGACCTGCTTATCTTTTTTTTATTATTCTTTTTTATTTTATTTCATTCATTTTAGAGAGGAGACACAGAGTGAGAGAGAGAGAAAGAGAGAAAGGGGGGAGGAGCTGGAAGCATCAACTCCCATATGTGCCTTGACCAGATCAGTGCAGGGTTTTGAACTGGCGACCTCAGTGTTCCCAGGTCGACGCTTTATCCACTGCGCCACCACAGGTCAGGCCTGACCTGCTTATCTTTATCTTTTGGAAACAGCCTGTCTGTACAATGGAGAATGGGCTGGTGAGGGAGTAGGTCAAGAAGCAGAAAGAACTGAGAAATTGTTGGAGAAATCCATGCAGAAGGTACAGATTTCCTGAACTGGGGAAGTAGCAGTGAGGATGGAGAGAAAAGGGCAGATATTTTGATAGAGATTTTTAGATTGAAATAATAATTGAATAGAGCGAGAAAAGCTAAAAAATACAATTAAATTAAAAAATAGGAAGACAAATTCTCAGCTTTCTGCAATGGAAAACTGGATGAATGTTGGTTCCATTTACTGATATTTCAGCCTGAGTAGCAGTATGTAGGGAGAGTCCAGTGATCTTATTCTTTTCAAATTTTATGTGATAGCACTGATGTCTCAGGTCTTTGTGATTACTTTCTTCAGGCTTCCATGATACTACATTTTCTAAGCTATTGTTATACTTCTCTAACTCCTTTCCCTCCCACTGCTCCTAAATTATAAATATTCTTCAAAATTCTCTCTATAAAATGTTCTCTCTCAATCTGTTCCATCAGATAGTTCATGCACTCCATGGCTTCTAGCATCACCTTTATGCCGTTCTGCTGTTGCTAATATTAACACTATCACTATTAATTAAAGACTATGTGCTTTATGCCTTAAAGTTAAGAAAATGATCCTTCAAACGGCTTTTAATAATAAAAAAGCATACAGACTCTGAAATCAGGTAGGTTTAAAGAATAAATTCCAGTTTGCTACTTCCCAGCTATCTGACTTTGGAAAAGTAACTTACCCTCCAAGTGACTCATCGTCTATAAAATCTAAACATTAATTATAGCAACCTCACAGGTTTGTTAAATGATTAAGTAAAATAATGCATAAAAAGCACTTAGCACAGAATATGGCACTTAGTACGTATCTTGCACATACACAGCTTAATTTTAAAAATAAGTAAGAAACATATGTAGTGAGGCACAGTAAAAGCAACATTGCATAATTGATTAGAAGCAGTAGTTTTGGAGGTAGACAGTCATTGATTTAAATCCTAGCTTTGTCCTTCTGTGTGCTCTTAGGCCATACAAGCTACCTGAGCCTCAGATTGCTGATCTGTAAAATGGAAATGATGCAGGATCTACCTCATAGGAAAGTCTAATGTACTATCCAGCACATAATAAATAATAAAATAGCTACTAATTTTATTCTTCCCCTTTCCAGAAGGGAGAACTAGGTTGATTTTGAAATGTTACATAGTTTAGAGCTAAACAAAAGCATAATTTAAAGTCCTGTCCCGACTCTACAGAATGATAAATAATAAACCTTAAATATGTAGCCTGAACATCTCAATTGTGCTTCATTCTCATAGTTTAAAAACATATGACTTGGCCCTGGCTGGTGGCTCAGTGGATAGAGTATCAGCCCAGTGTATAGACATCCCAGGTTTGATCCTCGGCCAGGGCACAAAGGAGACGCAAACATCTACTTCTCTCCCTGTCCCTCTTCCTCTCCCACAGCCAGTGGCTCCATTGGTTCGAGAATAGGCCCAAGACACTTAGGATAACTTGGTTGGTCCAGGCAGGTCAGACTCAGGTGCTAAAAATAGCCCAGCTGTTTCAAGCATCAGCTGGATGGGGTTGCTGGGTGGATCCTACTGGGGGCACATGCGGGAGTCTGATTTACTATCTCCTCTCACTTAAAAAAATAAATAAAACAACCACATATGCCTTTGGCTTACGTTAGTTAAAGCTCAGTATGTTTAAAACAAGCTCATTATGATGTTCTTATCCTGTTCTCCTCTACAAAAATATGTGCCTCTAATCTCCCCAGTTATTATGTGTTGACTAATTTTTGATTCTTCTGTTCCCAGCTTCTGGCAATTTGGTGTTAATTTCTTGTTCATTCTTTCATCAAAATCTTTCTTTTAGTTGTCTTCTTCATCCCTACTCTCAGCGACTTCATACTCTAAGCCCTCACACCTATTTCCTATAACAGCATTTTACACTCCTTCATTTCCAATTTCTTCTACCGCCAAATCCATGAATACTCATGCCAGACTAAATTTCCTGAGATATATTTTAATAATATATATCCCTACTGATAAACATATTATTTACATCTTATTTCTAGTCCCAAATCACCTTGCCCATCTCTAGAGGCTCATAATGATCAGGTCCTAAATCCCCACCTTATGTGTTTCTTATTAATCTACTAACACCAGCTCTTAGTTTCATTTAAACCAAGTTCCTCATTATCCCTGCATGTCTTCTTGCCAAAAGATCTTCATTCATATTGATTCATTTTGCTGTAATAACCCATGTAAATTTCGCCCAATCCTTACACCAGTTTAAGTGCTAGCCTTCCCACGACACCATCTTTAGCTACTCCAGGCCACGTGGCCACCTTGCACCTTCCCCTCATTTGCTATTCTTTCCATTCTATGAAAAACTTTGGCTTATTTTGTATGCCTTATAGCAATTACCATAGATCTGGGCACAAAAGAAGTGCTTATAAATATTTATCATTTAATTCAAGTAGTACCACATTGCACTGGCAATTAAGAGTTTATCTACAACACATTCTGGAAAACGTAGGAACATGTTCAGAGTCATATATTGCAACGACCACTAACTATCCCCCGTCCCCCACTTTGATGACAACAATCAATGGACACCACTGCAGCCCAAATTCCTTAAAGTACACTTTTGTGAATTTTACTCCCTCTTTCTTAAACCTTCCAATTTTCTTTATTATTTAGTTAATTAAATCCTCCTTCAGTAGTCAAAGTCTTTCACTATTTGGCTTAAACCTCTTTTCTCAGTCCCTCTGCCAGTTCTCAAAATACAGTGCAAACAATCCAGCCAGTTAAAAATCCTATCCATCTTTTAAGTGAAGTGTGGCTGTCAATTTATCTCTAAAATTACTCAGCATTCTCTCAACAACATGTAATTTTTTTCTTTGAAGTTCTATGGCACATATTGTTTGCTTTTCTTAGAGTACATTTTAATATAACTTGTAATTTATATTTATAATAGTTATTGGACAGCTCAACTACAGTATAAAGTTTTATATAATCTTTCAACTGAGTTATGTTAAAAATTCAAAATATCCATCAAAGATGTTCTGCCTCCTCTTAACTCTCAAGGTCGTTTAAGTATGTGCCTTTCCATAAAGTTGAAATTACAGAAAACAAGGCTTAAAATCTGTATTTCTCACCTATCACATCAAATCAACTTTGGTAAAATTTGCTTTCTCTTTTGCTTTTTGTTTATGTAATAGGTACCTGGGATTGCAAATTGTGCATTTTGCCAAACCATAAGGAAGACAGATTAACTCATATAGAACAGAGCTTCAAACAAATTTAAGCTTGAAATCTGAATTACACTCGTCTTGGTTTAGCTCTTATAGCACCCAGCAAAGTGGTATACTCCGTAAGCAGTCACTTTACATCTGCTTACAACTGACTCAAGTTAGAAGCCAGATTCCTCAATTCAAGGTGAACAGACCTGGAAAAGCAACTGAATCTACATATTCTTAATATTTTATATAATATGGCTTCATTCTTCCATCTAGCAAATTTACTTAGAGGATCTTAGGAAATCTCTTGCTTAAAGAGTAGCTGCTGCTGGTAAAGATGGTAGACTGAATTCATGCATCTACTCTCAGTCCTTCCTAAAATTTTACTGGAAACTATGTCATAAAAAGTATAGACTTACAAAGATAGAGAACATAAGAAAAAAAGAGATAGAATCGACCAATTTATCAGAACAGGTACAGAGTCCTAGGCCACAGTGGAGAATGCAGAGAACCAACGTAACTGACACAGCAGAACAACTCCTTCCTCTAAAACAACAGGGTTAGGAATTGGTGATATGAGGTACCTCTACAGGTGAAGGGGAAAAGAAGAGGGCACCAAAATAAGAAGGATGGATTGTCAGTGTGTTTAACAAGATCCCTAGATCCCTTCCTTCTTGACTGGCAACTGCCCCCCTTTCACCTGGCAGAACATGGAGATTTACTCTCTGTAGAAGTGTCCTGAGAAAGATGAAACAACCGAGGGCAGAGGCATTAGACTACAGCAAAAAAATGGGATTCAGTTAATGTTTGCACACAAGATTCTGTCAACTCTACCCATTTTCCTGCTCAGCTACTAAAAAAAAGTACAACATGTCTTCACTTCAATACAAGAGACTGGAGAATCCTTTTTTTTTGGAACATAAGCAGCTCAAATTAAATGACCCAGCTTTACTTCCCTATGGTGAAACTCAAGGTCACAAAGCCCTATCCACACACTTTGTACTTAATATAAGAATATTAGGCTCTTAAATATGAGAAGAACACCAAAGATTAGCAAAAACATCTGTAAAATGAAAGCTAGAGACTAAAACAAGGTAAGAAACAGACTATGTAGAGTAGAAAAAAATTAAAAAACAAAATAAAACAAATATGGGAACAAAATAAAGAGATTACATTATAATAAGAATAGAGTTTTACAGATTAAAAAAGTCAGAGAACAAAAACTGAACTTTTTGAAATTAAAACTATATGAAAGAAAACTCAATTGAAAGTTTGAAAGTAAAATTAAGAAATTCTCCCAGAAAGGGCAAAAATGAATTAGATGAAAGTTAGCAGATAAATGTTAGAAATTAAAGGAATACCTAATTAATAGGAATCCCACAAAACAAAAACAGGGGAAATAAATACAAGTGCATTAATTAAAAAATATTCCCCAGAACTGAAAATTTCAAACTGAAAATTCTCCCAGCACAATGAACAAAAACATACATACTCAAGTCATAGCACATAAGGTTTTATAATTCTAGGGGCAAAAGAAATAGTTTACATATTCTCTGAGAGAAATAATTAAGGTCATGTATGAACAGTTACGATGAGAATGACTTTGGGCAGCCCTGGATGGTGGGCTCAGTGGTCGAGTGTTGGCCTGGTGTGTGGAAGTCCCAGGTTTGAATCCTGGTCAGAGCACACAGGAGAAGTGACCATCTTCTTCTTCTTCTTCTCTCTCTCTCTCTCTCTCTCTCTCTCTCTCTCTCTCTCTCTCTCTCTTCCTCTCCCACAGTCATGGCTCCAATGGTTCAAGCAAGTTGGCCCTGGGCACTGAGGATGGTGACATGGCTGGGCTTCAGGCACTAAAATAGCTTGGATGCCAAGCAATTGAGCAGCAGCCCAGACAGGCAGAGCATTGCTGGGTAGGAGACTTTCCAGATCAATCCTGGTTGGGGTGTCTGTCTCTGCCTCCCTACCTCTCACTCTGCCTCCTCACCTCTCACTTAATAATAATAATAAAAAAAAGAGAATGACTTTGGGTTTCTCAACAGCATACCAATCTGTCAGGAAATAAAATAATACAATCAAGATTCAGAAGAAAAATATTCAAAAATAGAATTCTATGACCTGCTGAAGAACCAATCAAATGTGAGAAAATAGACAGTTTTGCTATGCATAGAGTCTCAGCATTTTACACGAACCCATTTTTAAAAATCTTCTAGACAATGTGATTTATAAAAATAAGAATAAACAAAGCAAAGATGGACACTGGATCCAGGAAACAAGGGCTCAACACAGAAGGAAGGTAAAGAGATCACCAGAACTATGGAGAGATGTTAAGATGATAGCCTTATTATAGGCATAGAAGGAAAACAATCCAGATTACACCTGTAATCTGGTAAAGGCTTCTGGGTGTGTGTGTGGAGGAGGGGAGGAAACTGACAAAGAACTTAATATATCTGAACACCTGGATAAGAGTTTAGAAAACTGGCAATGAATATAGCACTGAATTAGAGATAAATACACAGAGTACTAAATAAATGAAGAAAATAAGACAATTATTAGTTCAAGAGAAAAAAATAAAAAGTTGTACAGAAAGATTTATTACCAGACTTTATTACCTAACTCATCTGTGAATTGGGTTTTCATAATTATGGTATGTAAACACTAACTGTAGGTATGTAACCCAACTAGAATTGCAATATAATCAAATGGGAAGATGGAAAAAGGGAAAAAGTACACATATGTGATGGAGGCAAAGGGAGGACAGACAGCTAAGGTCTGCATATTCTAGGTGGAAAGTCAATAAGTAGGGTAAACTTAAGGGAAATCATGAAGTACTAATACAAATATAATTTAGAGACGTGGAAGTAAAATCAAAATAATCAGTTTTAAGAGATGGAAATCAGATGGTTTAATGGGAGGAGGCAAAGACTCAGAAGGTTGTTTCTGCAGCAAAATTTGAAGAACTATTTGAGAATATGAACTTTGAAAAAATTGTAAAATATCACAAAAATAGAAATGCTCTTAAACATTTAACGAAATAGTTCTAAACCTTTATAATTTGATGCAACTTTTTAATTAAAATTCATCTTTTTTTTAACAATGAGAAAACAATCCAAAGAAGGAAAAACAGAAATGATAAATAGAATCTATTGTTCATATCTCAAATAATTCTAGAAACCTGCAGCAGTTTAAGATGCAGTGGCTTAAATTATTCCACAGTTAATTTAAATTAATAAATGTACAAGCTTTAAAGTTGTAGTACTTTTTTTTTAACAAGAAATTACATTCCTAGGAATTTATCTAAAGAAAATGATGATCAGAAAGATTTTTTAGGAAAGATGATAATCATATAATCACATCATTATTTATAACAATTAAAAAATAAATAACATTATTTAAAGTAATTTGGAAATAACAAATGTTTCCAACAAGAAATAATTTGTTAAATTTGTCATGATGTGTTCATATGTAGAATATGAATATGATGGAATCTACATAGCCCTTAATACATTTTCAAAGTAGATTTAGTTATGTGGAAAAATAAACATGGCATAATGTTAGGGAAAAAGAGATAAATTGTATGTAGAGTTAAACCTAATTATGTAAATAAAATATGTAAAGTGTTTAACTCTGTGAACTTGAAGAACAAGAAATTCTCAGGAAATAATCCATTATGGAATGCAGCAAAATGTTAGCAGTGTGCATCATAGGGCACAAGAACTATGATTTTTAATTTACTTCTGTATACCTTTTAATTCTCAAATTTTTAGCAACAGGCAGGTATTTTTATGTTATTTTTTAAAAAGCTGCCATTTATCTCTATTCCTTATTCCCATTTTTTTCCTCCTACAGGTAAACATTTAAAAGTATTTAACGTGACTCTTCTATCTATGCCCTTACAGATGTATTATTATTTTGTGGGCTTATATTTTTAATTTGTTTCAATGTTGATTTTATTCATTCAGCACTTTGCTGTTATATATGCACATTGAATGTATTTTTCTAACTGCAGACTTGTCCTTCATAATGGGTACTTATCACATTTTAACTATTGGATCTCCCAGGAATAGACATCCATATTGCCTCCAACAAACTTAACACCATCAAAAACAATCCTGCAAAGTCTATATTCTCACTAATGGCCTCTTATGGACTGATGGAATTACTCCTTCAAGGAGGATACAGATATTTAATCTAGGCATCGCAATACTGCCCTCCACAGTGGTAGTACCAATCTATATTCTTAGATATGCTAAATATCCCCACCTGTATACAATTGGCATCATCCAGCATTCTCATTTGTGCCAAACTAGTACAAAGTAACATCTCACTGTTGCTTTAATTTGTATTTCTCTGATTATTGAATCAGTTTGAGAATCTCCTCATATACTTATTAGGTTTTGAGACATTCTTTTCTGTATAGTGGTTTTCCATAGCCTTTGCCATTTTTCTGGTAGGACTACCATCTTACATCTTGATACATACCAGTTAACAATTTCTCGAGAGTCTTAAATATTGTTCCAATATAGTGTCTATCAGTTTTCTACATATTTTATAAAGCTGAAAAGTTTCATAATTATTCTTCAGTAATGGCAAATTTTATTCATAAGAGTAAACATTGCTAACATTTATTGAACACTTAGAATGTGCCAGATATTTACCTAAGCATCTTACATATCATTTCATTGTTATCACTTCCATTTTTTACATGGGAAACTAGGTTAAAGTTTAAGGTAAACAGTAGAGTCAGTATTGAGACCTGGGCTCCTGGGTACAGACGTAACTTGTATCTGAGACCATAGGGTCTGAATGAACTATGGGAAAGTTTCTTGCCCAAAGGTATCACTTTCTCTCCACGAACCCCTGTAATTATCACAATTAAATATTCATTTCACCATGGGAATCATTATAATATGCAAAAATTCTCTTAACTAAAAATATTAACTCTTTGATATAATATATTAAAGGGTTATTGCATTAGCTAAATTGACTTACTATACTAAAAAGTCATGTTGATCCACATTACACTATGGGTACATGAGAGTTGGCTCCGGAGAGTTGAGGCAGTTGAACAAAATGGGCTCCTGTATCTAACCTCTTTCTTTCCTACTCCTAACAAGCCCACAGGTTGTCTGTTTTCCACCCTTCTTCTTTTGGAATCCTTGACCATTAAGGAGAATTGTGTCAACAAATGGAAAAATGACTATGTGGTTGATCTTTTATCTCACTTAATGAGATTAATACCATTATTCATAAAGAAGAAGATATAGGCATTCCTTAAACTGTGATTTGTCATAGACAATATACAGAAGATAGAACTCAAGATAAAAAGTTAAAAAAATACTCTGTAACTGAAGAAAGAAGACCATATTTGACTGATGATTCACTTGCTTTTATATCAGAATCATTGTTCTCTTGGTACATCAGGCATTGATTGAGTCTCCAAAGTAAAAATGAAAGGAGAAAAAGAAGAGGGCCAAACACGTGTATTCTGAATTAAAATCTGGGTTGTGTCCGATAACTGTTTGAAAGAGATGAGGAAGAAATTGCTAATTGCGTAAAAATTTATTCAGCACCCACTTTATGAAGAAAAGGTCATGGACACACAGATTAGAATATGAAGAAATCAGAGGAAAAAACACTCAGTCAGATTCCTTTGATAAAATCTTATAACCATTGAAAAAAATTTCCTATTCAAAATGTCAATTACACTGGGGAACAAAACTTTTGTTTCATCCACCAAAACATTTGTTCTTAACTAATTTGAGTATGCGGATCTCAAATCTAACATTAGTTTTTCTCTGTAAGCTACAGTTGTTTTGCAATTCAAGATTTTAGGTTTTCATCTTATTGTAAAATTTTCAACATTTACTTTAACATAATAAAGTAGGATGTCTTCTTGGGCATCATCTTTGTGAAAATATAATAAAATGCAGTAAATACTCTACTACACTAAAAGATATGATTGCATCAAAATTTGTCTATAATTTCAAAATAGAACACATTAAAACACTTATTTTAATCATAAAATTTGTGCAAAACTTATTTAAATTCTATTTAGGCAAAAATTTGCGTTTGTAGCTTTTGCGTTTGTGTACCTGTTGAGGACAATCTCGTTTGATGCTCCATCAGTAATCTGTCATCATATTTTTGTCCCATCGCCCCTGATAATGCTTCTATCATCTTCAGATCTTTTATTTAATTTTTTATTAATTTTAATGAGGTGACATTAATAAAACAGGATACATATGTTCAAAGAAAACATCTCTAGGTTATCTTATCATTCAATTATGTTGCATACCCATCACCCAAAGTTAAATTGTCCTCTGTCACCTTCTATCTGGTTTTCTTTGTGCCCCTCTCCTCCCCCTCTCCCTCCCTCTCCAACCTTCCCTCACTGCATAACCACCACACTCTTGTCCATGTCTATTAGTCCCGTTTTTAAATCTCACCTATGTATGAAATCATGTAGTTCTCAGTTTTTATTCATTTTACTTATTTCACTTCATATAATGTTATCAAGGTCCATCCATTTTGTTGTAAATGATCCGATGTCATCATTTCTTATAGCTGAGTAGTATTCCATAGTATATATATACCAAAGCTTTTTAATCCACTCGTCCTCTGACGGACACTTGGGCTGTTTCCAGATCTTCACTATTGTGAACAATGTTGCCACGAACATGGGGGCACATTTCTTCTTTTCGAACAGTGCTATGGTGTTCTTAGGGTATATTCCTAAAAGTGGGATAGCTGGGTCAAAAGGCCAGCTTCTTTTTGATTTTTAATTTTTTGAGGAATCTCCATACTGTTTTCCACAGTGGCTGCACAAGTTTGCATTCCCACCAGCATTGCAGGAGGATTCCCTTTTCTCCACATCCTCGCCAGCAATTATTCTGTGTTGTTTTGCTGATGAGTGCCATTCTGACTGGTATGAGGTGATATCTCATTGTGGTTTTAATTTGCATTTCTCTAATGATTAGTGATGTTGAGCATTTTTTCATAGGCCTATTAGTAATCTGTATGTCCTCTCTGGAGAAATTTCTATTCACTTCTTTTGCCCATTTTTTGATTGGATTTTTTGTCTCCCTGGTGTTGAGTTTTATAAGTTCTTTATAAATTTTGGTTATTAACCCCTTATCAGACATGTTGTCGAATATATTGTCCCATTGTGTGGTTTGTCTTTTTATTCTGTTCTTATTGTCTTTAGCTGTGCAAAAACTTTTTAGTTTGATATAGTCCCATTTGTTTATCCTGCCTTTTATTTCATTTGCCCGTGGAGATAAATCGGCAAATATATTGCTGTGAGAGATGTAGGAGAGCTTACTGCCTATGTTTTCTTCAAAGATATTTATGGTTTCACGGCTTATATTTAAGTCTTTTATCCATTTTTTTAAAATTTTATTTTATTATTATTAATTTTAATGGGGTGACACCAATAAATCAGGGTACATATGTACAATGAAAACATCTCCAGGTTGTCTTATCATTCAATTGTGTTGCATACCCATCACCCAAAGTCAAATTGTTGACCGAGCTATCCCACTTATAGGAATATACCCTAAGAACACCATAGCACTGTTCGAAAAGAAGAAATGCGCCCCCATGTTCGTGGCAGCATTGTTTACAATAGCGAAGATCAGGAAACAGCCCAAGTGTCCGTCAGAAGACGAGTGGATTAAAAACCTTTGGTACATATATACTATGGAAGTCTTTTATCCATTTTGAGATTGTTTTTGTGAACGGTGTAACTTGATGGTCTAGTTTCATTTTTTTGCAGGTAGATGTCCAATTTCCCAACACCATTTGTTAAAGAGGCTGTCTTTACTCCATTGTACCCTCTTTTCTCCTTTGTCAAATATCAGTTATCCATAAAGGTGTGGGTCTATTTCTGGGTTCTCTGTTCTGTTCCACTGATCTATGTGCCTGTTCTTATGCCAGTACCAGGCTGTCTTCAGTACAATGGTCTTGTAGTATACCTTGATATCCGGAAGAGTGATACCTCCTGCTTTATTTTATTTTTTCTTTTTAAGACTGCTGAGGCTATTCGTGTTTTTTTCGGTTCCATATAAATTTTTGGAATATGTGTTCTATATCTTTGAAGTATGTAATTGATATTTTAATTGGCATTGCATTGAATATATAAATTGCTTTGGGTAATATAGACATTTTAATGATGTTTACTCTTCCTAACCATGAGCACGGTATATGCTTCCACTTGTTTGTATCTTCCTTGATTCCTTTTATCAATGTTTTATAATTATCTGAGTACAATTCCTGAACCTCCTTGGTTAAATTTACTCCTAGGTACTTTATTTTTTTGGCTGCAATAGTGAAGGGGATTGTTTCCTTAATTTCTTTTGTTGACAGTTCATTGTTGGTATATAAAAATGACTCTGATTTCTGAGTATTAATCTTATATCCTGCCACCTTGCTGAATTCATTTATCAGGTCCAATAGTTTTGACTGAGTCTTTAGGGTTTTCTATATACAATATCATATCATCTGCAAATAATGACAGTTTTACTTCTTCTTTTCCAATTTGGATGCCTTTTATTTCTTCTTCTTGTCTGATTGCCGTAGCTAGGACTTCCAGAACTATGTTGAATAAGAGTGGTGAAAGAGGGCACCCCTGCCTGGTTCCTGATCTTAAGGGGATTGCTTTTAATTTTTTCCCATTTAGTATGATGTTTGCTGTGGGTTTTTCATAGATGGCCTTTATCATGTTAAGGCATGTTCCCTGTATTCCCACTTTACTGAGAGTTTTGATCATGGAAGGGTGCTGGATTTTATCAAATGCTTTTTCTGCATCTATTGAAATTACGTAATTTTTGTCCTTCCTTTTGTTTATGTGATGAATCACACTGATTGATTTGCGAATATAGAACCAGCCTTGATTCTCCAGAATAAATCCCACTTGATCATGGTGTATGATTTTTTTCATATATTGCTGGATCCAGTTGGCTAATATTTTGTTGAGAATTTTAGCATCTAAATTCATCAGTGATATTGGCCTATAATTTTCTTTTTTTGTGTTGTCTTTGCCTGGTTTTGGAATCAGAATTATGCTCGCCTCATAAAAGGAGTTTGGAAGTCTTCCTTCCTCTTGAAATTTTTGAAATAGCTTGAGGAGGATAGGAGTTAGTTCTTCTTAGAATTTTTGGTAGAATTCACTTGTGAAGCCATCAGGCCCTGGACTTTTCTTTTTTGGGAGTTTTTTGATAACTGTTTCGATCTCATTTGTTGTAATTGGTCTGTCTACGTGTTTTGATTCTTCTAGATTGATTTTTGGAAGATTATATGATTCAAGAAATTTGTCCATTTCACCCAGGTTGCCTAATTTTTTGGCATAGACTTCTTCATAGTATTTTCTTACAATACTTTGTATTTCTGTTGTGTCAGTTGTTATTTCTCCACACTCATTTCTAATTTTGTTTATTTGAGTCCTCTCTCTTTTTTTCTTGGTGAGTCTAGTTAAAGGTTCATCGATCTTGTTTTCCTTTTCAAAGAACCAGCTCCTGATTTCATTGATCCTATGTATTGTTTACTTAGCCTCTATGTCATTTATTTCTGCTCTAATCTTTATTATTTCCTTCCTTCTATTAGTCCTGGGCTTTATTTGCTGTTGTTTTTCTAGTTCTTTTATTTATTTATTTATTTTTACAGGTACAGAGAGAGAGTCAGAGAAAGGGATAGATAGGTACAGTCAGACAGGAACGGAGAGAGAGGAGAAGCATCAATCATTAGTTTTTCATTGACGTTGCAACACCATAGTTGTTCATTGATTGCTTTCTCACATGTGCCTTGACCGCAGGCCTTCAGCACATCGAGCCACCTCTTGCTGGAGCCAGCGACCTTGGGTCCAAGCTGGCGAGCTTTTGCTCAAGCCCGATGGGCCCGCTCTCAAGCTGGCGAGCTCAGGGTCTCGAACCTGGGTCTTTCGCATCCTAGTCCAACACTCTATCCACTGCGCCTCCGCCTGGTCAGGCATCTAGTTCTTTTAGATGCATAGTTAAGGTGATTTTGACCTTTTTCTAGTTTCTTATGGTATGCCTTTAGTGCTATGAACTTCCCTCTCAATACTGCTTTTGCTGTGTCCCAAAAATTTTGAGTTGATGTATGCTCATTATCACTGGTTTCTAGAGACTTTTTTATTTCTTCTTTGATCTCATTGTTAATCCATTCGTTGTTTAATAACATGCTATTTAATTTCCAAGTGTTTGAGTATTTTTCAGTTTTTCTTTTGTGGTTAATTTCTAGTTTCATGCCATTTTGATCAGAGTAAATGCTTGATATGATTTCAATCCTTTTAAATTTGTTGAGACCGCTTTTGTGTCCTAACATGTGGTCTTTGTTGGATAATGTACCATGATCGCTTGAAAAGAATGTAAATTCTATTGCTTTAGGGTGAAAAGTTCTGAAGATATCTATTAAATTAAGTTGATCAAGTGTATCTTTTAAGTCTGCTGTTTCTTTGTTATTTTTCTTTCTTGAGGATCTACCCAGTGATGTTAGTGGGGTATTGAAATCCCCTACTATGATAGTATTGCTGTTAATCACTCCCTTTATATCCATCAAAGTCTGCTTTATGTATGTCAGGGCTCCTATGTTTGGTGCGTATATATTTATAATGGTTGTATCTTCCTACTGAATTGTTCACTTTATCATTATGTAGTGTCCTTCTTTATCTCTTACTACAGCCTTTGTTTTAAAGTCCATTTTGTCAGATATAAGTATTGCTACCCCAGCTTCTTTTTTCATTTCCATTTGCGTGAAATATTTTTTTCCATTATTTTACCTTCAGTCTATGTGCATCTTTTGTTTTAAGGTGTTTTTCTTGTAGACAGCATATGTATGGGTCCTGTTTCTTAATCCACGCAGCTACCTTATGTCTTTTGATTGGATCATTGAATCCATTTACATTTAAGGTTATTATTGATATGTAGTTGTTTATTGCCATTTTATTCTTTAAACCTGTAATCTTCTTTTGCTATATTCTTTTCCCCCTTTAAACTGTTCACAACAGGCCCCGTAGTATCTCTTGCAGAATTGGTTTGGTTTTAATGAATTCCTTGAGGCTTTCTTTGTCTGGAAAGCTCTTTGTTTCTCCTTTAATTTTAAACATTAGCCTTGCTGGATAGAGTAGTCTTGGTTGTAGGTTCTTGATCTGCATTACTTTGATTATATCTTGCCATTCCCTTCTGACCTCAAGTGTTTCTCTTGAGAAGTCAGATGTCATACTTATGGGGGCTCTTTGTAGCTGATAGTCTATTTTTCTCTAGCAGCTTTTAAAATTTTCTCTTTATCACTTATCGTTGGTATTTTAACTATGATGTGTCTTGGTGTAGATTTTTTTTGGTTTCTCTTTAATGGAGTTATCTGTGTTTCTTGCACATGTGAAACATTTTCAAGTCTTCATTTAGAGAAGTTTTCAGCTATGATATGATTGAACAAAGTTTTTATTTCTTCATCATCCTCCGCATCTTCAGGAACCCCTATGATGCGGATGTTATTTCTCTTCATGTTGTCACAGAGCTCCCTCAGTTTCCTCAGATTTTTTAGTCTCTTTTTTTTTCTGCTTTGCTTCTCTGCCTTTGTTTATTTTGTCCTCTGACTCGCTGATTTGATCCTCAGCTTCATCCCTCCTGCTTTTAATTCCTTCCATTGTGGTCTTTAGTTCTGATACTGTATTTGTCATTTCTGTCTGATTCTTTTTTATTATTTCCACTTTTTTTTTTATACTTGCTATCTCTTTATTTAGGTGTTTGCAATGACTCTCCATTGTTGCTCTAAGCTCTTTGAACATCCTAACTATCATTATTTTAAACTCTGCATCAGGTAGTTTGGTTATATCTGATTCATTCAGGTCCTTCTCTCGGGATTTCTCTTTATTCATTTGGGTTGCATTTCTCTGCCTGCCCATTTTGTCTGTGTGTAAGAAGAGTTTGGCTACTGGAGTCCAATCGGTGTTGCCTCTGTGTTTCCTAGGTGTGGTCTGTCTGCAGGCCCACCAAGCCCTCTGCTGCTGCCTAGGGTGGATGGGTGTGGGTGTTGCTGGCACCGGCCTTGGCTGCTGAGGTCCGCCTCGCCTCCTCAGGAGGGGCTGTGTTCTCGTGCCTGGCTCTACAAGCCTCAGCCGGTCTCGGCCTTCACTCCTTTCCCAGGGGTGGGACCGTGCACCACACTTGGGACACAAGCCTGGGCGTCAAGGGCCAGGGTGAGCACTTTTGCTTAGCTGCGGGTCCCTGTCACCCTGTTCCTCCAGCCAGGAGCAGCTTTTGGTGCATGTTCAGCTGCTAGCCCAGGCCGGAAACCTCACCCCCATGGACATCAGCTCTGCGACTGGGTTGGACTGCTGCTATGCGCTCTGCTGCGTGCTGGGCTTCCACCCCGTGCCCACCAACCTCGGCTCCTCATCTGGGAGGGGTTGTTGCTATGTGCTCAACCATGCACTGGGCTTCCACCCCCGCCAACCTCAGCTCCTCGGCTGGGTGGGGTTGTTGCTCTGTGCTCAGGCACGTGCTGGGCTCCTGCCTCCCCCCTGCCAACTTCGGCTCCTTGGCTCATTCGGGCTGTTGCTATGTGCTCAGCCGCACTCTGGGGTTCCGCCCCAACCCCTCCACGGGCAAAGCCGGTTGGGGCAGGGCTTCAAGCTCCAGAGGCTTGGTGCGGCCACGTGCCTACTTGCCCCTGCCCAGCGGCGGATTTCCGCCTATTTAGGGCTCCTGCTTTACCCCCACAAGTGGGGTCGCAGGTGGCCCGTACAGCTGGACCACTTTTGCGAGTCCACTTTGCCCTGGCTGGGTTAGACCGAGCTCATGCCAGTTGGCTCGGCCTCTGCCCCCACAGGCCGAACCGCAACCACCCGCCCTCCAGCAAGCCCTCAGCAGTGTGGGTGGGTGCAATGCAGCTCAGACCCTAACACTCCATACTGTAGTCATGAAAGCTCCCTCCTTCTAAGCAACGGTGCTCTAATTGCTGCAAGGGAGTGTGTTTGGCTGGTGTCCTGCTTCCCTTTGCTGGTTCCAGGAGAAATATTGTTTCAGAATTATGTTGTGACTCAGCCCAGGGTTTAGGGTGGCTGTCCTTCATAGCTTTTCTCCCTGTGCCTTCCAGACCACACTCTCTACCCGCTGCTCCAGTCCTGTCTTCTCTCCCTGTCTCCTGGAGTCCCGGGTGAGTGCTTGTGAGAGAGGTTTTCTTCACCATCCCTTTAAGAAGAATCCTGGGTCTGAGACAACTGTCTCTTTCTCACAAGCAGTATTCTAACCTGTTTCCCAGCTAAATACTATCCATATGCCTCTCTAGGCTCTGGGGCTGCAGACTGGGGCTCTGTTCCTGGGATCCAGGTCCCTCCCTCTCTGCTAAACTCTATTCCCACCACGCGGGTCTCTCCGGGCTGTGGTTCGCTCCGGGGAGCTGGGCAGTCCTTTCCGTGTTTTTGCTTTTCCTACCAGTCTCAATGTGGCTTCTTCAGTGTTCCCCGGTTGAAGAGTCCTCTCAGTCCAGTTCAACGTTGGTTTATCCAGATGATGGTTCTTAAAATCAAGTTATAATCCACTTTGGTTCTGCGAATTGGAAGTTGGTACGTCTGCTTACTCCATCGCCATCTTGCCTCCAAACTGGTTCTTTTAAGGTAACTTCATCTTCAGATTTTGATGAAAGCATTCTCCCTGCTCATCACTAACAGCTCCAAGATTTTCGGTAAACTTATCAAGGTGACTGTTCAGGAAGTGAATCTTAAGGCTCATGTTACATCCAATGTCATGGAAAGCCAACAGCATCCTCTGAACCAGAGTTCATAGTTTTCTGCTTTTTTGTTGCCAAGGAAATTCTTTGAAACTACCACAAAAGACTGTCACGCTGCTTTCTCCTCCTTATTCATCTTCCTGGCAAATTATTCTTTATGTATGAGGTTTTGAATTTGAGGTCCACCGAATACACCTGCTTTTACCTGTCTTTTCTTGAAAGACAAGGCATGAAAAGCAGAAATAATATGTTGAAAGCATTTACTTTCTCTATTCAAAGCCTGAACAAACTGCTTCATTAAGCCAAGTTTGATGTGAAGTGAAAGGAAAATGATCCTGTTTCGATTAACTACAGGTTCATTCACAATATTTTGCATCCCTACTTCCAGAGCTTCATGTTTTGGTCACTCCTTCTGTGTCCAGTGTTTCTCCCAAGCTCTGCTGTCCCACAAACACAGAAAGCAAGGATACTTCGTGAAACCTCTCTGTTGTCCTAGCAGGAAATTTACCATATTAAGATCCACACAGCCTGACCAGGTGGTGGCACAGTGGATAGAGCATCGGACTGGGATGCAGAGGACCCAGGTTCGAGACTCCGAGCTCACCAGCTTGAGTGCGGGTCCATCTGGCTTGAGCAAAAGCTTGCCAGCTTAGACCCAAGGTCGCTGGCTCCAGCAAGGGGTTGCTTGGTCTGCTGTGGCCCACGGTCAAGGCACATGTGAAAAAGCAATCAATGAACAACTATGGTGTCGTAATGGCTTCTCATCTCTCTCCATTCCTGTCTGTCTGTCCCTATCTATCCCTCTCTCTGACTCACTCTCTGTCCCTGTAAGGAAAAAAAAGATCCACACAAATGATCCAGTTATGCTCCTCATAGTTCAGTAAGTCAAGGACAATTTTTATGTCAGTATAATTTTCTCACAGATGAGTTGAATAACCAATTGAAACCACTGCATAAACATTACCGTTGTATAGGAGAACACATTTCAGACTCCATTCAGAGCTCTGAAGAAATAGGCGCCTTTCTGTTGGACTGTAAGTGGTAACACCTAGCTGGCTGAGAAGACTACTGATATCATGACAGTAAAGAAAGTGTTTGTCTTCGGAACAAAAGTCCCCAAAAATTTGTTCACGCTTCCTGAAATGGGATACTTTAGCTGACCAGTGAAGTACATTCTTTTCTTGAAGTCTGGAGGCTAAGAACTCAGCTGCCTTCTTTGATAAGCAAATCTCTTACTAAGTCATTCAATTTGGGTTGGCTAAACTGATGAGGGGTTAATGACTGCTTGGCATCAGAAGATCCTTTAGATTCTACAATCATTTTCCTCATGCATCTGATCAAAATACACTTGATCACCATGTTCACTTTCTTTGTCCTTAGAAGAAATAAAACCATTGAAAACTGGAACCGGGAGTGTCTCAGAGTGTGGGATAGGTCGTATTGCTGAAGGAATATTAGGATATGCGATCATATGACGTTTTTTCTTGCCGATGCCCTTTGTATGGATTAGACAGAAATAACAGTCACTGCTGTGGTCCTTAGGTTCATGCCAAACCAAGGGAATACCAAAAGGCATTTCTTTGCATTTTCCTTTTGTCCAATCACAAAGCATTTCCTTACAATTATGACACACAATATGAGGAGCCCAATTCTTGTCTTGATCACCAAGGGGAACTTTAAAATAGGCAATCTATGCATGTGTCACAAATGATGAAATATTGCGCCTTTGACGTTGAAGTGTGTAACAGCCACATATATAACAGACGGTGTCAGGACTATTCTTATATTTACACCTACTCGAAGAAGCCATGATTCAATCTTAAAACAAAATAAGAGGGGAGGCCTGACCTGTGGTGGCACAGTGGATAAAGCGTCGACCTGGGAACACTGAGGTTGTCAGTTCAAAACCCTGCACTGGTCTGGTCAAGGCACATATGGGAGTTGATGCTTCCTGCTCCTCTCCCCTTTCTTTCTCTCTCTCTCTCACACTCTGTGTCTCCTCTCTAAATGAATAAAATAAAATAAAATAAATAAATTAAAAAAAAAAACAAAATAAGAGGGTGGTTTTATCAGATAATAATTTTTTACATTTAAAAACAACTACAATTATGTAAAAGTGATGTTTGTAAAACAATAATTGCCTTGTGGTTATGTTCAATCCAAGAGTCGTTGCCCTTTAACTCCAATTTAAAAACCAATGCATGCCATTAACTGTAACAAAAAAAAATATTAAAATTGCATAAAAACTAGAGCATGCCCCAAAAAACGGATTTCAGATTTGGAATTAGGGATGCAGAAATATATAGAAACAGTTCTAAAACCTCATGGAACAGAAAATAAAAAAGAAATTTGTTCTCCAGTGTTACCCATCAATATTCATCTATCTCATTTAGAAAAATGTTTACCCTCCTTAGAAAATACTTGTAAAAATCATAATAAATAAGCATAGATTGGGTCTACAGTAAAGTTTCTTCAACACAGCTTCCATTCTTTTCTCTCTCTCCTCCACTCCTCCACCTCCAATTATATGTATGATAAACTTCTCTTCCTTATATCTTTTATAATCTTTTCTCTAATTTACATCCTGCATTCTCTGTGCTTCAGTCTTCATATTTTATATAGCCTTATCTTCCAGTTCTTTATCTATACAATTGTATAAAATCTAATGGTAAACTCATTTATTGCATTCTTAATTTCAGGTATTGTATTTTTAACTTCTAGAATATTTTTAGATTCTTTTATATAAATTCCAAATCCTCCTTAGAAGTAGTTCATAGTCTCATCCAATGTCATGGTCATTTTAAAGTCTAAACAGGATAACTGGATTATATGAATATCTTCTGAGACTGTTTCTATTGTGTTTTTCTTTCAGTTTCACAGCTGATATGCTTGGCAATTTTTAATTGCCTGCTGAAGATTCTATGTGGAACATTTTAGAGATAATTTGAGGCTCTGAACTACCTTATCTTTCTCAAGAGAGAACTAGGCAGTAAGAGCAGGATCAGATTTCTTCAGTTCAGTCCAGGATTAATATGATTCCAAATTAGATGTAAGTATTTGAAAGGACTGGTCTACTGTAGTTTGCCTTTATTCTTAAGGTATGGCCCATTCAAGAGACCAGCTGAAAACTTGGAGCATTAGCCAGGTCCACTCCACTTTGGTTTACCCTGAATTTTGACATTAGTCTCCACAGCCCTTTTAAGCTCTGAAAGCCCTACTCAACTTCTCAGCATAAGTTTTCTCCTCAACTTCTAGGCATCCCTGTGTTATTTTTGAATTAGAAAGTGACTTGAGGAGAACAGAGACAATGCTCAGGGCTTTCATTCTTTCTGGAATTCTGGTAAATCAAATTACCTCAGGTTTTATAATTCTTTGATTCCTTCCAATATTATTTTTGTTTTATTTCATATAACATTTTTAGTTTGTACTGAGTTTGTCTGATGAAAATTATTCCATCAAAGCTGAAAATGGGTATGTTCAATATCTATTAAAAGTAAAAAGATACATATCCTCTGAGCCAGCATTTCCATTCTAGGATCTTATCCTAAAGAAAAACTCATACATGCTCTAAAACATGTGTATAATAATGTTTATGTAGTATTACAGGGGGTCCTCAGGTTACGACAATCTTAATATATGATGTTTCGAGTTTACGACACTCACTTCTATAAATCTTAAAAAAATTGAGACATGAATGTTTTAACTTATGTTGTTAGCACCGTACCTCTTTTTAAACTCATTTTTTTGTTATTTTTTCTGTTACTACAGTACAGCATACAGTACAGTATATTTATGTCCTTTTTCTTTTCCTGTGTCTTAGTTGTGTTTTTATGTTCAAGATTATGATTTTACAATTGTGTTATGATAGGTAAGTGATTTAGGATAGGGTGTGTTTGGACTTACACCGAAATTTGGGTTATGTTACTGTTGTAGGAATAGAACTGTGTTATAACGAGAAGACCCCCTGTATTTGTAACAGCAAGACATAAAATAATGTGTATATTATGTTCCAATTTAGGTAAAAAAGAGTAAATATATGTATATATTTACATATGCAAAAATATTTTTGAAGAGATATATTAGAATACAGGAGAGTGGCTGATCTGAGAAAGGACAGAAAAACTTGGGCTTAGATTCAGTGGAAGGTTTTTCATTATTTTATAGTGTTTGAATTCATTTTTTACATATTACATTGCTGAATTTTATAATGAACATTCTTTAAGAGAAAAATAAAATATAACATGAGAAGTGTTACATACTAGCTTAGGCAAGAAAACGTCACAGTGTCAATCTCTGAATTTAGACTTTAAGGACAGATTGGATTTAGTCAAGTGAATGAGAGATAATGCATACAGATAAGAGAAGTGGAACGTGGAAGTATAAGGGGATACTCACTCTAGGGAAACCATTAATAGTTCTAAGTTGATGAAGGAGAAGGAAGATGTAGGAGATTGGGTATCTTACAAGCCTCATTTTCCCCAAGAACAGACGGTGCCATGTTAAGGAGTTTAAATTTTATTTTAAGGCAATGCGGAATGACTCAAAAGTTTAAAAGAAAAGGCAATACGATCAAATTTATATTTAGTATATATTATGATAGCAGTACTGTGGACAATAGATTGACAACAGGTAAGAGAGGGAGGAGGAGTTGAGCCATAAGATGTGGCTATATGGTACTTGTCTTTCTCTGACTGGTTCATTTCACTTAGAATAATAACCTCCAGGTCTAGTCATGCTGGTGCAAAGGTTGAGATACCATTTTTAAGGATGAGTAGTATTTCATTGTATATATGTACCACAGCTTTTTTATCCATTCATCTACTGATGAACACTTGGGCTGCTTCCCAATCTTGGCTATAGTAAATATGCTGCAAGTATCATATGATTTCACTCATATAAGGAATCTAATGAGCAAAATAAACCAACAACAACAAAAAATAGAAATGGTCTCACAGATACAGAAAAGACTGACAGGTGTCAGAGAAGAGGAGGGTTATGGAGCTGGGTGAAAAAGGTAAAGGTTTAAAGCAAAACAAACAAACAAACAACTAAACCCATATACATAGACAACAGTATGGTGATTATTAGAGAAAAAGGAGGGTAAAGAGAGGTAGAAGAGGGTATAGGGGGAATAAGTGGTGATGAAAGAAGACTTGGGGTGGTAAACACACAATACAGTATACAAATGATGTATTATAGAACTGTACACCTGAAACCTATTCAATTTTATTAACCAATGTCATTCCAATAAATGTAACAAAAAAGTAAAAATAAAAATAAAAAAGCAGAAAACAACAACAAAGATTGCTGCAGTTAACTAGGGCAGAACTTAATGCAGTGACAATAGGATTAAAAGAAAAAGATAATAAAATATTAAAAAGATAGAATTAAAAGAATTCGGGGCCTTATTCATGAATAATGGAATATATGAAATAATTGAAAACAATTTATTTATTCTGCCTTGGACAACTGACTAGACAATGGGACCCTTCAGTTGTGCGGTTAAGGCTGAGGTGGCTGAAGATGTCTAAGAAGGCAAGGTGTCCAGTAGCAGCTGAACAGCCATGTTTGGAGCATACACAGATGATGGAAGAACAGTCTCAACTGTCATAAGAATAAAATTGCTAGCTAAAGTCATGGGGGTATTTAACATCACCACAGGAGGAGGGGGATGGATGGAATCACAACATATAAGGGGTAGAATATATAGGGCAAACCCCAAAAGTAAGCTATGAAAGTACTGAGAGAAGTTTCAGGAGTGAGTGGTAGTACAGAAACCAATGAATGACAGCTTCAGGAAGGCAAGCACTCTTTCAGAGAAATCTAGAAAGACAGGGCCTAAAGAGTTTTGTTGGTATTGAGAACCCAAAAGATATTATACTTGATCACTGTTTTAGGATTGCCTAGTGCTTGTTTAAAGATGTGAGCATAAGTATAATGCTGGCCATAGAACAAATGCTATAAAAGGAGTCCAATCAGAGGGGCATGCAAAGTAATCAGGTCCATTATATAGATTTAAATAAATGATACCAAATCGTCTAGAAATCAAATATAATGTCATAATTATATAATCATTTCATTTTATTTTAATCTTTCTTATTTGCTTGGCATCTATAAGGTGCCTCATAATGCTTAATGAAAGAAGGTACAAATTACCATTTTGGGTATTTCTAAGCATTTGATACATATTGATAAACCACAAAATAATCAAATACAAATAACTCAAAGAAAATGTGAAAGCTATGAAGTTAGTGAAGAGTGTAACTGCTGACATTCCCATCATAGCAATAGTATTAAGAGCTTAGGTGGGGAAAATGATAACTCACTTTCATAAAAGTCAGGTGATTTTCTTCCATCATGAGTATGGAATAAAAAACTAATAATTACACTACTCTAGTTCATGGAACACTGCCATACTATTCATAGTATTTGCCCCCAAATTAGTAAAATGCAGGGTGGGCATAAGTAAGTTTATAATTACAACACAAATAAATAATATAATAATTAAAAAATAATTTAAAATAAACTGTATATCATGTACCCATGCACCTTTGCTTACCTCTGTATAGTACAGTTAATAGAAAAGAGTTGAAATAACTGAATCTTTCTTTAATGTTTAGAACACATTAAGGATTTAACAATAATAAAGAGCTAAGCAATTGTAACTTGAAATATTGGGATAATTTCTTTTCTAATCTGCAAATTAATTATCTAATTGGTAAAAGAAAAGAGGTTAAATTAGATATTCTCTAAAGGAAATTACTACTCACATTTCTGATAAAAAACATCTAATCACAAAGACTATCAGATATCTTAGGAGTGTAGGACTTTTTATATGGCAAAAAATGTCTATTTTAATAAAAGTACACTTTCTGATAGAACTTCCTTTTAGTTATAGCTTACTTTTTTGTTCAGGCCAACAAGCTGGTAATAATTTTTATCATTGACTTGAGACATTTTCATGCTCATGAGAAGTTTAAGTTTTCACAAAAATATATCATGAATGTATCTGACTTTTTCTAGAATAAAATTGGTTTCATAATTATAACATGGCACTATATTTCCACACTTTAAATGCCTTTATTTTGAAAAACAAATAGTATAAATTCGTACCTCTAAGAGATAAGGCTCCATTTGATCCAGGGTTTTTCCAAGATGCTTATCTGGACTTAAACCTGCCAAGAAAGTTTAAAATTTTGAAATAAATATCTGATTAAAAGTTTAAAGACACATTCCCCTTCCCATGGCCTGGCTTCACCTAGCAAATCCATATGTGTGTTTAAATTACTTTGATCCTAAAATAAAATGTACTTTGCCAATATTTATTTTCTTATTCCCCTGGGGTATAAAGAAATGTTCTCTTCCAATTAAATTTAATTGTGCTGTGTCAATTGTTTCGTTTTTCCTTTCTTGAGGAACTATACTTAACAATAGAAAAAAGCAAGTATCATTTCAGAGATATAAAATTTAAATACTTGGTATTTTAATTTTTTTTTAATTCATGGACAACAGTGAGAATTTTCTGATTTATACCTATTTTACCTAAACTTCAAATACCTTACTTAAAGATTAGAAAATAGAAGAACAGTACACTGGTGGGCCTATATAGTAGCATACAGACACAAATAGTTGTATCATCAAATTAAGTACAGGTGGTCTTTGGGTTGCGACAGTCTCAACACACGATGTTCCAAGTTTATGACGCTCACTCCCATAAAAACTTAAAAACGCTGAAATATATTTCGGCTTACACCATTTACATCGTACTTATGGACTACGTGGCAAACTAGTTTGGCTGTGCACGGTGGAAGAATACGCAGTACAGTGTACAGTACAGTATTTTTATGTCCTTTTCTTTGTTTCTGTGGCTTAGTTGTGTTTTTATGTTCTAGATTATGATTTTACAACCATGTTAGGATAGGTAACTGACTTAGGCTAGGGTGTGTTTCGACTTACACCAAAATTCAGGTTATGTCACTGTTGTAGGAATGAAACTGTGTCAGAACCCAAGGATCCCCTGTATTGCACTTTGACACCCACTTCTGTAACAATATATTTTCCAAATAAAGACAGAAACAACTCGAAAAATTATGTATCAACAGCATGTGCATAGTCACTGATAAAAATGTTGAACCATATGACAAAATAATATTAAAGTTTATGTAGTTGATGGGGTATAGGTGGATGGTATGGGCAATAAGAACTCTTCCTATAAACCAAACTAACCTTCCAGGAAAAATAATCACATGCCTCACATTGGCTTTAAAATGAAAAAAACTCACTTTAGATATTTATATCTGTAATACATGTACTGGCTTAGCTTCATTTAAATAATTTATTCTTATTTATTACTGGTTTAAACATTTTAGCTTATTAACCATACAAATTAATAATGATCTGCTTCCAGTTGAATGCCTTTTTGGATAACATGATATTTCTTATGATTATATATCAGAATAATAAAAGGGAAGTTGGGTAAAAATTAAAGACTCTTCTTGCCTTTGAATATTAAGTTATTACAAAGCAAAAAAGCAACCATATGAGACTAGAATCACGAGGCAGATAATGAGTCAACTCCCATCATAGCCCATTAAATTTCAATTAGCTTCATGAACACATAGGTAAATTTTTAACTTTGTCCAATAACTCTATTGGACAATAACCTTATTCCCCACCAACTACTTTTCAATTCAGTTTTCAAAATGAAGTAAATAAAATAATTTCAAACAAACATACATGTTACCATCCATATTTAACAAATAATATCTAGCCATATTTCCTCAACCTTTGCTTAAAAAATAAACACCACAAACAATAGAATTTCACAGTATATCTTTAATCAATTCATTACCCCAACTGCTTTCTACATGGATAACCCACTCTTCTGAAGTTGGTGAATTACTTCCCAAATATGATTCTATAATCTTACTACAGATGTATAAATCCAAAACAATATTTGGTATTGTTTGTGCATATTACAGTTTTTCATGAATGATATGATTTTTTAACTTGTTTTCTTCAATTCACAGTGTTAATGAGACTACACTGATTACTGTGCCTCTGGTCCATCCATGTTTGCTGTTGTATTATATTCCATTATATGTATATATCATAATTTAGTTATCCTCTCTTCACAGTGGGCACTGGCTTATTTCTAAGTTCTATTTTGCCACTAGTACTTCCAATGCTGCAATGAATATGCTTTTAGGTGAAATTACTTCAAGTCTATTAGATATTGTTAAATTGCTCTCTAAAGCAGTATTACCAATTTGTACTTCCACTATCGTAGGATTAGAATTCCCATTTCACATATGCAAAAATAACTCAGTGTTGTCAAATGTTTAAATTTTTGTAATCTGAGATACACATACACATGTATATACACATACACATAGGTATGCATACACATTCTATCAGTGTATATGTATATACTATACCTATGTATTATATATGTGTGTATAGATCTATAGACACTTGTTTTAATATTCATTTTCTGATTACTGTTAAAAGTAAACATTTGTTCATATTTTATTGCTCATTCATTCAGGTTTTCACTTCTTTGAATTGCTTAATAAAATCATTTGCCCATTTTTAATATTTTATCTTTTAATTGATGATTCCTAGTCCATGATATATTCTGAATGCTAATCCATCATTACAAGCATTATAAATACCTTTCTAACCATTGTGTTTTCATCACCCATTTTTTTAAATTGGGGGAGGGTTTTTTAATAAACATCAGCATTTTATTTTGTAGTAGTCAAAGTACTGCTATTTGATATTTGCTCCTTTGTATTGTAATAAACCTTTCCCTGTCCACGGTCATAATGTTAATCCTTTATATTTTCAGTTTTAAATTTTTGCTGTTCACATTTCTATCTTCAATCCATGTAGAAATTACTTTCAGCTATCACACATAGAGTATTATAAATATTTCTCTCATTTATGAATAATAACTACTGTTTATGGAATCCCTTCTCTGCTGATATACTGATGCACATGCCACTTCTTCCAAACAGTTCCTATACATATGTAAGTCCATGTCATGTCACAATTTAAACTACTTCAGCATCACCAGTGCAATATACGAGTTTCTCTTAATCTACATGAGAGATGGTTAGTTGGCCAAAAACAGACTTTAATCAGAACCCACAATTCCAGAGGCTACAACTTCTCATTATTTTTATCATAGATCAGTAAGATATAGTTTGCTAATTAACCTAGTGGCTGTTAGAATTTTGTTTTCTTTGTGAAATTTATTTAAAAAACAAATAATATAGGACTATATGCAAGGCACTGTTATAAGTGCCCTACAAACATTAACTAACTGAATTCTCAAAACAACCCAATGAGTAGGTACTATTAAGGTCCTCATTTAACATATGAGTAAACTGAAGCACAGAGAAGTTCAGTGACTCTCTAAGGTCACCCACTACCCTGTGGAGTCCATGCTTTTTTAACTAATACTATGCTGAGTTAAGGATGTTTCCATGTATAACTCATTTGTTAAAGTTTATTGTTTTTATGATCATACTTGTTAAATCTGCTTATTAGAGCATGAACAAACACCAAATATATTTTATCCATACGTACTTAGATGTGTTCCCCTACATCTTCACCAATACTAAATCTTATTAAATTTAAAACTTTTGCCATTCTGATAAAAATTGATATTTTTTCTTATTGGTATATCTTTACTTTTGTATGATTAAAGTTGAACATGTTCTTCATACATTTATGGCCAGATTTATAATGCTATTTTTCTTAACTGTAAATTATTCATATTTTTGACCATTTTTTTTCTAATAAACTACTGATCCTTTTTACAAATAATATTGAAATACTTCTAAAGCGAGGCCACTAGTCCTGTGCTTAGCAACTGCTTTTTTCCCCCCTAGGGTTTGCCATTTGTTTTATGAATTTGTTTATTGTGGAATACTTTATTGGTGATTGGTCTTTTGTTCTCAGTAGATCTTGTGAGATATTTGGCAATTTGGGGAATGTCATCAAAACAAGTTGATGAAAAGTTTTCTCCCTTTTCAATTTCATATATTTTCATAAATATTTCATAAATATTTTATTATCATAAATATTCTTACTTTTATAATTTCCTTCCCTCTGCTTTCTTTGTGTTCATTCAATAAATTTTTTACTTCTAGTTTCTTCAGTCATTTATAAGTACATATCTCTTATTTTTTAAATAGGAAAATTTAAGTCCCCAATTTAGCTGCAGCCCAGATTGAGAAAGGGGAACTTTTCTTGTCATTTAGTTTTCAATATTTTGCCATTTTTACTGAGTTATTTAGGATTACTTTTGTGTCAAAACATGTTTATTTTCACTATTTTTTTTTCTAATTTGAATGCATTGTGGTCATGACTGGAGTCTTTATGGTGCTAATTCTAAAAAATTTGGTCAAGTTCCTCTGTGATTTAGAACATGATCAAATTTTATGAATGTTCCATTTGTGACTGAAAAGTATGTTCTTTATCTGTTGAATGAAAGATTCTGTACTCAAACACACAAACCAGGATCACAATGTTTAAGTTTGCTTTTCAAATTTTCTATGGCCTTATTAATATTTGGTTTCCATAAATTATCAGTTTCTAAAAAAGGTTGGTAAAATCTTCCATTATAATTTTAGTTTTAATCAGTTCTTCTAATTCTGTCAGTTTTGCTTTATATATTTGACAGTTTTACTGTTATGAGTATATACATATCTCCGTATGTGATTTTAACCTTATCTCTATTCATCAACATTACAACACCAGCTTTATTTTGTTAATTTTTCCATCATTTATTCTCAAGTTTTCTGTGTCTATTTGTTTTAGATGCCTCTTTTAAACTACATATAATTGAAATTAAAAAGAAATTATCCTGTCTTATAAATACAATTCTAAAGAATTGAGATTAACTATTTTATATCTTTTACATTTTACATTATATGTCTCGACCCATTTCTATTATCTTATAGAGTTCTGTACATTTTTAAAAAGGTTTTATTTATTGATTTTATAGAAATGAGAGAGAGAGAAAGGGGTGAGGAGGAGTGGGAAGCATCAACTTGTAGTTGTTTCTCATATGTGCCTTGACAAGCAAGGCCAGAGTTTTGAATCAGTGACCTCAGCATTCCAGGTCGACACTTTATCCACTGCGCCACCATAGGTGAAGTTGATTTTCTATATATTAAGTTGTATGTATATTATTTCCTTTGCTATTTTTTTTGCCTCATATTGGATTGAAGAGCATTTTTGTCTGTTTTCTTTGCTGACCAGAAAGCTATAGTCTGTGTTTCTACTCTCTCAGTAAGCAGTTGTAATTTTTAACATACATTCAAAACCACAGAATTTCAGTCTAAATGTATTATTCAAAATTTTATGTATCTTAGAATATAAATATAAAAATTTATGTTCAGCATCCCTTTGGCCAAAAGAAATTACCATATTTTAACTAGATACTAAATGAGCTTCACAATTTTGTTATTATTGTGTTAAATATTAGTTATTTCAATTTGTGCATGAAAAATTAGGCTTAATAACATATTTCACAATGTCTGTGCTCACCATTCTCATTCATTTCTTTTGAGATTCAATCTATCTCTCATCTGAAGTTCATTATTTTTCACTGAAGATCTATGAGTGGTAAACTCTCCTAGTATTGTCATGTCTGATGTCCTATTTCACTCTCAACATTATATAACAGGTTAGTTATAAAATATTATTTATTCAGGCATTAGTTGTTCCTAATGTGATCTATGCTGTCAGTCTAATAGTGGTTTCCACATGAAGAATCTTTACTATCTCTGTGCTAGATTGTACAATTTTCAGTTTACCTGTAACATTCTGTAATTTTAATACAATTTGTCTAAGCATGGTTATTTTTATTTATACTGCACAGTGCCTAATACACACTTTCAATTGCAAACTCCTATCTTTCTTCAAAGCTATAACATTTTCAACTATATCTGTAAAGACTGTTTTCTGCCTTTTCTTTTTTTCCCCCTAAAATATCAAATACACAAATATTGTAATTTTCCAATATCATCCATACTTTTAAACTGTGCTTTCATTCTTTTTTTCTCTGTATCTCTATATTAGCTTCTGGGTGAATTACTTCTTTCTGCGTCACTCATTCTGACTTGGCTCCTGCAGAGTTCATTCTGTCCACTGAGGTTTTCAAGTGACTGTGTTTCATTTCCAAAATTTGTAATTAGTTACTTTTCACATCACACTGTTGCTGTTTCATTCTGGGTGATTGATTTTTCTAATTGATTGACTTTTCTGTAATGTGTGTTATATTTTCCTTTATCTCTTTGAGGTTCTTCTACATATGGGGTACTTTTGGTCTCTTTCCACACACGATTATAATCTCCCAAGTATTTTGTCTGCTTCCTGGTAATTTGTATCACAGCTCACAGTTTTAGTCCTGCTTATTATTTAGTACATCTTTTAGTTTCTAGTTCACAGAGATGATTGTGTTTTCCAGCACATAACAGCTATATCTTTCATACTTACTGTTCATGTATTCACCTATTACCATCATGGGTTTGGGCTCAAAATTTGGAAAACTCAAACCATAAAAGTACAATGCTAGCATAGTTAGATGTCACTTTTTGGTCTCCCTCCCAATTCCTTGGTTCTCATATACATATCAGTCACAACACACACACACCACACTCAGCATTCAGACATTAGGTTACACATCATTAAAATCATTTACAAAATCTTTTATGATTATATTTAAGAATTAATGTCTTGCATTCTCGATTAGGATCTGGGGTAAATAAAAGCCTGTCTAAAAAGCATGAAAGGGAATTTAAGAGCCTACACTGTATTTAGGTGGGCACTGGAAAGTCACACTGATGAACTTCCCACTTTTCTTACAGACTTATAATTCATTGTAGAATTATCAAATCCCAGTTCTGAACTGTTAAAGTACAGAAATAGCTGTTACAGCTCATTGCAGAGATGGCTGCATTCCATGATGGATAAAGAAAGTTGACTTGCCTTTAGACAAGAGAGCCAGTAAAATATGTAAAAATGAGCCACATTGGGCATAGTTCACCACATGACTCTGTGATCATTATACAAGTACACCTTTGTAAAAATGACAAGTCATTGGGGACCTCATAATAACTGCCTAGATGACATGCATTTTAGATTGTTTTTATAAAATACAGGGTGAAGCAAAATTAGGTTTATAGCTATGAGAATGCAAAACACAGAATTTATTCTTGTATTATTATTAATGATTGTATTATTTTTCCATACAAACAACTATAAACCTAATTTGGCCCCACTCCATTTTCTTGGATAGGATCCAGAGATCTTCAGCAATTCAAACTATTGTTCTTAAAAAATCAATTCAATGGCCTGAACTCACCTTGACTAATATCTTGAGATCTCTTTTAAATCAGTTGACACTAGTATACATGGAATATTAGTCAGGGATGTGGTAGGAAGATTCAACCTATCCCAAACTTTATTTAGATATGGACCTTTCCTCAAGAAATTCTATATTGCTTAGAACACTAATGATTATATAAATATTAAATTATATGCAAATAAAAACTCTAACTTATTTTTATAAATATAATGAATGACTGAATATTTAATTTTCTTACACTTATATGTATTTTTTCACTAGTTTCCTCATTTGGAAACATCTTAGCATTGCATGCATAGTCTTTATAATATTTACTTTCTCTAAATGGAACGATATAATTATTAAAATGATTTTAGAACAAGAATCTGGAGAAACAGATCACTTTAACAAGAAAAAACACTGTTGATTCATCTATAATTATGAAGTTCAAAGATGTTCATTTTTCATCTCATGCATATTAGTTTTGGTATTTTCTAACTATTTGATATGCATGGAAAATTCTGATTCAAGATTCTTCATAATTATGAATGAAAGGTCAATCCAAGATTCTTCATAATTATGAATGAAAGGTCAAGGTAAGATTAGCATCAATAAAATATGTTTACCATTGAAAGTATTTTTAAATATTTATGCTTTAAATGGTTTAGACACTAACATTTTAAATAACAAAATCAATATTTGAGTTAAGATTTAACACAAAGCTTATACAATATACCTTCTCATTGTAATTTACTATTGTTTAACTAAGAAATCCATTTATATTTCTGAGCATGACTGAAGACTGATGCTAAGGTTGGATGTATAGGGGGAAGGAAGAGAGATTGAACAAAAAAGAAAATAAAGACAAAACACTCATGGACTTGGGCAACAGTGTGGTTACTGTGGCGGAAAGGGGTGGGAGAAGGTGGAGGAGGATATAGGGGATAAACGGTGATAGAAGAAGACTTGATTTGGAAAGATAAACACACAATATGGTGTACAGATAATATGTTGTGGAATTGTGTACCTGCAACCTGTATAATTTTGTTAACCAGTGTCATCCCAATAAATTTAACAAAAAGGAAAAGAAATAATGGTAATATACCAATATAGTTGCTTTCAGTATAAAAAATATAAACATACCTCAGTAAATTTTAAATCCATCTTATACAGTCATTCAATTTTTAAGCATTAGCCAATTAACTTGGAAATGGAGCTAGTTCAAAATGCACAATCACCTCTTTCTTTAAATAAACTGTAGTACTGCCGACCAAACGGTGTCACAGTAGATAGAGCATGGGCCTGGGATGTTGAGGGCCCAGGTTTGAAACCCCAAGGTTGCTGGCATGAGTGAGGGCTCATTCGGCTTGACAACGGGCTCATCAGCTTGAGCACAGAGTTGCTGGCTTGAGTGTGGGACCACAGACATGATTCTATGGTCGGTGGCTTGAGCCACAGGTCTCTGGCTTGAGCAAGGGGTAACTGGCTCAGCTGGAGCCCCGCAGTCAAGGCACATGTGAGAAAGTAATCAATAAACAACTAAGGTGCCCAACAAAGAACTAGAAGTTCTCATCTCTCTCCTTTCCTATCTGCCTGTTTCTCTCTCTCAAAAACAAAACAAAACAAACAAACCCCAGTATCTAGATGCAATACAATTTCAATATAATTTGAAAATCTCTCTCCTAATCCTTGAAATCATTACCCTTTTATTTTACACAAAACTACATTTATATTAAAACTCTTTGAGGAACTGTAAAAAGTTTAGGAAAGAGCCACAATGGTCCATAGGATTTTTCAATGAAACTCAACTTTATCCAAGAACTTCAACTTATTCTTGTGTTAAAAAAAGATGTTTTGTTCTGAGTTTCATTCAATGCAGGTGTCTCTTTTCTAGTGAAGCCTGGGTCAAAAATGGACACAAATTGTGCTTTGTAAAAACCTAGTAGTCTTCCATTTCCTTCCTGAACCAGTCAGCTAGGGAATGCGAGTCTTGATGCATCTATTTTTATGAAAGCCTTTGTAATCACTGAGGTAATTACATTTATTAATGTTGCTATAAATATCAAGAAATATCAATATTAATAAAGATGATTACAATCCACAGGACCCAGGGTGATGTTATATTTAGACATTTTAACTCTAATATATGTTACTTTGTTACTACAAAATTTTTCTCCTAAGTACAGAAAAAATTTACTATAAATCCTGACACCTAACCATTTAATCATACCTTATAGACATTAGTTGATGGAAGCAGGGTAGATGAATAAACCTACAACAAGATCTAGGCACTGGATAACTCCATGCAGAATTAAGAAATTAATTAGAAGAAAGAACCATAATTTGCAGAGCTGACATCTATTTTACTTTACTTGCATGTATCAATGGGAAGCGATTACAATTCAATTAAAATATTCAATTTTATTACTTTACTGACTGACCTTGAAGTTAATGCGTGTTTTATTTAATTGCATCATCTATGAATAAATGTTAGCCCTACAGTGTTATGCCCCATTATTTTCAATGCATTTTCAACTTCTCAACTAAATTATATCAGTCAATTTATTATCTATTGTCATAAAAATGAGTGGAGGTTTAATTTTTTAGGATAGCTCAATATATGATATGAGAAAAACATCACAAAATGTTTGATTATGCTATTTTTAACAGAGTCAAGTAAATTGTATTGTGTTCTCATCTTAACTTTTGTAGGCTAGACTTTTACTGTAAAATCAGTAGATAATATGAGAAAAGGATTAATCACCCTAGGAAGTAATTTTCAGTCTGCCTATAATTCCTGATAAATTCAATGCAGACAGGAATGGAACAACCCATGTATCTTTGAAAGTTACATATGCACACACACAGACTTAATAATTTCTTCTCATTTCTACCAGGTTTACTGGCCACGAGAAAAAGATGCCATTTATAAAGATCTAATGTGTTATTTATTTATTTATTGGTAAATATAACTCACCCCACCTCGACTCTCGTGGAGTACAATACTATTTTATAATTGAACACTTAAGAAATAAAATGACTAAATTTGTGTTAAAAATAACAGATAAGAAAGACTACTATGTAATCTCTAAAGTAAAAACAAGCTCACATATTTGCAAAGTTGTCTATTTGAGGACCACTTTAATTTCAATTTGCATATTTTTCATTTCTACAACTAGACCACTAAATGCTTACCTATCTTAGAGGGTGTGTTAGGATTCATCTCAACATATAACCGGTTTCTGAAACCTATGAACTGATATTTCACTTCAGTGTAAGGAATAAAGGAGATATGGGCACTTTACCAACTCATTTTTAAGATGTATGGCAGCCATGAAATGAACAACCAATAAATCATACTAAATATAATTATGCAGTTAATGATAATCAATACTTACTAGTGATACCCCAAATTGTCCCTTTTCTTTTCTATCTTTAAAAATACTATACAGTTTTAACATGGAAAAATGAATAAAAAGTAAGATATGTTTCAAACAAATTATATATATATATATATGTTTGTTTGTCATTTTTGTATTTTTCTGAAGTGAGCAGTGGGGGGCGACAGACAGACAGACTTCCGAATGCACCCGACCGGGATCCACCTGGCATGCCCATCAGGGGGCAATGCTCTGCCCATCTGGGGCATTGCTCCATTGCAACTAGAGCCATTTTAGCGCCTGAGGTGGAGTCCATGGAGCCATCCTCAGGGCCTGGGCCAGCTTTGCTCCAATGAAGCGTTGGCTGTGGGAGAGGAAGAGAGAGATAGAGAGGAAGGAGAGAGGTAAGGGTAGAGAAGGAGAGGGTCCTTCTCCTGTGTGCCCTGGCCAGGAATCAAACCCAGGACTTACACACGCCAGGTCAATACTCTACTGCTGAGCCAACTGGCAAGGGCCCAAATTTTTTAAAAGGGGAATCTGACATATTTATTTTAGAAATATCTTCCAAATATTTCATATTAGTTTTCAACATGGTAAGTACTGAAAACTGACAGAATCTTGCCGGTCTGGAGTATCCAAAGGAATGAAAGTTGAGGTTAAAATGTGACAAAAGCCAGACCCTACAAAGTTTACACTTGAAAGTAAGGTCACAGAGAAGACAGAGTAGTTCTAAACAGCAGAAGGACATAATCCATTTTGACTTTTGGAAAGATCACTCCTTGGCAGGAAGTAAGAAGGCAAATAAAAGGAGCTGTTGCAATAGTTAGTGAAAGAAGATGTAACAGAAAAGGCAATAGGTACAGAAGGAAAACAGAGTGGAGAGCAACATCCAGTTGTTAGGATATGCAGTACTTGCTGATGAACTGGGTATGGGGAATACAGGAAAGAGAAAAAATAAGACAATTCTCAGGTTTCTTACTCCAAATAAATCAAAAGAGGGTGGCACCAAACACCATTTATTTCAGATATTGAAAAAGCAGAAGAAAGCTTGGGAAGGAAAGTAAAGGACAGATTCAATTTTAGACATGTGTAGTAGGTTCTAGTGAATCACCCGAGAAGAGACATCTAGTTGGCAATTGGGTATATGGAGTTGGAGCTCAACAGAGAGTTCTGGGCTGGAGATACTAATACAGAAATAGAAGCCATGAAATGAAATTACTCAAGAATATGTAAAGTGAGAGAATACAGGAAGGCACTTTGGTGAATACCAATCTTCAATGGGCACTGTGGTCAGCTGTCTAAAATGCAAGTCTGATCTGGTCATTTTTGTTTTAAAATCCTTCAATCATACTTCTGAGCAAGACAATTATATGAGCACTAGCATCTATATTTTTTCTTCTGTGATGGTTAATTTTATGTGTCAACTAGAGTAGGCCATGGAGTGCCCAGATTACACATGGTTTCTGTGTGCGTCTGTGAGAATGTTTCTGGATGAGACTGGCATCTGAATTACTGGTCTCAGTGAGGTAGTTTGCCCTTCCAATGTGGTGGGCACCATCCAATCCATTAAGGGCCTGCATAGAACAAGGACAGAGGAAGAAAAAATCGCCCCCCCCCTCTTCAGCATTTGAACTGCAAACAGCTCATCTATCTTCTCCTACCTTCACATTGAGATTTACATCATTTGCTCCCTTAGTTCCCAGGCCTTTGAACTTGGACTGAATTATACCATTGGCTTTCTAGCATAACAAAGTTGCAAATGGTAGATTGTGGGACTCCTTGGCCGCCACCATCATGTAAGCCAATTCCTCATAATACATCTCTTTTATATCCTATTGGTTGTGTTTCTCTGAGGTACACTAATTAACACATTTCCTCTGCATCCCAAACTCCACTGAAAAGACTGATGAACAAAGGAAGGGGAAAATACCAGTAATGAAACTACCCAGAATCTGACCTAAATTCTTGAGTAAAGATAAAGTCAAATTCAGAAGAAAGTCTGTCTTAAGACTTTTCCAGTGAAAGAATAATTTCCCAGAAAAAAAAAAAAAAAAAGGAATAAAGACTGGCAAGTACTGATTATAACCCACACCACAGGAGTGGGTATGCCGGAGAATTGTGATGCAACAAACAGATCACCTGCTTCCTCCATAACTTAACACTGACTGTGTCCTACATACACTAAATACAGATTTGTGATGGCGCGGTAGATAAAGCGTTGACCTGGAATGCTAAGGTTGCTGGTTCGAAACCCCGAGCCTGGCCAGTCAGGGCACATGAGAAGTAATTACTACGAGTTGATGCTTCCTCCCCCCCCCCCTTCTTTCTCAATCTAAAATCAATCAGTTAGCCTGACCAGGCGGTGGCGCAGTGGATAGAGCGTCGGACTGGGATGCGGAAGACCCAGGTTCGAGAACCCGAGATCACCAGCTTGAGTGCGGGTCCATCTGGCTGGAGCAAAAGCTCGCCAGCTTGGACCCAAGGTCGCTGGCTGCACTAAGGGTTGGCTTGGTCTGCTGAAGGCTTGTGGTGAAGGCACATGTGAGAAAGCAATCAATTAACAACTATGGTGTCGCAACAGCAACGAAAAACTAATGATTGATGCTTCTCATCTCTCTCCGTTCCTGTCTGTCTGTCTCTATCCCTCTCTCTGACTCTCTCTCTGTCCCTGTAAAAAACAAAACAAAACAAAACAAAACCCCAATCAATTAAAAATGTAAAAAAAAGATAGTACCTATCTGAAAGATGATTCATTAGAGGACAAGCCTCACAAACTTTATAACATATCCTAGTTCTAAGCAGTTTAAATAAATGTTAGCCCTCAGCTAAGCTAAGATAGTTTCACTTTCCAACCATAGCTAATATGAAGTTATGCTGGTAGTAAGGCACTTAACATAAATATTTATTTGCACAGTATAATTATTGAATAGTCTTGCTACTAAATAGACAAGCAGAAAAAGACTCTTGCATATACCTTTCTTTCATTACATGTTATTAGAAAGTTGTTGTTAGTATAGGCTGTCTGACATAGCCACAGAGGTTACTATAAGAGGGCTAACTTTTCTTTTTTTTAAGTCAATTTTTTTTTTAAATTTTAATGGGGTAACATTAATATGTCCGGGTACATACGTTCAAAGAAAACATTCCAGGTTATCTTATCATTCAATTATGTTGCATACCCATCACCCAAGTCAAATTGTCCTCTGTCACCTTCTATCTGGTTTTCTTTGTGCCCCTCCCCAACCCCTTCTCCCATCCTCTCCTGCCTCCCTCCACCCCGTAATCACCACACTCTTGTCCATGTCTCATAGTCTCACTTAAATGTCCCACCTATGTATGAAATCATGCTATTCTCAGTTTTTATCTGTTTTACTTATTTCACTCTGTATAATGTTATAAAGGACCATCCATTTTGTTGTAAATGATCCGATGTCATCGTTTCTTATGGCTGAGTAGTATTCCATAGTATATATATACCAAAGCTTTTTAATCCACTCGTCCTCTGACGGACACTTGGGCTGTTTCCAGATATTCGCTATTGTGAACAATGCTGCCACGAACATGGGGGCACATTTCTTCTTTTCGAACAGTGCTATGGTGTTCTTAGGGTATATTCCTAAAAGTGGGATAGCTGGGTCAAAAGGCAGTTTAATTCTTAATTTTTTGAGGAATCTCCATACTGTTTTCCACAGTGGCTGCACCAGTCTGCATTCCCACCAGCAGTGCAAGAGGGTTCCCTATTCTCCACAGTCACGCCAGCACTTGTTCTGTGTTGTTTTGCTGATGAGCGCCATTCTGACTGGTGTGAGGTGATATCTCACTGTGGTTTTATTTTGCATTTCTCTAATAATTAGTGACTTTGAGCATTTTTCATATGCCTATTGGCCATCTGTATGTCCTCTCTGGAGAAATTTCTATTCATTTCTTTTGCCCATTTTTTGATTGGATTGTTTGTCTTCCTCGTTTTGAGTTTTATAAGTTCTTTATAAATTTTAGTGATACCTCCTCCTTTATTTTTTCTTTTTAAGATTGCTTAGGCTATTCGTGTTGTTTTTTGGTTCCATATAAATTTTTAGAATATGTGTTCTATATCTTTGAAGTATGTCATTGGAATTTTAATTGGTATTGCATTGAATTTATAAATTGCTTTGGGTAATATAGACATTTTAATGATGTTTATTTTTCCTAGCCATGGGCACGGTATATGCTTCCACTTGTTTGTATTTTCCTTGATTTCTTTTGTCAATGTGTTATAATTTTCCGAGTACAAGTCCTTAACCTCCTTGGTTAAATATACTCCTAGGTACTTTATTTTTTTGGTTGCAATAGTGAAGGGGATTGTTTCCTTAATTTCTTTTGCTGACAGTTCATTGTTGGTATAAAAAAATACATCTGATTTCTGAGTATTCATTTTATATCCTGCCATCTTGCTGAATTCATTTATCAGGTCCAGCAGTTTTTTGACTGAGACTTTAGGGTTTTCTATATACAATATCATATCATCTGCAAATAATGACAGTTGTACTTCTTTTCCAGTTTGGATGCCTTTCATTTCTTCTTCTTGTCTGATTGCTGTAGCTAGGACTTCCAGACTATGTTGAATAAGAGTGGTGAAAGGGGGCACCCCTGCCTGGTTCCTGATCTTAAGGGGATTGCTTTTAATTTTTGCCCATTTAGTATGATGTTTGCTGTGGGTTTGTCGTAGATTGCCTTTATCATGTTAAGGAATGTTCCCTGTATTCCCACTTTACTGAGAATTTTGAGCATGAATGGGTGCTTGATTTTATTAAATGCCTTTTCTGCATCTATTGAAATTATCATGTGATTTTTGTCCTTCCGTTTGTTTATGTGATGAATCACATTGATTGATTTGCGAATATTGAACCAGCCTTGCCTCTCCAGAATAAATCCCACTTGATCGTGGTGTATGATTTTTTTCATATATTACTGGATCCGGTTGGCTAATATTTTGTTTAGAATTTTAGCGTCTAAATTTATAAGTGATATAGGCCTTTAATATTCTTTCTTTGTGTTTTCTTTGCCCAGTTTTGGGATCACAATTATGCTCACCTCATAAAAGGAGTTTGAAAGTCTTCCTTCCTCTTGAATTTTTTGAAATAGCTTGAGGAGGATAGGAGTTAGTTCTTCTTTGAATTTTTGATAGAATTCATTTGTGAAGCCATCAGGCCCAGGACTTTTCCTTTTTGGGAGATTTTGATAACTGTTTCGATCTCATTAGTTTTAATTGGTCTGTTTAGGTGTTCTGATTCTTCCAGATTGATTTTTAGAAGATTATATGATTCAAGAAATTTGTCCATTTCACGTAGGTTGTTTAATTTTTTGGCATAGAGTTCTTCATAGTATTTTCTTACAATTCTTTGTATTTCTGTTGTGTCAGTTGTTATATCTCCACTCTCATTTCTAATTTTATTTATTTGAGTCCTCTCTCTTTTATTCTTGGTGAGTCTAGTTAAAAGTTCATCAATCTTATTTATTTTTTCAAAGAACCAGCTCCTGGTTGCATTGATCCTCTGTATTGTTTCCTTAGCCTCTATGTCATTTATTTCTGCTCTGATCTATATTATTTCATTCCTTCTACTGGTCCTGGGCTTCATTTGATGTTGTTTTTCAAGTTCTTTTAGGTCCAGAGTCAGGTTGCTTATTAGAGCTTTTTCTAGCTTCTTTTGATATGCCTATAGTGCAATGAACTTCCCTCTCAGTACTGCTTTTGCTGTGTCTCATAAATTTTGAGATGATGTATGCTCATTATCAGTGGTTTCTAGAAAATTTTTATTTCTTCTTTGATCTCAATGTTAATCCATTCATTATTTAATAACATGCTATTTAATTTCCAAGTGTTTGAGTATTTTTCAGTTTGTTTTTTTGAGGTTAATTTCTAGTTTCATGGCGTTGTGACCAGAGAAAATGCTTGATATGATTTCAATCTTCTTAAATTTGTTGAGACCATTTTTGTGTCCTAATATGTGGTCTATCCTAGAAAATGTACCATGAGAGCTTGAGAAGAATGTATATTCTACTGCTTTAGGGTGAAAAGTTCAGAAGATATCTATTAAATTGAGTTGATCTAGTGTATCCTTTAAGTCTGCTGTTTCTTTATTAATTTTCTTTCTTGAGGATCTATCCAGTGTTGTTAGTGGGGTATTGAAATCCCCTACTATTATGGTATTGCTATTAATCTCGCCCTTTATATCCATCAAAGACTGCTTTATGTATGTCGGGGCTCCTATATTTGGTGCGTAGATATTTATAATAGTTATATCTTCCTGTTGAATTGTTCCCTTTATCATTATCTAGTGTCCTTCTTATCTCTTACTACAGCCTTTGTTTTATAGTCCATTTTGTCAGACATAAGTAATGCTATCCCGGCTTTTCTTTCATTTCCATTGGCATGAAATATTTTTTCCATCCTTTTATCTTCAGTATATGTGCATCTTTTGTTTTAAGGTGTGTGTCTTGTAGATGGCATATGTATGGGTCCTGTTTCTTTACCCATGCAGCTACCGTCTGTCTTTTGATTGGATCATTTAATCCATTTACATTTAAGGTTATTATTGACATGTAGTTGTTTATTGTAATTTTATTCTTTAAAGCTGTATTCTTCTTTTGCTATATTCTTTCCTCCCTTTGAACTGTTCGCACCAGGCCCCTTAGTATCTTTTGGAGAATTGGTTTGGTTTTAAAAAAGTCCTTGAGGTTTTCTTGTCTGGGAAGCTCTTTATTTCTCCTTCAATTTTAAACGTTAGCCTTGCTGGATGTAGTAGTCTTGGTTGTAGGTTCTTGTTCTGCATTACTTTCAATATAACTTGCCATTCCCTTCTGCCCTCAAGTGTTTCTGTTGAGAAGTCCGATGTCATCCTTATGGGGGCTTCTTTGTAGGTGATAGCCTTTTTTTTCACTAGCAGCTTTTAAAATTTTCTCTTTATCCCTTAGCTTTGTTCTTTTAACTATGATGTGTCTTGGTGTAGATTTCTTTGGGTTTCCCTTTAATGGAGTTCTGTGTGCTTCTTGAATGGGTGAAATGTTTTCCAGCCTTAATTTAGGGAAGTTTTTTGCTATGATTTTATTGAACAAAGTTTCTGTGTCTTGTTCTCTCTCCTCTTCTTCAGGAACCCCTATGATGCGAATGGTATTTCTCTTCATGTTGTCCCAGAGCTCCCTTAGAGTTTCCTCACATTTTTGAGTCACTTTCCTTTTTTCTTTTCTGCTTATGTGCCTTTATTTATTGTGTCCTCTAACTCGCTGATTCGACCCTCAGCCTCATCCATCCTGCTTTTAATTCCTTCCATTGTGGTCTTCAGTTCTGATACTGTAATTTTCCTTTCTGTCTGATTCTTTTTTATTATTTCAATATCGTTTTTTATACTTGTTATCTCTTTATTTAGGTGTTCGTATTGACTATCCATTGTTGCTCTAATTTCTTTGAACATCCTAACTATCATTATTTTAAATTCTGCATCTGGTAATTTGGTTATATCTGGTTCATTCAGGTTCTTCTCTGTGGATTTCTGTTGATTCAATTTTGGTTGCATTTTTCTGCCTGCCCATATTTTCTGTGTATAAGAAGGTTGTTGCCACTTGAGTTTAATGGGTGTTGCCTTTGTGTTCTCTAGGTGTGGTCTGTCTGTAGGCCCGCCACCCCGTCTGCCTCTGTCTAGGGCGGTTGGGTATGGGTGTTGCCAGCACCGGCCTACAGTGGTTGTTGCTGTGATTTCTGCCTCTCCTCCATGGGAGGGGCTGTGTTCTGGTGCTCCATTCTACAAGCCTCATACTGCCTGGGCCATCGCCTCGCCCCCACAGGTTGGGTTGCACACTGCACTCAAACCACAAGCCTCAGCACCAAGGATAGAGGTGAACACCTTTGCTCAGGTGCGGACCCAGCCTGTCCCCGGTTTCCACCCAGCCCCCGCCATCAGAGCCTGCTCGCCACAGTTTCTTGGGATGGATGGGGCTGCTGACGTGCCCTCAGCTGCAAGCCTCCGCCTGTTAGGAGCTTTAAACCTGCCCCTGAGGCCAGGGCCTGTCTGCACAGGATCGCACACTACTGTTTATCAGGCCGTGCGGGGCTGCTGGTGTGCGCTAAGCTGCGAGCCTCCGCTCATTAAGGGCTCTAGCCCTGCCCCCATGTTCAGAGCCAACTCATGCTCCTAGGATGGTAACCATGGTTTCTCTGCCCGGGTGGGGCTGCTGGCATGGGCTCAGCTGCAAGCCTCCGCCTGTCCCTGGTCCTAGACCCACTCCCTTGGTCAGGACCGGCTTACACAGGGTCCAGGGTCACAGAGCAGATCTTTGCCCATTCCTAGCCTCCAGCTTTTCACACGCCGGTTGGGTTACAGGCGGCCCGCAGCTGCCAGACTGCTTTCACGTGTCCCCTCTACCCCTGCTGGGCTAGACCGAGCTCATACCGGCTGGGCCTCCTCTCCCACAGATAGAACCATGTTTCAGCATCTCGCCACCACTGTCTCTCCAGCAAGCCCTCAGCAGTGTGGGTGGTTGCACTGCAGTTCAGACCCTAATGCTCCATACTATAGTCTTGGAAGCTCCCTCTGTCTAAGCATCTCTGTTCTAAGTGCCGCGGGAAAGCCTGTTTGGCTGGTGTCCTGTCTCCCTTTACCGCTATTGCTAGTTCTAGGGGAAATATTTGTTTTTGATTAGGGAAGTGAGTTAGCCCAGGGTTTAGGGTGGCTGTCCCTCACAGTGTTTGTCCCTGTGCCTTAAGTCCACACTCACTTCCCACTGCTCTGGTCCTCTTCTCTGTCCCCATTCCCCAGGGCCCTGGGTGAGTGGTTGTGAGAGAGGTTTTCTGTGCTGTCACTTTAAGAAGAATCCTGGGTCTGAGAAAACTGTCTCTTTCTCATAAACAGTATCTTCACTTGTTTCACAGCTCAATACTGTCTCCCAAACATTATACTTACTTGTTTCACAGCTTAAAACGCCTCTTCTAGGCTCTGGGACTGCAGGCTAGGGCTTTGCTCCTGGGACCCAGGTCCCTTCTTCTCCGTCAAAGTCTGCTCCCATCACGCAGGTCTCTCCGGGCTGCCGTTCGCTCCGGGGAGCTGGTCAGCCCTCTTCGCATTTTCGCTTTTCCTTCTAGTCTCAATGTGGCTTCTTCAGTGTTCCCTGGTTGAAGAATCCACTTAGTTTAGTTCAAAGTAGGTTTATCCAGATGATGGTTCTTAAAATTAAGTTATAATCCACTTCGGTTCTGGGAGTTGGAAGTTGGTACGTCCACCTACTCCATCGCCATCCTTGCCATCTCCCCAGAGGGCTAACTTTTATAATAGTATGTGTTTAGATAAGATCTTTATTTGTGAATAATGTATCTTGTCTGTTTTTGGTTTTTAATGAGTAGAGGAAATTGGAGCTATTTAGTTGATATGAAGGTAGAAAGGCAGGTTGTAACATTATAGTACATATATCTTGGAAGGCAATACATAGTATTTTATACACACAGACACATACAAAAGTAGCTCTGGAATACAAAGAATCTTAATCTATTCCAAATTCAAAGAACATAGCTATACCATTATCAGACAGGTATAGGCCTAACTTATTTTTAAACAGCCTTCCTTATCTAGTAAAGGAAAAGAAGTGTTAGCAATAAAATGAACAAAATCAGTATTTATCTCCTCTGCTGTTATAGTCTGTTAGTCCTCTTTATAGACTAAACAAAAGGTACTCTACTTGGAAATAGGTTGCTGTGGGACAGGTAGTATTTGTATTTAAATCCTAAGAAAAAATTATATCACATACACTTGAAGTTTAATATTTAAACCTTGATCCTCCTCCCAATTTGAAATAGTAAGTAATTTACAACACATTTGGGAAATGTTAAATTCCCAACTTTTGAGACGGGAAGATGGCGATGGAGTAGGCGGACGTAACAACTTCCAACTCCCAGAACCGAAGTGGATTATAACTTAATTTTAAGAACCATCATCTGGATAAACCAACTTTGAACTAAACTAAGTGGACTCTTCAACCAAGGAACACAGAAGCCACGTTGAGACTGGTAGGAATAGCGGAACAAATGGCAGCCCGGAGAGACCCGCGTGGTGGGAGGGAGTTTGGAGGAGAGGGAGGGACCTGGGTCCCAGGAGCAAAGCCCCAGCCTGCAGTCCCAGAGCCTAGAAGAGGTGTTTGGACAGTATTGAGCTGTGAAACAAGTGAGGATACTGTTTGTGAGAAAGAGAGTTTTCTCAGACCCAAGATTCTTTTAAAAGGGACAGCACAGAAAACCTCTCTCACAACCACTCACCCGGGGTTCCGGGGAACGGGGACAGAGGAGAGGACCAGAGCAGCGGGAAGTGAGTGTGGACTGAAGGCACAGGGACAAACACTCTGAGGGACAGCCACCCTAAACCCTGGGCTAAGTCACTTCCCTAATCGAAAACGAATATTGCCCCTGGAACTAGCAATACCAGCAAAGGGAGACAGGACACCAGCCAAACAAGCTCTCCTTAAGCAATAAGAGCAGAGCTGCTTAGAGGGAGGGATCTCCCAGGCCTACAGTATGGAGACTTAGGGTACTTCCTACTCTGGTGAGAGTTGCTGAAGGGTATGGTGGCTGTAGGATGCTGAAACACGGTTCTGTCGGTGGGGGTGAAGGCCCAACCAGTGTGAGCTCAGTCTAGCCCAGCAGGGGTAGAGGGGAATGCGAAAGCAGTCCGGCAGCTGCAGGCCCGTCTGTGAACCCATCTGTGGGGAAAAAGCGAAAGGCCAGGAACGAGTAGAGATCTGCTCTGCAACACTGCGCAAGCCAGCCCTGACCGCAGGGACGGGTCTAGGACCAGGGATGGGCAGGTGCTCGTGGCTGAGCTCACGCTACCAGCCCTGCCTGGCCAGAGAAACCACGGTTTGCCATCCTGCGTGTGCGAGCTGGCTCTGAATGTGGGGGCGCAGTAGACTCCAGGACGAGTGGAAGCTCGCGGCTGAGCTCACACCAGCAAACATGCCTGGCCCAATAAAGCATGGTTTGCCATCCTGCATGCGCGAGTTGGCTTGGAATGTGGGAGCAGAGTAGACCCCGGGACACGCGGAAAGCTCGCGGTTGAGCTCACACCAGAAAACACACCCCGCCCAATAAACCGCGGTTTGCAACCCAGCACAGGAGGGCCCTGGCTCGAGGGCGGGGCTAAACCTCTGGACGGGCAAAGGCTCACAGCTGAGAGCACATCAAAAGCGCCGCCCACCCCGTGAAACTGTGGCAAGCAGGCTCTGACTGCGGGTGCTGGACGGAGTCCGGAAATAGGCTGGGTCCGCAGCTGAGCAAAGGTACTCACCTCTACCCTATGTGCTGAGGCTTGTGGCTTGAGTGACAGCCACTCCTGCAGAGGAGAGGTGGAAATCACAACAACAGCCGCAGTGGGCCGGCACTAGGAAAGCCCATACCCAACCACCCTAAGCAGCGGCAAAAGGGGTGGCGGGCCTGCAGACAGACCACACCTAGAGAACACAAAGGCAACACATACTGGACTCCAGTGGCTACAACTTGCTTATACACAGACAAAATAGGTAGGCAGAGGAATGCAAACCAAATGAATCAAGAGAAATCACCAGAGAAGGACCTGAATGAACCAGATATAACCAAATTACCAGAAGAAGAATTTAAAATAATGATAGTTAGGATGTTCAAAAAAATTAGAGCAACAATGGATAGTCAATACGAACACCTAAATAAAGAGATAACAAGTATAAAAAACGATATTGAAATAATAAAAAAGAATCAGACAGAAAGGACAATTACAGTATCAGAACTGAAGACCACAATGGAAGGAATTAAAAGCAGGATGGATGAGGCTGAGGGTCGAATCAGCGAGTTAGAGGACACAATAAATAAAGGCACATAAGCAGAAAAGAAAAAAGAAAAGAGACTAAAAAATGTGAGGAAACTCTAAGGGAGCTCTGTGACAACATGAAGAGAAATACCATTCACATCATAGGGGTGCCTGAAGAAGAGGAGAGAGGACAGGAAATGGAAACTTTGTTCAATCAAATCATAACAGAAAACTTCCCTAAATTAAGGCTGGAAAACATTTCACACATTCAAGAAGCACACAGAACTCCATTAAAGAGAAACCCCAAAAAATCTACACCAAGACACATCATAGTTAAAATACCAAAGCTAATGGATAAAGAAAAAAATTTTAAAAGCTGCTAGAGAAAAAAAGGCTATCACCTACAAAGAAGCTCCCATAAGGATGACATCAGACTTCTCAACAGAAACACTTGAGGCCAGAAGAAAATGGCAAGATATAATCAAAGTAATGCAGAACAAGAACCTACAACCAAGACTACTACATCCAGCAAGGCTAAAGTTTAAAATTGAAGGAGAAATAAAGAGCTTTCCAGAAAAAGAAAGCCTCAAGGAATTAATTAAACCAAACCAATTTCGCAAGAGATACTAAGGGGCCTGGTGCGAACAGTTCAAAGGGAGGAAAGAATATAGCAAAAGAAAAATACAGCTTTAAAGAATAAAATTACAATAAACAACTACATATCAATAATAACCTTAAATGTAAATGGATTAAATGATCCCATCAAAAGACATAGGGTAGTTGCGTGGATAAAAAAACAGGACCCATATATATGCTGTCTATAAGAGACACACTTTAAAACAAAAGATGCACATATACTGAAGGTAAAAGGATGGAAAATAATATTTCATGCAAATGGAAATGAAAAAAAAAAGCCGGGGTAGCAGTACTTATATCTGACAAAATGGACTTTAAAACAAAGGCTGTAGTAAAACAAACAAACAACAACAAAAAAACCCCAAAAGATAAAGGACACTAGATAATGATAAAGGGAAAAATTCAACAGGAAGATATAACTATTATAAATATCTATGCACCAAATATAGGAGCCCCGACATACATAAAGCAGATTTTGATGGATATAAAGGGCAAGGTTAACAGCAATACTATCATAGTAGGGGATTTCAATACCCCACTAACAACACTGAATAGATCCTCAAGAAAGAAAATAAACAAAGAAACAGCAGAATTAAAGGATACACTAGATCAAGTTGATTTAATAGATATCTTCAGAACTTTTCACCCTAAAGCAGTAGAATATACATTCTTCTCAAGCGCTCATGGCATATTTTCTAGGATAGACCACATGTTAGGATACAAAAATGGTCTCAATAAATTTAAGAAGATTGAAATCATATCAAGCATTTTCTCTGATCACAATGCCATGACACTAGAAACTAACCACAAAAGAAAAGCTGAAAAATACTCAAACACTTGGAAACTAAATAGCATGATAATAAATAATGAATGGATGAATAATGAGATCAAAGAAGAAATATAAATGCTTTTAGAAACCAATGATAATGAGCATACATCAATTCAAAATTTATGGGAAACACAAAAGCAGTGCTGAGAGGGAAGTTCATTGCACTGCAGGTATATCATAAGAAGCTAGAAAAAGCTCAAATAAACAACCTGACTCTGTATCTAAAAGAACTAGAAAAACAACAGCAAATAAAACCCAGGACCAATAGAAGGAAGGAAATAATATAGATCAGAGCAGAAATAAATGACATAGAGGCTAAGGAAACAATACAGAGGATCAATGAAACCAGAAGCTGGTTCTTTCAAAAGGTAAACAAGAATGATGAACCTTTAACTAGACGCACCAAGAAAAAAAGAGAGAGGACTCAAAAAAATAAAATTAGAAAGGACAGTGGAGAAATAACAACTGACACAACAGAAATATAAAGCATTATAAGAAAATACTATGAAGAACTCTATGCCAAAAAATTAGACAACTTAGGTGAAATGGACAAATTTCTTGAATCATATAATCTTCTAAAAATCAATCTGGAAGAATCAGAACACCTAAACAGACCAATTAAAACTAATGAGATCGAAACAGTTATCAAAATCTCCCAAAAAAGAAAAGTCCTGGGCCTGATGGCTTCACAAGTGAATTCTATCAAAAATTCAAAGAAGAACTAACTCCTATCCTCCTCAAGCTATTTCAAAAAATTCAAGAGGAAGGAAGACTTCCAAACTCCTTTTATGAGGTGAGCATAATTGTGATCCCAAAACCGGGCAAAGAAAACACAAAGAAAGAATATTAAAGGCCTATATCACTTATAAATTTAGACGCTAAAATTCTAAACAAAATATTAGCCGACCGGATCCAGCAATATATGAAAAAAATCATACACTACGATCAAGTGGGATTTATTCTGGAGAGGCAAGGCTGGTTCAATATTCGCAAATCAATCAATGTGATTCATCACATAAACAAACGGAAGGACAAAAATCACATGATAATTTCAATAGATGCAGAAAAGGCATTTAATAAAATCAAGCACCCATTCATGCTCAAAATTCTCAGTAAAGTGGGAATACAGGGAACATTCCTTAACATGATAAAGGCAATCTACGACAAACCCACAGCAAACATCATACTAAATGGGCAAAAATTAAAAGCAATCCCCTTAAGATCAGGAACCAGGCAGGGGTGCCCCCTTTCACCACTCTTATTCAACATAGTTCTGGAAGTCCTAGCTACAGCAATCAGACAAGAAGATGAAATGAAAGGCATCCAAACTGGAAAAGAAGTACAACTGTCATTATTTGCAGATGATATGATATTGTATATAGAAAACCCTAAAGGCTCAGTCAAGAAACTACTGGACCTTATAAATGAATTCAGCAAGGTGGCAGGATATAAAATGAATACTCAGAAATCAGAGGCATTTCTATATACCAACTATGAACTGTCAGCAAAAGAAATTAAGGGAACAATCCCCTTCACTATTGCAGCCAAAAAAATAAAGTACCTAGGAGTAATTTAACCAAAGAGGTTAAGGACTTGTACTCGGATAATTATAAAACATTGATAAAAGAAATCAAGGAAGATACAAACAAGTGGAAGCATATACCGTGCCCATGGCTAGGAAGAATAAACATCATTAAAATGTCTATATTACCCAAAACAATTTATAAATTCAATGCAATACGAATTAAAATACCAGTTACATACTTCAAAGATATAGAACACATATTCCAAAAATTTATATGGAACCAAAAAAGAACACGCATAGCCTCAGCAATCTTAAAAAGAAACAATAAAGCAGGAAGTATCACTCTTCCGGATATCAAGGTTTACTACAAGGCCATTATACTCAAGACAGTTTGGTACTGGCATAGGAACAGGCACATAGATCAGTGGAACAAAACAGAGAACCCAGAAATAAACCCACACCTTTATGGACAACTGATATTTGACAAAGGAGGAAAGAACATACAATGGAGTAAAGACAGCCTCTTTAACAAATGGTGTTGGGAAAATTGGACATCTACCTTCAAAAAAATGAAACTAGACCATCAACTTACACCATTTAAAAAAACAAACTCAAAATGGATAAAAGACTTAAACGTAAGCTGTGAAACAATAAGCATCTTAGAAGAAAACATAGGCAGCAAGCTCTCTGACATCTGTAACAGCAATATATTTGCTGATTTATCTCCACGGGCAAATGAAATATAATGCAAGATAAACAAATGGGACTATATCAAACTAAAAAGTTTTTGCACAGCTAAAGACAATAAGAACAGAATAAAAAGACAAACGACACAATTGGAGAACATATTGGACAGCACGTCTGATAAGGGGTTAATAAGCAAAATTTATAAAGAACTATAAAACTTAACTCAGGAAGACAAACAATCCAATCAAAAAATGTGCAAAAAAATGAATAGAAATTTCTCCAGAGAGAACGTACAGATGGCCAATAGGCATATGAACAAATGCTCAACATCACTAATCATTAGAGAAATGCAAATTAAAATCACAATGAGATATCACCTCACACCAGTCAGAATGGCACTCATCAGCAAAACAACACAGAATAAGTGCAGGCGAGGATGTGGAGAAAAGGTAAGCCTTCTGCACTGCTGGTGGGAATGCAGACTGGTGCAGCCACTGTGGAAAACAGTTTGGAGATTCCTCAAAAAATTAAAAGTTGAACTGCCTTTTGACCCAGCTATCCCACTTATAGGAATATAGCCTAAGAACACCATAGCACTGTTCGAAAAGAAGAAATGCGCCCCCATGTTTGTGGCAGCATTTTTCACACCTGCGAAGATCTGTGTACAGTCCAAGTGTCCGTCAGAAGACAAGTGGATTAAAAAGCTTTGGTACATATATACTATGGAACTACTCAGCCATAAGAAATGATGACATCGGATCATTTACAACAAAATGGATGGACCTTGATAACATTATACGGAGTGAAATAAGTAAATCAGAAAAAAACTGAGAACAGCATGATTTCATACATAGGTGGAATATAAAAGTGAGCCTATGAGACATGGACAAGAGAGTGGTGGTTACGGGGTGCGGGGACGGAGGGGAGGGTGGAATAGGAAGGAGGGGACGGGCACAGGGAAAACCAGATAGAAGGTGACAGAGGACTATTTGACTTTCGGTGACGGGTATGCAACACAATTGAATGATAAGATAATCTGGAGATGTTTTCATTGTACATATGTACCCTGATTTATTGGTGTCACCCCATTAAAATTAATAATAATAAAAAAGTGGATCAAAGACCTAAATAAAAAAAAAATTTTAAAAATTCCCAACTTTGGTGTTTCAATACTTGAGTTATTAGTTTAAAAATTTTGTACTGTGTAAAGGTAAATATAGTAGTTATAGCAATTAACTGTATTTGAATGCACATTAAGTGACCTTTTTTAATGTAACATATAGGAATTACCACAAGTGAGCATGTGTAGGAGTAGAACTCAGCTATTAGGAAGGCTGCACAATTAAAGCTTGTGTTCTGATTAGTATGAGCATCTCTTAATGTTAACTCAAAGAATAAGACTTCAAAAAAATATGTTAAAAAACTGAAGAAAACTAAAAATGGTTAGCAGCCCTCTAAGAGGCAAGGAGAGAGTCCAAAACCATTCATTCTGCTTGGAAGACAGATGAGGACGTAGGCAATGAGACATATATGTGTGATTATTTGAAAGGTCCAAAGAGTCTGTGTGTAGTTTTTTTTTTAAACTGTAAACAATTCCATACAGACATTTATAAACATGCTGAAAGTATTTAGAACATTTTTTAACACAACATTTTTTTTTCTGAATTAAATATCAAAAATATAGTGTTCAGGAAAGGATAAATATGAAAAATAAAAAGACAAAAAGTAACATAAGGACTAGAGAGCCAACATGAGTGGCTGGACTAACTGCTGAGTGCCTCCCCACAGGGGACTTGCAATGGGGACAGTACATGAGGGAATGAGAAGCAGCACAGAAGTTTATCCAGTTTTATTCAGCATTGACCTCTGCTGTGCAGGATCCTGGGGAAATGACTATTCCAAGGGCACTTTCTGAAAAAATCAGTGGGGCAGTAGCAGAGAGCAATCTCCCAGGAGGAAATAATAGAGCAACCTGAGAAACTTCACTGCAATAAATCACCATGACCAGATGGTATTCAACTGAGAGTTTCTGAAGGAAATAAAGTGTGAAATGGCTAAAATACAGAGAAGGATATGCAATGTATCTGGAAAACCAGCAACTGTTTCCTAATATTGTGATTTTGCTAATATGGTATCTTTTCTGAAGGAAAGAGAAACAAATGAAGATTTATAGAGTTACAGACCAGTGTCTCTTGGTGATAATGGAGAAAGTGATAGAGTCTAATTAAGAAAAGCTTTCTTGAACATCAGGATAAGGTTAACCTGCTAAGGTCAAATCACTATTGAGTCTATAAAGAGAACACTGTTTCTCTCCAACCTATTAAACTTATCTGGAAATGTCAATAAAATACCAAATAGAAGGAAACCAGTAAATGAAGCTTTTAACAAGGTCACATGAGACTATTGGGGAAAATAAATAAGCACAGTCTTTGGGAGGAGAGGCCACAAGAGAAACTTCTGTCATTAACTGCAAAACTTGCTAAGTAATGAAAATAAAGTTCCAGGGACAATTTCTCTTTTCTTCCCTAATACCGGGTTACCTCTTACTGTAGTACAGATCAGCTTCTTCAAATTAAAATCAAACAAACAAACTAACAAAATTTCACTATAGACAAGATGCAGAGTAATCGTAGGGAAGAAAGACATGCTCCCAAATCAGGACAAAAACCAGAGCCGGTAAGCAAATAACAAAACTTTATTTATCAAATGGAATCTGAAAGCCACAACTGAATTTAAGTTTCTCATCATTGTGCTCTGTGCAAGCATCAGATTTTAATAAAAACTAATAAGTAATAGAGAAGTGAGACTGAATTTTATGTGTTCAAATGAGGGTTGTTGCCTTCAAAGTAGTCACCTTTGGACACTAAATGCTCATTCCAAAAGTATATATTTGCCTTTAATCAATCCTGTTCTAAAATGCCATCTATAGAACTGCCTGCAGAGCCAGTGGCGTATTGTTCTGAAATTATCCAAAGATGCCAATTTCCACCCTTGAAGAATAGAGCCAGAAGCTATTACAGGAGGATGGAAGCAATCTTAGCCCAATTCTATAACCTCTCCTTAGCTCTTCTGTCTCAGCATGAAGGAGATTATTACATGAAAAAGAGCAAGGGCCATCCAGTAGAGGCTTGAAGAAATCCACACAGGGGCCTGAGGTAGCCTCCTATGCCATTATTTGAGACATCCAAATGTTAGAAAGTTCCAATACAAAATCAAGACCCGTTACACTATGTAACTTCCAATGACTCAGAACTGTGTGCTATGAAGCCACAGAAAGTATGAGAAAGCAGCAGTGCTTTTTAATGCTATAAAAATCTCTGTTCTCCGTGGCCCAGTAATTTGCTGCCTTCACTTCAGGCTAAATATATAGTTGCTTTAAATGGCCCTCCTTAGTACCACTGCTTGTCCTTTGTTCTGGTCATTCTCTGCTCACTGCATTATAGTTGTTTCTATGTCCCATTTTCATTCAATCTTTCCCCTTGTTTAAAAGAGCAATTTCTATTCATTGTAGAAAGTAAAGAAAACATATAAGAAGACTATAAGTTTTACCTGTAAAGAAAAAATATCTATCCCTAATAGGGAAAATACTGTGGTATATTATTATTATTATTTTGGAGGGGAGGGGACAAGCAGGGACAGACAAGGAGGGAGAGAGATGAGAAGCATTAACTTGTTGCGGCACCTTAATTCATTGATTGCTTCTCATATGTGCCTTGACCGGGGGCTCCAGCTGAGCTGGTGACCCCTTGTTCAAGCTAGTGACCTTTGAGCTCAAGCCAGCAACCTTGGGGTCATGTCTATGATCCTGTGCTCAAGGCAGCAAACCCACGCTCAAGCCAGCAACCTTGGTGTTTTGAACCTGGGTCTTCAGTGTTCCAGGTTGATGCTCTATCCACTGCACCACTACCTGGTCAGGCTGGTAATATTATTTTATCTTAACTATATATTGGGGTACAGTTTTTATGAGTTAGGAGTGGCAAAATCAAAACTGACTGAATGGCAACTACACCCTAGGGGATTGTGGACAGAATAGTTAAACTTAGTCTGTGGGGGGAAAAGGATATATTTAGAGGAAGAGGAAAAGATTAATTTGTCAGTGCGAATTTGGGTCTTGGAACAGAGTCAACTGTGTAAATTTGGAAGATTACATAAAAAAAGAAATCATCACAATATAATACTTATTTAAATATATGTTAAGTGAAACTTGAACTTTGGTGAAAGGAAATACAATAAAGGAGAACCACAGTACAGAAGGGGTCTGCAGTACTGATAATGCTTATGAATTTGAGACACAGATATAATAATTGCATACTATCGACTGCATTCACTACTGATTGAGTCCATTATTTGCTAAAGCCTTCAGTACCATTTATTTGGTTTATAAAGTACATATAGTTATTTAACTAAAAGGTAAACAGATAACTTCTAAACATTTTTTGCCACTTGATATGTTAAACAACCTTCTTTTTTTTGTGTGTGACAGAGAGTCAGAGAGAGAGGGACAGACAGACAGGAAGGGGGAAAGATGAGAAGCATCAATTCTTTGTTGTGGCACCTTAGTTGTTCATTGACTGCTTTCTTGTATATGCCTTGACTGGGGGCTACAGCAGACTGAATGACCCCTTGCTCAAGCCAGCAACCTTGGGCTCAAGCTGGCAAGCCTTGTTCAAACGAGATGAGCCCGTGCTCAAGCTGGCGACCTCAGGACTTCGAACCTGAGTCCTACACGTTCCAGTCCGATACTCTATCCACTGCGCCACCACCCAGTCAGGCTACACAACCTTCATACTTTGAAAAACTATGCAATTATTGAAGCATGGCTGAATGGCCCCAGAGCACACAGGCTCCAGTGAATTCGCTTACATCTGATTACTTCTGTTTGAGGCAGGTGAGAAATTAATTCTTATAAGAGCATTCTTTATCCAGTAGCCAATAAATAAAATGAAGCAAAATCAGTGATTTGGAACCTGATTCCTATCTAACATTATTTGTATAATTTATTTGCTCTTTAAGCCCTTATAAACCTGTGCAAAAACCTTTGTGCAAAAACCATTATGATTATGTTTTTAACGACTTCATACCAACATATCCACCTAAAAAATTAGTGTAAGCCATCATCAATGTCAACTATGAATTCATTTCCTGTCTTTCAAATTAAACATTTCATGGTCATTTAAAAACAGTGTTATTTAGAAATTGTAATACTGTTCCAGTTTACAAAATATAACTATATCTGTTCTGAAATATCTTTAATAAAGGAAATAAAAATGTGAGATTAATAAGCAGCAGAGAAAGCCAAAAAGTCCAAAGATTTAACTATAGTTTTGACCCAACTTTTCTGAACTTGTCAAGAAAAAGACAACTATATTTCCTAGCTCCATTACCACTGAAAACCACTGGTCTAATTGTCTTGCCTATATTCCACCTGTTGCATGGGAAATTTCCAATGACTTTCAGGGGTGAAGAAAAGAAAGAGAGGTGTACTAGATTTATGTTGTAGTACTGCTAGACAACACCAAAGCTCTCTTTTTTTTTGCCAAACAGGTAAATGAAGCAGCAAATGAAATCTATAAGAAAAGCTTACCAACTAATTTATTTGTTCATGTATATTACAATATATCAAAAGTTGCTCATAATTACCCCTATACCTATCAAGCAGTGATAATAATGTGTATAACATGTTAAACGGCTTGAAAACTTTCACACATACTGCCCATTTTAGTAGTAAATATTTAGTAGGACAAATAGTAAAAAATTAGTTAATGGAGGCTATAAAAATGGAGGTTCTGGGTCTAAGTGAATTCTCTAGGTTGCAAGGCTAACAGGTGATAAAATCAGGGCACTAAATGACATACTTTGATGTTAAGTCCAATATTCTTTCTTAAATATCAAGTTAAGCCATAGTAAAATAAAAAGGTGCTCCTTAAACTAAGGTGTAAAAACAGCAATGTGTCACAGGCAACAATAGCCAAGATTAACATGGCATATCTTTATGGAACAACAATTTTGTTATAAGAATTAGAGAAATAATTACCCAAAACAATGGAATATAATGAGGATGAGCATTTTGATGTAATGTGATACTGTCATTTATAGTAAGAAATATTTGGTCTTAATTCATTTCTGGCAAAGAGCTCGTAAAACCCATGGACTTTTATCCTAAGTAAAACGAGTTATAAATGTGTCTTTTGTTACATTAATGAGGCGACTTTTGGACCTAACTTAAGGATGGTGGTTCCTTAGTTCGTTGCCAGGAGAACCAACTTTGTGATGTTAATCTGTATCTTTTACCATATCTTTTCATAATCAACTGGGAAATGTGAATAAATCTTTCTCTGAATTCTCTTATTTTAATTAATTGAATCCAAAGGGGGAGGGGGTCATAGGAACCTCAGATTGATGATAGCCAGTCAGCTATAAGTACAGGTAACAAACTGGACTTGCAACTGGCATGTGAAGTCAAGTGTGTATGTGTGGGGGGGTCCTTGAAACCTGTTGGTCAGAAGCTGGGCATAACATGAGTTTACGATTCGCCTCTGAAGTAGAGGGTGGTTTATGGAACTGAGCCCTTTTACTTGAATCTAATACTGTGTTCGGACAGACACTGTCAGAATTGAGTTGAATTATAGGCCACCCAGGTGGTGTCATGGAGAATCGTTTGCTGTTGGGAAAAACTTCCACACATCTGGTGACCAGACATGAACTGTTTCGTATGAGGAGTAAAGACGACACAGGAAAGAAACAAAGAATAGAAAAGAATGGGGTTTTGCTCTATTCAGAAAGACTTAACTCAGTTTTTCTAAAAGGGAAAGTATAAAGGAATAATAAAGACAACAGCAGAAATTAATGAAATAGAAAACCAACATATAATACTGAAAATCAACAAAATCCAATGACTAAAATGAATGAGCTTTTACAAGACTGAAAAAGGCAAGAGAAAAAACAATCACCAACTGAAATGAAAAAGATGGCATCACTACCAATTCTATGGATGATAAAAAGACAGTGAGAAAACATTAGAAACTCCTTTATAATATTCAAAATTTGAATAAATGAATAAATTCAGAGAAAACAATTTATTTAATTGAAATCAGAAATGAAAATCTAACAAAGCAACTGAATTTCTAATTAAAACTTTCCCCAAAAGAAATCTCCATGTTCAGAAGGCATACGCAATAAGTACTTCAGAACACTACAGAAAAAATTAATACCATCTTAGAGAAAAATCTTTCAAATGATAGAAGAAAAGGAAATACTCCAAAGCTTTATGAGGCCCAGGTGACCTCATTACCCATACCTGTCATTACTAGGAAAGAAAATTATAGGTCAATCCCTTGTTATGAACATATATGCAAAATTCCTAAACAGAAAATTAAATCAAGCAGTACAAATAAAGGACAATTCCTCATGGAATATTATATGGCAATAAAATAAATCAAACACTGATCCATGCTATAATATAGCATATAGTAATATAATTAACAAATGCTCAGAAAAAACAGGGAATTCTTAAAAATGGGAGGAGAAATTTGGGAAAGCACATATAAAAATTTATTTTTAACTGGTTTCATCAACCATATTGGTGCTGGTGGTATTAGCATTGCTATTCTGAAATTGTTCCATATATTGTTAAAATTGATATGCTAACCGAGTTTCCTAGAGCTGAACATATTACTATTGCTACTTACATACAGCAAGTAGATAATTACAGTCTGGCCCTTCTCTGATTCAGCTCTTAACCCAAGAGCAGTGTAATGAGAATGAGATATGATTTTTCACTTAATTATATCAACTGTAGGTAAGGAATACTGAAAAAATAAAATTGAATGTTTACTTAGGGGAAAACAACAATAACAACAAAAAGTTGTTCCCTACCCCTAAAGTCCCTGGCAAAGTAAAGGACTTGTGTCTTCACATTTTGGAAAGCAAAAAGAAAATCCAGTCTTGGGGTGGGCAATAAAACTAGTGTCTCCAGCTTTAAAACCCAGAAGATGTCTCCAAGGTCCTGGTCTCATTTTTCCACCCTAGAAATGTAAGCATGTTACCTCCAGAGAAGTAAATCACTCTGGAGTTTTCACTATATATCCAGTCATACATTAAATCCTAAAGCTTGTCTTTCAGCCTACATCCCAAAGTTTTGTAAAATTTGCTCAGAAAGTTTTAACGGTGCAGAAACATAAACATATTTTCTTTACAACCCTGCATATATAATGTAGTACAAAACAAATGAGAAATTGAGTTAAACCAAAATATTGGATTGTCAAATCAAACTCAATAGTCTTTCTTGGGTACGGCCATGGGGCCCTCTTCCTGCACTGCTGACTAATATTAAATCTATCAGTCCAGTTATTTCACCCTTTGAGTAGCACGGATGTTCATGTACGTCCTCATGCCTCCTGACCACCTAGAACACGATCGATTTAGTTTAAAAATGTGTAAGGCAACATTAAAAAAAAAAGGCAAATGTATGTTCTTCTTGTTTCCATAAATTGGTTAACAAACAATAAAACTGAAACTGGAACTAATTTCATTTTTGAAAAAAACTCACTCCTGGGGATCAGCCAGAATGGAAAAAACTGACTACTCAAAAAGGGTTAAACGTGTGTTCCTCCAGGGCCATTTCTAGCTGCAGCCAGTCTACTAAAAGGAAGCTCCCTCTAGCGTCTCTACTTGAACTAGCAAGTCTTTTCACCATGGTGAGCTTTCAGGAACATTATTTGGGTAGTACTCCAAGACCAGCACCAACATCCCTACAGAACAGCTAGCACAACAGAGGCTCTTGCCTTAGTAACCCAAAAGATGGGTTATTATCATGGTACATTAGTAGTATTTGTGAAACTTGGGAAGATGGTTTGTGCACTAAAATAATATAAGTCCCACGAGAGTGTCAATAAGTATACCAAATACAGCTCTGATTGGTATTGGCTTTCCATAAATGTACTTTGCATTATTGCAGAGAGGAACTATCAGCAATGTTGATCCGTTATATCTCTCCCAAATCCATCTACTTCAAGGGTGGTGTTTCAATTTCCTTAAACAAATTACATTTACATTTATATAGTCCGTATTTGAAAAACAGTATCAAGCTACGGTAGGCAGTAGAAATCTGTTTTCTATTATACCTAAGTAGTTGTCTTAGCAACATATTGTCAGCTTTGCTGCTTGTTTTTAACATTTATATATTTATTCTTATTGACGTGCACTGATTAATAACATAATATAAACTTCAGGTGTACAACATTATAATTAATATCTGTATACTTTAATGTGTACTCAAAAGCAAAATCTAGTTTCCAACAGTGACCATATATTTGACTTTATCATTTTGACTTTCTCCCAACCCCATTCCCTTCTGGCAACTACCAAACCCATATCTGAGTTTGTTTCTATTTTGTTTGTGCCTTACTTTTTATTTTATTCAACATGAGTGAAATCACACAGGTTTTTGCCTTTTTCCATTTGGCTTATTTCACTTAGCACAGTACTTTCTAGATCAATCCATGCTGTAACAAATGACAACATTTCATCTTTCTTATGGCAGAGAAGTATTCTACTGTGTATGAACGTATGTGACTTCTTTATCCATTCACTCACTGATGGACATTTAGGTTGCTTCCATATCTTGGCTATTGTAAATAATGCTGCAGGTACCTATATCTTATTGAATTTGTTCTTTTTATTCTTCAGATAATACCCAGAAGAATAATTGCTAGATCATGTGGTAGTTTATTTTTAGTTTCTTGGGGAAGCTCCATACTGTTGTGCATAGCAGCTGCACACATTTACATTCCCACCAACCATCATGTATGGGGATTCCCTTCTCTTCAACACTTGTTATTTCCTGTCTCTGATAACACTCATTCTAATAGGTATGAGGTGATATCTCCTTATAGTTTTGATTTACATTTCCCTAATAATTAGTAACATTGAACATCTTTTTATATGTCTGTTGGCCGCCATCTGAATGTCTTTCTTAAAAAACTGTCTATTCAAATCCTCTGCCATTTGTCTATTTCTGTTTTTGTTTCCCTTGGCATTGGAGTCAAATTCACAAAAAACAAACTGGTGGTGCAGTGGATAAAGCGATGACTTGAAATGCTGAGGTCACCATTGGCTTGCCTGGTCAAGGTGCATACAGAAGTTGATGCTTACCATTCCCCCTACACTCTCTTTCCTCTCTCAAATGAGTAAAATCATTTAAACATAGTAATAAAAATCCCCCAAAGAGCCTGATGTCCAGAAGATTAGAACTTATGTTTCCTTTTATATATTTTATTGTTTCAGGTCCTATATTGTCTTTAAACCAGTTTGAGTCAACTTTTATATGTGGTATAAATAATAAATAATGGTCTACCTTAATTCTTTTGTATATAGCTTAGTTTTCTCATTATTGTTTATTGAAGAGACTGCCCTTTCTCCACTGTATATTCTTGGCTTGTGTGGCATTAGTTAATTGTCCATATGTGTGTGGAGTTATCTCTGAGCTCTTAATCCTGTTCCATTGGTCTGTTTTTCTGCCAATTCCGTACTGGTTTTTTTTAAATTTTTTAATTTTTTTACAGGGACAGAGAGAGAGTTAGAGAGAGGATAGATAGGGACAGACAGACAGGAACGGAGAGAGATGAGAAGCATCAATCATCTGTTTTTCGTTGCAACACCTTAGTTGTTCATTGATTGCTTTCTCATATGTGCTTTCACCATGGGCCTTCAGCAAACCGAGTAACCCCTTGCTCGAGCCAGCAACCTTGGGTCCAAGCTGGCAAGCTTTTTGCTCAAGCCAGATGAGCCTGCACTCAAGCTGGCAACCTCAGGGTCTTGAACCTGGGTCCTCCGCATCCCAGTCCGATGCTCTATCCACTGTGCCACTGCCTGGTCAGGCCATACTGTTTTGATTACTATGGCTTTGCACTAGAGTTTGAAATCAGGGAGTATGATACCTCCAGCTTTGTTCTTTTTTCTGAGGATTGCTTTTGGTACTTGAGATCTTTTATTGTTCCATACAAATTTGAGAATTTCTTATTTCCATGAAAAATGTCATTGGGATTGATAGGAATTGCATTGATTCTGTGTATTATTTTAGATTTTAACAATGTTAATTCTTCTATTCCATAAACATGGAATATCTGTCCATTTATATGTGTATTCAATTCCTTTCAACAATGACGTGTAGTACAGATCTTTCACCTCCTTTGTTGATTCCTAGGTATTTAATTCTTGTTGCAATTATTAAGTGTTATCATTTTTCTCATAGCTCTTTCTCATAATTCATTGTTAGTATATAAAAATGCACTGAAGTACCATGCTGTGTGGCCTGCTGGGCTCTGGGTTCTCAGTTCTTTGGGAAGAAAGGGAAGTTTGCTGACGGCAGTATCATGTATTTGTCTCTACATAAATGATGGTTGCTCCACAAACACTACTAGTAGTCCTTGGCTCTGAAACATGCTATGGAGATCAACAGGAACACTGATCTTCTGTCCGACATTTCGATAGGAGTCTATATCCATGTTGTCTAACAACTAAGTGGTGGAAAGATCTTGGATAACTCTTTGAGGAGGTGGCTGCCATTGGAAGGGCCATGTTGCCCGTCATTCCAAATGGGCGCAATTTCTTAGCTCTACCTGTTTCCCCAGAGAGATAAATGTATCAATATAAAATGGGGAAATGATATCTAAGAAAAAATGAGAATAGATTTTTAAAAACTTACACAGTTTTTTAAAACAATGCAACAGGTTTTTGTATATTGATGTTGTATCCTGCAACTTTACAATTGTTTATTATTTCTAATAATTTTTTGGTGGAGTCTTTAGGGTTTCCTAATATATGAAATCACACCATCTGCTAATAGTGCCAGTTTTACTTCTTCCTTTCCAATTTGGATGCCTTTTATTTCTTTTGCTTGCCTAATTGCTCTGCCTAGTACTTCCAGTGCTATGCTCAATAAAAGTGGTGAGAGTGGGCAACCTTGTCTTGTTCCTGAAGAAAAGCTTTCAGTTTTTAACCACTGAATATGATGTTAGCTGTGGGTTTGTCATATGTGGTCTTAATTATGTGACTGTATTTTCCTTCTATACTCATCTTATTGAGTTTTTTTAAAATCAAATTAATGTTATATCTTACCAAATGCTTTTTCTGCATCCTCTGAGATGATCATATAATTATTTTCTTTTTTTAATGATTTCCTTTAGCATAATGATTGATTTGCAAAAGTTAAACCATCATAACTTTGGAGTGAATTCCACTTTATAGTGGGGTATGATCCTTATAAGGTATTGTTATACAAGATTACTTGTACTCAGATCATTCCTATTCCCATTTAAAAATAATTTCAAATGTAGTTCAAGGAATGAGTAAGAAACTTAATCCTATCAGGGTAAAATTACCAAATTCCAGCCTTCACCCACTATAGCAGGTTAGTTGTCAGAACATTCAGAAGCACAGAGGAAACTCTCATACCATTAATTTGCTCAACCCAAATAATCTTTTGCACACAACAGTGTCTAGAATACAGATATGACTTCCTAATTGTTAATTCTAATAATTTGTGAATAATTATTCCCCAAGGTTTTTATGGTATTCTCTATAAAAGCATTAACTATTAAACAGAATACTCAGCATTCAGTAGCCACCTGATATTGGTCTCCAACGATCTGTATGTTTTTTTCTAATGATCAATTTAGCTATTTTGTGAGCAAATGTAACAAGAAACAGGTTTTCCAGAAATGGTTAAATATAGTCTCCTGATTTTTCTTCAACTACTAACTTTAGAGTCCTGTTTTTACCAGGATTGCTACCAATAGCTAAGTCCTCATTATAATTTTCTATTTTCTCTTTTGCCAAAGAATGTCTTATATATCCGTAGGTTGGGAAAAAAATCTCATTGACTAGGCCAATTTACAAAAAAATATATATATATTGGATTTTCAAATCACACTCATACAAGCCAGAGACCTTAACTAGGATAAACATTTACTAATCATTTCCAGGATATAGGCAACCAAAGGCCAAGTGAAGCAGGAAGTGGGGTCAGAACCATCAGTGTCATGCTCCGGGTGGTTTCTGGACACAATGAATCTGCACTGACCTAGGGTAATATGTAAGGTCTCTAAGCATGTAGTTTATATCACTTAGATACAAGATAGCTACCTCAGTCGCAAACCACTTCTATTTCATATTCACATACTTACACACCTTACATGACATGTTACAGGAAGCCATGCCCCAAACCCAGTTTCCAGATTTGTTTACCAAAATCAATCAAGCAAACAGACACCCCTAAAAACAGTCTAAACACAAGAACTCTTCCCAGATAGTAAATAACATTAGTGACTATGTGTTGTTTGTTTTTACCATGAGGTCTGTAGTTGATGTTTATAAGGTTATATGGGTCCTTTTTTCTCTCTTTTTAGGGAGTTTATCCCAATTACTAGAAAGAATATATTGTAGACTTGCTATTTTCTTTTGTTCTCAATAATTATGGAATTTTCTTTTTTCTTTTTTTCACCTCAGTCTTAAACTTATTTCTTCAAAGAAACTCTCAGCTGGGTAAGTGGCAAAAAGTAATTTAAGTCATCATCATAGGGATTTTCTAATAAATAATATATTCTGTGTCTTTGAGATAGAGATGTTTCACTGTGAAAGGAAGCACAGATAGAATACAGAATTATCATTCTTAAATAGCCATGATTTGATTTCAAAATATGAGCTCATGAGGCATATATATATAAAATCCCATTAAAAATCCAGACATTTTGAAGAAATGGAAACTAGAAATCAGGTTTCAGACAGAAAATGTACAAGATGACCTCATATGTTCATAGCACTATTTATACAGTCATGTGCCACTTAACTACATGGATATGTTTTGAGAAATGCATCATTATAGGATTTCATCATTGTGCGAACAGTATAGAGTATACTTACACAAACCTAAATGGTATATATAGCCTATACACTTAGGCTGTATGGCATAGCCTATTGTTTCTAGGCTACAAGCCTATACAGCGTACTGCACAAAATATGAGATTAAATCAAGCACAAGAGAAAATTAGGCAGTGAATTGACATGAGAGGTATGAGATGTAGAGGGCTGCTGCTAGACGCAAACATTTTACTTATAGGTGGAAAGGGTATACTCTAAAATAACAATAAATAGTATAGTAAATGTATAAACCAGTAGCAGTCATTTATTATCATTAGCAAGTATTATGTACTGTACATAATACTTTTATATGATTGACAACATGTGGGTTTATACGAGCACCACCAAAGACACAGAAAACGCACTGTGCTATATAATGTTATGGTGGCTACACTGTCAGTGGGTAATAGGAATTTTTCAGCTCTGTTATATTCTTTTTTGTTTGCTTGTTTGTTCTTTAAGTGAGAGAGAAAGATAGAAGGACAGACACACAGGAACGGAGAGATGAGAAGCATGAACTTGTGGTTGTGGTGTCTTAATTGTTCACTGATTGCTTTCTCATATGTGCCTTGACCGGAAGTTTCCAGTTGAGCCAGTGATCCCTTGTTCAAGCCAGCAACCTTGGACTCAAGCCAACAACCATGGGGTCATGTCTATGATCTCACACTCAAGCCAGCTACCCCTCGCACAAGCTCGTGAGTGAGTACTCAAGCCAGATGAGACTGCACTCAAGCCAGCGATGTCAGGGTTTCGAACCTGGGTCCTCACTATCCCAGACCAATACTCTATCCACTGTGCCAGTCTGGTCAGGGTCTATTATATTCTTAAGTGGAGCACCACTGAATATGTGGTCCGAAGTTAACCAAAATGTGTTACACAGTGCACTACTATAATAGCACCACACTAGAAACTACCTAAATGTCATCAATGATAAAATGGACAATTAAATTGGGGTACATTCCTAAAACAAACCTCCACACCATAATGAGAAGTCAACAGGCTCTGGCCAGTTGGCTCAGTGGTAGATCACTGGCCCAGTGTGTGGAGGTCTCAGGTTTAATCCCAGTCAGGGCACAAAAGAAAAGTGACCATCTGCTACTCCATCCTTCCCCATTCTCTCTCTCTTTCTCTCTCCTGCTGTCTTTCCCTCATGCAGCCATGGCTCAAATGGTTCAAGCAAGTTGTCCCTGGGCACTGAGGATGGCTACATGGCCTGCCTCAAGTGCTAAAATAGATTGGTTGCCGAGCAACAGAGCAGCAGCCCCAGATGGGCAGAGCATCACCTGGTAGGGGGCTTGTTGGGTGGATATCAGCTGGGGTGCATGCGGGAGTTGGTCTGTCTGCCTCCTTTCCTCTCACTTAATAAAAAATAATTAAAAAAAGAAAGTCAACAAATTATTGTTTTATTCAATAATGTGGATCTCATACACATAATGTTGAGTCAAAGAAGCCCGACACAATTGAGGATATACTGTATAATACAATGATATTAAATTAAAAAAACAGTAAAAACTAATCTTTAGTTTTTAGTGTCAAGAGGTCTGCTACAACCGTTGATAAATACTGATAGGAGGATATTAGTCAACAACGTTTCACATCTAGATTTAGGTGTTGATTACACAGGCATTTTCATTTTGTGAAATGCATCTAATTTCATCAAATTAATCTCTTCTTAGAAGTTATGTGCTAAGAATTTGTGCATTTATGCCACACTTATAAAAGATCACTTAAAAACAAAACATGAGGTAGATCCATATTTATTGACATGGAACAAATCTCCAAGATATAATGTTGAATAAAAAAAGGTAAGTTCCCAATCAATACCATTCATGTAATATTTAAAACCTATAAAACAATCATAATATTTCTACACATATCATAAAACAATTGATCTAGAAAGATGACAGTCATCACTCTGGTGTGTATCCCTGGGAAACTGGGTACCTGGTGGGAGAGGAGAGGCTAGGAAACAGTGGGATCTCTTCTTAATCTATGAAAATGTAACATTATACAGAAAGAATGTTTTTATGTAATACTCATAAAATTAAAAATAAATATTTCTAATTGGCAATATTGCTCTTTAATCTAATGTGCAAATGTTTCTCAAAATAAGTCTAAAAACCAAAAACTTTTAAAACACTAAACTGTTACATAAAAATTTCATGAGTTCACTAAACCTGCAGACAACAAGGTTATGCAACATAAATACTAGAAATATATTTTTATATATCTAGGTAGAACCAACCCTTCTCTAGAACCATCCTATAATCTAAAGGGCCACAAAAGTTTGCTGAATCCCTCTCCCCAAGGAAATATCCTATTGTCCTATTTTTTGCTTAAAACCTTTTCTAGAAACTTTAAAAGAAATGAAAAAAGACTGGAAGCCTATATTGCATCATTTATATTTTCCTGCATCTTTAAAAAGAATGTGCTACTCAAAAAACCTTTCTTTAATACTGTTCTCCAGAATAACTTTCATTTTCTCATACCAAAAGGTAACCAGCAGAAAATATATATGTACTATAAATGTTAAAATCATATCTATACTTTTGTCACTGAGAGGCCAAGGAAAAATTAGTTCAATTGTATACTTTACCCACAAGTTCAATGTAACTTATCACCATCTCTGATCCCTACATAGACGCACAGACACATCCATACACACAAATAAAAAGACACACAATATTAGTTATATATTATAATAAAAGTTGCAGTAAGGTCATAGTCTATGGCTTTTTATTTCTAATGAGGCAGGTTCTCTCTGGCTTCTAATCTATTCCATTCCCTGGGAGTAAAATGGATTGAGTGTGTACTGTCCAGTGATATGTCACATAAAATTCATTACAGAACTAGACAATCTTAGACAATCCAAAAGAGGGGGATAGCATGCTCTACATAGATTCATATAGAAAATTATATGACAGATGTAGGGAATCACCCATCTGACCTTGGACCCTCTATAACTAGTATTAAGAAACCTTAGTTAAAAAGCCCTGAGTGTGAATGGTGATGTGAATGTAATTCCCTGCTGCAAACACAGGGAAGCAGGTTTCTTGGATTCAAACACCAAGAAACTGTGTGGATGAGTGACCTTTGTGCAAACACAAAGGAATGCATGTGAACGGGCTTTAGAAAATTAGCCTAGAGGTTTATAGATTGCCCCTTCCTTTGTACTTGTTAGTTCGTCAAAGAAAAAGAATGTACTGACCAAAACTAGCCCTTTTCCATATCAGCAAGAAGTTCATTAATCATTCTTATCATTCTTTCCCCCTGTCACCTGATCTCCCTCTCCTACATGCCTGCATCCTTTGTTTCTTGTAAAAAAAGTTTTTGCTTCTGATCAATAAAAGTTCTGGGAGAAGGAAACTCAAGAGGTCAGTCTCTCTTGACTGCCTCTCCCTCTTCTCATGACACCAGTTTGTGTTTTGAGCAGTTTTTCCATGTGACACTGGTAGTTCCTGGGTGTGAGAGGATGCAGATATGTCTACAGTGAGAACTTCAATCATAAGAATTGCTCAGCAACCTTTTCTCTAAAATAAGAACACAACACCACTTCAATCATTCCCTTTTTATCAACTGCAGGTTCCCTAAATAAGACTTCCAACTAAAGAACACCTTAACTTCAACAAGAAGAGAGGAGGTTGGTGTTTACCAAGGAGAAATATTATATTTCTTTTAATGCTATTTAAAATGTGAATTTATAAAATACTCCACAGTTTGAAACCTGGTTATTTCAGAGATCACAAAAGTAAACACTCTCAAATGAGGTACATGATTTAGGCTCTGAGAACCCTGAGGCTCAAGGGCATTTCCTCAAATAGGTTCATGAAATAGATGTTGTAGGTTCAAACCCTATGATTTCTTGAAAATGAATATAATTATAAAAATGGAAAATAAGTTAATGTGTTTGTATGTAATATCCATATTTGAATCAGATTACCACCTGCCTACAACATGTGTCTATGCTAACTAATCAGATGACATTCTCTCAGCTATGACTTTCTCACCTCCCCAACAAAACCATTACTCTGCTTATCTCTGATTCCACAAAGTCAATCACTCTATTTTAACATTATTCAAAATGTTAGAAAATACAATGAAAATATCACCTGTTGTACCAAATATAGCTTTTAAACAGATTAAAAATTCAGCCTGTATTTCCTATTTCCTAGGAACCTGAATTTCAAAACAAAGAAAAAGACCTGAAAGGACCATAATACAATACCAGTGTTAGAGGCAGATATATATTTACTATTAATCACTTTGGTAAATGGTCAAAAGCCTATTTTAAAATTTCCCCTTAGTCAATTTCTTCAGCTGTGACTCTACATTTTTTAAAAATGTTTCATTGATTTTAGTGAGAGAGGAGTGGAGAGAGAGAAAGGAACACTGATCTGTTCCTGTATGTTCCCTGACTGGGGTTTAACTGGCAACCTCTACACTTCAGGATGACATACCAACCAAGTGAGCTACCCAGCCAGGGTATGACTCCACATTTTCTTTTTTTTTTTAAGGATCTTTTTTATTTTTTTTTTTCTTTTTATTTATTCATTTTAGAGAGGAGACACAGTGAGAGAGAGAGAGAGAAAGGGGGGAGGAGCTAGAAGCATCAACTCCCATATGTGCCTTGACCAGACCAGTGCAGGGTTTTGAACTGGCGACTTCAGTGTTCCCAGGTTGATGCTTTATCCACTGTGGCACCACAGGTCAGGCGGTATGACTCCACATTTTTATATCCTAAATCATTCTTCCTTTTTTATTATAACTGCTTATTAATGAACTCATTATCTGTGGTAACAGACAGCTCCCTTAAACGTCTGGCTACATACCCAAAGCTGCTACTTTGATGATGATTGCCTGAATGTTAGATGATATCATCTCTCGGAGCAAATCTTCTTGGTTTCTCTGCCAAAGGTAAGCTAACAGCTGAAGATTCAGCCTTTTACACCTATAAAATAAAAATAAAAAAATCAGATGATACCTTAATATTCTATACTTAGAACCATAGCAATTATTTTGATTTTAAATATGTTTCTCTCAAAGACTTTAGTATTTATAATGTTTTTAAAAACATGTTTTATGGGGAGCAAGATGGCGACGGAGTAGGCGGACGTACCAACTTCCAACTCCCAGAACCAAAGTGGATTACAACTCAATTTTAAGAACCAGCACCTGGATAAACCAACTTTGAACAAAACTAAGTGGACTCTTCAACCAAGGAACACAGAAGAAGCCACATTGAGACTGGTAGGAATAGCGAAAACGCGAAGAGGGCTGCCCAGCTCCCCGGAGCAAACGGCAGCCCGGAGAGACCCGTGTGGCGGGAGGAGATTTTGGCGGAGAGGGAGGGACCTGGGTCCCAGGAACCAAGCCCCAGCCTGCAGTCCCAGAGCCAAGAAGAGGCGTTTGGACAGTTTTGAGCTGTGAAACAAGTGAGGGAGCTCCCAGGCCTACAGTGTGGAGTATTAGGTCCCTTCCTACTCTGCTGAGGGCTGCTTAAGGTTTTGGGGCGGCAGGACGCTGAAAGGCGGTTCTGTCGGCGTGGGCAGAGGCCAAGCCGGTGGGAGATCCGTCTAGCCCAGAGGGTCGGAGGGTAAGCGCGAGAGCGGTCCGGAAGCTGCGGGCCCGCCTTTAATCCCACTTACGGGGACAAAGCGGGAGGCCAGGAACAGACAGGCCCTGAGCAAGCCGGCCCTGACCGCGGGGACCGGGCTAGGACCAGGGACGGGCAGGGGCTCGTGGCTGAGCTGACGCTAGCAGTCCACCCCCCCCCCCCACCGCCCGCCGGAGAAACCGCGGTTGGCCAGTATACGTGCGCGAGCGGGCTCCGAGCGCGGGAACGGGGTGGACCCCGAGACAGGCGGAGGCTAGCAGCTGAGCCCACGGCTGCTATCCCCATCTGGCCGGAGAAACCCCGGATAGCGTTAATACGTGCACGAGCGGGCTCCAAACGCGGGGGCGGGGTAGAGTCCGGGACGAGCGGAAGTACGCAGCTCGGCGGAAGCCAGCAAACACGCCCGCCCCAATAAATCTTGGTTTCCGACCCTGCGCAAAGGGCCCTGGCCTCGAGGGCGGGGCTAAAGCTCCTGACGGGCAAAAGCTTACAGCTGAGAGCACGTCAAAAGCCCCGCCTAACCCGCGGAACTGTAGCGAGCAGGCTCCGACTGCTGGTTCTGGGCGGAAGTCCGGAAATAGGCTGGGTCCGCAGCTGAGGAAAGGTGCTCGCCTCTACCCTTGGTGCTAATCTTGTGGCTTCAGTGACAGCCCCTCCCACGGAGGAGAGGCAGAAATCACAGCAAAAGCCACAGTGGGCCGGCGCTGGCAACACTCATACCCAACCACCCTAGGCGCCGGCAGAGGGGGTGGGGGGCCTGCAGATAGACCACACCTAGAGAACACAAAGGCAACACCTACTGGACTCCAGTGGCCACAACTTGCTTATACACAGAAAAAATGGGCAGGCAGAGGAATGCAAACCAAATGAATCAAGAGAAATCCCCAGAGAAGGACCTGAATGAACCAGATATAACCAAATTACCAGAAGCAGAATTTAGAATAATGATAGTTAGGATGTTCAAAGAAATTAGAGCAACAATGGATAGTCATTATGAACACCTAAATAAAGAGATAACAAGTATAAAAAATGAAATTGAAATAATAAAAAAGAATCAGACAGAAATGACAAATACAGTATCAGAACTGAAGACCACAATGGAAGGAATTAAAAGCAGGATGGATGACGCTGAGGATCGAATAAGCGAGTTAGAGGACACAATAAACAAAGGCACAGAAGCAGAGAAGAAAAAGGAAAAGAGACTTAAAAAATGTGAGGAAACTCTAAGGGAGCTTTGTGACAACATGAAGAGAAACAACATTCGCATCATAGGGGTGCCTGAAGAAGAGGAGAGAGGACAGGAAATGGAAACTTTGTTCAATCAAATTATAGCAGAAAACTTTCCTAAATTAAGGCTGGGAAACACTCCACACATTCAAGAAGCACACAGAACTCCATTAAGGAGAAACCCAAAAAAATCTACACCAAGACACATCATAGTTAAAATACCAAAGCTAATGGATAAAGAAAAAATTTTAAAAGCTGCTAGAGAAAAAAAGACTATCACCTACAAAGGAGCCCCCATAAGGATGACATCGGACTTCTCAACAGAAACACTAGAGGCCAGAAGGGAATGGCAAGAAATAATCAAAGTAATGCAGAACAAGAACCTACAACCAAGACTACTTTATCCAGCAAGGCTAACGTTTAAAATTGAAGGAGAAATAAAGAGCTTCCCAGAAAAAGAAAGCCTCAAGGAATTCATAAAAACCAAACCAATTCTGCAAGAGATACTAAGGGGCCTCTTGTGAACAGTTTAAAGAGAGGAAAGAATAGAGCAAAAGAAGAATACAGCTTTAAAGAATAAAATGGCAATAAACAACTACATATCAATAATAACCTTAAATGTAAATGGATTAAATGATCCAATCAAAAGACATAGGGTAGCTGCATGGATAAAGAAACAGGACCCATACATATGCTGTCTACAAGAGACACACCTTAAAATAAAAGATGTTCATAGACTGAAGGTAAAAGGATGGAAAAAAATATTTCATGCAAATGGAAATGAAAAAAAAGCAGGGGTAGCAATACTTATATCAGACAAAATGGACTTTAAAACAAAGGCTGTAGTAAGAGATAAAAGAGGACACTACATAATGATAAAGGGAACAATTCAACAGGAAGATATAACTATTGTAAATATCTATGCACCAAATATAGGAGCCCCGACATACATAAAGCAGACTTTGATGGATATAAAGGGCGAGATTAACAGCAATACTATCATAGTAGGGGATTTCAATACCCCTCTAACAACACTGGATAGATCCTCAAGAAAGAAAATTAATAAAGAAACAGCAGACTTAAAGGAGACACTAGATCAACTTGATTTAATAGATATCTTCAGAACTTTTCACCCTAAAGCAGTTGAATATACATTCTTCTCAAGCGCTCATGGTACGTTTTCTAGGATAGACCACGTGTTAGGACACAAAAATGGTCTCAATAAATTTAAGAAGATTGAAATCATATCAAGCATTTTCTCTGATCACAATGCCATGAAACTAGAAATTAACCACAAAAGAAAAACTGAAAAATACTCAAACACTTGGAAACTAAATAGCTTGTTATTAAATAATGAATGGATTAACAATGAGATCAAAGAAGAAATAAAAAAGTTTCTAGAAACAAATGATAATGAGCATACATCAACTCAAAATTTATGGGACACAGCAAAAGCAGTTCTGAGAGGGAAGTTTATTGCACTACAGGCATATCATAAGAAGCTAGAAAAAGCTCAAATAAGCAACTTGACCCTGCATCTAAAAGAACTAGAAAAACAACAACAAATAAAACCCAAGACAAGTAGAAGAAAGGAAATAATAAAGGTCAGAGCAGAAATAAATGACATAGAGGCTAAGGAAACAATACAGAGGATCAATGAAACAAGAAGCTGGTTCTTTGAAAAGGTAAACAAGATTGATGAACCTTTAACTAGACTCACCAAGAAAAAAAGAGAGAGGACTCAAATAAATAAAATTAGAAAGGACAGTGGAGAAATAACAACTGACACAACAGAAATACAAAGCATTGTAAGAAAATACTATGAAGAACTATATGCCAAAAAATTAGACAATCTTGGTGAAATGGACAAATTTCTTGAATCATATAACCTTCCAAAAATCAATCTGGAAGAATCAGAACACCTAAACAGACCAATTACAGCAAATGAGATCGAAACAGTTATCAAAAAACTCCCAAAAAAGAAAAGTCCTGGGCCTGATGGCTTCACAAGTGAATTCTATCAAAAATTCAAAGAAGAACTAACTCCTATTCTCCTGAAGCTATTTCAAAAAATTCAAGAGGAAGGAAGACTTCCAAACTCCTTTTATGAGGCGAGCATAATTCTGATCCCAAAACCGGGCAAAGACAACACAAAGAAAGAAAATTATAGGCCTATATCCCTGATGAATTTAGACGCTAAAATTCTCAACAAAATATTAGCCAACCGGATCCAGCAATATATGAAAAAAATCATACACCACGATCAAGTGGGATTTATTCTGGAGAGGCAAGGCTGGTTCAATATTCGCAAATCAATCAATGTGATTCACCACATAAACAAAAGGAAGGACAAAAATCACATGATAATTTCAATAGATGCAGAAAAGGCATTTGATAAAATCCAGCACCCATTCATGCTCAAAACTCTCAGTAAAGTGGGAATACAGGGATCATTCCTTAACATGATAAAGGCCATCTATGATAAACCGACAGCAAACATCATACTAAATGTACAAAGATTTAAAGCAATCCCCTTAAGATCAGGAACCAGGCAGGGTTGCCCACTTTCACCACTCTTATTCAACATAGTTCTGGAAGTCCTAGCTATAGCAATCAGACAAGAAGAAGAAATAAAAGGCATACAAATTGGAAAAGAAGAAGTAAAACTGTCATTATTTGCAGATGATATGATATTGTATATTGAAAACCCTAAAGTCTCAGTCAAAAAACTACTGGACCTGATAAATGAATTCAGCAAGGTGGCAGGATATAAAATTAATACTCAGAAATCAGAGGCATTTCTATACACCAACAATGAAATATCAGCAAAAGAAATTAAGGAAACAATCCCCTTCACTATTGCAGCCAAAAAAATAAAGTACCTAGGAGTAAATTTAACCAAGGAGGTTAAGGACTTGTACTCAGAAAATTATAGAACATTGATAAAAGAAATCAAGGAAGATACAAACAAGTGGAAGCACATACCGTGCTCATGGCTAGGAAGAATAAACATCATTAAAATGTCTATATTACCCAAAGCAATTTATAAATTCAATGCAATACCAATTAAAATACCAATGACATACTTCAAAGATATAGAACACATATTCCAAAAATTTATATGGAACCAAAAAAGAGCACGAATAGCCTCAGCAATCTTAAAAAGAAAAAATAAAGCAGGAGGTATCACTCTTCCTGATATCAAGGTTTACTACAAGGCCATTATACTCAAGACAGCCTGGTACTGGCATAAGAACAGGCACATAGATCAATGGAACAGAACAGAGAACCCAGAAATAAACCCACAGCTTTATGGACAACTGATATTTGACAAAGGAGGAAAGAACATACAATGGAGTAAAGACAGCCTCTTTAACAAATGGTGTTGGGAAAATTGGACATCTACCTGCAAAAAAATGAAACTAGACCATCAACTTACACCATTCACAAAAACAAACTCAAAATGGATAAAAGACTTAAATGTAAGCCGTGAAACCATAAACATCTTAGAAGAAAACATAGGCAGCAAGCTCTCCGACATCTGTAGCAGCGGTATATTTGCCGATTTATCTTCATGGGCAACTGAAATAAAAGGCAAGATAAACAAATGGGACTATATCAAACTAAAAAGTTTTTGCACAGCTAAAGACAATAGGAACAGAATAAAAAGACAAACCACACAATGGGAGAACATATTCGACAGCACATCTGATAAGGGGTTAATAACTAAAATTTATAAAGAACTTATAAAAAGCAACACCAGGAAGACAAACAACCCAATCAAAAAATGGGCAAAAGAAATGAATAGAAATTTCTCCAAAGAGGACATACAGATGGCCAATAGGCATATGAAAAAATGCTCAACATCACTAATCATTAGAGAAATGCAAATTAAAACCACAATGAGATATCACCTCACACCAGTCAGAATGGCACTTATCAGCAAAACAACACAGAATAAGTGCTGGCGAGGATGTGGAGAAAAGGGAACCCTTCTGCACTGCTGGTGGGAATGCAGACTGGTGCAGCCACTGTGGAAAACAGTTTGGAGATTCCTCAGAAAATTAAAAATCGAACTGCCTTTTGACCCAGCTATCCCACTTTTAGGAATATACCCTAAGAACACCATAGCACTGTTCGAAAAGAAGAAATGCGCCCCCATGTTCGTGGCAGCATTGTTCACAATAGCGAAGATCTGGAAACAGCCCAAGTGTCCGTCAGAAGACGAGTGGATTAAAAAGCTATGGTACATATATACTATGGAATACTACTCAGCCATAAGAAACGATGACATCGGATCATTTATAACAAAATGGATGTACCTTGATAACATTATACGGAGTGAAATAAGTAAATCAGAAAAAAAGAAAAACTGAGAACAGCACGATTACATACATAGGTGGGACATGAAAGTGAGAGTATGAGACATGGACAAGAGAGTGGTGGTTATGGGATGGGGGGAGGGAGGGAAGAATGGGATAGGGAGGAGGGGAGGGACGCAGGGAAAACCAGATTGAAGGTGACAGAGGACAATTTGACTTTTGGTGATGGGTATGCAACACAATTGAATGATAAGATAACCTGGAGATGTTTTCATTGTACATATGTACCCTGATTTATTGATGTCACCCCATTAGAATTAATAATAATAAAATATATTTAAAAAAAAAAAAAAAAAAAAAAACAAAAAAAAAAACATGTTTTATATTATAAAGTTTATATATACAACATAAACATACTGAATTTCCACAGGCTATGCACAAACAGGCAAAAATGAAATCTCCAAATGAATTACAAGTATTAATTTTAGTAAGGCTCTTTGTAAATTTAGAAATCTATGCACAAAAGCTTCCAAATACCAATGGATAATTATTCTTGTTTTTAGAACTTTCTCAGGTATCAAAATTGTGAAGCATATGCAAAACAGGCAAATAAATTTAGCCTAATCAAATGATCATATGTTGATTAAATTTATAATACCTATGGTTACATGAACTATTTTTATCTACTAACTAAAATTTAAAAACAACGGACTTACTGAAAAGCAAATAAAAACAAAAGTACAATATATTTAGCACCTGATATATGGCAGGCATTGTACTGCATGTTTACATTATGGTGCAGTAGAACAGATATGGGTTTTGGAATCAGGAAAAATCTGGGTATGAAACCTACTTCTGAACTCACTGGCTATGTGACTTCGACAAGTCAAAACTAAGCTCTAGGTCTTTAGTTTCCTTGTTCATAAACAGGGACAAAGATACGGGAGTCCTTGGGTTACAACACAGTTCTGTTCCTACGACAGCGAAGTAACCTGCGTTTTGGTATAAGTTGAAACATACCCTAGCCTAACGCAAACAAAACACTTGCACTTTTAACAGTCCAAAATGGCATGGGTAAGCATACTGGGACACAGCAGCTCCCTCACTCATATGCTGTGTTACTGCATATTCTTTTGCCACGCGCAACCAAACTAGTTCCACCACATAGTCTGTAAGCACAAAGCTAACGGTGTAAGCCAAAGCACTCACGTCTCAATTTTTTAAAGTTTTTATGGGAGTGAGCATTGTAACCCAGAAACATTGTATGTCAAATGTCGTAACTCAAGGATCCCCTGTATTTCCTTTCAAAGTACTTGAGAAGATTAAGAGATTAGAAACTGTAGTCATCCTTTACTCCTTTTTTCTTTACATTCCTTATTCAATATACTACAATACAATGCAGAATATAACCACTTCTCACCAATACCACTAATACCTAGTCTGTTGCATCATTCTATCTCATGTCAATATCCTCCTAATTTCATTCCCTGTTTCTATCCTTGCTCTTTTAAGATCAGCTTTCAAATGAGTGAATGAATAAATAAAGGAATGAATGAATGCATGAATGAATAAATAAAGTCAGTTTTTTGTCTGACCAGGTGGTGGCGCAGTGGATAGGGCATCAGATTGGTATGCAGAGGACCCAGGTTCAAAGCCCCGAGGTTGCCAGCTTGAGCAAAGGGTCTAAGGCTTGAGCCTGTGATCATAGACATGACCCCATGGTCTCTGGCTTGAGCCCAGAGGTCCCTGGCTTGAAGCCCAAGGTCGCTGGTTTTAGCCCAAGGTCGCTGGCTTGAGTAAGGGGTCACTGGCTCAGCCATACCCCCCCCTGCCCCCACATCAAGGCACATATGAGAAAGCAATCAATAAAAACTAAAGAGCTGCAACAAAGAACGATGCTTCTCATCTCTCCCTTCCTGTCTGTCTGTTCTTCTCTGTCTCTGTCAAAAAAAAAAAAGTCAATTTTCCATTCAACAGCCAGTGTGATCCTTTTAAAAGAGAAAACAGATCTTGAGATTCCTCTGCAAAAAACCCTCTTCATCACTCCCAGTAAAACTTCATACAACAGACCTACATGGATCTCAGGCTGGTTAGTTCTCACACCTTACCTCCTCCAATTCTTCCTGCTCTCAAACAGCCACCCCTACCCTGCTCACTCTTGCCTTATACTAGCCATACTTCCTACCTTCTTTACTTGTTTTGTGCCTTTGTGTAAATGTTTCTTTCTTAAGGAAGTCTATAATGGACAAAAGGTAATATAAAGAATGTAGTACAAAGTCCGGATAAAATAAGTATTCAAAACTAGAAGTTAAAGCCAAGTGACTTGCCCATGTCACACAGTAAGTGAATGAGATGAGATTTCAAACAAGAAAATAGCTCTAAAATTCATCATTCCTATTTCTGTATGGTTAACTGGCTGACTACTCCAGCCCACATTGACCTCTCTTTCTCTTAGAAAATCCTAAACTTAATAAACGTAGCCCATGTTTGGTAATTTACTTATCCATGGCCTTAAAAATATCACTATTTATTCATGTATGTATACCCTGACTTTCTAAGAGACAAAAAACTTCCTTATTCCTGACTGTTTTGTATAGTTTTCCTTTGTAAAATGTCCCAGAGCTTATAGAGCAATTTTGAGGCAGTTAATATAAGAACGATAACTGATGTAACACAAGCATTACAGTTCTTGCTGTCATCTCACCAATGTTTAATGCCTACTAATCAAACTAGTCTCTATTGTCTATAGTTGAGATTTTTAAAAATTAAAAACACCTTCATTACTTTCTGTCCTTATTGCAAAATTCTTGACTGTTTGCTTTGATATCTATAATCTGTTGACTATTTTTAAATTTAAGTCCATCTTCTTTATCTACTTAAATATTTTAACAGATCAAAATATCATGCCTGGCCTGACCTGTGGTGGCGCAGTGGATAAAGCGTCGACCTGGGAACACTGAGGTCGCCAGTTCAAAACCCTGCACTGGTCTGGTCAAGGCACATATGGGAGTTGATGCTTCCAGCTCCTCCCCCCTTTCTCTCTCTCTCTCTCTCTCTCTCTCTGTGTGTGTGTGTGTGTGTCTCTCTCTCTCTGTGTCTCCTCTCTAAAATGAATAAATAAATACAATTAAAAATATAATAAAAATAGTACAAAATATCATGCCTGAAATATATTTCCTCTGTAAATTACTGTTGCATTTGAGCTTGTGACATTTGCTAAATGCATTATATCTTGCAAATAAAATAATGCAACACAAGCTACAAATTGAAGATAAGCTAATTCAAAACTGAGTTTGAAGACCAATGGATTCCCAGTAACACTGCTTTAAAATTTTCAAGAATAAAACTAGTGCAGATACACTTTATGGTATAAAAACTGGGCATTTTAACCCTGTATGAAAGTGTACCTGGGACTAGAGAAAAGCTTGCTTCATCCATTAGTATGCTATCTATGGGTACTTCTTCTATAGAGCCTCCTAATCAACAGCACATTTTCAGTTAATTATTTAACTTTCATCAATATATATCAGCCCTATCTACAGTTTGGCTATCCACCAAACCATGTAGGTTTGCATTTATTCCAAAACAGAGATTTATAAACAAAATAGTTCTCAGAGACGATGACCTAAAGACTGATGAGAATAACATTGTTCCTAATGCATGGCTTAAAGGATATAAAATCCGTCTCATCTATAGTTCAGTTGTTCTTAAATGGAGGCAGGCAGAATCTAAAGAAAACGTGTCAAAACACTCCCTTTTCCATCTCCAATCTCCAGAGATTCCAACATACCCCCAAATATGATTGATCTTCCCTTTCACATAATTATGCTTTGCCTTGCTTTTCAGTCATTGACTTTTTAAAATCTATATTTTAACTGCCTTAAATTCACTATGGTATTAAGAAAAAATAAATAAGATAAAAATTTAAATTTAAGGGTTCAAGTCTATTTAATATGCAAGTTTTTAATAAGATAGTCAATATGAAAGTTTCTTTGTCAAGAATACATAACCATTACATAAATAAAGTTTTATCTTATTTCTGTTTATTCTTTTGAATAGTATAATTATTTAGAGGTCAAGTTTTGCTTAAGATTAATAGTGCAGTCCACATTTTCTTTTTTTTTTTTTTGCTAATATAATTATGAAGAAAGCCCCTATACAATATTTTACTTATCAAATAAAAATAAAAAAGAAACTCATTTATGTTGTTTTCCCAAACTAACATTAAATAACCAATAGTATCATTTGACCTTAAGGTTTTTTAATAGATCAATGAAATGAACTGTTTTGACACTTGTAGGCACAGAGAATGACTTACTAGTCTACATCTCTTAGGAGAGGGGGAAGAGTAGGGAGCAACAACCTAAAAATTCATTGAGAGAGTAATGACTTTATATATAAGTATTTCAATTGTGAATACTTTTAGCCAAGAACTAATTCCTAAGAATCAGAGAATGGATAATTCCTTAATTCCTTTTTTTATACCTTTATGATATTTCTGCAATACTGCATTCCTTCTATAAGCTCCATATTTTTATTACAAAAGATGATGAATTAAAAAGAAAGTAAAAGGGTGTACTAATTCAAATAAGAAAAAAATTAAAAATAATACTTGTGACTTCAAAAATCTTTGCCTTAGTTTTTTATTATAAATAATATGTTTTCCTTATAATAAATTTGCATTTTCTCCATGTATGATATAAAAATAGAACAAAAATAAAACTGCAACTTTTTATTACTTAGGTAAATACATACAGTTAGTTTCATGAAGCATGTAGAATATCATATCTATTTATTACTTGAATACAATCATATTTTTTATTTATCCACATTCTTAAAATACATGTATATCTAAATATAGGACAAATAATGTTCTCTTACACATTTTCTACTCGAACGTGCTGGTAGTCAGAAAGTATAGCACCTACTGATATCCCTTCTACTTCTTCTTTTTCCTGAAAACAAAGAAAAAAATAATAAAATATAAATAAACATGTGATGCTACATCATGCTCTGAAAATTATAAATAAACTGTCTCATCTAAATAACCATCAGAAAAAATAATACATATATTTAAGTCATCCTCTTAGCCAAAGAAAAATTAGTTATTCTTTAACTTAAAAGACAAATAACTAGAGACCATGTACAAAAGGCAAGACTTAGGCTGCACTTCCAAAATGTTTTCTCACTTAGCATACTTGTAAAGACTCAGTGATGTTTGATGAAAAAATTTTGAGGAATGTCTATTTAAGGACAATATTTTCTTAGATTACCATTTTTTTAAATTAAGCAATGGCATAAGTAGATCAGGGTACATAATGCTTTTTATCTGTATCCTTAGAAAATGTTGATTTCCAAAAGAGAATAGCACCCAGGAAGCATAGAGCTATTGCCTGAATAACAGTATGGTACAGTGAATTAAAAAAAAATCTATGATGGAAAAAAAGCAATGAATTAATATCAACAGTTATAATGGAGAACATTCAGTAGTATATCCAGCAGCACCCTACAGGGAAGAGAACTACTAGCCTATCCAGCATGCTCATTAAACCTGGAGGAGAATGTAAATTCCAGTATGATTAAGTTTGCAGATGATACAAACCTAGGATGGATGAAACAGAAATAAAGCAAGATTATTCAAGTACATGGATGGATATAGACAACTTGGGGATGTGGAAGGACAGGTCTCAGATGAGACTTAATGTAAAGAAGGGTAACATAATACACTTAGGTAAGAATAATATACAATACAGGTATAACCCAGGGAACTGTTATCTGGAAAATAGGTATGAAGAAAGTGACTAGGGGGTAATTAGTAATAACACATTGAATAGAAATTCTCTGAATAGGCATAAAATGAAATCCATCCTAGCATACAAAATACAGGAGAAACTACTTCAGAAACATGACTTCATTATAATACTTTAGTCTTCCCAAACTTGGAACCTACAAAAATAATAGTGTTTCACATAAAAACAAATGTAATATTTGAAACATACTGAAATAACTCAGTGTGTCCTAAAAGGATGCATAATAAATAAACAAAAATGTACAACAGGAATCTCTCATGTCTCTGGAGATACGCCAATTTAAAATTTCCCCTCCAAAATGATAGAAAAATATCAGCCAAACATCCCCAAAATAAAATGACTCTTTCTATTAGATAAAGTTTCCAGAGAAAGAGCTAGTTCCTTTACTTTTCTATTTCAGCATCTTTGTGAGAACATTTGCTTATAATCTTTCTAGCAATTTTCTTTTCATAAAAGTCATTGTTGTCATTTGAGAAGGTCAAGGCATAGTGTTCCTCATCAAAAGCAATTACGGCATAGATGACAGAGTAGTAAACAGACCTGAAAAATTAAAAAAAAAACCCTAAAAATATGTATGTTTACAAAACTGAAGCAATAGTACAAAAGAAGTTAAAATGCTCAATGAGAAAAAACCAAAATGTATCCAATTGTAGAAAGGCTTTTCCCTTACAAGAAACAGGGGTAAAGCTAAAAATCCCATTTGGTTTTGCTACTGAAAAACATACAAAATAACTTAGAAAAACCAGTTAAGGTAAAGAGTTTTGAGCCCTTCATTGTGCCAAATATTGATCTGAGGATACTAAATAACCACAGATTAAGGCAGAGTTGATGTTAGGACAGCCAAGAATTTACCCAGGAGCCAACTAATAATTTGTTCACAATCATGATGACTATTACCCATTAGAAATACATCCCTACCACGTAGGTAAGAATAATATACAATATTATTTTGAATAAGTTATGTAACTTCTCCTGTGTTTCATTTTCCTTAGCTATAAAGTAAGATTAATAATAGCTCCTTTTTTCTAGACCAAGTAAAATAATCTAGATAAATAAGTTTCCACCATAGTAAACAAGCAGTGAATATTTTCTTCTATCATTATCATAATCTTCATTATTACAATTACTTCTATAATTACTTCTCTTACTACTTCTACAGTTAACTACTACTGAATACCACAGCACTGCCATTAGTACTATGGAATAAGGCCTAACTTTATAGACAAAGCCCTTCAATCCTGGGTGTTAGACTTGCTCGTGATCACTTCTCACCACTAACGTACTAACCTGTGTTGGTTAATTTTGAATGCCAACTTCATTGAGCTAAAGGATGCCCAGTTATCTTGTAAAATGTTATTTCTATGAGAATGTCTCTGGCAAAGATTAGGATATAAATGGGTTAATATATAAATGGGGGTAGCATCATCCAAATGGTTGAGGGTCTGTATAGAAAAAGAAGGCAGAAGGGAAAATTTTCTCTGTGCTTGAGCTGGGAAATCCATCTTCTCCAGCCCCCAGACACTGGCACACCCAGTTCTTGGGCCTTTGGACTAGGAGTGGGATTTATTTCATTGGCTCCCTGTTTCTCAGACTTTAGGGTCTGGACAAGAACTATGCCACCAATGTTCTTGGGTCTTCAGCTCAGCTTGCAAATGGCAGATCATGGGACACAGATTCCATAGTCAGATATGTCAATCCTTCATAGTAAATCTTGTTCCATATATCTTCATATATTCCATTAGTTCCATTTCTATGGAGAACACTAATATAATTCAGACAGAGTGAAGAATATGAGCCAAAGCAATAAAATAAGGGGCTTGGCTCATAAAAGATTGCTAGAAGTTTGGGAGAGTTGAAGGGCACACATCAAGAAATGGAAGAGGAAAAGGATAGAAAATTGAGATCAAAATGTTCAGAAACAGATGGCAAGATGGATATGGAGTAGGTGGATGTACCAACTTCCAACTCCTAGAACCAAAGTGGATTATAACTTAATTTTAAGAACCATCATCTGGATAAACCAACTTTGAACTAAACTAAGTGGATTCTTCAACCAAGGAACACAGAAGAAGCCACACTGAGACTGGTAGGAAAAGCGAAAACGCGAAGAGGGCTGCCCAGCTCCCCAGAGCGATCGGCAGCCCGGAGAGACCCACGTGGTGGGAGCAGAGTTTGGCGGAGAGGGAGGGACCTGGGTCCCAGGAGCAAAGCCCCAGACTGCAGCCCCAGAACCTAGAAGAGGCGTTTGGACAGTATTGAACTGTGAAACAAGTGAAGATACTGTTTGTGAGAAAGAGACAGTTTTCTCAGACCCAAGATTCTTCTTAAAGAGAAAGCTCAGAAAACCTCTCTCACAACCACGCACCTGGGGCTCCGGGGAATGGGGACAGAGGAGAGGACCAGAGCAGCGGGAAGAGAGTGTGGACTGAAGGCACAGGGAGAAACACTCTGAGGGAGAGCCACCCTAACCCCTGGGTTGAGTAACTTCCCTAATCAAAAATGAATATTTCCCCTGGAAGTAGCAATACCATAAAAAGGAGATAAGACACCAGCCAAACAGGATCTCCTGCGGCACTTAGAGCAGAGTTGCTTAGAAGGAGGGAGCTTCCAGCACTACAATATGGAGTGTTAGGGTCTGAGCTGCACTGCACCCACCCACACTGCTGAGGGCTTGCTAAAGGGATGGTGGCGGCAGGACGCTGAAACCGGTTCTGTTGGTGGGGGAGGAGGCCCAGCCGGTGTGATCCCAGTCTAGCCCAGCATGGGGAAGGGGATACGCGAAAGCGGTCCAGAAGCTGTGGGCCCGCCTGCAGCCACACCTGCGGGGGAAAAGCGGGAGGCCAGGAACAAGCATAGATCTTCACTGAGACCCTGGACCCTACATAAGCCGGACCTGACCAAGGGGGCGGGGCTAGGACCAGAGACAGGCGGAGGCTTGCGGCTGAGCCCACGCCAGCAGCCCGGCCCCTCTGAGAAACCATGCATTGCCATCCTGCGGGTGTGAGTTGGCTCTGAAAGCAGGGGCAGGGATAGAGCCCTGGATGAGGAAAGGCTTGCAGCTGAGAGCATGCCAGCAGCCCTGCCCGGCCTGATAAACGGCAGTTTGCGATCCTGCACAAACAGGCCCTGGCATCGGGGTCTGGGTTAAAGCTCCGGAGAGGGGAAGGCTCACACCTGAGTACACGTCAGCAGCCCCATCCAACCTGAGAAACTGGCGAGCAGGCTCTGACCATGGGGGCTGGGCGGAAGCCCGAAAACAGGCTGGGTCTGCAGATGAGCAAAGGTACTAACCTCTACCCTTGGTTCTGAGGGTTCTGGCTTGAGTGCAGTGCACAACCCAACCTGTGGGGGTGAGGCAAAGGCCCAGGCAGCATGAGGCTTGTAGAGCCAAGCACCAGAACACAGCCCCTCCCATGGAGGGGAGGCAGAAATCACAGCAACAGTCGCAGTGAACCGGCACTGGCAACGCCCATACCCAACCACCCTAGGCAGCGGCAGAGGGGGTGGCGGGCCGGCAGACAAACCACACCTAGAGAACATAAAGCCAACACCCATTGGATTCCAGTGACCACAACCTTCTTATACACAGACAAAATGGGCAGGCAGAGAAATGCAAACCAAATGAATCAAGAGAAATCCCCAGAGAAAGACCTAAATGAACCAGATATAATCAAATTACCAGATGCAGAGTTTAAAATAATGATAGTTAGGATGTTCAAAGAAATTAGAACAACAATGGATAGTCATTACGAACACCTAAATAAAGAGATAACAAGTATAAAAAAGGAAATTGAAATAATAAAAAAGAATCAGACAGAAATGGCAAATACAGTATCAGAACTGAAGACCACAATGGAAGGAATTAAAAGCAGGATGAATAACGCTGAGGATCGAATCAGCGAGTTAGAGGACACAATAAACGAAGGCACAGAAGCAGAGCAGACAAAAAAGAAAAGAGACTAAAAAAATGTGAGGAAACTCAAAGGGAGCTCTGGGACAATATGAAGAGAAATACCATTTGCATCATAGGGGTTCCTGAAGAAGAGGAGAGAGAACAAGAAACAGAAACTTTGTTCAATCAAATCATTGCAGAAAACTTCCCTAAATTAAGGCTGGAAATCATTTCACACGTTCAAGAAGCACACAGAACTCCATTAAAGAGAAACCCAAAGAGATCTACACCAAGACACCTCATAGTTAAAATACCAAAGCTAAAGGATAAAGAGAAAATTTTAAAATCTGCTAGAGAAAGAAAAGGCTATCTCCTACAAAGGAGGCCCCCATAAGGATGACATCAGACTTCTCAACAGAAACACTTGAGGCCAGAAGGGATTGGCAAGATATATTCAAAGTAATGCAGAAAAAGAACCTACAACCAAGACTACTCTATCCAGCAAAGCTAACATTTAAAATTGAAGGAGAAATAAAGACTTCCCAGACAAAAAAAGCGTCAAGGACTTCATTAAATCCAAACATATTCTGCAAGAGATACTCAGAGGCCTGTTGTGAACAGTTCAAAGAGAGGAAAGAATATAGCAAAAGAAAAATACAGCTTTAAAGAATAAAATGGCAATAAACAAGTACATATCAATAATAACCTTAAATGTAAATGGACTAAATGATCCAATCAAAATACATAGTCTAGCTGCGTGGATAAAGAAACAGGACCCATACATATGATCCCTACAAGAGAAACACCTTAAAACAAAAGATGCACATAGACTGAAGGTAAAAGGATGAAAAAAAATATTTCATTCAAATGGAAATGAAAAAAAAGCTGAGGTAGAAATTCTTGTATCTGACAAAATGGACTTTAAAACAAAGGCTATAGTAAGAGATAAAGAAGGACACTAGATAAGGATAAAGGGTACAATTCAACAGGAAGATATAACTATTATAAATATCTACGCACCAAATATAGGAGCCCCAACATACATAAAGCAACTTTGATAGATATAAAGGGCGAGATTAACAGCAATACTATAATAGTAGGGGATTTCAATACCCCACTAACAAGAGGAAGGAAGAATCCAAACTCCTTTTATGAGGCGAGCATAATTCTGATCCCAAAACTGGGCAAAGACAACACAAAGAAAAAAAATTATAGGCCAATATCCCTGATAAATTTAGACGCTAAAATTTTCAACAAAATATTAGCCAACCGGATCAAGCAATATATGAAGAAAATCATATACCATGATCAAATGGGATTTATTCTGGAGAGGCAAGGCTGGTTCAATATTCGCAAATCAATCAATGTGATTCATCACATAAACAAAAGGAAGGACAAAAATCACATGATAATTTCAATAGATGCAGAAAAGGCATTTGATAAAATCCAGCACCCATTTATGTTCAAAACTCTCAGTGAAGTGGGAATACAGGGAACATTCCTTAACATGATAAAGGCCATCTACGACAAACCCACAGCAAACATACTAAATGGGCAAAAATTAAAAGCAATCCCCTTAAGATCAGGAACCAGGCAGGGGTGCTCCCTTTCACCACTCTTATTCAACATAGTTCTGGAAGTCCTAGCTACAGCAATCAGACAAGAAGAAGAAATAAAAGGCATCCAAATTGGAAAAGAAGAAGTAAAACTGTCATTATTTGCAGATGATATGATATTGTATATAGAAAACCCTAAAGACTCAGTCAAAAAAAACTACTGGATCTGATAAATGAATTCAGCAAGGTGGCAGGATATAAAATTAATATTTAGAAATCAGAGGCATTTTTATATACCAACAATGAACTGTCAACAAAAGAAATTAAGGAAACAATCCAGTTCACTATTGCAATCAAAAAAATAAAGTACCTAGGGGTAAATTTAATTAAGGAGTTTAAAGAATTGTACTCGAAAATTATAAAACATTGATAAAAGAAATCAAAGACGATACAAACAGGTGGAAGCATATACCGTGTTCATGGTTAGGAAAAATAAACATCATTAAAATGTCTATATTACCCAAAGTAATTTATAATTCAATGCAATACCAATTAAAATACCAATGACATACTTCAAAGATATAGAACACATATTCCAAAAATTTATATGGAACCAAAAAAAACCCAAAAAAACAAAACACGAATAGCCTCAGCAATCTTAAAAAGAAAAAATAAAGCAGGAGGTATCACTCTTCTGGATATGAAGGTTTACTACAAGGCCATTGTACTCAAGACAGCCCTGTACTGGCATAAGAACAGGCACATAGATTAATGGAACAGAACAGAGAACCTAGAAATAAATCCACACCTTTATAGACAACTGATATTTGACAAAGGAGGAAAGGTCATACAATGGAGTAAAGACAGCCTCTTTAACAAATGGTGTTGGGAAAATTGGACATCTACCTGCAAAAAAATGAAACTAGACCATCAACTTACACCATTCACAAAAACAAACTCTAAATGGATAAAAGACTTAAATGTAAGTCGTGAAACCATAAGTATCTTAGAAGAAAACATAGGCAGCAAACTCTCCGACATCTGTAGCAGCAATATATTTGCCCATTTATCTCCACGGGCAAATGAAATAAAAGGCAAGATAAACAAATGGGACTATATCAAACTACAAATTTTTGCACAGCTAAAGACAATAAGAACAGAATAAAAAGACAAACCACATAATGGGAGAACATATTTGACAACATGTCTGTTAATGGGTTAATAACCAAAGTTTATAAAGAACTTATGAAACTCAACACCAGGAAGACAAACAATCCAATCAAAAAATGGGCAAAAGAAATGAATAGAAATTTCTCAAAAGAGGACATACAGATGGCCAATAGGCATATGAAAAAATGCTGAACATTACTAATCATTAGAGAAATGCAAATTAAAACCACAATGAGATATCACCTCACACCAGTCAGAATGGTGCACATCAGCAAAACAACACAGAATAAGTGCTGGCGAGGATGTGGAGAAAAGGGAACCCTCCTGCACTGCTGTTGGGTATGCAGACTGGTGCAGCCACTGTGGAAAACAGTATGGAGATTCCTCAAAAAATTGAAAATCAAACTGCCTTTTACCCCGGTATCCCACTTTTAGGAATGTACCCTAAGAACACCATAGCACTGTTCGAAAAGAAGAAGTGCGCTCCCATGTTCGTGGCAGCATTCTTCACAATAGCGAAGATCTGGAAACAGCCCAAGTGTCTGTCAGAAGACGAGTGGATTAAAAAGCTTTGGTACATATATAGTATGAAATACTATTCAGCCATAAGAAATGATGACATCGGATCATTTACAACAAAATGGATGGACCTTGATAACATTATATGGAGTGAAATAAGTAAATCAGAAAAAAACTGCGAACAGCATGTTTTCATACATAGGTGGGACATAAAAGTGAGACTATGAGACATGGACAAGAGTGTGGTGGTTACGGGGTGATGGGAGGGAGGAGAGGGTGGGAGAGGGGGAAGGGGAGGGCCACAAAGAAAACCAGATAGAAGGTGACAGAGGACCTTTAGACTTTGGGTGATGGGTATGCAACATAATTGAATGATAAGATAACCTGGAGATATTCTCTTTGAACACATGTACCATGATTTATTATTGTCACCCTATTAAAATAAAAAAAATAAACATTAAAAAAAAAGAAATAGGTAAAGGGACTTAAACTTTTTTTACTTTATAAAGCCTTATTTTTCTTGATTACTTTTTTTTAACAAGAATATATAATAAAAATCTCTTTAAAATTTACATTGAAAAAGGGAAGAATGGATAATATTCTTGAACAAATTCAGTTCTACACAGCTTTATTTATTCCACAAGATACCAGCACTTAAATATTCTCGGTAAAACACTTTTGAATTCTGAGTTAGGTTACAGCAGAAAAACAAAGATAAAAAACACTTTAGTTACGGTCCTGGCTGGTTGGCTCAGCGGTAGAGCATCAGCCCAGTGTGTGGGAGTCCTGGGTTTGATTCCCGGCCAGGGAACACAGGAGAAGCGCCCATTTGTTTCTCCATCCTTCCCCCTCTCCCTCCTCTCTATATCTCTCTTCTCCTCCCACAGCCAAGGCTCCATTGGAGCAAAGTTGGCCCAGGTGCTGAGGACAGCTCCATAGCCTGTGCCTTAGGCGCTAGAATGGCTCAGGTGGAAACTGAGCAAAGCCCCAGATGGGCAAAGCATTGCCCCCTAGTGGGCATGCCGGGTGGATCCTGGTCGGGCACATGCAGTAGTCTGACTGCCTCCCTGCTTATAACTTCCGAAAAATATAAAAAAAACCCAAACCAACCAGACAAACAAACAAAGAACAACAAAAACTTTAGCTAATGTTTCTAGAGAAGAGGGCAGGAACTATATGGAAACTTCAGACCAGAAACTTGAGAATAGCCCTTGAAAGTATCAGTATCTATTCTTGGACAGATGCTACTGCCTGTCAAACCCAAAACCTATGTACAGCTCCACTATACCAGTTTGAGTAAGCAGAAAAAAACAAAAAAGAAAGAAAACCCACCACACTGTTCCTACCAAATGCTGCTGCACTGGTGAGGAAAGGGCAGAGAGGACTCAATATATACAATTTTGGAAAAAATTTATCACAAGAAAAAAAAGTGACATTTCAGAAACTATCATGTGTACAACACTGAATTTAAAGAAACAATTGAAATAAAAGGAGATGCAAATAGTTTAAAAGAGAATTAGACTTTTTAAAAAGACTGTAAAGGAAAACACAATCACAAAAATAACTTTGGCATGAAAAGGTAGTAAATACCCCAAATTTGTAAAATAGAAAAACAAAATTGCAAGATGAAAGATACAATGAAGATGCTTGCTCAGATAACATAAGAAACAAACAAAAAAAACGGAATTTGTACAAAGTGAGAAACTAAAGGATAAGGAAGAGCAGAAATCCAATAATTGTAATTAATGTTGCTACAGAAGAACAAAGAACAAATGAAATGCAATAAGCAATCTAGCTATCTTAGGGAAAATGTTGCTAGAAGACAGACTTGAATCTTGATGGAAAACTAGGAAAATTAAGAGAAGGAACAACCCTTAGATATAAGCTGCCAAAGACTGCATTTTTGAGAAAAATAAAAACTAACCCTAGGAAATATAAATATCTATGTTCACAACCCCTCCTTTTCTGAAACCAAGGGAATAAGGGGGAGAGACAAAAATCCTAAAAAGAAATAATAAATTCTCACTTACATTGAACTTAGAGAGAAGCCTATATGATAAATTATAAAGAACAATTGCCAAAACACAATATAGTTTGCATCAAAAGGAAAGACAGAGTCAAACTACAAACCTCTGCCTTAAGACTCCAGTGTAGATTTGTAACATAAATTCAGAATATTTTAAGAAGATCACTATTATCTCCCAAATTGAAAAAAATAAGGATTAGACATGCACTAACAGGTATTTAAACATATTTTGAAAATGCTATAATTAAAAGAGTGTGGTGCTGACCCAGGAATAGTCAAATCAATGCAATAGAACAGAATGTGCATAGAAGACCTAAGTGTGTATAGCAGTGGTTCTCTAAGTGTGCGCCAGGGCACACTGGTGCACCCTAGAAGATTTCCAGGTGCACCCTACGGTATTCCAGAGAAATATGTGCCTGTTGGGGACCAAAAAACCAACAGGGTTTTTGGAGTTTAGATTTTGGGGGGACAGAGGTGTGGGGAATTGGCTATAAGCTGCCAGTCTGCCCAACCCCCCACCTTACTTGCCTGATTAGGTTGCAAAAGGCTATTAAGCTGTGGTGTTGGATTGTTTACACTAACCCCCATGTTCCCTGGAAAGATTGGAGGCAAGTTTCTTCTATCCTTTGTTTGGTGTAAAGTTAAGATGATATGTATGGTGGGGATTTTCTGCACTCAACACAATTAAGAATAAAAAGAGAGGAATTCTTCACTGTATTGATAAGGAAATGAGAGTTTGCCTTTCAAGTATATGCCCAAACATTGAAGAAATCTCTAGGACACATCAGGCTCGTGTTTCTCATAAACACAAGAATAAAAAAACACATTTGTGCCGGGACCGGCCGAATTTACTAAATCTTACTAACAATGTATCTATATATATAAATGATAACTTTTATTTTTAACCTTTTTTATGAATTCTAAAAAGCATAACTTAAAAATGTAACATAAAAATGTTTTTTAATGTCAGAATAAATTTAATTTTGTTGTATTTATTTCATTTAATTACCATAAAAGCACACTTGAAATTTATATATTTTTATTTGATATTTGACTTAATTATTATAACACATTTCTCAGAAATTTATATATAGGGCATCTACAATTATTTGTAGGATTTTAAATACGCCCCAACTTCAAAAAGTTTGAGAACCACTAGTGTATAGGAATGTTATATATGATGAAGTTGACAGTGAAAATTGATGGGAAACAATTACATAAAAAATGATATTGAACAACTTACTAACCACTTAGAATGACAGAAATTCATATCTTTAGTTTTAGGATACAAAAATACAAAAATAATACAAAAATAAATAAAAGTATAATCACCCAGAATACAAAAGTGAATACTCTCTATTGGGGAAACCATGCAAAACATTTAGAAAAGAAAGAAAAGAAAAGCCTGAAAGATTTCATTAAGGATTATGAACTCTATCAATCAATCAACACCTGTACCCGTCAATTTTGCTGCCTCCTATAAAAATGAGTAAACTGACTTTGCGTAAGTGTCTATCAGGACTGTTTTTTGTTGTTGTTTTTTTTAACCATCAATTCTTACTCTCATTTCGTGTTCATTATTACAGAATATGCTGTAATAGCTGCTGAAAACTCATGTCCTCTTTCAGTACCAGGATTTCTCCCTATCAAAGTAAAACTCTCCAAAAGAGTTCAGATATTTTTTTCCACTTCCTCATGACCTATTCACTTTTAAACTCACTTCAGACAATCTTGGGTTCCCATCAGTTTACTAAAACCTCTCATACATCAACCGGTGACCACTAAGTTTGGTCACTTCTCTGTCCTTACCTTACTTGATTTCTTCCCCCATCATAATGGCTATTCCTCCTTTTCCTATACTGGCTCCTTGTCCTGACCTAGAAATGTTAAAGTGTTCAGAACTCAGTCTTAAATCTCTTTCCTTCTCTAGTTAAATTCATTCCTCTGTGTTCCATCTGGATGCATGGTTCTAAATATTATTGACAAGTTAATAACCTCTGCACATCCCTGAGATCAAGCATCCAAATGTCTTCTCAAATGTTCATCTGGGTGTCTACTAAGTATCTCAAACTTGAACAGATTAAAATACAAAAAACCCTCTTGATTCAGGCACATTCACCCATCTCACCCAGCAATCTTTCCACATGGCTCTTCACCTTAGAAATGACATTGAATACCATATTTCCCCATGGATAAGACGCACTGTTTCCCAAAAAATTTGGGGTCTAACAACTGGGTGCGTCTTATACAGTGCTTGTAGATTTACTTGCATTTCCCACTTTTTTGACAGTGATGAGGAGTCGTATAAATTTTATGATGCATAAAACTTGAGTTCAATAACTTTATGTAATACATTTTTTTTTCACATTTTGGGCCCCAAAATTAAGATGTGTCTTATACATGGGGAAATGTGGTATATATTATTGTTCAGGCCAAAAATCTTAAGAGTCATCCATGATTTCTCTTTCCCTTATAAACTACATCTAATCAAACAGTAGTTTTATTAGCCTAATTCTCCAAAAATATCTAGAATCCAATCATTTCTCGTCTTCCCCACTACTACCACTATCTTTTTTTTTTTTTTTTTTTTTTTTTTACAGGGACAGGGAGAGAGTCAGAGAGAGGAATAGATAGGGACAGACAGACAGGAATGGAGAGAGGTGAGAAGCATCAATCATTAGTTTTTCATTACCGTGGCAACATATTAGTTGTTCATTGATTGCTTTCTCACATGTGCCTTGACCATGGGCCTTCAGCAGACTGAGCAACAGCAACCTTGGGTCCAAGCTGGCGAACTTTTGCTCAAGCCAGATGGGCCCGTGCTCAATCTGGTGAACTTGGGGTCTCGAACCTGGGTCTTCCGCATTCCAGTCCGACTGCTCTATCCACTGTGCCACCTCCTGGTCAGGCATCATTACCACTCTTGTCCTAATCACCACTACTTTTCTTTTTTCTTTTTCTTGCAACAGAGAGAGAGAGAGAGAGACAGAAAGAGGGACAGATAGGGGCAGACAGACAGGAAGGGAGAGAGACCAGAAGCATGAGTACTTCGTTGTCACACCTTAGTTGTTCATTGATTGCTTTCTCATATGTGATCTGACCAGGGGGCTTCAGCAGAGAAAGTGATCCCTTGCTCAAGCCAGCGACCTTGGACTCAAGTCAGTGATCCTGTGCTCAAGCTGGTGAGCCCTCACTCAAGCTGGATGAGCCTGCACTCAAGGCAGCAACTTCAGGGTTTTGAACCTGGGTCCTTTGCATCCTAGTCAATGCTCTATCCACTGCTTCATTCCTGGTCAAGCACCATCACTTTTCAGTTAAACTACTGCCAATAGTTGCCTAACTGGCCTCCTAAGTTAACTCTACTACAGTTTATCTCCACAGATTAAGCAATGATCTTTCAAAATATAAACCAGAATATGTAGCTCTCTGACTAAAAATCCTCTAGTGGCTCCTCATACTACTTCAGAGTAATATTCAAGCTCCTTGTGGATAATATATAGGCTCTAAAAGACATGGATCGTGCCAACTTCTCTGACACGATATCTTCTACTAGCCTCCCAGTTCACACTAAAGATCCACACTGGACTTACTGTTATTCCTCAAACATATTTGACCTGTCAAAAGTGCACCATGACTTTACAGACACACTGTGTATGTATGTATGTGTGTGTACACACACACACAATTTATTAGCTAACAAGTCTATACAATCTTAATCCTCTATCTCCATTTGGTATCTGATTGTGTGATTGAAATTTCTATATTAAACAACCAATAAATAAGGGCTTAATATGCCATTAATTTTGTTATAATCACAAGAAACATGAAATAGACCTGTCCATATGATTTTATGACCTAGATCTCAAGCCTTAATAATAACTACTCTTAAAATCAGTACCCTAAAGTACCAGTAACATAGACAGGAGGATAGAAATGAATGGCTACAATGAAATGCACCTGATGTGATGTTTTTATTCACATGCAAAGTTCTACCATATCACAGTTAAAAGGCTCCCAAAACAGAGACAGGGTTGATGAAAGCATTCAGCCAATTGATAATAGTGGTAGTTTAGCATAGTTTTGAATGAGGGTTTAAAGGTAGAAATCTAGAACTAATTTAGATTTTTCACTGAATACTCATTTGTTTCCATACTGAGAAGTTGGCTCACAAATCCAACTACGTAGATAAATTGAAAAGTTCTTTCTCTCTTTTGTTTTTAAGCAAATGAAATCTAGACCTACTTATTCTAAGGATGAGAAGATATGCAGCTTGCATTTATTGGGGATATTATTTTCTTTGAAAAATGCCTCAGTTACCAGAATTATTCCATTAATGAGTTCTTACCTGTTGAGAAAAAAAAAAAGATCTACTGAATTTAAAGTGTTTTTCATCTGAAAGGCATTTAAACATTTATAATATGAACCATTCATTAAAGAAGCACACTTGCATTATATAGCTCTGAGTGGCGATATTTGGACTTGTGGCAACATGACATTATTAACTAAGAAACATTTGTGAATGCCAATAATGTTCTTGGTCCTGAAAAACAAAACAAAATATTTATATGTCCCATAAAGTACTAAATGCTTTTTCCTTAAAAAAAAATTAAAAAATCCTTTCATTTACAACAACATGGAAAGGTATTCTTCACTTCAGCAAAGGTATACAAATCTAGGTTAATAAAAATGACAGAAAGCAATACTATTTTATATGAAATAATACTGAAAGTGACACCAAAATTTCCATATATTCAGGCATCTAACTAAAATTTTTCTGACTTGTTAAAAAGGCTTTTTTTTTTTTTTTTTAGCATCACTAATATAAAACATTTTTAAAATGAAAAATGATTTCCATCTGGAGTTCTTCCATCAAACTGTGAACATGATAGAAGATTAGGTCACTAATTTCTAACATTATTGTCTCCCTTTGTGAGCTCTTCAATTAAATAGGGAAAAAATTTGGTAAGGCTAAAATTAAATGACAAAAAATTGCAGAAAATCATAATCATGTCATCTCTTTCTGATTAAAACTAATAATCTATTCTTTTCTTTTAAGTCTCCCTTAGCTGCCACAGTGTATGATCCTCCCAGTTTTGAATAAATCAGCTGTTTGTTACATAGAATGTCCTAATCTCAAAGGAGAATCTTCAAGATTGCTAGTCATCCTAGAGCAAATTTGACCAGGAGAGCATTAGGCTAATTGAAATAAGCCAGTCAGGGATAGACAAGTGCCATGTCATTTCACTTATATGTGAACTCTAATGAATAAAATAAACTAACAAACAAAATAGAAAAGGAGTCATAGACACAGAGAACAGACTGACAGCTGTCAGAGGGGAGGGACTTGGGGAACTGGGTGAAAAAGGTGGAGGGATTAAAAAAATCTACCAGATACAGATAACAGTATGGTGATTACCAAAGGGTAAGTAAGGGCTGTGGGAGCAGCAGAAAAGGGTTAAAGGGGGTAAATAATAATGGAAGGGGACTTGACTTAGGGTGGTAACCACACAATTCAATATACAGATGCTGTATTACATAATTGTACACCTAAAACCTATACAATTTTATTAATCAATGTCACCCCAATAAATTCATTTAAAAAAAGGACAGATGTCTAAAAGACAGTTGCTTTTTTTCTTGTTTTCGAAGAATGTTCTTTTTCCTTATAAGGTGACAGTTTGAAAATTTCTATAGAACTTTCAATAATAACAACACAATAAATAGATAAAGGATAAAATTGTTAATCCTTATTGGGAGAATAAAGCAACAGATCAAGAAGTATTTGTTTCTAAGCAACCCAGTTCCATAGAAAGTGTTTAAATCTGTTTAGAAGTTTTCTAAATTCATTTCCTAAGCTCCTGCAAAAACTCCCCTTGATTAGTTTGAGAAAATATTTCAAATGCAACTTCTACAAAAGAAAGTATTATTCCTAATACATTTTTGAAAATATTTTAGCTTTATTCAGATATAATTGATAAAAATTATAAGATATTTAAAATGCACAATGTGCCCTGGTTGGATAACTTGATTGGTTGGCATCATCCTGAAGCACAGAGGTTGCCAGTTTGATCCCCAGTCAGGGCACATATGGGAAAAGAATACTGTTTCTGTCTCACTCTCTCTCCTGGCCTATCTCATAAAAATCAAGACATTTAAAAAATAAATTAAACGCACAATGTAATGATTTTATATATGTATATACTGTAAAGAGATTCTTCCTATCAAGTTAATTAACATATCTAACACCTCACATACTTATCCTTTTTTAAATGAGAACATTTAAATTCTAGTTTCAAAGCAAATTTAAATTACACAATACAGTATTATCAACTATAATCACCCTGTTATACATTAGATCTTCACACTTTATTCATCTTATAACAAAGTTTGTACCCTTTTACCAACCTCTCCCTCCCTATTTCTCACATCCTGAAGCCCTTGGTCACCACATTTCAACTTTCTGTTTCTTTGAGTACAAAGAAAGAGCTTAAGGAGAAAAAAATGATTCCACATATAAATGATGCCATGTAGTATTTGTCTTTGTCTGTCTGAAATATCACATTTTTTTATCCATTCATCTGTCAGTGGACACTTTGGCTGTTTCCATACTTTGGCTAGTGCAAAATATGCTGCAATGTACATGAGGGTACAGATATCTTTTCAAGATAATAATTTCAATTCATTTGGATAAATACCTAAAAGTTGAATTGCTAGATCACATGGTAGTTCTATTTTTATTTCTTGAGGAGCCTCCATATTGTTTTCCATAGTGGCTGTACCAGTTTACATCCCCACCAGCAGTGAACAAGTTTCCCTTTTCCCCATACCTTTACCAACATTTGTTATCTCCTGTCTTTTTGTTAACAAACATCCTAACAAGGGTAAAGTTATTTATCTCCTCATGGTTTCGGTTTGCATTTCTCTGATAATTAGTGATTTTGACCATCTTTTCATTCACCTGTTGGCCATCTGTAGGTTTTCTTTGGAAAAATGTCTATTCACATCCTTAGGGCATTTTTATTTATTTATTTTTATCATTTATGATTACAGTACATATATAAGAGTCATTTGCAAGCTATAAACTTTACAAAATTATGGTGATGACACACCATGTAAAGTCGACTTTGAAAAGTTACAGAGCTTACAAGATGTTAAACCACCTTTCATTATTTTGCTGTTGCTTGGATTTTGTGTTTCTTAGAATACACAAGCCACATAAAATCCAATCTAGTTCTAGCTAAAAGCTTAATAGTTCTAATAAAAACAAATTCTGCAACCAAAAAAATAAACAGCTTAAAACTGGCAAGTATCAGTATTATTGTAATATTCCCTTTAGCAAAAACTTATAACTGAAATTTATAGGTAAGAATTTACAATAAGCAGCAGAACTTGAAACTTGTCAGTTAAGATTTCCCATTCTAGAATGTAAGGTTTTTAGCCCATTTCTAATGTCAGAAATTTTAAAAATACCATTCATAAGTCTTTTCTTTTTATATAGATATCAAATTTAATGTTTTTTTTGCTATTCACTTGTATGAATATCTTCTATATTTTAGACATAAATCCCTTATCATACATGTGGCTTGCAAATATGTTCTCCCATTCTTTACAATGTCTTTTCATTTGTTGATGGTTTCCGAAGCTGAACAGAAGCTCTTAGTTGCACATAGTCCACTTGTTCATTTTTGCCTTTGTTTTCTTTCCTTTGTGTTCCAAATCCAAAAACTACTGCCAAGACCAACATCAAGGAGTTTACCCCTTATGCTTTCTTCTAGGACATTTATAGTTTCAGATCTTACATTAAATTCTTTAACCAGTTCTGAGTTGACTTTTATGTATGATCAATATAGGGGGTTCAGTTTCATTCTTTTGCATGTGGCGAACTCTACTGCTCACAAAAATTAGGTGTCCAGAAACGTACAGATATGCCAGTACTTTCAGCATTTTGTATAGTGCATTTTCACCAATGAAATAAAAGTTGGTTTTGCATCTCATTTGCAAAACTGAACAACTTTCTTTGAATTGTCATTTACTTTTCTGAAGTTCTTGTCTAATTAAAAAAAGTTCTTTTTTATCACTTCATATCCATTTTGAAATATCCCCTAATTTTTGTGAGCAGTATAGTTTTCCTATGCCATTTATTGAAGATATTATCTTTTTGCTATTGTCTTGGCTCCTTTGTCAAAAATTACTTTACCATATATGCATGGTTTTCTTTCTGGGCTCTCTATTCTATTCCATGGATGTAGGTCTCTGTTTTTACCTTGCAGTTTTGATTACCATACTGTTTTGATTACTGTAGCTTTGTAATATAGTTAAAACGAGGAAATGTGATGCTTCCTGCTTTGTTCTTCTTTCTCAAAACTGACTTTAGTATTCTAGGTCTTCTATGGTTCCATAGATATTTTAGGATTTTTATTTCTACTTCTAAGAAAATTGCTATTGGAATTTTGACAGGATTGCATTAAATCTATAAATTGTTTAGTGTCGTATGGACACTTTAACATTAATTCTTGCAATCAACAGGCACAGAATGTTAATTTAAATACAGGGTGGTGCAAAAGTGGGTTTATAGTTGTAAGTATAAAAAACACTGAGTTTGTTCTTGTATTATTATTTATTAATTACTGTATTATTTTCAAACAAACAACTATAAACCTACTTTTGCCCCATCCTATATATTAACATTGTTGAACTGAATTTATATTTTAAAAGATTATGTAGAGTATTGATCAGAAGGTTAGAAACTGAACAATTACTTGCAGAACCCTAAAGAAATCTAAGTAAGAAATGATGAAAACCTTCAAATAGGCAGTAGTTATGATGATGACAAGGAGAAGACAGATCTGTGACATAATGAATATTCAATACATTTTGGAGGCAGATGGCTGAGAAAGGAATACAGAATGACCTACAAGTTTTTGGCTTGGCCACTTGATGGAGAGCAATGGCATTGATTTTATAAGAAATGCACAAACTTGGGGAGGAATATGATGAGCACTATTTTGTGTGTGTGTGTCACAGAGATAAAGAGAATCAGAGAGACAGATAGGAACAGACAGACAGGAAGGGAGAGAAATGAGAAGCATCAATTCTTTGTTGCGACACCTTAGTATTTCATCGATTGTTTTCTCATATGTGCCTTGACTGGGGGGCTACAGCAGACTGAGTGACCCCTTATTCGAGCCAGCAACCTTGAGCTCAAGCTGGTGAGCCTTGCTCAAACCAGATGAGCCCATGCTCAAGCTGGCGATATTGGGGTTTCGAACCTGGGTCCTTTATGTCCTAGTCTGATGCACTATCCACTGCCTCACTGCCTGGTCAGGTTACAAGTACTATTTTGGACAGTGAGCCTTATGGATCTTTGAGCTTCAATAAAAGCTTCTTGTACATAGTTGGAAATGTATCTCAAAAAAAGAGACATAATTGGGTAATATAAATGTGTGCATCTGTTGTAGCTGAAGTCATAAGAGATGAGATCAAACAGCAAGAAAATATAGACTGAAAGAAGGTGATGATTAAAGCTCTGAGGAACCATAACATTTATAAAATGGGCAGAGAAAGAAGGGTCTTGAAAGAAAATCAAAGAGAGAGAAATAAATAGAAAACTAGGAGGAAAGGACATCATAGAAGCCACCGTTAAAGAGGTTTTATTTTATTTTTTCAAAGGTTTTAAAAAGAAGGAAAATCTACAGTGCCAAGTATCACAAAGAGGTAAAGAAAAGATCAGGGTACAAAGAGAATAAAATGTGTCAATAGAATTGGTTGTTATTAACCTAAACAAGAGAAGTTTCAGTGAATTGGTGTTGACGGGAACCATACGAAGCAGGATAGGAGAATAAGCAATGAGAAAGGAATAAATATAAATAAACATTCCACAATGATTTGTAGTGAAGAAAGAGTATAGTTGCTAGAGGAAACATAGGGTTAAAGGGGGAACATATCATGTTTAGTACTACAAATTCACAAAACATGTTGGTAAATAAGAAGTCAGTCTTACTTATACTAACACACCGAACCGTTATCCAGTTCAAGAATGACATAGCCATGAGAAAAATGTGACAAACTTCATAATCTCTTAAAGTATGGGTATCCACCAAAACAAAACAAGACAAAATCCCTACCCTTTACCTCAATTACAAACAATAATTGTACTCTCAGAAGAAAAACATTTTTAAAAATTTATAACTTTCTTTTAAAAACATGTCCAAAATTAAACTTATTGTAATTACAACAGAAACTGATTTATGGTCAAAATAGTACATAATTTTGAATAAATTAAGTGAATTAAAACAAACAAAAAAACAGAAAGGGAAGACCTGAGTTAAAATGCTCATAGTTTTACAACCAAACAATATAAAAATCTTGTACAAATCTCTTAATCTCATAAGTACAGTTTCTTCATAAACTACAAATGATAATATCTAGTTCACAGGTTTGGATGAGGAAACTAGTATAATGTGAGAAAGTGCTCAAGTAATCACAAAGGGTAATACAACTACTACTTATACCTCACTAACCTCTTTTACTTTGTCATTTTTCTATTTTTATCACTAACTTCACTCAGATTCAAAACTTAAAACGTAACATTGGGCTTTCCACTTTCTGTGGTGCTTACTTGGAACCAGCTAGAAGTTGAGATACTCCCCATACTCAGTTATTCTGTATGTCACATTAGGCATTTCACTAGTACTCCTAGTTTGGATCCTCTCCGCTCTACCTAAAATAATATGAAACTGTCACTGCTCTTTTCACCTCTAATTTCTTCTCCCTCCAACTGATCCAACTAAATTTTACTTTCCTAAAGTAAATCCCTTCATATTTCCCCATCTGCCAACTAAATTTCTCTTTTGAATCTATATTTGCTTTGATAAATTCTTTACATAACTATCTTCTATTTAGGCTGAATACACTAATTTCCACCTCCACACCTTTGTTCTTAGTGTTCTTTACATTTGCAATTTTCTATCTACCCTCTGGACCCAATCTGCACCAAGTAGAATCCTACCCATTGTTCACAACCCGCAAAGCCACACCTAAACCCCTCTGACCAGAACTGATCTTTCTCATCTTCTAAATCTTTCTTCTTCTTCTTCTTCTTTTTTCTTTTTGACAAGAGACAGAGACAGAGACAGATAGGAACAGACATACAGGAAGGGAGAGAGAGGAGAAGCATCAATTCTTCATTGCGGCACCTTAGTTGTTCATTGATTGATTTCTAATATGTGCCTTGACCAGGGGGCTCCAACTGAGCCAATGACCCCTTGCTCAAGCCAGCAACCTTGGGCTCAAGCCAGCGACCATGGGGTCATATTTATGTTCCCACACTCAGGCCAGCGACTCCATAGTCAAACTGGTGAGCCCACACTCAAGCCAGTTGAGCCCATGCTCAAGCCAGAGACCTCAGGGTTCAAACCTGGTTTCTCTGCTACCCAGTCCGATGCTCAATCCACTATGCCACTACCTGGTCAGGCTCTTCTTCTAAATCCTTTACACCTCTTACTCTGTGTATACTTCTTGAAGTACTTTACACATGTTACTACATATACATATGTGTGTGTACATGTGTGTTGTAAGTTCTAGAAGATTCTGTTAGCATTCACATAGCAGCCAGTATAGTATCTTATAGTCAATCTTCACAAGTGCCAGAGTAGAATTCACTGATTTCTATGCATCCTACAATAATAAATGTAAAGGGATGGGTATTTTGTTATTTAGAAATATTAAAGGTATACTTTGTAGGATTAGGACTTCAATGACTCTATTAGCCAGAATCAAACTAGAAAAAACAGAAACTACTATAAGACATTAAAGAACAGTACAGGAAATGAAGTTCACAGATGACAGAACTGAGAAGCCCAATACAGCACACTGAGGTAACCCAGGGACCAGCAATGGCAGAAAGCAGTTACTACCCATAAGCTGAAGGGAAAAAAAGAGATTTCCAGAGCCCAGAAGTTAATGAAGTACCCAGGCAGAAGCTGGAGCTTCTGTGGACCTTTCCAACCGAAGCTGAAGAAAGTGGCAAGCCAGCCACAGTGGAGACTCCACTCAGGCAGAGAGAAAGAAAAGAACCAGGCTTTCTCTCTTCTATCTTCAGCCTCCCCAGGGTCTCCCTCTGGCCAAACCCAAGGAAGAGCCAACTAATGGGAGCAAGGAAATCTAAGCCCATCAAGCCTCCTTGGTAAAACAGTGCCTGAAAGGGGTAACAAATGGATACAAAGGCAAAGAAGCCCGGGACCAGTACAATGAATTTAATAGTATATAATCATTTAAGAAAATTTTTAGAAAGAAGATAAAAGTAGACAGAGTGTTAACCTGGGATGCTGAAGATCCAGGTTCAAAACCCTGAGGTCACAGGCTTGAGCAGGGGCTCTTCCGGCTTGAGTGTGGCATCACAGATATGACCCCAAGGTCACTGGCTTAAAGCTCAATCAAGGTCACTGGCTTGAGCAAGGGGTCACTGGCTTGGCTGGAGCCCCCTTCCCCCATCAAGGCACATATGAGAAAGCAATCAATGAACAACTAAAGTGCCATAACTACAAATTGATGCTTCTCATCTCTCTCCCTTCCTGTCTCTTTTTAAAAAGTAAAATAAAATAAAAATAAGTAAGATATAGTAATATATCAGAAAATTTGATGATTTCTAGCATCAATGCATAGTGGGTTAAAAATAAGGGGCTACCAGCTCTATTGAAAGTTTATTTTCTTTTGATTTTCGTAGGTACTTATCTGGAAATTGAAAGGAACAACTTCTCTGACTATATATTTAAAATGGAAACTTAAGAGGAGAGGTCTTTAAGATGCTTGGATTCAAACTATAGAATACTTTGCTAGTAGTCAGGGTAGCAAAAGAATCCACGTTTATATACTCTAATTAATGAACATCACATTGATTACTGAGTAAATAGGAGTAGTCTCATTTTTACATGAAGTCCAGTAATAATACTGAGAAAGAAAAAATCATGGTGACAGCTATAAAGGTGAAGCAAGGGCTATGCTTTTCACAAGTTCACCAAATAAATCAGAGGTGTCACTATTAGGAAAAGAACTCGGGTCTCCCAACATCCAGGGATGGATTCCCTTCATTAAGAAAATAATGATAAAATCTTAAATCAGCAATAACATAATCACTGTGTCAGGAAAATCCCTTTTTCTTCTGTGTCCCATCCTTATTCTCACACTATTAACACATTTACAACACTTCTGACACCACATGTGTGTGTGTGTGGGGGGGGATACCCACACCAAGCAATACTGCAACATCAGCTAGGGGTCCTATGAGCCAATTCTGACTCTACCTTGAGATAGCATCAGATCCCACAGGTTAATAGTTCAGTCCCACAAGACTACCAATTGCAAGCAGTAGGTCTGCAGTTACCTCAACTTATATCCAACTTTGGCTATAAATCAGATGTCTCCATTAACATTTTGAACATTTGAAATTTTGAACCAGGTAAAATAAAATAAATAGCAACACCAATAACAAAGTCCTCTAAATCCTGCAAATTTGGCAGGAAACTGATTTATAAACCAAGTTAATTTTTTTCCCCTCTCTCTAAGAGAAAAATTCAAGGGTAAATATCCAATTAGTTCTGATCTACATCTTATTGCCTGAAGTGCTGTTACAACTATATTCACTAGGTTTAAAAGTCTAGCAAAACATGAGCACATAAACATATGGAATTGTATAAAGAAGAAGCAAATACCAAGTACCAGTTACATTCTAACTCTTCTTTGCCCTTGATAAACTCAAATTAAAAAAAAAACAACCCAAAGCTATAAAATCAAAGTTTCAAGGCAGAGAATTCTTTTAAGGTTAATCTGCTGATGGCCTGCACATGGTTAGGCTAATTAAGTTAAAACACAGATATATTTGCCAATTTTTCTTGATAGATCTTTTAGTTTTTAATTTCGGCATTCTCAAGAAAAAAGAATGCTTATCACCAGCCAAACAGTATTTCTTTCAAACCATATTGGAATACTATGTAAATATACAGAATTAAAATAAAGAAAAATTTAGTATTTATTATTAGTGATCAATAAGCCAGCATTAATTAATTAATACCAGTTCCATACTGACACTGAGAAGCAGTAACTGCATGAAATATCTTTCTTCAGAAAATTTGTGATATCTAAAGTTGTGGCATAAAGGCCCAAATCTATGAAGGGAGTAATCAGAATACTGGCCCTCATGCTAACTGCAAACTACCACACTTGAAAGAACTGATAGAAAGCTTAAATAGCTACCACCATCCTTGATTTTATCTCTCCTCAGGCTTCACCCCAGCATCTGAATAGTAGAGTATATTTACTATAAATGCACAGTTACCCTGGTCCTAGCTGCCAACATTAAATATTGTATAGGATAGAGATAGATGAACAGTGAGAGCTGAGCAAAACATGGAGATGATCCTTTACAGGTCTTATTTCCATAACAAATTGCACACACACCTCAGAGATTGCTGATGTAATTTTTTAGTTTCAGGGTCATATATCAGCTCTAGGGCAGATCTAGAAATAAACCAACAGATCAGTAATGGTTTCAGAAGCTATAGACATCAATGTTTGTTTAGTTTCTCTGAACTTTCCCAGCAATCAAAGACCTTCAGATATCATAAAACCGGAGAAACTAACTGGAGCCAATTTTCCAAACTTGCCAAGGTCTTTCTAGACTAAGCATTGACTAAGACAACATCTTGTTGCAATGAAAGAGACAGCAGCAGTGTTACTGGGGACACATTGATTAAGTTGAATCACATGTTTCTTAGGTCAAGCCTTTGATATTCTGTGGTCAAATACAGAAAATCAAACTTTTCTGATGCAGTTGCTAAAGAAACATGGAATTTCAACATTGCTTTGAAGAATTTTATATTTTGCCAGAGTTATATTAACATTTTATTTATTTATTTTTCTTTTAAAGAGATTTTATTGAAGACTGCTAACATTTTAATATCATTAATTCCTAGATATAAAGCACCTGAGGAACCTGAAGTTAATGTAAAAACGTACCAGATAAAAAAGACAGTCAAGAAGAGGACAAAAGTGGCAGAACAAAAAAGAATAATAACTTAAATGAAAACAAACAATGAGAATATTAAAAAGCATATAAGCCTCAGTCTCTTCCTTCAAGAAGCTTTCATGTAGCTGGATAAAAGATATATGAATAGAGAATTAATAATACAAAACAGTAAATAAAAAGAATGAAATAAATTCTTACAAAAGAAAACATTAAAACATTGCTATAAGTGGCTACAAAGGAAATGAAAAAGAAAGATTTAGGACAAAAGAAAGCTTATTAAAAATTTTTAAAAGCTTAAAATATATAGCTGTTTGAAATGATAAATACCATTAGATGATTTATATAAGTGATAAATAGCCCTAACTGATTAAGTTCCCATGATAGAAATAGTTTCTTTCAGGGTATGTTTCTCTAATAATCACTAACTGTGGGTCTTCTGCCGAGATTTCTAACTTTTCTGAATCTCAGTTCCTTCACTGGTAAATACTAGCTTTAGACTTCTTCCTGTCTCTATTATTCTGATATGAGCTGTTAAGATGAATGAATATGGTCACGCTGAAAGTATGATGAAATAGCAGATGACCTGAGAGGGCACACTATGATTCTACCTTGCTGGATTCAATCAAATAAATGAAACCGCATTGCTTTTCTAAAGGAGGTTATTAGTATATCAAAGAAATTATCTATAATCCTGAAATTAAAAAATATATATAATACTATTTTTTAAACACAATCTAAAAATATAAATTTATCTAAAAGTCCACATAGAAGCACAAAGATTCTGCCTTTTCTATTTGATGATTTTAGTTTATTGTTACTACACTATATTAAATATACAGATGAAAAGAAAATTATACTAAAACTTTGCAATTACAGCCTGATCAGGTGGTGGCACAGTGGATAGAGTGTTGGACTGGGACTCGAAAGACCCAGGTTCGAAACCCTGAGATTGCCAGCTTGAGCACAGGCTCATCGGGTTTGAGCAAGGCTCATCAGCTTGAGCCCAAAGTCGCTGGCTCAAGCAAGGGGTCACTCGGTCTGCTATAGTCCCCTGGTCAAAGCAATATGAGAGAGCGTTCAATGAACAACTAAGGTGCCACAACCAAGAACTGATGATTCTCATCTCTCTCACTTCCTGTTTGTCTTTATCTGTACTTCTGTCTGTCACACACACACACACACACAAAGAACAACTTTGCAATTACAAAGTTTTAAGGTATTTCCTTATTTAGAGGTGCAATTTCTTGAAAATGAGGTCCCATGATTAATCAGGTACAAGAAAGACTGACTTTAGGTTGACTTACACTTGCCAGTAACAATGTGTATTAGATAGAAATCCCAATGAATTTACTTAATGTTGAAAAAATTCATTGTAGAACAGTCATAGAACACTAAGTGTTAAGAAAATAATATAGGAAATATAGGTTGCAAAAGAATATAAAGATTTCTAGTTATTAAAGCTTTTCAATTTTTATATTTTTTCCATTGAAACCATTAAACTCTGTTCTAAGAATGAACACAACATGAGGTGGGCAAAAGCTAAACCACACCAAACAAAATACAAACAAATACACTATGAATTGTGACAAATGACATTTAGAAGTGGCATAATACTTTATTATAACTACAAACATAAGACTTCTTAATTATGGGTTTTATTTTTCATATAAGCTGAAATAATTATACTATTTCAGTTTTTGTTATGCTCTATGCATATCATTAATGAAAGTGGGGGAAAAAACCCTAGAGGCTTACTGCTAGATTAAAATATACAATTATACAATAACTACATATCAATGTATAACATTTATTGTCTAAATTACATAAAAATTTAAACAAATCCTTTTCAAGATTTTTGTTGTTGTTGTTTGTTAAGAGATCATAGAGGGGTAGGTCTTTTGTTAAACAGTAATGTGGAGTTACTGTGCTTTGTTACACAGTATGAAATATTTTTCCAAGGAATAAAATGAATCACATTATGAAGTGTTAAGAGATACATAACAAACAAGTATACTCTGCAAAGGTCCCACAGCATCTGGGTACTCCATCAGCCCAGCATATTCATTCATTAGAGTGGTGCCATCATACACATGGATAGTAGTGATGCATTAGTTCCTAGCAGATGTATTACTTTTACAGGTCAGACCAGTGTAATATTTTATACAATTACAGTACATACTGACCTCATTCATTAGAAATTTCATTTCTGGTCACAGCCTAAAGTGAGTTTTTCTGAACAAGCACACTAGTTTCATTTTCTATCTCTGAAATGTTTTAACTGCCCAACTAACCAATTGTTTAAATTGGTGTGGCTACATGGGTTTTCTTCAATTTCACATTCTCACTTCTTATCTAGCCATCTTAAGATTCAGCAAAAAGAAAATTAGTGATAATGCTTTCAATTTAATTAGTATATTACATGCACTGTAATTATTAGCGGGAAATGTTATATTAATGAATGTAAAAGTTAGCAGTAAATTACCTTGTAGCTATTATCAATTTCCCAAGCTACTGCTCCTTAAGATAACCCTCTCCCTATGGTCCTTCCGGTAATTTTTCTTTGCCTGATAAACATGATGATTAAATAGCACACAGAGCAAACCTTTGATACTTTTTAAATTAAATCCATGCCCAGCCCAAGGGCTGTGTCTGATTTCAACTAAATGTGTCAGTTAATCAGATAAAAAATTATCAGTAACTCAAAGAAACAGCAGCCTTAGGCTTCATCAGTGCCAGGGAAAGCTGAACAAAATAAGACATTCAGACAATATCACATTATGTGTAAAGGTTACTGATAAGCCTATAACTAAACAGAACGCTTGCCACCGTAACAACGTCTGGCTGGAAAGAAACACTAGACTCAACATTCAAATTACTTAAAAATTTTAAAGAATAAAAAAAGGTTATTTAGAGAAAAGTCTAGGGCTATTTTACCCATACATGCATACAAACACACAGATACACATATACGCAGACCTACAGAAGGATAATAAAAATATACAGTGGATTAGGGAAATGGCATTCATAAATCTAGATACTCAGATATTATATTAAAAAGAGCTTATTAAACACTACTTCTAGGATACTTTAAAAATTATACCAAATAAACCAAATAGTTAATGGTTTTTTAAGGAAAGGTGAAGATGAATTCAAGATCCTTTGGCCACACAGTTTTATCTACTGCCTAAAACAATTCAACTTCACCAATATTTAAAAAACAAATTGGGGGGAGTCTAAAACTATAGCAAGATTCTAAATTAATTAAGAAATATCATTTTAGCCTGACCAGGCATTGGTGCAGTGGATAGAACGTGGGACTGGGATGCAGAGGACACAGGTTCGAGACCCCAAGGTCACCAGCTTGAATGCGGGCTCATCTGGCTTGAGCAAAAAGCTCACCAGCTTGGACCCAAGGTACTGGCTTGAGCAAGAGGTTACTCGGTCTGCTGAAGGCCCGCAGTCAAGGCACATATGAGAAAGCAATCAATGAACAACTAAGGTGTTGCAACGAAAAACAGATAATTGATGCTTCTCATCTCTCTCCATTCTTGTCTGTCTGTCCCTATCTATCCCTCTGACTCTCTCTGTGTCCCTGTAAAAAAAAAAAGAGAAAGATCATTTTAACCTGTAACACTGAGTACCAAAAGTCATTTATTTGCATTATTACCAATTAAAAACAATATATATTATCAGGGGTCTATTTTAGTAAGAGGATTTAAAAGGTCCTACTATTATTAGATAGAGGCTGGCAAACTCTTCAGCTTTCAGAGCATATTATAATTTTCAAAGCATTCTCAGATTCCTAATTAATATTGCTTTAACTAGAAGAAGGCTATCTTATAAACTGATGTATCAGTAACAACCATAAGAAACTACATCCAAAAATAATAGAAAATTATCTTTGAAAGATATAATGGACAGTAGCTATGAAAAATCCACTTATAAAGCAGAACAGGAGTCCCAAAACCTCTGAAAAAGAAAATTTTCAATTAATGCCCCATCATCTTTATTCTTCCATTTCTACTGTGATCAGATCATGTATTCAACTACTACAAGATTCTCATTCCTTTTTATCCACTGCAACTTTTCAGTAAGTACGCCTGGGACAGGAATAGAATTAGGTCAATTCTATATACAAATATAAAATGATAAACTGCTAAATATCAGAGACCCACACAAATAAAAGTTTCCAACAGAATTTCAAACTTACAACACATATCAACATATAGCATCATCATGTCTTAAAGTGTTGACTCTCAATACATTGAAAAGCTTAATACAGACCTCTGGAGGAACAAAATATACTTTATAGAAATTTGAACTCAACTGAACATGAACAATATGGTCAAAAGAATTGGTTACTGGAATGACTGAGTCAGTTACTCAGAGTGGAGGAAGTCATCCTGCTTTCCCTGAGGCTGCTTAGGTGTGCAGTTTCCCCTGAAACCAGGGAGGTAGGGACAGGGTGTTCTTATCACCTAACTGCGGGCCTAGTTCACTATTCACGGTGCCCAAATGTGGTGACCTTTCTCTGAACTTAGAGTCTATGCACGAAGGGCTCTTGTGTAATGGCTTCCAGCCAAAATTTTCCCATAAAATGGGTAAGGTCCCAGATGGCCTGGAAGCTCCAGAGAACTTCTCCTCCTCAATGCCCAAGGTGGGTGGCTGACTTTGGAGCCCAGGCTGAGGCTTCCTGGTCTGATGATGTGCTCCTCCCCGGCTTGGTGAGAATCGTGTATACTGATAATCCTCTTTCTTTTTAGTCTGTTGCTTTATGTAGCTATTGTAGGACTCTAGAGTCCAGGCTCATGTTTCTCCGTCTGGTGATAAAGTGTAGCTTATGGTTTGCTGTATTGATTATATTAAGCTTTTCCTTTATTCTTCTTTAGGTCACATAAGTTAAAACTCCTTTTGATTTTGCCTTGATTATTTTTATTATTATTATGGATCATAATAGATTTCTCCCTAAAATCCATCTGTGAGTAATTGCATCTCGGTACTGCATCCCCTGCACAGCACAAGACCTGGGAAGTCACTGCTTTAGTTAAGGACAACTTGAAGTACAGAGGAAGTAGTTTCTGCTTTCCTAACTGCTGTAGGCAGCAATGTACACCTTTCAGGAAATGCTTTGACAATGGGAGCTGATCAAGGACTAACAGGACTTAAAATGCAGTGTTACCTCTTAGGTTAATGCTTCTCCAAGACTTTTACACATATCAGAGTTCATCAAACAGCAGCTGAAAAATTATCGTAAGGTCACAAGGTGAAATTCAAACTGGTCAGCAAGAGGTGATTTAATTTGGCTGTTTCTAGGAATTCCCGGAGCTTTCTGGTCTGTCTCATACTACAGGGTTCCTTAATGCATGCTCCTTTTGACCTTTGCATGTCTCATTTAATTGGTCACAACACTGTCATTCGAAATGCTCCACTCCTCAAATCTATGCACAAGTGATAACAGCCTGTTTAAATAAAAAGCATAATGATTATAAGACATAAAATTCTAATTGAAAAGAAAATTATTACTTTACTTGAGGCTCTTTAATTACAATACTATGTCCTCCTCTAAAAGTAACTAAAAGGCAAATAAGAATGTTATTTATTGAAATAATGTATTACTGGATTATAAATGCAATTTACTGTATTTTCAAATGTATTTTCCTGAATAGTGAAAATGTTACTATTTATAAAATTACTGATAAAATTTATTTTGGCATGTGAAGACTGATGTAAGTCATATTAAACATTGAAAATAAAATGAAGTTAATCTTGAATAATTTTTTGATAATATAGTAAAAACCTAATTTTGCTCCTGTGGTGGTTTTAAGTCCACAAGAAGACTTTACAACAACATTAGTTAGGGGAGATCCAAGCTAGAGCGGAATGGGTGGAGACTACACTCACCTCTTCCCAGGACCAAACTGTAATTACAACTAACTTAGAAAGCAATCATCCTGAATAACCAACTGAAGACTAGCTGAATAATCAAGAAGTTACAGAAGAAGCCACATCAAGACTGGTAGGAAGCATGGAGATACAGAAAGGGCTGGCCTTGCTCCCATAGGCGACAGCTGAGGTTCCAGAGGGGTAACTCAGCTGCTGGAGGGATTTCTCCTGAGATGGGTGGGGTCTAAGCCCTAGGCCAGACTCCCTAGCCTGGAGTACCAGGGCCTAGGAGAGGCACCCACATAACCTAGCTGTGAAAAGTAGCAGGTCTTTCTGTCAGGGAGAGGCAGCAGTCTGCTAGAGACACAGGCACCCACCTAAAAGGACCATGCACAAAATCTTGTTTGTAACCACTCACCCTGGGTTCCAGCAAAGGGAGAGTAAAGTGGACTAGAATCACGTGAGAACAGTCTGAGGGTTGTGGCTCTGAGAAGTGAAGAGAGAGCTATCAGAATCCCTGTGCTAAGTCATTCTCCTGTACTACAGACACAACCTTTCTTGGGTGAAGCACTTCCCTCCATGTGGCATCAGCTTGGGGGAAAGCAATAGCCTCACCACCAGACTTCCTCTTGCCGCACCCTGCAAAGCTTATGACCTGCAGAGGAGTCAGGTGGCTTGGACAGAGTGTAGAGGTTCGGGCAGACTCAGGGGGATGTCAGTGACTGAGTTGTGTGGCTTTGGGCTGGGGGGCATTCCCCCAACTTTCCCATGGATCTGATTAGAGCTCCCCGATCATAGGAGCCCCATTAGAAACACCCTTCCGGCTTCCAACAGAGCCATCCTCCAGGATCTGGAGTACCCCGCCTACCCAACTCCTAGTGGATCCACACTGCCAAGGTCTGGGCAAAATCTGAAACAGACTGAGTGGTATGGCTAGGAAGCAGGGGCCACACCCATACCTTCCCAAGCCTGACCACATTTTTCACTCACAGGAGATCCTCTATTCCCATCCTCCTGACAGCCCACCCTACTGAGCTCTTCTTCTGGAAGAATCTGGGACACAGAGCTGTGTGGCTCTAGAACAGGAGCCATTTTCCCCTCAAAAGATTTCCTTCACACAGCCAAGTCTTGAGCTGTTTGGAACTGATAAACTCTGCAGGCCTCATCCTGATTACTTTTCTTTTAAATCCAGTGAGATGAAAGGAGGCAGAGATAGACTCCCCGATGCACACCAACTGGGATCCACCCGGCATGCCCACTAGGGGGGTGATGCTCTGCCCACCTGGGACACTGCTCTGTTGCTCAGCAACTGACCTCTTCTTAGCCCCTGAGGTGGAGGCCATGGAGCCATCTTCAGCACCAGGACCTACTTGCTCCAATCAAGTCATGGCTATAGGGAGGGGAAGAGAATGAGAAAGAGCAAGAGAGAAGTGAGAGGGGGAGGGGTGCAGAAACATATGGGCGCTTCTCCTGTGTGCCCTGACTGAGAATCAAACCCAGGACATCCACATGCTGGGCCGATGCTCTACCACTGAGCCAATGAAACAGGGCCCTGATAACTTTCTTAAACTTCATTGCAACACAAAAGTGTGAGAGCACCCAGCAGGTGGCAGCTAATTGGTATACCTGGTGACATTTGCTGAGTGCCCTCTGATCCAGCACTGACACAGAGTTTGAATCTGTGTCAGTCTGGTGAACACCACTTGCCCCTACCTGGTGACTCACTATAAATCTACCTCACGCAACTCAAGTATAGGCAGAGGCTCCTTCAGTAGCTAAACCTATCAGGCAGCCAGCAGGCGGAAGCAGGCAGAAGTGGGTCTCAGGGTGTGTTGGGGCTAGGACTGACAGCTCTAGTCCCGGTGCTGGTAAAAGCCCACCGTGGTGTGCAGCTTGACCCTTCCCATGTGCACCCAGGTCCAGCAGAGGCAGCCATAAAGTGTGGACTGCTTGTAGCACCAAGTAGGTTGCCAAGGGCCAGTAATAAGAGGTATCTTACATTGGCCTGCACAAAAGTCCCTCCCAAGAGGCCCAGAACCAACACGTCCTGTGGCCAGGTTCAGACAACATCTGAGAAAAATCCAATAAGCTTCATAAGTGGCATATCCAAAGTGAGATCACTGCAGGTACCAGAGACTGCTGAGGCAAATTCCACTTCATGTGGTCAATATCTTCACAGCAGTTCACACGTAGTGGTCAGGGTTGAGCTTCACTGATAGCTAGCATGAGTGTCAATTCCACACAAGAATGGGTCAATAGCAATCAAGACTCAATTATAACAGGAAGGCCTACATAACCCACACAAGGGACATTCCTGGAGCACCCAGCTCAGGTATTAAGAAGATCACACCACTGGACCTCACAGCACACCTTCTACATAAGGCCACCTAACTAAGACTAGTAGTCATAGCAGATCTATCTAAAACATGGAAGCAAGCAATTTATCAGATACAGAGTTCAAAGCAATGGTTGTAAAGATGCTTAAAAGCATGAAAGAGAACATAGAAACCAGAAAAAAGGACCAGTCAGAAATGAACAATAGGATATCTGAAATGAAGAGTACACTAGAAGGAATAAACAGTAGGTTGAACGAAGCAGAGGACTGATTTAGCAATTTGGAAGTAAAAAAAAAAAAAACAAAGAAACCCAGCCTGACCAGGCGGTGGCGCAGTGGATAGGACATCAGACTGGGACACAGAAGATCCAGGTTCAAGACCCGGAGGTCTCCGGCTTGAGTGCAGGCTCATTTGGTTTGAGCAAAGCTCACCAGCTTGAGCCCAAAGTCACTGACTTGGGAAAGGGGTCACTCGGTCTGCTGAAGGCCCACGGTCAAGGCACATATGAGAAAGCAATCAATGAACAACTAAGGCTCCACAACAAGGAACTGATGCTTCTCATCTCTCTCCCTTCCTATCTATCCCTATTTGTCCCTCTCTGTCTCTCTGTCTCTCTCTCTCTCTCTCTCTCTCTCTCATACACACACACACACAAACACACAACCCAAAACACTAATTCTAAAGAATATATGCCTCTATTTATAATAGCCAAGATTTGGAAGCAACCCAAGTGCCCATCTGTAGATGAATGAATAAAAAAACAGTGGTATATTTACACAATGGAATAGTACTCACCATGAAAAAGAAGAAAATCTTACCCTTTGCAACAGCATGGAGAGCATTATGCTAAGTGAAATAAACCAGTTGGAGCAAGACAAGTACCATATGATTTCACTCATGTGAACTCTAATGAACAAATGAACTATATAATAAGCAAAATAGACACTGACTCATAGATAGAGAGCAGGCTGACAGCTATCAGGTGGGGGAAATTGGTGGGCCTTTTGTGGGGACAGTGGAGCTACTGAGCAAAAAGGGGAAAAAAAGAAAGAAAAGAAACCTCATAGATATGGACCACAGTGGGTTAATTGCTGGGGGGAAGGTAAGTGAGGGGCTGTGGAAGAGGGGAGAGGGGGAATAAATAGTGATGAAAGAAGTCTTAAGTGATGAATATATAACATAGTGTACCAATGATGTCTTGTGGAATTGTGTACTTGAAACCTGTATAATTTTGTTAATCAACATCACCCTGAAAAATTCAGTAAAAAAGGAACAACAGCTAAAAAATAGAATATGTGATAAATTATTATTTGTACCCAAATATATATGCATTTTGTGGTTTATCACTTTACTTATTAATTTATTTTTATTAAACTTATTGGAGTGACATTGGTTCATAAGATTATATAGGTTTTAAGTGTATAATTCTATGATACATGATCTGTATATTGCATTGTGTGCCCACCGCCTAAAGTTAAATAATCTGTCATCAAATATTTGGCCTCTTTACCTTTCCACACACCCCAACCCCATTCCCTCTGGTAACCACCATACTGTTTTATGTGTCTATGAGTCTCAGTTTTACATCCCACATATGAGTAAATCATATGGTTGTTAGCATTTTCTCTGAAATGACAAAAAAAAAGCTTTTTAAAAAAGTTTTTAAAATTTCTCACTTTAAAAGTTCAAATATTTATTAGCTTTGCCAAATAGACAATTCCTTCAGGAAATCCTATGTAAAGGTGATCTCCATCAGAGACCTGATCATGGCATAGCTAAAACTGAATTTGGCATAAAGAAACATCCCAGGATTTAATAAACTAAAATTACTCTGCAATGATGAGGTTCCAATGAACAACCACAACAATTATATTTAAAGGCTATTTGGGTTTCTACCCCAGATCAACTATGTAAATACCAATATATTTGTGGCATTTTTACATAAGATGCTTGTAAAATTATAGTAGTTTAATATTTTTATCCTATTTTAAAATTTTACTTATTGATTTTTAGATAGAGGAGGTGGGTAGAAATGGGAAGCATCAACTCCTAATAATTGCTTCCCATATGTGCCTTGATCAGGCAAGCCCAGGGTTTCAAACCAGTAACCTTAGCTTCCAGGTCAACACTTTATCCACTGCACCACCACAGGTCAGGCTTTTATCCTTAAATGAAATGTTTACAAAAAGCACTATCATATTTTACATAATAGCATGCTAATATCTAACTTAAACTAACGAGATAATTTGAACTACCTCATATTTAAAATTGTACATTATCTTTAAGAAAATATTTTCCAATAGTTAAGAATTAAGAATTTATCCTGTTATTCTTATAAAATTTGCATTACTGAGTGACAAAATAATACGTCAAGAAAAATCTCTCGCTATAGACTATTCCAACTAATAAGTGAAGCAAGAACAATAGATCATTAATATCACTATTTTGTAACCTCCTTCAAAATAATAGATTTAAGCAACAATCATCACAAGTTACTAACATCACACAGAAACAGAGAGATAGACATTACATGTCTTTGCATGAAATACCATAAGACCATTTGTGAGTTATTCTTACAAATAAAAAAAAAATCAACCCCAAATTTGATAAAACTTCTACATCAGTACTTTCCCACAGAGCTTTCAGCAACGCTGGGAATCAGAACTGTCAAATATGGCAACTACTAACCCTACTTAGTACTGAAAAATTAACTCAAAATGGATGAAAGAACTAAATAAAGACCTGAAACAATAAATTACATAGAAGGGAACATAGGTACTTAGGACCCTTGGCCATAGAGAGCATTTTATGAATTTGACCCCAAAGGCAAGGGAAATAAAGACATAAATAAATAAATAAATGAGACTAAATAGCAAACCAAAAAGCTTCTGCACAACAAATAAAACTATCAACAAAACAAAACAATCAACTGAATGAGAGAAGATATTTGCAAACAACAACTCTAGACAATATCCAAAATACATAAAGAATTAATACAATTCAGTGCCAAACAATCAGTAGTGGGATTTAAATAATTCAACAACAGGTTCTCTGCCCTCATAGTGACTATTTTAAGTATAAAAAAATGACATAACAAAAGGTAGTTTATCATTTCATGCATTTAATACTTAAATAAGAACAATAAAAGAGGTAAACACAATTAGATTATGTTACAAGAAAGAGTTTTAAGATATTAACAAAGAATATTAAATAATACCAGACCAAAAAAAATAATAATAAAACTGTTTTTTAAGATATTTCCATATTGCTTCTTGATTGGCATCCTCAATTGCAATTATTTTCACCTATGGATGGAATGAGCATTACTACAGGTACTTAGTGTACACTATTGTGTAGATGAACGTTTAAAAAAAGTGTTTAAATTTGTGATTTCCACAGGTGCCCCCCATAGAGGGAACCCTGATTACAAGTGCTATTTTAACAACCAGTTTGCTAAACTCAACTAAAATTTAAGGATGAGTTCTACCAAACTGATGCAAACCAGCTGAATTCCACCACTGAATAGATTACAAAAGATTTAAAAGACATTATCAACCAATTACAGTGCATAAAATTAATTTTTAGTTCAATTTAAACAAAACAACTGTAAAAACAAAACAAAATTTAAAGATTTATAAAACAACTGGAAATTTGGACACTGAGAGGATATGTAACAAATTAAAAGAAAAATTGTGAATTGTTTTCATGTATGTTTATGGTATTGACATTATATTTAAAATGAAAACCTTATCTCTCAGAGATAGATGCTGAAATACTTACAAATGGCAAATACAATGTTTGGTATTAAATGAAACAAGATAGATTACGGTTTAATTGTTCTTCAACCTGTGTAACAGGTACATGAGGGGGGGATCATTATATTACTTTATATGTTTTTGTTTAAAAAATGTTTAAAAGGAAAAATATAAATAATAAAAGGTTAAAGAGAAAGATGACCTTCTAGTAGATGGACTATTAGCAAATCTTGTGCTCCCAAAAGTAATGAGAAACATGGACAAACAAACTGAACACAGATATATAAACCAAATTAAGAAATTGTTATATGTATATTGGACTTTGAGAGTCTGTGCCATTCTTGCTGGGGGCTGCCCCCATACAAAGGCAGAGCAAGCTGTGAAAAACATCAGTTTTATTGGCAGAGCAAGGTGACTAGATTTGGAATGGAATATAGAAAATCCTCACATCCAGAAACATTGTAAGTAACAACTGTGTCCTTAGCAAATTAAGTGGAAAGACTAGTGACTCAGACAGCCTGAGGCTACAGTCCTGACTGGGTTACACAATGGACTTTCAGACTAACCAAATACTAACAGGGATACCAAAAAATGAGACAGAATAGCCTGAACTGTGGTGGTGCAGTGGATAAATCATTGACCTGAAACACTGATGTTGCTGGTTCAAAACCCCAGATTTTCCTGGTCAAGGTACATATGGGAGTTGATGCTTTCTGGTCCTCCCCCACTTCTGTCTCTTTCTCTTCAGCTGCCATCCCAATGAATAAATAAAATATTTTAAAAGAATGAGACAGAATAGAGCTAATTGGTAAGCTCTACACCAGTGGTTCTTAACCTTTTTTTTAGGTACCGAACCCACCAGTTTCATATGCGCATTCACCAAACCCTTTTTTAGTGATAAAGAAAATATGATTTTTTTTTTCCAAATTCAAGACATAGGTATATGTTTTTTTACTGGTGCATTAACATCACCTTGCTCAAAGAACAAAACCAACAAAGTGCATGAACTCACAACACATTACAGTATTACTTTATTCTGGCCTCCGCGGCAGAGGCTTCTCTGAACCCCTGAGACCGACTCATCGAACCCCTAGGGTTCGATAGAACCCAGGTAAAGAACCACTGCTCTACACACATATGTGCAGTAGACACCACAGATGGCCCAAGCTAGCTAGCTACATAGTCATGGCTGATGGTAAGGCTGTGAAGCTAGGACACAAGAGGGAGCACTATCTTATTATGAAACACTCGAAATTTACTATATAAACTAAGTAATGAAGATAAAGGTACTGGAGTAATAACAGATACAGGTCAGAATACATTGTATCACAAACTTAAAGGTACAAGCAAAACTATAAAATACTTTAAAAAACACAGGAAAAAATCAGAATTAGCATAAAAATAACATCAGAAGCACGGTTAATAAAAGAAACATGACCTACAAGTTAGATTTCTTCATATTTAAAAATTTCACACTTCATACAATCCCATTAAGAAGATGAAAAGACAAGTAAGTCATGGACTGATAGAAAATATTTTCAAATCATATATCTGATAAAAGACCTGTATACAGAATCTATAAAGAACTTTTACAACTGAATGAATATTTTTACTAAAGAGTGAGCAAAAGTTTTTAATAAACATTCTACCAAATAAAACATAGAAATAAGAAATAAGCAAATAAAAAGATTCTCAGCATTTTCAGTCATTAGAAAAATACAAATTAAAACCACAATGAAGCGTCGGCCTGGCGTGTAGAAGTCCGGAGTTTGATTCCTGATCAGGACACAAGGAGAAGTGCCCACCTCCATCTCCATCCTTCCTCCTCTCCTTTCTCACTCTCTCTTTTCCCCTTTTGCAGCCAATGCTCCATTGGAGCAAGGTTGGCCTGGCGCTGAGGACGGCTCTATGACATCCACCTCAGGCACTATAATGGCAACTGGCCACAATGGAGCAATGCCCCAGATGGGCAGAGCATCGCCCCCTGGTGGGCATGCCAAGTGGATCCCAATTGGGTGTATGTGGGTGTCTGACTGCCTCCCGCTTCTAACTTCGGAAAAATACAAAAATATAAAATAAAAAACCACAATGAGATTCCAATACACACTCACTAGCATATCAACAGTCAAAAAGATAGTCAATCACAAGAGGTGGAAAGAATGTAAGGAAATAAAACCCTCACTCCTTGCAGGTGGGAATTTAAAATGGTGCCAGTCATGTTTGCAAACAGTTGACAGTTTCTTAAGAAGTTAAGCATAAATTTACCACATGACCCAGTAATTCCATTCCTGGTGTCTATTTATGAGAAGGAGTGTAAAAACACATGAACACACATTTATACCAGGTGGGGTAAAATAGATTTACAGTTGTTTGTATGGAAAACAATACAATAATTAATAAGAATAAATTTAGTGTTTCATGTACTCACAACTGTAAACCTACTTTTGTTCTACCTTGTATGTGAATGTTCATAGCAAATTATATATACTAATTATATATACTAGCCAACATTTAAAGCAACATAGTGTATATATATACACACACACACACTTTTCTATCAATTTTCTATTGATTGGTGAATGATAAGCAAAATGTGACATATCTATATAATGAAATACTATTCAGCAATAAAAAGGAATGAATTACTGATGTATGCACAACATGGATAAACCTAAAATCATCATTAGGCTAAGTGAAAAAAACCATATACAGAAGACTACATATTAGATGATTTCATTTATATGAATAGAGGCAGAAAACGGTCACCTGGAGTTGAGGTTTGGGAACAAGGAATGACTGCAAATGGCACAGGAAATCAGTTGGGGTTGAAATGTTCTAAAGCTGAACTGTAGCTATGATTGCATCAGTTTGTAAATTTACTAAAATCACTGAATTTATACTTGCAATGAGTGAATATTATAGCATGCTGCATTTATACTTCAAGAAAGCTACAAAAACACAAATAATCAATAAGGAATAAAGAATAAGGAATAAGGGGTAGGGAAATACAGATGAAACAGTATCTTGAAGTAATATGAGAATTTTTAAAGCTAACTGTATTATCAACTGTTGTATAAGAAAAACTTACTGGCTTAAAATTTATTACCCCCAAATATTGGCTTAAAATGAAAAAAATATTTCACAGAGTTTGTGTTTCAGGATCCAAATGCAGCTTAGCTGGACACATCTGGTGTATGGTCTCTCATGAAGTTGCAGTCATGCTGCCAGCCTGGACTGTGATTTCATCAGAGGACTCAATTGGAGTGAGATCCATCTACATGGTTATTGGAGGAATTGAGTCTCTTGCGGACTGTTGGACTAAAGGCCTTCCTCAATTCCTTGCCCCATGGACTTCATGGGGCAGCTCACAATATGCAGCTGACTAACGTCACAGTAGTTGAGCGACAGAGCAGGAAAAAATACACACAAGATAAAAACAAACAAAAACCAGTTTTTTTGTTACCTAATATTGGAATGGCAGCGCATCACTCTTGCTGTATTGGTAGTTAGAAGATCACAAAAGGCCATAGAATGGACTATGGGAAGCAGAGATAGTTGGAGGCCATAGTAGGGTTTGTCAAATGTAGTAGGTGATGGCTACTGGTGTAAGTTACACTATTCCTTTTATATATGTTTAAAATTTTTCACAATAAAAAGTTCAAAAAAAGAGAAAATACTATTTGCACATATAAAAACAAGGAAGCATTTCTTATATTTAACAATATTTCATAAGTTTGTACATAGTAGCAAAATAAGAAAAATGTCATTAAATGAAAAAATCAATTAAATGACTACTTTAACATTAATTGACTACTTACCATACACCAGACACTGTTCTAAACACTTAACCTGTATTAATGTAATTTAGTTTTCACAACAAGCCTCTGAGGTAGGTGTTATTATCTAAATTTTAAAGATGAGAAAACTGAGGCACAGAAAGTTTAAATAATTTGTCCAAAGTAACATAGCTAGTAAGTAACAGAGCCAAAATAGTTCCACAGAAGTGGCAGAGATGGGGGAAAGGACTGGCTGGCGCATGGGAACATCAGAAGTTTAGAATTAGAAATTCTTCGTGAAGGGGATTCAGATTTTCTGTGTTGTTATGTCTTAGCTTATTAATGTTTAAATCATTACTACACAATTCCTGTGTTAGGATATAGTTATTATGTCAAAATAACTAAATGGTCTTAATCTCCTTTGTCAACTCAATTACAAGACAAGTTTATTCTATGTTTCACCCTCTGCTCAAAACAGCACAGATCAACTTCAGATATAAGCAATCTTTCACAGCTAATGTAATTTTCCATTTATACTATAAATATGGCCAGCTTTCCCTTTTAATTCTTTTGTTCTTCCACCAAATCACATGTGTTCATCAGTCCTTGATCAGTTAAAAAGGTGAGATTTTCTTTTCCCATGCTTCAATCTGTGTCAAAGTTAGATGTATAATAATAATGTCAAGTGTAAAACTAATAACTTGTTTGAATAGAATATGGTTGTTAGCATTTTCTCTGAAATGACCAAAAAAAAGCTTTTTAAAAAAGTTTTTAAAATTTCTCACTTTAAAAGTTCAAATATTTATTAGCTTTGCCAAATAGACAATTCCTTCAGGAAATCCTATGTAAAGGTGATCTCCATCAGAGACCTGATCATGGCATAGCTAAATAATAATTGGAAAGAAAATTATAATCAGGAAAATGGAATTAAGAAATCTGGTTGAAGACCACAGACACTGTAATTCAGAAATAACACACTTGAATTTTACTAAATTGCCTAAAAGTACAAGATTGATATTGTAACTTTGTGCATAGCAAGCTATAAAATTGTTAATGTTGGTAGTTAAATCTTAATAAGGAAGGGGAGAGCAAGGGAATCAGACATTAAATTGAATAAAACTGGGAAGCCCACTTCAGTAGGAAGTCATAGCATTCCATTTACTAGGAAGTTATAGCATTTATAATTCTGGATACCCCAGGGGATTAACATTCCTTCCCTTCACCTTCACCAAGAAGACCAGGGAAGAACCAGTTTTTCCAGCTCCCCAGGTTACAACTGGTCCTACACCAGACTATAGAGAAGGTGCTTCTGTGCTTCCTCCTTGAGACCTGCAGTAGAAGCCAGAATGCCAGCCATAGAGGCCTGTCAATATAGCCTAGAAGAAGGATCTGATTGGTAAGTGGGAGGAACCAACTCAAGCCCACTGTTCAGCAGATAAAATATAATATGCTCACTTTGTTAAAGATGGAGCTGCCCACATGGAAGCCCATCACCCAGGTGATATTATTTGCCCTTATGCTTGGGATGGGTGAGGGGGAAAGGCTGTAATGTAAGCAGGCCGGGTTGTTGTGGCCTAAGGCTTAGTTTTAAGAGTAAGCTCTTCTCCACACCCTTGACTGATTGGATGATGTAGGGTGGTGCACTCTCCTGAGGAATCCCATTATACAGAGACTTCCTTGTTTGTATAATTGGATTAAAGGTTTTGATTCTACGGTATAAAGTGTGAGAGACCAGTAGCTTTATCTCTCTCTCTTGGTTCCTGAGGTATTAGAGAGTAGAGCAGAGTAAGGCCACATGGAGGCCAGGAGAAGCAGCCAAGATGGCAGAGTGCTGAGGGAGAAGCCAGTTTGTTAAGAGTTTGTGCTGGAGGAGATGGGAAACAGTGGTGAATAAGTCTGGTGAGCTAGAAACCTTTGATTCTAGGAAACTCGGATAAGTCAGTAGCTTAGTGAGCACTGAATGTGTGGGTTTTGGAGCCCAGTGTGTGTTTTTGCTTGCCCACTGGGTGCAAGCTAGAATTAAAGCTGATGGCTCACCAGTTCGTGGCTCCGCTGTTTCATTACCGACTGTTCGAATCTAATGTGAACCTGCACGAGTCAGGCGGTTGTGATCCTGGCCGTGACTACTGGCTTTACACCCACAAATTTGAATAAACTGATTGATAGTTTTAAAAAAAGCTAGTCTGTATGGGTAGGCGCTGCCATACCCATTGGATTTGGGCAGACAGTAAAGAAATAGCGGAGTCGGATGGTGGGCCATTCTGTTTATTGGTGTCTCACCAAGACAGGCAAGTCACAAGAGAAGACAAGGGAAAAGGAGAAAACCTGTTTTTCCCATGGAGGGCAAAGGATCAGTGAGGTCCCTGCAATGGTGATAGCAAGAACTGAGAGAGAGAGAGCGCCCCCGGTCTGTTCCCATTTAATAGTGTAGAAATCAAAACCTTTAATCCAATATACAAATAAGGAAGTTTTTGATACAAAATCACTTATATGAGGCATAAATGAAACTCCTCATAAGAGTGCACCACCCCACATCAAAAAGGGTGGGAAAGGCTTAACTTAGTCTTAAAACTAAGCCTTAGGCAATAAGGATGCAGCCTGCTTACAGCCTGTCCTTCACTTCCAATGCAAACAATAAGCGAGCAAACATAATATGTCATATTTACAGACTCATTTGACCAACAGAGTCCTTCCTAGACGGAAACTTTAAACACAGGTGTTGGGCAAATGAGTTTGTAAAATTTGTATTTTTTGAGTTTGCTCACTTTTATTATTAGAAATTGGCGCTGGGCAGCCACATGTGTTCTTGCCCTCAGAGCCCGGCAGCTGACTGCAAATTGTGAACTGGATTCCTGCTTGGGAAGTGTTATTGTTTTGCTAATGTTTGCTGGAGGAGAGGTTTTTGTGCCAGAAAGTTTTGAAAAGGAGAGAAGACAGAGAAGAGGCAGAGAGAACCCATGTTTTCAGAATGAGAGCAGAGAGAATGCAGAGTGCTGAATAAGCCAGTTTGTACATGTAAAGCCAGTAGTCAAGGCCACTATCACAGCCGCCTGACCCATGCAGGTTCACATTAGATTCGAACAGTCGGTAATGAAACACAGGAGCCACGAACTGGTGAGCCATCAGCTTTAATTCTAGCTTGCACCCGGCGGGCAAGCAAAAATACACACTGGGCTCCAAAACCCACACATTCAGTGCTCACTAAGCTACTGACTTATCCGAGTTTCCTAGAATCAAAGGTTTCTAGCTCACCAGACTTATCCACCTCTGTTTCCCATCTCCTCCTGCACAAACTCTTAACAAACTGGCTTCTTCCTCAACACTCTGCCATCTCGGCTGCTTCTCCTGGTCTTCACGTGGCCTTACTCTGCTCTCCTCTCTAATACTAATCTCAGGAACCCAGGAATCAAGAGAGAGATCAAGCTACTGTTCTCTCCCACTTTATAGCAGACTCAAAACCTTTAATCCAATTATACAAACAAGGAAGTCTCTGATACAAAGTCACCCATCTGAGGCATAATGGGATTCCTCCTTACATCACCACCCTACATCATCCAATTAGTCAAGGGTGTGGAGAAGAGCTTACTCTTACTCTTAAAACAAAGCCTTAAGCTATAACGCCCCGGCCTGCTTACATTACAACTTTTCCCCCACAGCCATCACAAGCATAAGGGCAAATAATATCACCTGGGTGACGGGCTTCCATGTGGGCAGCACCATCTTTAACAAAGTGAGCATATTATATTTTATCTGCCGAACAGTACAGAGAGAAAAGTTGTGCAGATGGGTGTAAAGCCAGTATTCCTGGCCACCAACAGGGCCGCCTGGCCAGTGCAGGTTCGCATTACATTCGGACAGTCAGTAATGAAACAATGGAGCCAAGAACTGGTGGGCCATCACTTTTAATCCAATTGCACCCGGTGGGCAAGTAAAAACACACACTGGGCTCCAAGACGCACTCATTCAGTGCTCACAAAGCTACTAACTTATCTGAGTTTCCTAGAATCAAAGTTTCCTAGCTCACCAATCTTTTTCACCTCTGTTCCCCATCTCCCTCTCTCTGCACAAACTCTGCACAAACTGGCTTCTCCCTCAGTACTCTACCATCTTGGCTGCTTCTCCTGGCCTCCTCCACGTGGCCTTTCTCTGCTCTCCTCTCTAATACTAACCTCAGGAACTGAGGGGGAGAGAGCAAGCTACTGGTCTGTCCCACTTCATAGTGTAGAAATCCAAACCCTTAATCCAATCTACAAACAAGTAAGTCTCTGTTACAAATCACTTATCTGAGGCATAATGGGAGGATTTCTCATGAGAGTCCACAACCCCACATCATCCAATCAGTCAAGGGTGTGGGGAAAAGCTTACTCTTAAAACTTGCATGAGGGCAACGCCATCTTTAACAAAGTGAGCATATTTTATCTGCCCAACAGGCATAAATGGGAAGATTCCTCAAGAGAGTGTACCACCCCACATAATCCAATTAGTGAAGGGTGTGAGGTAAAGCTTACTCTTAAAACTAAGCCTTAGGCTATAATGACCTGGCCTGCCCACAGCCTGTCTGTCCCCCGATACACGTTAATATCAATGAACTTGCATGTGGGCAGCGCCATCTTTAACAACGTGAGCATAATATATTTTATCTGCCCAACAAGGAGATATATTGTTCTCGTCAAAACTATCTATATATTGTTCTCATCAAACCTATCTACTTAAGTAAGGTGACAAGATTTTAAAATTGGTAAAGCGGGACACCATTGACCAAGGGGGTGGGGGTGGGGGTGGGGGGTGGGGTTCTTGATTAAAAATTTGGTCTATATGGAGCAAAATAAAATTTCATAGAATGAAAAAATAGTATTGTAATATATTTTTTTAAATTTCAACATAAGTATAATTTACAAATATACATTAAAATGATGTATAGTATTATTTTATTCTTTGGCATATTTATCATTTGAGTGAATTATTTTTAGTAGATTGCTGTCGTTGTTTAAAAGGTCATGAAATTTTTCACAAGAATGTTAAATTATATTTCACACATAAAATGGCTTTCAAAGTCTCAACACTTAATTGTGATTTTTCTGATGTCCACATTCAGTCACAGCATTAGTTCCTGGTAAAGACGGCACATATTCCACAATTTTTAGTGCATTATTGTATGGAACATGATTTGTTTCAAAATGATGAAATATTTCTAACCATTTGTTCTCTATTGTAATTTTTGCAGATGCCCAAGATTTTACCTTTTCCTTATCAATATATTTTTTTAATAATGATACCTCATTAAAAAGATCATTTTCGGAATCCAATCAGTCAAGGGTGTGGGGAAAAGCTTACTCTTAAAACTAAGCCTTAGGCTATAACGACCCAGCCTGCCCACAGCCTATCCCCGAACACACATTAATATCAACAAACTTCCATGTGGGCAGCGCCATCTTTAACAAAGTGAGCATAATATATTTTATCTGCCCAAAACTCCATTCCCTAGTTTTTCGTGCGTTCTTTACAAAAAGCGGGACTTTTTAAAAACACTGTGGGATGCGGGATAAATTCTTAAAAATCGGGACTGTCTGATCACCTTATACTTAAGAGCAAGTATTTAGAAATATCTCCTTAACATATTATGAATGGAGGGGAAAAAAACACCCTGAAGAATACAACAGAGTAAATAGAACAAAATCACTCTATCTGCATAATAAAATATTAACTATTTTAAAATATGAAAACTAGATTTTTTTCTGGTGCAGTATACTAAACTATTAGATGTTTTGCTTTGGGAGGATGGAAAACAAATTCTATACCTTCATATGCAGTTATATTTGCCTAATAAGCACTTTTTGTATGTAAATAAGGGCATATAGAATTTGGGGGTTTGGGGATTACTGTACAAATGCAATGGGTTATGGGTTACAGGTTATGGGACTATAAAATGTTTCAAAATATTTTTTTCTAAATTAAAAAAAAACACTACTAATGATTTCTTTTAAAAAGTAACGAAAAGAAGCGAAGTATTTTTGGCAAACAATTAGACAAAGCTACTGAAAATGCTTAAGCACAGAAGGAATGGCCTTAAGCAGAAGGGGAACCCAAATTAAAAACAAACAAGCAAAAAAAACCATGCAAGACTAAAAGAAGACTGAGCTCTTATCTCCTAACTGGAACTAAGTCTATGATAGGCTAACCACTCTATTTTCAACTACACCTCAATTCTTGAGTTAACTTGCATTTCACATAAGAGAAAAGTCTTAGATTTGTATGGCTCTTACAAGAAGAACAAAAGCAAAGGTAGCCTGAATCGTCGGGAATAAGAGAGATTTGTAGTAGATCAAATGAATGTGGATTATAGCTAATAAGTAAAATGTGTTCTATCACCATAAAACAAAATTCCTTATTTGACCCAAAAGGGAAAAATATTACAAAGTCTTATGTATGTGTGAGACAGAACCACATGATAGCAATCTATTATGCCAATATTTCATTTTCTTTAGGTCCAGTATTATACAAAAGAATAGTTTCTCATAATGAATTCTTGTTTTCCTCTACATTCATGCTATTATATTTAGAATTTCTCTTTTCTGAGATAGCCTCCTGGGACATGCATCTCATTTTCATGAGGGTCCCTGAGAGACTTGAGCATACAGTATTTACTCCAGTACAATGTCAACAACATATTGCAGAACATTTCATCTAAAATAATAATAGAAAATGTTGAGCCATCTTTCCATTTGGAAAAATATATCTGGAAGAATGTGATGTCTGACAAAATCCACATTGCTTAAACATACTGTGCCATCTCAGTTTGCTTTGGGAATTTAATGATACATATATATTTAAAGACTAGAAGAATGGAGACAGATAAAGCTGTACAACACCAGGGAATAGAAAATTAATGGTATCTACAGATATTGTCTGGCACATAGTGAACAAGAACACCATAAGGTTAGCTGACTACATGGCCTGGCCAAAAGTGAAGTACCTGAATTTGTAAAGAAAATGTTTCTACAAAGTAGTCTGTTATTGAAATTAGTATCCTAACCCAAGTTCTTTCACATTCTCCCTGTAACCAGTTTTTCAGTGGCATTGTCAATGAATCATTTGGCCTGCCATGGTCAACATCAAACGTGAAGCAAATGAAGATAACTAATTCATCATTATGTTATTCAAGATTTTTATTGAAACATAAGGCTACTTGCTAGCTAACAATTGAAAATTATTCCTTCCCTTTTTATCAGTAAAAGTAATCAATTATACAAGATTTCTTAAGATTAAACATTTTACTATCTGTTGGGCAGATAAAATATATTATGCTCACTTTGTAAAAGATGGCGCTGCCCACGTGGAAGCCCGTTGCCTAGGTGATAACATTAGTTGCCCTTCCTGCTTGGGAATGGGCATGATTATGTTAATATGTATTGGGGGAGAGCTTTTGCGACAAAAGGTTTTAAAAGAGAGATCACATTGTTCGAGAGAGTGATTGTGTTCTAGGAGGAACCCATGCTATAAGAGAGCAGAGTAAGGCCACATGGAGACCAGGAGAAGCAGCCAAGATGGCAGAGCATTGAAGGAGAAGCCAGTTTGTACAGAGTTTGTGTAGACAGAAGGAGATGGGAAACAGAGGTGAATAAGGCTGGTGAGCTTGAAACCTTTGATCCTAGGAAACTCGGATAAATCAGTAGCTTTGTGAGCACTGAATGAGTGGATTTTGGAGCCCAGTGTGTGTTTTTACTTGCCCGCCGGGTGCAAGCTAGGATTAAAGCTAATGGCCCACCAGTTCTTGACTCCGTTGTTTCATTACCAACTGTCCGAAACAAATGCGAACCTGCATGAGCGAGGTAGCTGCGATGGTGGCCGTGGCTACTGGCTTTACACTATCAAAAAACATTATTTCCACTGGCTACCACTAACTGAGATTTTCAAGTATGAAAGCATTGCTAACAATCACTGAGTTGCTAAATTTAAGTACATACTCACTGCTAAGACTTTTACATGTGTTATCTTAATCTTCACTATAATTTCCTAAGGTATGTTCTTTTCTGACTTTATAAATAAGATAAGTGAAGTTCAGAGGAATTAATTAACTTGCTGAAGAACACACAACCACTATCGACATAAGTCACCAGGAGCTGAGCCATAGTGAGTTGGTTCCAGAGTCTGGGCTTATAGCCACCATAGTAAAATAGCAGAGCAAAGATGTAGAAATAAAGAATGAATTCCACTATTTTGGTTTACTACACACAAGACAGAACTTTACACACTTAGACCCAAATGTGTAAAATATTTTGATTTGATTTTTAGTGCTATTTTTAACATTAAAAAGATGGTTGTACTTCCTGCCAAAGAAGGTCACTAATTTTTACGTTCTTTAAGAGTAAGGAATTAATTTTGACTCACCAGCATCCTCTAATCTGTAATCAAAATAAAACTTCTTTCAGATTGTTCTACTAGGTTAGAAATTGAATCTATAGTCACAGATAAAACAAAGCTAATCAGTTCACTACTTCTAAATAAATAAAACAGGCACAAATATCAAGGGTGTGTATGTTGTGGGAAGTATGTACGCACATTATCAACCTACAAAAGATTTATGCTTCACAAATCCATTTTAAATGATGGTTAGATTCCCAGGCTTACTTACTAAACTGATAATATACCTACAGATGCACTTATAATAAAAAAGAGTAGAAATCAATAGTTAAAATTTTAGTAATAAAATAACAAAAGGAAATGGATTTAAAGCAACACAAAAGCTTTATCTCAGTATATAATATCCGAAGAAAACAGGTTTAATAGGAGAAAGAACAGGAAATATCATGAGATATTCTGGGATACCTGAAGGGTCATCACAGGCATTTTTAAGTCTTGATGGTTAGATTTAGCAATTCTACAATTTTAGAGATTTAATAATTCAACTCTGTTTTATTCACATGAAAACTGAGGACCATAACTCTTTATTCTAATTTTACTTCAGGATAGATTTATTGATATCAAGACCATGAAAAACTGTTTTGTAGAAAAGAGTACGAGGGTGACCTAGTTTGGATGCATGCAGCAGAAGTATACGCAGTAACATCGCAAATGAGTGAGGGAGTTGGCATCTCCCAGTACGCTTACCTATGCCTTTTTGGACTGGTAAAGACGCAAGTGTTTCATTTATGTGGGTTTGTTTGGCAACATTTTGGCACTTATCATGGTTTCTAAACAAAAGTCAGAGTCTTCAGATGGTAGTGTTTCAAAAGAAGAGGAAAGCCATCACGATGGATGGCACAGAGCTTCTGGCATCACATGGAGAGGAGCTGTCTGCTGAGGACCTCGTTCAGCTGGAGAAGCAGCTGATTGAAGAGGAAGAGATAGAAACCCCGGAACCCAAGAGATTTACTATGAAGGGTTTGGCAGAAGGCTTTTCTATGGTAGGATATGGGCTGGCAAAATTTCAGGCTAAGGAACCCAGCGATGACAGATCCAGTAAGGTTTATGGATGCCTTGCAATGCTATAGGCAGATTTTGGAAGAGAAGAAGTCATCAACCTTCCAGACTAGCCTGGGACAATCTTTAAGAAGGTAGAGAGGCCTGCAACAGATCCTGTACCCTCTATATCAGCTGCTTCTTGAAACACCTATAGTAGAGGTAGGATCATCTCCAGCGTCTCCTGCATGTTCCTTACACAATCCTGATTCACCTGACCCTGTATCTCCAGCACCTTCTCCAGGTTCTCCTGCCTCTCCAGCTTCCTCCTCTCAATAAGTCACTCTCTCCCACCTTGCAATGCCCCTTCCAGTGTGCCAGCCAACCACAGGAATAAAGGTAAGGAATTTATTTTACACTCATTTTTTGTCATTTATTCTGTTACTACAGTATAGTGTACAGTACAGTATATTGATGTTCTTTTTCTTTTTCTGTGGCTTAGTTGTGTTTTTATGTTCTAGATTATGATTTTGCAACAGTGTTAGGATAGGTAAATCACTTAGGTTAGGGTGTGTTTTGACTTACAACAAAATTCAGGTTACATCACTGTCATAGGAACAGAACTGTGTGATAACCCGAGGACCCCCTATATAGTGACAAGGGTTATACTAAATGGTTTTGGAATAACAGGTGGGAGAGGAACTATGTACCTAACAAATGCACAGGGGCAAACAGTGAAGTTATAATGTGAAGAAGAACTCTTATATTTCATATGGGAGTATTTTAATAACATTTTTGTTTCTCCTGCTATATTATTTGAATCTGAGATTAAAATGTACTATTATGTAACAATTTTTAGATTCAATTAAAATTAAAGATATTTATCCCAGCATAATATAACACAGATGGCTTTTTCTAGAGAAAAAGCTCAAAGCTAGTTGTCTGGATTCAAATCATGATCCCACTATTAATTAGCTATGTGAGACCTGGATAGAACAAGTTACTTGTCTTTCTATGCCTCAATCTCATCTGTAAAATAAAAGGAAGAATATAACAGTATTATGAGATTATTGTAACAATTGTGTTATTGCATGTAAATCCCTTAGAATAGTGGCTGCTCAAAATTTTGAATTGTTCAAAAATATTACTTTTAGTTATTATTATTCTTACTGCTATTATTAGTATGACCATTATGACTATTCTTTGTTATCTGAATGACCCAAAGTAAAGTCTTTGATAGACTAGTTAATAATTTGTGGATAGTTCCAAATTATGATAATTTTTGTAATGCACATACTTATTATTTTAGAGAACCAAATTCAAAATTCAGGTATTGATCGACTTACTGACCTATGCAACTTATGACCATTTGACTTTATGACCACAATCACTAGCCACGACTGCTCCATTTCTGGAGCAGTTTTTGTATGTACCTGTATTTTATAATTTTGTATGTTTTTCAAATATTAAACCAGTTGTACTGGTAATGCAGTGTTTTACTTAAACCTGACGAATGTAAAAATAAGAAACAAAATGGTGTAGAGATAATACAAATGGCATAAAATGAACAAAGAAAATTATGATATATAACAATAATGAAAGAAAATTATGATAAAATGACTTAAAGGCTTTTATAATATCATTTCACAGTACTGTACCTATAACCTCCTCAACTTACAACCAAATTGTGTTACGACCGGTCTGTCGGAACCAATCGTGGTCGTAAGTCGAGCACTAGCTATACCATAGCAAAGAAACCACGGTAGTTATTTCTATTAACTGAAAATAAATTGAATAACAACATTGAATACCTATCTGGCAAAAACTAAATAAATAAAAATTGTGTTAAAATACTCAGGTGCTTTTGAGTATAAATATTTGGAGTTTTAGAAACAGTATTTAGCTTAGTTTTTAACTTTTTCAGTGAAACCTACACTTCAAAGTAATTTTCCCCAAAATCATTCCTTTTAAATTTCACTGAAATCAGGAAACACCACAAAGCTCCAATTTCCAATAAACCAAAAAATTCCATTCTTCTACTATTTTCCATACCAAAATTAACCATCAGTAAATCTTATCAATTTTTCTCCATTATAGCAATCATTAACAAATAGTCTATGAGCTTCAAAGTTAGCTCATGATTTACAAAAATCTTTTAACAAATGAGCAATAGAAAGAGATAATCAACAAAAAAGCCCACATAAAATAAAGTATTTTGCCTAATAGACAAATACTAAATACTTTTATTCTGAGATCAGTAATTATTCACAGGTGATATGATTTTTGTACACACAAAATCTATGAAAATTAACAGAAAAACCCTTAGGGCCCTGGCTGGTTGAATCAGTAGTACAGTTTTGGCCCAGTATATAAAGTCCCGGGTTCGATTTCTAGTCAAAGCACACAGGAAAAGTGACCATCTGCTTTTCCACCCCTCCATCTTCCCCTTTTCTCTCTCTCTTTTGTGATTCCCCTTGCACAGCCATAGCTTGAATGGTTTGAGAGGGTTGGCCCCTATCGCTGAGGATGGCTCCATGGCCTCACCTCAAGTATTAAAATAGTTCAGTTGCTGAGCAACAGAGCGATGGCCCCAGATGGGCAGATCATGCTGGCAGACAGCTTGCCAAATGGATCCAGGTCGGGGCACATGAGGGAGTCTGTCTCTGCCTTCCTGCCTTTAAAATAAAAAAAAAAAAGAAAGAAGAACTCTTAGAATTAATAGGTGAATTTAGCAAGGTCACTAGATAAAGGTCAATATTCAAAATTAAAAGTGTATTTTTAAATGTCAGCAACAAGTAATTTGATACCACTGTGTGATGGTCTGAATTGTGTCTCTCCGAAAATTCTTTTTGGTTTGTATTTTTATTTTATATTTTTAAATTTTATTTAGAGAATTAAATTTAACAGGGTGACATTGATCAATAAGACCACAGGTTTCAGGTATATATTTCTATAGCATTTCAATTTTTGATTATAGTGTATACCTGTCATCCAAAGTCAAATCATTTTTTGTCACTATTTATTTGTCCCTCTTTACACCTTTAACCTCAACCCTCCCCCACATCACTCTCTCCCTGGTAACCACTTTAAGTTTTATCTATGTCTATCAGTCTATTTTATATACCCCCTATGTGTGAAAATATACAATTCTCAGCTTTTTCTGATTTACTTATTTCACTAAGTATAATGTTATCAAGGTCCATTCATGTTGTTGTAAATGGCACTATGTCATCATTTCTTATGGATGAGTAGTATTCCATTGTATATATGTACCACTTCTTCTTTATCCAATTCTCTATTGGGGACACTTTAATTGTTTCAAGTCTTGGTCACTGTGAATAATGGGGTGATGAACATGTGGGCCACGAGTCTTTCCATACCAATTACTTTGAGTTTGGAGGGTAAACACCCAGTAGAAGGATTGCTGGGTCATATGGTAGTTCTATCTTAGTATTTTGAGGAACCACCATACTTTCTTCCATAATGGCTGTACTAGTTTACATTTCCACCAGCAGTGGATTAGGGTTCCTTTTTCTCCACAGCCTCTCCAACACTTGTTGTTACCTGTCTTGTTGATAATAGCCAATCTAACAGGTTATGAGGTGATATCTCATTTTAGTTTTGATTTGCATTTCGCAAACAGCTAGTGAAGATGAACATCTTTTATCTGTTGGCCATTTGTATGTCTTCTTGGGAGAAGCATCTGCTCATGACCTCTCCCCATTTTTAAATTAAATTATTTGCTTGTTTGTTGCTGAGCTTTGTGAGTTCTTTATATATTTTGGACAATAACCCCTTATTGGAGCTGTTGTTTGCAAATATCATCTCCATTTAGTTGACTGCCTACTTGTTTTGTTGTCAGCTTTTTTTTTTTTTTTTTTTTTTTTTGCTGTGCTTAACCTTTTAGTTTGATATAGTTCCATTCATTTATTTTTGCCTTTACTTCCCTTGCCTTTGGGGTCAAATTTATATATTGTTCTGTACGGCCAAGGTCCATGAGTTTATTAGCTATGTTTTCTTCTATGTAGTTAATTCTTTCAGATCTTACATATTTAGGTCTTTGATCCATTTTGAATTAATTTTTGTGCAGGGGGACAAACTGTAGTCAAGTTTCATTCATTTGCACATGGCTTTCCAATTTTCACAGCACCATTTATTGAAGAGGCTTTCTTTTCTCCATTGTATGTTTTTGGCTTTTTTGTCAAAGATTATTTGTCCAAATATATGTGGTTTTATTTCTGGGGTCTCAATTCTGTTCCATTGGTCTGTATGTTTGCTTGTCTATCAAGACCATACTGTTTTGCTTAGTGTGACTCTATAGTATAATTTGAAGTCAGGTAGTGTGATACCTCTGGATTCATTCTTTTTCCTCAGGATTCCTTTGGATATTCAGGATTTTTTATGGTTCCATACAAACCTGGTGATTTTTTTGTTCTATTTCTTTAAAAAATGACATTGGGGTTTAAAAGGAGATTGAATTAAATTTGTATATTGCTTTGGGTAATATGGTCATTTTCACTATGTTGATTCTTCCAATCCATGGACATGGATTATTTTTCCATTTCATTGTGTCATTTTCAATTTCTTTCAATAATACTTTGTAGTTTTCGGTATATAGGCTCTTCACATCCTTTAAGTTTATTCCTAGGTATTTTTGTTGTTGTTGCAATTGTAAAAGGAATTGTTTGAATTCATTTTCTGAAGTTTCATTGTTGACATATAGAAAAGCAATAGACTTCTGCATATTCATTTTGTATCCAGCAATTTTACTGTATTGGTTTACTGTTTCTAATTATTTTTTGGTCAATTCTTTGGGGTTTTCTATATACAAGATATCATTTGTTAAAAGTGATACCTTTACTTTTTCTTTCTTGATATGAATGCCTTTTATTTCTTTTTCTTACATGATTGCTCTGGCTAATACTTCTAGAACTATTTTTAATAAGAGTGGAGAGACTGGGAAGCCTTGTCTTGTTCCTGATTTTAGAGGAAAAGCCTTCATTTTTTCACCATTTAGGATGATATTAGCTGATGGTTTGTCATATATGACCTTTATTATAAGGAGTAACTTTCCTTCTATTCTGACTTAAACATAAAGGGATGTTGTATCTTATCAAATACCTTTTCTGCATCTATTGGTAAGATATGACTTTTGTTCTTTGTTTTGTTGATGTGGTGTATTACGTTGATGGATTTACGTATGCTTAACCATCCTTGTGTTCCTGGAATGAATCCAACTTGATCGTGATGTATTATTTTTTAAATGCGTTGTTGTTTTCAATTTGCTAGTATTTTGTTTAGGATTTTTCCATCTGTACTCATTAGAGATATTGGTCTATAGTTTTCTTTTTTGTGTTATCCTTGTCAGGTTTTGGTACCAGAGTTATGTTTGCCTCATAAAATATGTTAGGGAATACTGATGCTGATTCTATTTTTTGGAAGACCCTGAGAAGGGTAGGTGCTAAGTCTTCTTTGAATCTTTGGTAAAATTCACTAGTGTAGCCACCTGGTCCTGCACCTTTATTTTTGGGTGAAGGTTTTTGATAGTTGTTTCTATTTCCTCCCTGCTTACAGGTCTATTTAGGTTTTCCACTTTTTTGTGATGCAGTCTAGGAAGATTGTATAGTTCTAAAAATTTATCCATTTCCTCTAGGTTGTTGAATTCAGTGGCATATAATCTTAAATAGTATTCTACTATGATCCCCGTATATCTATGAAGTCTGTGGAAATTTCTCCTCTTTCATTTCAGATTTTGTATATATGAGTCCTTTCTCTTTTTTTCTTAGGAAGTCTAGCCAAGGTTTTGTTGATTTTATTTTTTTCAAAGAACCAGATCTTTGTTGTATTAATTTTTCTATAGTTTTTTTTGTTCCCTATTTTATTTAGTTCTGCTTTAATTTTTACTATTTCCTTTCTTCTCCTGATTTTGGGTTGCCTTTGTTTTTGTTTTCTAATTGCTTAGGTTGTTTACTTGGGATCTCTCTTGTTTTTTGCTATAAGCCTTTAATTATATTAACTCCTGTCTTATTACTGCTTTTGCTGCATCCCAGAAATTATGATGTGTCATTTTTGCTTGTATATATCTTCTCATCTGTTTTTATTTTTTGACTTATTCATTTTTTAGAAGTATGTCGTTTCATTTCCACATTTTTGTGTGTTATTTTATTTCCCCCTATTGCAATTGAATTCTGATTTCAAAGCCTATGGCCAGAAACCATGCTTTGTATAATTTCAATCTTCCTGAATTTGTTGATGTTAGTTTTGTTGCCCAACATATGGTCTATCCTTGAGAATGTTCCATGCACACCGGAGAAGAATGGCATGAAATGTCCTGTAAATGTCTATTACATCCATTTGGTTTAGTGTGTTGTTTAAGGCTGATATTTCTTTATTGATTTTATGTTTGGATGATCTATCTAAAGTCATCAATGGTGTGCTGAGACTTCCAAGTATAGTTATGTTATTGTCAGCTTCTATTTTTAGATCAGTTAGTAGATATCTTACATATTTGGGTACTCCCCAGCTTGGTGCATATATATTAAGAAGTGTATGTCTTTTTGTACAATGTCCCCTTTATCATTATGAAATGTCTATCTTCATCTCTGGTTCCCTTTGTTGTCTTGATGTCAGCATTGTCAGATATGGGTATAGCAATACCTGCAATTATTTAAATATTATTTGCTTGGAGAATTGTTTTTCAACCTTTCACTTTGAATCTACTTATGTCTTTGCACCTTAGATGTGCCTATTGAAGGCAGAATATGATTGGGTTTTGTTTTTTCATCCAATCTGTTACTCTGTGCCTCTATATTGGTGAATTAAGTCCATTTACATTTAGGGAAATAATCAACATTTTGAGGATTTCCTATAGCCATTTTACATTTTGTTTTCTGGTAGCTCTGTGTCTAGTTTGGTTCTTCTCTTTTGTGTTTCTGTCAGTTGTTTTTGTTTGGTGATATTTCATACTTCTTTCTCTTGTTTATTCATTTTTTTTAAGCTGTGTGTTTTAGTATGGCTTTTTCGTGGGTATTTACCATTTGGTTATTAAGAGAAAAACTGTCATATCTACAAGAGTCCTTTGTCTTATGAGTGCTTGTGCACTCTGTCCTCCGTTGCTACTACACATCTTTATTCTATCATCTTTTAAGTTATTGTTGTCACAGATTACCCTTGTTTTTATTGTGACCTTGTTTGAGCATTTACTTGAAGTTTTGATTTGTTCTGTTCTTTGTGTCTGGTTGAATAATACCCTTGAGTATTTCCTGATTGGGGATATTCTGATGATAAATTTCCTCAGCTTCTTCATGTTTGCAAAAGTTTTAATTTCTCCTTTATATTTGAAGAATAACTTTTTGATAGATATAGTACTCTTGGCTGGTAATTCCTTTCTTTCAATACTTTGAATGTTTGGGTCCACTCTCTTCTGGTTTATAGAGTTTCTGCTGAGAAGTCTGATGATAACCTAATGGGCTTTCCTTTATATGTTATGTTTTCTTTTCCCTAGATGCCTTGAGGATTCTTTCTTTGCCACTGATTTTTGACAATATTTTTACAATGTGTCTTGGAGTAGGTTTGAGTTGAGGTAACTCAGTATTCTGTTTGTTTCTTGGATTCGAGGCTCTAACTCTTTCCACAGGCCTGAGAAATTCTCATCAATTATTTGTTTGAATAGGCTCTCCATTCACTTCTCCCTTTCATCTGCTTCTGAAATTCCCATTATATTTATTCTTATATTACTCTTTCTGATGGGAGTCAGACAATTCTTGTAGAGCTCTCATTTTTTTAAATTCATGAGTCTCACTCTTCTTTGTGTAGCACTTCTAGTTGCCTGTCTTTGATGTCATTGATTCTTTCCTATATTTGGTATGTTCTATTAGCTAAAGTTGCTACTTCAGTTTTCAATTCATATATTGACTTCTTCAACTCATCTCTTTTTCTTAAGTTTCAATCTCCTTGGTAAGCTCATTAAATTGCCTATTGGTGCTTTCTCGCATCTCATTGAGTATTTTCAGAACTTCAGTTTTGAATTCTCTATCATTTAACTCCAAAGGTTTCCATATGATTGAGATTTTTTTCTGGATATTTTTCATTTTCCTACTAAACTATGTCCCTGTGTTGGATAGCCATGGTATTTGATTTCTTCTTTCTTAATGGCCTTTTAGAGTGGTATTAAGAACTCTAACAACAAAAAAATCAACCTAAAAATGAAAAATTAAGAACAATAACAAGGATAAAAATTTTAAAAATGGTAAGTAAAATAGTAAAACCACAGAGAATAAAAGATCAAATACCAAAAAGAAAAATACCACAAAAATAATAAAAATATAAAAATTAAAGAAAATGAAATTGAAATGAGAAAAAGAATAAGAAGAAATAAAAGAAAAAATAAATTTCAGTTTTTAGAGATTATTGTTTTCTTCCAGTAGGTGCTGCTTATTACAAGTTTTAACTATGAAATTCCTGGGCTGTCCTCTGCTGTGATGTTGCTGTTGCAATGATGTAGGCGGGGCAGTAGTCATATTGGTGGGTGGGGCATGTTGTGAGGGAGTAATGCTTTGGCTTAATGACTTTACAGCTCTAGCAATGGCAATCTCAGGTTCTGGGCACTTCTTCCCATGTCTCAACAGTCCAGGGAACCAGACATGGAGCACCTCTGCTCTTCAGGGGAGAGAGTGGCTCTGGAGAGCTAGCTGTGGGGTTTGCCTCTGCCACTGTCTGTTCTTGTGAGATAAGGCAGGATCTGGGAGCTGAGGCCTGCACTTTAATTTTCTCTGTCTCTGCCAAGTGTGAGCTGCAGGCAGACCATGGGAACACTCGCTGTGACCCTGCACTCTGCCACTGGTTTAGTTTAGTCTCCCCCTCTGTCCCCTTATCTCCTTGCTCTTCTTGGCAGAAGGAAACCCAGTCACTCCAAGTTTTCCTCTCCGTACCCCTCAGACAAAACCCAGACAGCCTGAGCTTCCCTCCTCCCTGTGGTTCTGTAAAAAAGAAAAAAAAAGTCACTTTGGATTTGTCTAATCTCCAGAGCTGATTGCAAATATATCTTCTGTCCCCCTTTTCAAACCATTCTACCTTTAGTCCATTTGGTGTACAGATCTTTTAGGAGTGCTTTCAAGTCCAGCTGGAGTTCCATCCATGCATTATAGTTTTTCAATTTGTTGAAATTTCAAAGGGAGAGATCAGGTGTATCTCTCATGCTGCCATTACTCTGGCAACATCTTCCCAAAATTCTTATGGGGAAGTCTTTTTTTTTTAATGTATTTATTCATTTTAGAGAGGAGAAAGAATGAGAGTGAGAGAGAGAGAGGAGAGAGAGAGAGAAGGGGGGAGGAGCAGGAAGCATCAACTCCCATATGTGCCTTGACCAAACAAGTGCAGGGTTTTGAACCCATGACCTCAGCGTTCCAGGTCGACACTTTATTCACTTTATTCACCATAGGTCAGGCTTATGGGGAAGTTTTAATCCACAATACCTCAGAATGTGACTGTGTTTCGAGATAGGGTATCTGAAGAGGTATTTAAAGTAAAATGGGTCTAATCCAATATGGATGGGCCCTAATCCAATATGACTGCTGCCCTTATAAGAAGAGGAAATTAGGACACAGATATACATACAGACATATAAGTAAGACCATGTAAAGACACACGTTGAGGAGGGTCATCTATCCACTAAGGAGATAGGCCTCAAAATAAAAGTAACTTCATTGACATCTTGATCTTGGACTTCTAACCTCCAAGACTGAGAAAATACATTTTTGTTCTTTAAGCCACCCACTCTGGCCTGACTAGGCAGTGGCACAGTGGAAAGAGTATTGGACTGGGATGCAGAGGACCCAGGTTCAAAACCCTGAGGTCACCAGCTTGAGCATGGGCTCATCTGGCTTGACCATGGGTTCACCAGCTTGAGTGCAGGGTCACTGGCTTGAGCCCAAAGGTCAGTGGCTTAAAGTCCAAGTTTGCTGGCTTGAGTAAGGGGTTATTTGCTCTGTTGTAGCACCCCGGTCAAGGCACATACGAGAAAGCAATCAACAAACTAAGATGCTGCAATGAAGAATGGATGCTTCTCATATCTCTCCCTTCCCATCTGTCTATCCCTATCTGTCCCTCTCTCTGTCTCTGTCACCAAAAAAAAAAAAAAAAAGCCACTCACTCACTCTGCAGTACTTTGTTATGGCAGTTCTAGCAAATTAATACATATTGACACTAGCAACACAAAACACCTAGGCATAAATCTAAGTAAATATGTGTATGACATCTATACAGAAAACTTCAGAACATTAGTGAGAGAAATTAAAGAAGACCCAAACAAATGGAGGGATGTGCTACACTCATGGAGTGAAAATCCAACATTGTAATAATGTAAATACTCCTCAAATTATTCAAATTATTCTATAATTTCAGTGTACAGTGGTCCATCATCTATCATGGGGGTTAGGTTCCAAAAAATCCCATAATAGGTGAAAATCCATGAAGTAGCAAACTTATATTTATTTTATTATTTATACATATTTTAAGGTTTTACAAACCCTCCCCATACTCTTATAAACCTTTCCCACACTATTATTAACCTTTCCCACACTCTAATAAACACTTTCAATTTTATAGACTAGAAAATGCTTATTTTACTGAAAAAATAATTAAAATAATAAATATACAAAAATACTTATATAACACAAAATCCTGCGGTATAGCGAAATATCCGCGATACAAAATTAGATATATATAATTTAATAATCCACGATACAGTGAGACCTTGAAAAGTAAACTGTGATCTGGCGAGTGGCAACTGTAATCCTAATCAAAATCCCAGCAGAGGCCCTGGCCGGTGGGCCCAGTGGATAGAGCACTGGCCCAGGATATAGATTTTCCAGGTTTGATAACCTCTCAGGGTACACAAGAGAAGCAATCATCTGCTTCTCTTCCCCTCCTGTAGCCAGTGGCTCCACTGGTTTGAGCATCAGCCTTGCACACTGAGAATAGCTGGGCTGGTCCCAGCCCATCAGCCTCAAGGGGTAAAAGTAGCTCAGTTGATTCCAGCATTGGCTCCAGATAGAGTTGCCAGGTAGATCCTGGTTGGGTTGCATACGGGAATCTGTCTCATTATCTCCCCTCTTCTCACTTAAAAAGTAAAACAGAAAATAAAATCGCAGCAGATTATTTTTATTGGAACTGGCAACTTGATTCTAAAACAGCTGAAAACAGCCACGACACTCATAACAAATGAAGTTGGAGAAATTACACTCACTACCTGGCAGCAAGACTCATCACAAAGCTACAGTAATTAACAAAGTGTTCTAATGAGTCAGTGGAACCAGAGAATTCAAATACAGATCCACACATATACAGTAACTTAATTTATGACAAAAACGACAACAATTTATTGTAAGAATCTATCATCATATAATATTGGAACAAATGGATATGTACTTTGGAAAAAATATAAATCTTTATGCATAGTTCATACCATACATAAATCAATTTTAAATGTATATCTAAATGTGTAACAAAATAACAGTTTCTAAAGGACACAATAGGAGTATATCTTTATGACTCTGGGATAAATATTTCTTAAACAAGGCATAAAAAATGTGTATTCTAAATATAAAGAAAAAAACTGATCATTCAAATAACTTTTAATCAAAAGAGTACAAGTTATTTTTCCACCACTGAATAAAAGGTATATGCAATACACCTATGTGACAAATGACTTGTATAAAAAGATAAGAACTCCTAAATCAATATGAGAGACAGAATCAAATATGAAAATGCACAACAAAATGAGTAGGCTCTATCCCCCCCAAAATATCAAAATAAAAAAATATGAAAAAAATTTCAATTTCAGCAGAGAAATGCAAATTAAAACCATGATGTAGAAAACTGTACACTACCAGAATGACTAAAATTTATTTATTTAAAGAAAAACTGTCAATGCCACATTCTAGCAAGGATGTAAAGCAACTGGAACTCTCACACACTGATGGTGGGAGTATAAACTGGTAAAACCATCTTGGAAAACTATATGGCGGTACCTACTAAAACTGAACATATGCATACCATATAACCTAGCAATTTGCCTCTACTGTAGATATTCCTAACATAAATGGGTACATATGTACTCCCAAATATATACATATATACAAAAGTATTCATAGCAGCACTTTGTATAATAGCCCCAAACTGAAAATAACCCAAATAGAATAAATAAATAAAACATGGTATATTTACACACTGGAATACTATGCTTCAATAAAAGTATTCAAATTACTTCTATGTGAAAACACAGAAGAATTTCATAGTCATAAAATGGATCAAAAGGAGCCAGATGTAAACTCATAAATATTATGATTTCAATTAGATGATATTTAAGAGCAGACAAAATTAACCCATGAGGATTGAAGCTAGGATAGTGGTTGCCTTTCTCAAAAGGAGAGTTGTGACTGGGAGTGAATATAACGAAGCACTAGGTGCTCTTTTGTATAAAACTTTGCAGCCTTCAACTATTCATTGACATGCACTCAAAGATTTTCTAAATAAACTTTTTTTATTAAAGTGTAATATACATATAAAAAGTGTATCATAGAGGATAGCTTGATAAATGCTTACAAATAAAATAACCTATGTAACCCCTACCCAAATCTACCTACCATATTTCCCCATGTATAAGACGCACCTTAATTTTGGGTCTGAAATTTTTAAAAAAATGGATTGCAAAAAGTTATTGAACTCAAGTTTTATTTATTGTAAAATTCATACAACTCCTCATCACTGTCAAAACTCTCATCCATTAGCTTGTCCTCATCTGTGTCTGATGATGAATCACTGTCTTCGTATATTGCCTCATCCTCAGTTCCATCTGGCATTTGAAATACTACACTTCTACAACCACTGTATAAGATGCACCCAGATTTTAGACTCCAAATTTTTCGAAAAAAAGGTGCTTCTTATACATGGGGAAATACAGTACTTCTCTATCATCTTCACATATCACTCTTAACTTCCATTCAGGGCATGATAACCACACTGGCTTTTTCTCTCCTAACACCACTCACTAGGTAGCTCTCCTGCCTGCTAGGAGCCCTTCCCAATGCCTGCCTCTGGGATGGAAACACTCTTCCTTCCTAGCACTTATTCAGATACTACCCAATTGGAGAAGACTTTTATACTCTAGCCTCACTTCAAGAAGCCTTTCCTAATCCTTGACAAGTTTTAAAATTTCTTCTTGTGGTCTCCTGTACTTTTTTCTGTAGTATCTGTCATAGCTGAAGTTTTATGTTGTAGATGATTTATTTGATTAATGTGTATAGACATTAATAACTAATTATGTAATTAATTAGTAATTAACAGACATTAATTACTAGAGTCTAAGCAGATGCTCACCATTATACTCACAGCAGAGAGCCCAGGGCCTATCACACAATAAGTTCTCAATGAGTATTTGTTAAATAAATAAAATTAAAGAAATATAATGAAATTAAACTATAAAATAATATCATGAAAACAAGAAATGGTTATTGTTGAGTTTTCCTTAACTGAAATTTTAATTTTTGCTGTTGCACAAGAGTAAATTTCCAGCTATTTACACACTTTGGAAACTGGCATTGGTAAAGTTATTTAGCAGAGCTTGAATTGACTCTCTTCTCTAAAAAGTGTTCCTTTCTCATACAGCAAGTTTCCTCACCCTAAAGAGAATACTCCTCAGTTTCTTATAACCAAATCCATAGTTAAAAGATAACAAGGAAGAACTCCCTAACAAGGTTAACTAGTTAAAAACAAGCAAATGAAAATCTCTTTTGATCACTCTCCATATTCTACAAGGGGAAAAATGAAAGAAAAGCAGTACTAATCCTGTCAATATATCAAAATTTCATTCACCCTTCAATAAAATGCAGAGAAAAGGACCACTTAAAATCAGTTAAAAGTAATAACATCAAAACACAAAAGTGATCTAATGCAGACTTCTTTAGTTAACATTATCCAAGGTCATTCCCAAACCACTTACTGAAAGAATCAGGTATTTAAAAAAGTTGTTATTCTAATAACATTGCCCAATAGTGTAAAATTAATGAGTACAAAAGTTTAAAAACACAAAATACTACAAGAATTGAAGGTAACGTCGCAAATGCCATTGGTTAAAATGGTGATTGTTGATTGTTATGGAGTTAAGCTATTCTTTTTTCAACACTAAAAGGAAGCCTATGCAACACTGTATTATTGCTCTGCAAACCATCCTCTTCACTTTCTATTAGTTGAGCATCACAAAAACAGTAAGCTCAGTATCACAGAATATCACATTTTTAATAGTACTTCCTCACTGTTGAATTTAGAGGTATCCCTGAGTTCCTAAGTTAACAGATCCATCCTCTTATATTATCTCAAATGTCTTTCTTTCATGCTCCTGGGTGTTTTCAAGTGTTCAGAGGCTTGATCCAAATAAATTTAGAATGGTAAAATGTTTAAAAACAAAAAGCAAAACAAAACAAAAAAAACATATCAGTCTCAGGTCTCTCATTTTTAACAGCACAGTTATGAGATATATACGTACTAGTTTCTCTCTTCCTTTTCCCTAATTCATCCTTTCTTACCTACCAGGTTTTTTTTATTGATTTTAATTTGTTGCATTTACACAGTTATGTGTTCCCTCGAACATATCTCCCTCCCTCATCCCCCGTGTTCTCCTTGATACCCCTTTGCCCCCTTCTCCCCCACCTTCTCCTCTTCCCTCCATGATTTACTACCCTGCCTTCTATCTCTGTGTCATGTGTATATACTTTCACTATTGTCTTTCTTTTCTTTGATCCCCTCCTCTCATCCCCTTACCCTCTGCCTGCTTTCCCTCTGGACTCTTTGACCCCTTCTCTGCATCTCCTCTGTTCCTCAGTTCACATTGTTCATTGGATTCCTCATATGAGGAGGTCATATGATATTTTTCTTTCTCTGCCTGGCTTATTTCGCTTAGCATCATAGACTCCAGGTCCATCCATGTTGTCGCAAAGGGTAAGATATCCTTCTTTTTACCACGGCCGCAATACAATAGTATTCCATTGTGTATATGTATCACAGCTTTTTAATCCACTCTTCTACTGATGGACACTTGAGCTGTTTCCAGATCTTGGCTATGATAAACAATGCTGCAATAAACATGGGGGTGAATTTCTTCTTTTGAATCAGTGACTTGTTATTCTTAGGATATATTCCTAAAAGTGGAATGGCTGAGTCAAAAGGCAGTTTGATTTTTAATTTTTTGAGGAATCTCCATACTGTTTTCCACAGTGGCAGCACCAGTCTGCATTCCCACCAGCAGTGCAGGGAAATAAACATAATTAAAATGGCTATATTACCCAAAGCAATCTATAAATTCAACGCAATTCCTATTAAAATACCAATGTCATACTTCAAAGATATAGAACACATATTCCAAAAATTTATATGGAACCAAAAAGTAACACAAATAGCCTCAGCAATCTTGAAAAATAAAAATAAAGCGGCGGTATCACACTTCCTGATATCAAGTTATATTATGAGGCCATTGTACTCAAAACAGCTTGGTACTGGCATAAGAACAGGCATACAGATCAATGGAACAGAACAGAAAACCCAGAAATAAACCCACACCTTTATGGCCAGTTGATATCTGACAAAGGCGGTTAGAGCATACAATAAAGTAAAGACAGTCTCTTTAACAAATGGTGCTGGGAAAACTGGCCAAGTACATGCAAAAAAGTGAAACTAGACCACCAACTTATTCCATTCACAAAAATAAACTCAAAATGGATAAAAGACTTGAATGTAAGTCGTAAAACCATGATCATCTTGGAAGAAAACATAAGCAGTAAGCTCTCCAACATCTCTCGCAGCAATATATTTGCTGATTTATCTCCACGGGCAAGTGAAATAAAGGGCAGGATGAACAAATGGGACTATATCAACCTAAAAAGCTTTTGCACAGCAAAATACACCATGAAGAAAATAAAAACACAACCCAGACAATGAGAGAACATATTTGCCAATCTGTCCGATAAGGGGTTAATATCCAAAATCTATAAAGAACTCCTAAAACTCAACACCAGGAAAGTAAACAATCTGATCAAAAATTGGGCAAAAGAACTGAATAGACCCTTGTCCAAAGAGGACGTACAGATGGCCAATAGGTAGATGAAAAAAATGTTCAACATCACTAATCATTAGAGAAATGCAAATTAAAACCACAATGAGATACCACCTCACACCTATCAGAATGGTGTTCATTAACAAAACAACACATAACAAGTGTTGGCGAGGATGTGGAGAAAAGGGAACCCTATCAGTTTTAAAAATAAAATTGTTTTTTTGGTAGAGAATTAGAGAATCTTTTTTCCTTGACTAACATAAGAAACAACTTTTGTACAGGTTGTAATGTGGTTATCAAAGCATAAGCTTAAGGTTATCCAGGAATCTTCCACTCATTTCCCTCACTCCATCCCACATCTCCACACTTCCCAGGAAGTCCAGTTAAGAAATGGCCACTGTGGAAAACATGTACTTAACTGTTGATGGGAATGGCTATTCTACTGTGGGATTAGTCATAATAAAATCCTTAATAATTCACTATTTAATAGCAAAGATACAATTCCTAATATATTGTAATTTTTTTTTCACAATGCCAAATCTAGCATTACAATTTACCACTCCAGGTAAGTAAATCAAGTAATTTATGCTATATTCTTTAGTCTCTATTCATGTATTTGTTTTTATATAGTTGTTTTCAAAGTATGTGTATAATTTTTTATGTTGTTTTATGCTTTTATTTGTTAAATAACAGGCCTTAGCTCTTACTTTAAGACTGCACAAAAGGGAGGACTTTTAAAGCCTTATACAAAGGTAGGATCCTCCCTTACTCCTCTTTCTCCCTCTCATTCTTTCTTTCTTTTTTTTTTTTTAACAGGGACAGAGAGAGAGTCAGAGAGAGGGACAGATAGGGACAGACAGACAGGAACAGAGAGAGAGGTGAGAAGCATCAATCATTAGTTTTTCGTTGCCATTGAGACACCTTAGTTGTTCACTGATTGCTTTCTCATATGTGCCTTGACAGCGGGCCTTCAGCAGACCAAGTAACCCCTTGCTGGAGCCAGCAACCTTGGGTCCAAGTTGGCGAGCCTTCGCTCAAGCCAGATGGGCCAGCGCTCAAGCTGGCGAGCTCGGGGTCTCGAACCGGGGTCTTTCGCATCCCAGTCCGACGCTCTATCCACTGTGTCACCGCCTGGTCAGGCCCCTCTCATTCTTTCTTCCCTTTTTTATCCCCCAGATTATTTTTCTGAGGGTCATAAAACTTAACTTACCTTTTTGTTACAAATGTTTGTATTTGTAACAAATACAAACTGATGTTTGTATCTCCTCTGTCCCAACCTATCAAATTTGGGCCAATTTAAATTTTATTAATGGCACAGAATACAGAAATATCTTTATACTCTATCCCACACTTAACAAAACCTATCTGGTAGAAGATATAGGTGTGAAATAGAAATTTTTCCATTGTGTGTTTTTGGGGAAGAGAGGAATTCAGAGAGATGGTCCTCTAGCTGTTGCTATAGGAATAGAGGCTCCAAGAACCTAATGCCAACAGCATGGCTTTCATGGCTAAAATCACTGGGATACTAACAGAGAACTCATTTAAGTAGTAAGGGAATACTAGTCACAGGAGCTGAGATCACAGGTTCACAGGTCTATCAGGTATCTACCTATCACTTTCTGGCCAATGTTTGGCAGGTTTGCCTGGTAAGCACAGGTGCAGATAGTCATGCTCTTGAGCTTCTTATTTAACTCAGGGAGTTCCTCTCTAATAGCTGCAGGACTGTCAACAGAAATGGGGTTCCTGGCAATAACATGCCCACAACAACCAGCTTGCTAAAGGGACCATTTAGTCTTCTAAGTGTCAACAAGGTCACAGACTGTAATAATGTAGCTTGCTTTTCACAGTGCAGAGGTCAAGAAGTTGGTAAGAGAAGCCGATAACATTAAGAAACTTGTTATATTTTTCTAGGTTCGTGCCTGTCATAAGTATGAGGAAAATTGTTTTCCTACCCTTTAAATAAATGCTCAATTTTTCCAGGGTGATGAATATGTCAGTGTATGCCACAACATAATCAGATCATAGTCACTCAGAATGATGCTGATGGATCGTACCCTGAAAAGACAATGATGAGCTGACCCCTGATCAGAAGCTTCCCATTCTCAGCCAAGCCTTATACCTTCTATAAGTCAATGAATGAGTCATCAATGGCTATGCATTCCCCCTGGCAAATGTTCTCAGCATACTAACAAGAAGCTCAATGTGACCCAAGTAAATTTAATTTAATAATTCACTCCCTTTTCTCAGAACTGCAACTGCTAACAATGCAATCTAGTGATCAAGAAGAATGAGAGAAAGGGCAATTTTTACGAATAAGTATATATGAACTTGGTAATCCCTGTCATGATTTAAATAATTCTACCTATCATTCTGCAAGCAGTGTTGGTTATTGTACTACAGAGATTTTCTACATTTTTTTATCTCATGGCACACATAAACTAATTACTAAAATTCTGAAGCACACCAAAGTGCCAACCTGACAAAAAAAAAATGGTGTAATTTTGATTCATTCACATTGGACAGCTATTGTTGTGTTGCTTGTTGTCATTTTTTAAAAATTTGACCATCTAAGGGAAGAGGTCAGTGCTCCTGACTAAATAGCCAGGCATCACATGTTTTAAAATGTTTTGCAACATACCAGTTGAAAATCGCTTTTACTACATACTTGTTCCATAAAGGCTAAACTACTACTGTTTTGTTCACTGGGATTGATTGACTGATTGACCAAATAACTGGGGTACCTAAAATAAGCAAGGAATCAAGCTCAGTCAAACCTGATATCCTTGCCCTGACTGGGTAACTAGTTGGTTAGAGCATTGTCAGGATACGTCAAGGCTGTAGGCTTAATCATTAGTCAGGGCACATATAAGGATCAATCAATGAATGCATAAATAAGTGGAACAGCAAATCAATGTTTCTCTCTCTCTCCCCTTAATCAATACATAAATAAAAACAATTAAAAACCAATATCCTTTAGCATTTTGTTTCTATTAGGGATAAACTGTAACCTAAGTTTTTAAATTTTATTTTTATTTATTCATTTTTAGAGAGGAGAGAGAGAGAGAGAGAGAGAAAGGGGGGAGGAGCTAGAAGCATCAACTCCCATATGTGCCTTGACCAGACCAGTGCAGGGTTTTGAACTGTCGACCTCAGTGTTCCCAGGTCGACGCTTTATCCACTGCACCACCACAGGTCAGGCTGTAACCTAAGTTTTTAATATGTACTCTCTTTGCATAACAGGTTTTAGCTTTGAATAAAATGGGGCATAGTTTGATTGTACATTACATAAATTTCTATAGTAATCAGAACAATGTCTACTTATTTCTTCCTTTTTTATCCCTGTCTCATTGGACATTTTTTTCAAAAGGTATTTCCTCTAAGTCCATATAATAATAATAATAACCTAAGATATGGCAAAACATTATAAGTTTCTTTCACATTTATGTCACTTTCTGTTGCCTCTTACTAATAATAAGATTATTTTTTATTTGTGAGCAAAATGATGGTCATGAATTCCACAGAAGCCTTCCTGTTAGCTTAGTCAGTACCTCAATCAGTACTCTAAACTGCTGACATGGGTCCGTTTCCAACAAGTACAACTTTCCCTGGAATCATCATCATATATCATATAAAGGATAGAAACTATAGAAAAGTTAGCTATATATTACCTTTCTTCAACTTCCTGGTGAAAAACAAAAGTCTAGTTTCTGTTTACATAGAGAAAAAAATTTAGGAACTACTGAGTTAATCTGAGTACTGAAAAGTCAACCCAGTTGTGTCTTTATTTTTTAAAAAACAAGTAATTATGTTCTGGAAAAGTTAACCATGATGTAATATTCTGATCATATTTTTGTTCCTTCATTAAAGAGCTTCAGAAAGTCAAGTTACTATAATGTGTGATTCTAACTTTGTTCATATTCTTTTAAGGGTGGGCTGTATTTTAAAATAGTTCTTAATTTACCTAACTGGAACAAGAAGGACTACTAAATGGTCAAAGATGCTCTCAAGCCCAATTTAACTCACCCAATTTAAGTTTAGAATTCCCAAAGTAAGTTATGTCCTTATAAGTACATGTCCTACCACCCAGATGATAAATATTTTTAACTTGACTTTAATCTCTCATTTGATAAACAACCTAGAGTTATGATGCTTTGATTTTCCTAACTGGAAAACAATAAAAAACAATAGCTTTAAAATGCTCATTTAGAGTATTAGACAAAAATCATATTTCTTCAGCCTGTTTATGAAAATTGATGCTTATTTTTAAGTGCTGCTCTGGACTGTCCTATATTTATTTATAATTAAGATATAGTTAATTAGTATATTAACATCAAGATATCACAAGAATCTGCACACTTTAGATGAAGCATTCTATGAGTTGAAAATTACTGAAGTTGGGAAATAGCTACATGAGGTTTCATAAATGCTAGTCTCTCTACTTTCAAACATGCCGGAAAGTTTTCTAAATCAAAAGTTAAAAAAGACAAGAAGCATTAAATTAGACTCTGGGTTGTTACCAGAATGAACAAAACAAAATATCACATCTCTACATTACTATTTCCAACCACTGTTCCCCAACTGACAAATGAGCTCCCATTCAGAGTGTGTTTTCTATTCTTGACTCCCAAATTGTAAGGTACTCCATTTCTCAAGTTAAAGAACAGTAAGAAAGTGACATTGGGTTATTAATTCTTTGTAATATAAGTTAGTGTAAACTAAGTGATAGTATTTTAAAGGTATTCTCAATTCATAAAATGAAAAAACTCTTATAATTTAAATATAGGTCATTTAAAAGAAAGTATTTGAAAATTAAAAAAGCTAATTGGAATAACTCTGAAAGTAACTTACATAATACAGAAAAAATGTAACAATATGTCATTATGCAGACACCTTAAATTTAACGTGTGGATATCTCCTTTTGTTTTTAATTCATATAAGTAGGCGATGTAGGCACCTATTTCTACTTGGCATTATACTTACCACTGATAGCAGAGTGGGAGCACCATTGTTTGATTGTATGATTTGTTTCTTGAAGTGTGATTCTTTCCATCACTTAAATATATAGTTCAATGACCATCATAAAGTAACTTTATTATCATTTGTTTGTTGCTGAGAAAGGTAGACTTTGAGCAGCTATATTCATTTAAGTTCATATTAATGTTGTATTCTACCCTCTGAAGTATGGAAGGTTAGTCTCACAGAAATTTTATTTAGTAATTGTCTGCGATGATTTCAGTAATGCTTTATTTATATATTTAATAAAACATATTTGTTACCTTTGATGTAAGTTACTTAAAAAAAAAATGATCTTACTACCAAACATCCTTAATATTCTTTTCAACTTAACCATAGTTAATTTTTAAAAAGATTGTCTTTTTTTTCAAAATTCTGATTTCCAGCCACACACGGGCTCTAGGCAGTTTGGCAATCTTCAATCCTCTTTTCCTTCTTCTAATAAATCATTCCAAATATTTAAAATTGTTCTCAAATCCTTTAATTACTTCCATCATCTTCATGCATTTAAGGTATATGATCTTGTCTCTAAAATTACAGACAAAAACAGCTGTCTCCTTTTAAACATATCTACATTCTTCTGTCCATAGCTAACCCAGCCAGCACCCTGTGCTATTCACATCATCACTTCCATATCTTCCCGGATCTTATTCAATCAAGTGTACCTTCAATAACTTCCTTTCTATCGGCTAGGCTACTTTTTCTTAATTTGTAAACATATTCAAATTTCTCATTTTTACAAAACTCTTTCCTTCAATTGATTAGCTACTTCTTAGTCATTATCAAAACACTTCATAGGGGGGAAAAACCTACTCTTAACTCTAAATAATAGCATAACAAAAGTAATAATTAACACTTCATTAAACCATTCAATCCTCCTAGAAACTCGGTTGAGATAGGCAGTTTTTATCTGTGTTCTGGAAAAGGAAACTAAGGCATAGAAAGGTAAAGTAATTTGCCCAAAGCCATGTAGCTAATAAGTGGGAGCTGGAAAACCAGGTCCCCAAGTCCAATTTCCTTCCTACTATGCAAACACTTCATCCCCTGGGTGAGCATATTTACACACATAACTTTGATTATTAATTATATGCTGATAATCACTATCATCAATTTATCCAGACTTGATTTCTCTGTTTAGTTTTTCTTCTTCCTATTTTGAGATACTTTAATCTCATTTTATTTGAAAGACATAGCCTCCATCTCTCCTCTCCCTATACTTCCTACGCTTCTAAAAAATACAAATCTACTCATTGTGCTTCTTAATTTAAAAACCTTTAATGATTCTCTATTACCCACAGAACTGGATCTTCAAATTTTTCATCAAGGCACACAAGGCTCTTCTCAACCTGTTCCCAATTGCCTTCTCACTCTTACTCCTGCCATTACTTATTCATACATATCCTCTAATATTCAAACTTTGAAAAGTATGCTACATTTTTTCATATCCCATGCTCCATACAGAATGTCTTTTTGGGAAGTCATTCTTTATCTTGTCCTCCTGATGAATCATTAAAATCTTTATTTTCCCAACTGCTTATCCTATCTCTCCCCCAAGTCAAGGTTAATTCTCTCTCCTCCTTCTATATTCCCACATTTGTTTAGAAAAATAAAATAAGTCTATCATCACAATATCATATTGTACTATCATTAGTAATCTAGACTGTGAGCTCTTAGAGAACTGGGACATTCTCTTTTTGATATCTGTATCCAATACTTAGCATAGAGCAGTCACTCAGAACACATCTGATGAATGAATAGATGTAGCTCTTTGTTAATATTCAAAATCAATGTGCCTTGGCCATGGGAAGATAAATTTATAATCATAGGACATATCATAAACTTAATTAATCATTATTTACATATGAAATGCCTAAAAACTTAGCAACATCTAGAGAGAATATTTTTGTTTAAATCAGTGTTTCTTAACCTGGGTTCTATCGAACCCTAGGGGTTCGATGAGTCGGTCTCAGGGGTTCGGAGAAGCCTCTGCCGCGGAGACCAGAATAAAGTAATACCATAATTTGTTGTGAGTTCATGCACTTTGTTGGTTTTGTTCTTTGAGCAAGGTGATGTTCATGCACGGCTCATTTTGTGCACCAGTAAAAAAGCATATACCTATGTCTTGAATTTGGAAAAGTAAATCATATTTTATTTATCACTAAAGAAAGGTTCAGTGAATGCACATATGAAACTGGTGGGTTCGGTACCTCAATAAAGGTTAGGAAACACTGGTTTAAATAAATATTAATGCAAGTATAGACTCTCTTTCTTGAAGTACCAGTGAACAAAGAATTCTACCATCTACACAAGCAATCTTTGAGTAAATTATAAAATACATGAAGACAAAAATGGTCATAAATGTTAGGCTTGTATCCAAGCTACAAGACTTGATCATGAATAGCCATCAAATTATAAGTATTACAAAACATTCCCATGAAACAAACACTGAATTGTTAGTCTCAACAGTTTTCCCTACTATGCTAGTTCCTAGATATATAAAATATTTTGGCAGTAGTATGACATAGCCATGGCATTTACTAAGTAGTTTATTGAATTACCTTTATAAATCACAAAGGCATCAGCTTACAGGCAAACTGAATGTAAGTGTGTAGTGGACTAAAGCTGTCTCCTGAGCCACAAGTGTGGGACACTGCATTGCTCAGTTTTGTTGTAATAGAAAAGGTAAGCTGCATTAAGTAGGTTTTAAAAGAAAAAGTCATCCAAAAGGCAATGTGATTTCCAGTATGTTTCCTCTGCAGTCATTTCCTCTTAATTCTATTGAGAAAATAAAAATGTAAAGGCTATAAAATAAGGTGATGAGAGAAAGGCAAGCAGCACAGAGCAGAATAATGATAAAATATCCAAGCAGTTTGGTTACTTACACTACAATGAAGTCAATTAAATGTGTCTTATTTCTTTAGAAACTGTTGAGTATCTCACTGAAAGTTTTTCCCCCTAATTTATATAATTAGAATGTCAACATTGTTTGATTGTATTTAATAATGTGAGTGATCTCCAGGTATTCTGATCGTGAAGTTACTGTCTTGCTTATAGGCTAAGGTTCACACATGGGCTGGTCTAAAGTTCAGAGGTCAAGATGATTCAACTTTTAATATATATAATGAAAAATTACACCTAAGTCACTCACCAGAACACAAAAGCCACATTAATATTGCTGTTGTAGACTAAACAAAATCAGGAGTCATCCGTCTTTAAAACTTTTACTGTTTTTTTAGCCACACACAGGAAAAGCATTTTGGAAATACAAGGCTCATTAAAGAAGCCCTTTAAACTACTGTTGGAATTTAGGATTTCCGCCTTATAGGTGAAACTCTATGCAGAGATTTAATGATCATTCTTATTTATATTTGTCAGTATTTAAAAATGTTATACTCTACGGAGAACAGCTGATGTTTGACATCCCAAAGCTCATCATTAAAACTATAGTAGTTAGTATATCAAGTTCAAGAAACAAAAAGAGGAATAAAACTTTCATGTGTTAAGGAAAACCTTATCATGTATAATCTATGTTTCTTCCTGCTTCACCAAGTTTATATTTTTATCTTACTTAGGATCTATGATTCAAAAATGAAATTAATTAAAATTAATAAAAAATAATTCAATACAAATACTAAATCACCAAAGTACTAGAATAAAAACAAATCTCTAGGAACGCTTAAACAAAAATTCTGGAGCTTGAAAAAAGAGCTATTTATATGCTTTCCTGCATTAACAAAGGGCAGGTCATAATAATGGCTTGTATAACAATATTGTCTTTGTTAGTTTAGTCCCAACAGAACTAAAGCTTTCCTGATTACAGCTTTGTAATCTAAGTCAACTGAAAAGATTTCTGGAGAAGGGAAACAAAGAGGAGTCTGAGTGCTAACATTTAAGTGGAATATGTTACCTATGTTTTCTCTTCAGTGTGGCCATTATGAATAAGGGAAGCTCTTACTTCCACAGTGCATGCTAGGTCAAGACCTGAACTCACTATATGGGTGTAAAAGAGAAAGTTGTGCGGGAGTCTCAGATGTGCATGCTTCTCAGCTTCACCTTCAGGCTCCTGTAATCGTATAGGGCCTTACAATGAAGTGTTCCCTCTGTACTGTATCGCATTGTCAAGATTTTTAAACAGTTGCTTTTTCATTGTAATGAGCCAATTATGAGCCAGTCACTCAAGCAGTCATTAACAATAGATTTTTTTAATTGCATTTTTAATGAATTGTATTTTGGATAAAAGCCCTTAAAAGTACCTATAGCAAAGGGTAATCATACATTGAATTAACAGCAAAATCTGTTTAATAATGACTTGTCTTTTATTTACTACAACAAAATAAATCCCAGTGAGAATGCTAAAAAATTGACAGTGTTAGGAAAAAGGGTTGGGGGAGTGCGGTGGAAGAAGATGTTGTATTCTATACTGCTAAAAAATTAAAATGAAAACATGTTTCTTCTTGCATTTAGCTATCTCTTTGTTCTTTCCTAATTTTAAAGCACAAATAAAACATTATCTTATCAACACAGACTTGGCTCTATAGTTAGAAATTATTGGGGTTATTAAAAATTTACACATGTTAGTAATGCTTAATACAATTACAAAAGTAAGCTAAATTGTAAAAAAAGTTCTCATTTATAAATATATGCTAAAAGTTATTTTTTAAAACTGTTGTTTAAGTACTGCAATGTAAAGAAAACCTTTATTCATCTCAGTGTCCGTGTGAATAGAAATGCCTGTGCTGAAGTAAAAAGTGATCTTAATGAAAATTTGAATGAGCAAAATTTGTGATCAGAGATACATAAATGTGTTTTTTAAAGTTGATTCTGTTGAAACCTTATAAGTCTTCATCATAATTAAGACCTTGATATTCATGTGATTTAATAATTCATTAATTAGGAAGTTTAGAGGATGTACACTGACATTAGAGAAACCTTCTCTCTGGGGGCTATACATGTCATATGTGGGTTGGATTTTAAAGTTAAAATATATTTTATGTGTATACACATAAGTATTCCCAGAAAGTGTCACAACACGCTCTGATTTTGTTTAAAAAAAACATTTTTGAGTACTCAAGTTTTAAAGACCTTGTATTTTCTGCCTCAAGAACGGGCTGACTGAAAGCACGAAGCTCTGCAGCCTCTGGTTAATTAATCTGTCGGCTGAATGACAGTGCGCCTAGGGGCATGGCGCTGGCATCCCACACAGGGTCCCAACATGCGTTAAGCCTGGGATAGCTACATCCTGCACGCCAAGACTCTGCCCCACTAATAGCAGAGAGGCATTCAAAGCCTTTCTTCTTCTGTCTCAGACATTCCATTTAATTAATGCAATCCCTCTTTATCTTAAGTTTTAATAAATTTAGAAGGTGAGGCAAAATCAACACATCTATGCCTCTGAATGCAGTTAACTAGTTGTTCCAACAGTTTTCTCATATACCCAAAAGGCTTCTCTACAAGGTATAAAGAAAATGAAGATTAAAAAATGTGATAAGATGTTAAGAAATTTTCAAACTTGCTACCTGATCTATTAAAAAAACGTATTTGTATAACTCAATGTTTAAGAATTCAATGAAATTAACCTAGCAATTTGTATTTCACTGGGCTTAAATATTTTATGTTATAAAAATATAAATCATACACCCACCCCAAACACTTTGAAAATTACTAATACCTAATCTTGAGCAAGGTAAGGCTATTTTTCTTAGCAACAGGATACAAAGGACATTCCCCTAATCCCTTTTACTGGCAGAACAAAACATCTTTCAAATCAAGATAAAATTGCTACATTATGAATGTTAATATCATTCTGAGAAAAATAATACCTTACAAACAGAAAAGATCATCCCTTTAGGGAGAAATGTTATGTTAAAGTGGATTATTCTTTTAGTAGTGTAATAGAATGGCTTCTACCTAGTCCCAGATGGAAAATCAAAATCTGCATTTAAATGGAAATATTTTAAAACACAGAGACAAAAGGCTAAAACCACACGGAACATCTTCCTTACATTTTAAAATTCTAAAATGTTTCATGAGAACTTTTCTGGAAGGTATGGCTTTAAGATTTTGCCTATACAATTGTTTCATTTTTATAAAGAGCTTGCAGCATAACGCAATTTCTTCACAGGTTTGTGATTAACACATACTATTTGTGCTATTATATCAAATATCACAAATTGAATTAAAAAGTTGGGCTATAAAATTTGTACTATTACAGTTCAGGCTCACGGAGAGTTAAAATGAGTCCTCTATTCTCTTCCTATTTTTTAATCATGCCATTCAAAATGTACTTCTTACAAGGCAATAGCAGTTTGTTGAAATCAAATAAAATCTGAATTTCTTCAGCATTGATTCAAATCACCATCATGGTCAGAAAGCGAAATGCTAGGCAATATTATAGCAACTGCTTTTTTCAACCTGAAAAACTATTTCAGTTCTTCAACAGTTGGGGTAATTTTCTTAAATTCGGAAGGAGCATGACAACACCGCACATTTCTTAATGCTTGCATTTACTTTTACATTATAAAACAATAAAACAGCAGGATAATATTCCTGCAGTTTAGAGACATGTAACATTACCGCAAATAATTCTACTGTATTATGGCAAAACAAGCTTTTTAAACGTAGGCTTACTAAAGAAAAAGCAATCTATATTCATTCAAAGTACATAGACAAATAAGGTTAGAAATGTAACTTAAATGTGGTAACTAGTCCTAAAATAATGTTTTAAAAGGTTTGAAAAAGTAAAATCCATGCTGGATAGAATTTTCTTTGTCATAAATTAAAATACAATTAATTATTGAGCATAGTGCTTATTGGCAAGGGAAAGGTTTCCAACCTTTCTTTGAGATTATAACAGAGTTAAGTGGCTTCTGTCATCTCAGGAACCCACCACATTAGATAATTTGATCATTTTTCCTCAACAATGTTGTAAATATATTTTACAATTGCCAGGTTTAAAAATGCAGGTGTGTTCATAGTGGTCACACTTGACTATTGTACTGCAAATAATGGGCCAACCTGCAGAACTAGGCCATATTATCTCTTTTCTAACACCAGCTCATCTTCTAATACATCCTATTGCTAGAAGCTGTCTGTTTCATACAAGAAACTGTGTGGATCTTTTTATTTCAAGTATATAAAAAACATCTTATTAAGAGCATAATAGGAACAATTCATGAATATGTATTGGGTGATTTTCTCTCCTTCAACAGGTAATGCAATTCAACCCAGTATTCCATGATTCTTGTAGTGTTAACTGCAGGGATGAGAAAGAGTAAAAGCATTTCTCTGCAATTACCTAATTGTCATTTATACTACAGCCTCCACCCCTATTCTCAATTCCCCACCCCTCAGCTCACTCCCAAAACTCACAGCAGAAAAGTTTTTCAACTATCAACGGGAGATGATACACAATAAAATCTGATCACCAAAAAATAAACCGTGATGCCTACTGGCATCAGCTTACATTAGTCATAAACTAGATGAGAGAGTTGTACATGGAATCATCACAGAAGACCTAAAACTCATGGATCTTTTAAATCGTGGTGCTTTTTAAATGCCTAAATAGAGAATTATAGAAACATGGCAAATTATGCTTTAAAAGAATATGTAACCCTTTCATCCTTATAGATACTAGACTTCTATAGCTAATGTGTAAAGCAACTGATTTTAAACTAACATATTCCTGTTATAAAATAAATGATACTCTCAGTAGGCAGGCAACCAGAATCTAATACCTACCACTTCAAGTGTGGCCCCACCAGTAGCACTGGCATCTCCCTGGGCACATGTTAAAAAAAATCTCAGGCCCCACTCAGACCAACTGAATCAGAACTTAATTTCTAATAAAATGCCCTGATGATTCAAGCATACCAAAGGTCCAGAAACTCTGTTCTAAGAGTTTTTCTAGTTCCACCATTTATTCTTCATTGAGAGACGTACAACAGAGAAGGAAAGAACACCTGCGCTGATAAAAACACAAATATTACAGGTGACCACAATTAAATAATAAAAGAGAAAGGGCCTAACCTGCGGTGGCGCAGTGGATAAAGTGTCGACCTAGAACACTGAGGTCACTGGTTTGAAACCCTGGGCTTGCCCAGTCAAGGAATGTATGAGAGTTGATGCTTCTTGTTCTCCCCCCCCACCCCTTTTTTCTCTCTCTCTTCTAAAATAAATAAATAAAATCTTTAGAAAAATAAATAAAAGAGAAAGAAACTATAAGTAAAATGTAAGCAATTAAATTATATCTAGATCCTGCAATCTTTGTTTTAACACTTGAATACTCATGTGTATGTGTGTGTCCAAGCACAGATGCATGTGTTAAATGAAAGAGAAGTGAAGACAGAATGAGAATGAGAAGAGAGAAGCGAACCATAAAAGTGTGCATAGTGTGTACATACAGATGTGTTTAGAGCTGAAAGCAGAATAAAATGAGATCTCAGCAGTTCGAAGAACAGCAATACCCCCTCGAAACAGCACCCCCCCACACAGTTCCCCTTACACACACATGCCCAAGCCAATATGATGAGGAGGGCTTTCACATGACTAATAAGGAGCTACCAAAGACTAAGGAATAAAAAAACAAATGTTACAGAAGCCACATTTCCTTATTAGTTTTGTGAAAGTGAGGAAACCAAAAGCAGAAATGTAGTTATAATACAAAAAAGGGTATGTATTATTCTTTTTCCAAAGTCTAAATAATCGTTTAGTAAAAATTATCATAAAATAAATATTTTATTCTCAGAAATAAACTTACTATTATTATAGTATTATGATTATTGTTATTATTTTACTAAGTTCACTAACTAAATTCAAAATAGCAGCACTATAGTTTTGTTTTGTTTTAATGATATAGTAAAAATAGCCAACATTAATAATACAAGTTCATTTTTTTTAAAAAGGGAAGTATAAGGTATTTTCTATGGGGTAGTTAGTGAACATAAAGTAGTGGCTCAAACTTACTGTTATAATTTATAAAGTCTAAAATATTACATTTGATATTAAAAATATATAGCCAAAATGATTAATATACTATGATCTCCATCATCATTTATTTGATGGTCAAAAGTCAGAAATACTTCCAAGCTTAATGATGCCAACAGAAAATAAACTAACAGGGCCCACTGGATAGAGCGTCAGCCCAGCCTATGGATGTCCCGGGTTTGATCCCAGGTCAGCGTACATGTGAGAAGCAACCATCTGCTTATCTTCCCTTCCTTCTTCTCCTTCTCTCTCTTTTCTCCTCTAGCGGACTGTGGCTCTACTGAGTCAAGCATTGGCACTGGGCACTGAGGATAACTCAGCTGATTTGAGCATCAGCCCCAGATGGGGGTTGCCAGGTGGATCCTGATGGGGGTGCATGTAGGAGTCTGTCTATCTCCCCTTCTCTCACTTAAAAATAAATAAATAAATAAAATAAAAATAAACTAACTTATATCTAGGTGGAGAACACAGTATGGTTAGTCAGAAAATAGAACCTATCAGAAAAAACGAGTTGCAATTAACATAAAACTACAATTGCTTAAATGGAATAACATGTATCTATAACTATAGCTGTGTCTATGTGCATGGCAAATTAGTAGTATAGAGTATATTAAAATTCAGACCACTTTACAGCTGGTCATCTATTGCATGTGGCCCCATTAAATCACTGGAAGCTGACTTCTCACAATAATGGGGGAAATCACCCTATGCCTTGCATTTCATGACTGAGCTGCCCTAACACATCTCTGTTTGTTTTCTAAGAATGAAATGTAGTCAAAATGGGCAGAATGCTACTCTCAGCTTGTACTCACTAAATGCCAGAAACTAAAAACAGAATTACAAATTGAAGTTTCATATACATTATAAAAAGATACTTAAGAGTTTCAAAATACAAACAATGCATATATAAATAAGTGTTTTATTTATGAAAAATTCACTAGGTAACATGAATAAATGGTCTTAAAAATAATTACTTTTATCCAATAATTTTACATCTAGAAATCTATTCTAAAAATTAATATTTTAAAATGTAGACAAAATTTAGATTCAACCTAATTTACAAAATTAGGAATCATTAAGGAAATTATACAGCCAGCCACATAATAGAATATTAAGTAGCCATTTAATTATGTTCATAAAGAGATTTTAATGGCATGGAAAAATATTCCTTATATTTAAAGTTAAAAAAAGCTGTCTACAGAGTTATATACACAAATGATTACACACACATGCACACAGAAGTATGTCTATGCATGAATGTTAAATATAAAAAAACACTAAAATATTAACTCTGAATGACTGAATTTTGAGTAAGATGATATCTTTTATATATTTACATATTTTCTTTAATTTAAAAATACAATTGTTATTAAGTATCAAGGAAAATTAAATAATAATTTAGATAAAAAAAGACAGAATATAAAAATCCTGCAAGTTTATATATTAAGAAACTGTATGTGTCTGCAAGAGGAGTCTGAAGAACCTAGTCTCAGGAGAAAGAAGCTCTTTCTTAGGACTATATGAGAAATAAAAAAAAAAAAAATTAAAAAATAAGGAAAACAGATTCTTATGCATAAGAACAACTAAAAATAAAATAAAAGAATGCAAAAAAGTCAGGTCTCTTAGAGTCTAATAACTAGACATAGAAAGCAATGTCAATGTTGTTTTTACAGTGCAAAGTATCAAATAATTGCAGTAAATAAGTTATGAAAATAAATTATAGCAACACTTCTTCTGAAGACTACCAAGAGTCTTGGGTTAAATATAAAGAAAGAAACTAGTTATTATCAAATTGTAACAAAAAAATTTATAGATTCTTATTTTGTTTTCTATAAAATTGATAGCTAAAATGACTGCATTTTAAAATTATTTTTGCTTTTCCAAACCCAGTGAAAACACATCTTTAAACTGTCCAGATAATGAAAACTATCCTCAAATATATGTATAATTCACATGCTATATGACTTTTATAAAACAATATTTTAGCTATCACATTGACTAGTAACAGTACATTGTAATTTACTGTATTTTCTCTTAACTTTGCTTTCTTGTAAATGCTTCATAATCATTTCCATTTCAGACTGCCTGGCTGATCAATTGATTCCAAGTCAATGAAAAATGAAGCAAGGAGTACTTATACTGAATTTGTTATACAAAACAGGGAATTCAGTGAATGCAGTGATCTTACACACAGTAGGGAACAGTAATTATCAATTAATCATAAAGGAGAAAGCATCAGCTTAAATTTGGCATCTTAAAACTAAGATTTCCACAAACTAGATTAGTTTAACCTAACATAAAACATAGTTTTGTCTAAAATTTATACATGTTAACAGTCTGAGAAGAAACTATATGCAGAATAGCATAAAGGAGTAGTTAAGCTTCACTTCAACAAACACCTTATAGTAGTACTGCAATGGAATCATTTAGAACCAAATTAATATAAAATTATGTGCTCTTTATTGAGGAGGACCAGGACAGGGAAGGAACCTAGAAACTCTAAGACTAAATTGTTTAAGAATAACTGATAAATTATTTTAAAGTATTAATCAAAATTATTAGCTAAATCAAGAATTATAAGTGTAATTCCCAAATAGGCACAGAAAAAATAATACACAGCCCTTAAAAACCACAGGATTCTTCAGAGAAACTCAGTGATAGTAGTCAGACAAGGAAGAATAAATAAAACAAGACATAGAACAAAGAGGTACACTTAAAAAAATAAAATATTTTTAAGAGTGAAGAATTCATCACAAATAATTATTTTGATGACTATACAGCTGTAATTGTCTCCCTTTAAACTCAAAATGTACCTTAGTTATTTATATCTCTAGCAACTAGAAAAAACCTGAAACAAATTACAAGGGGAAAAAAAGGTTAACATTCTGCAACTCACATCTCATGTGTAAACTTCATGAATAATGGTTATACAGTATATGATTTCTTATCTTTGTGTCTCTTGCAGTCATCATTTTATTGAAATTCTAAAAAAAATATAGAGTAAAATCATCTGAAGAAATTTCTCCTCATATTGCTTTCTCATATAAACTTTTCAAATTCTTAATGATGTGTGCATTTTCTACCTATAAAGCTTTCATAGTTAAGAAACTTTTAGTAAGTGGGTACTTACAAGACCATTTAGAATAATTAAACTGTGGAAAATATTCAATTAATTCTGGTATCAAGCTATGGCAAAGTTCAAAACAGACATTGAAATACACAAACTTTGACATTATACTCACTAATGCCAGAGAAATTAATACAAGAAGCACTATTGAGAAAAAGACAGCTAAAGACAAAATAAGGACAGTATAATTTCTATCACACTATATACCTTGACACAGAAGGGCATGGTTAATTTCTCTAGAACTAGATCAACAAAGTACACCATGACAGATAACAATAATCTTAGTAAGTTAGTTAAGTCTGAACAATGCTCTATTGCTCCAACAAAAGAGAAATGTTATACCTAGTGACTAATAATAGTAATATAATTAACTTTTATTGAGGCTTCCTTTATTATCTATCTTACATGGCTTATGCCATTAAGTGCTCAAGACAACCCTATGATGCAGGTACTACCACTAGTCCCAATTTACAAATGTGAAAGCTCACATGGAGAGAAGAAGTTAACTAAACCAAGGTCATACAGCTATCATGTGATAGAACCTAGAATACAGACAAGTCTGAATCTAGAGTCCCCACTTAGCCTTAGGAGGCAAAACAAAGAAACAACAAAAAAACCCACCAATAATTCTTGCTAAACAAAACTGGTTTTCTTAAATATATCTTATTATGAAGCTATTGCTATTCATCATTAAAATAAAAGATGAAAGTATGCAGGAAAAAAAGGTTTCTCAACCTCTTTCTGGTTTCTAGTCACTGACACAGGCAACTATTATTGCTCATCACAGCTCAGTGATGGAGTTGGGAGGAAGTACCACCCAGCTAATCCTGATACACCCAGAGCTGTCTGCCCCACCTTGAGAATTCCACAGTATCCAAACCTACATCTTTATTTGTAGAAAATACTACCTATGGCTCCACTCAAATATTACTTGTGACTCCAAAAGGTTTTTCCATAAAACGTATATTCAAACATTTTGCCACATTTCTTTCATGTAAAACTCACATTAAAATTATATATCACACACTTCAATATCAACTCATAATAAAAATAACTGAATAAACAATTAAAGTATGCTATTTTTCCCTCAGGTATAATATGTAGCATTCAGCAGCAGCGATGATCCATCTTCTACTACCTTAAAGAAAGTTAAAGAAGAATTTTTTTTGAGGACTGCTGTAAAATTATCATTGACATTTTAATTAAAAAAAGAAATGTATGTGGAATAAACAGGACATTTCCTCTGACAGTCTGCAGTGGCTGCCCCATTGCTTCTTTGTACAGTCTCGGTAAATTATGCAGGCTCTCACTAGACAGAGCAGCTGTATTTCACTGTCTTCAGTAATGTAATCTACATTTATCATTATTTTAATTAAGCAGATTCTTAATTTGGTACTTTCATTACAAAGAAAAAAATACCTTATTCTTTTTTTTTTTTTTTTTTGGTAGACAGCATCTTGTCAGTCTTATAAACCACAATTTAATTTTAAATATGTTTCTTACTGCATGTGGTCATTATTTTATAAAGAACTACCACATTTGGTTTACTAAGAGCTGGTTCATTTTCATTCTACCAGCTTATAATATTGGTTCCTTCTTTATAATGATAAAAAAAATACTTTCACAGTTCTCTATTTTAATCCAAGTGAGACACTTAAACCAGTATGTGCTTTATTATGATATTAAATTGAAGGTTATTCAGAATCAATATGAAGCACAAACAAGAACTTTGCAAGAAACAGTGCTTTACTGAATATGGAAAAATATCACTTCAGAAGTCCTCTGTGCACTTTATCATGAGGTCATTTCAAATGTCTGAAACTTGAGCTAAATCCATTATTATATAATACAACACATTTAACCCTTTGAGTAGTACAAACGTGCATGTATTCCTCACTCAAATGGTTAACAAAAAACTCACTACTCAAGGGACTAAATCATCTTGAGGACAAGTTCTGAAATTTTTTTATTCAATCCCCATTATTATTTGTAGTTACAACAATCTGGTGGACTTTTAAAGGACAAATTGATGAATTACACTGGAAGTGTGCTTGTTTTAAGTGGGTCACAGAGAAATAATTATTGTAATAGTATATTGTCACATTAACAGTACATTTTAACAGTACATTAACAGTATCATTTACATGATATCTCAAATCTTATGTATCAATAAGAGAAAGACCGATATTAAAAAAAATTAATTTCAGCACATATTAATTGATATGTATGTGCCAGTATAGCATTAGGTGCTTTGAATCTAAACTAAAGTAGAACAAAGCCTTTGCACAAAAGGAGTGTGTGTGTATGTGTCTACTTGTCAAATACACACACGGTACAATATCCATAGGTTTTTAAACTATGTTCCTTTGAAGGAGAGGAACATTAGGCCCCTACCTCCACTTTTGCCAGAAAAGTTCCACTTTAATATTTATTTATTTATTTAATTTACTTATATGTTTAGTGAGATGAGGGGAGCTAGTGAGATAGACAGACTCCTGCATGTACTCAGACTGGGATCCACCCAGAAACCTCTGTCAAGGGCCAGTGCTCGAACCAACCCAGCTATTGTCAGCATCAGGGCCAATGCTCGAACCAATTGAGCCACTGGCTGTGTGAAGTGAAACGGGAGAAAAGAGGGAGAGAAGCAGATGGTTGCTTCTCCTTTGTGCCCTGACCGGGGATCAAACCTGGGACATCCATACGCCAGGCCGATGCTATCCACTAAGCCAACTGGCCAGGGCCTGCTCTATTTTCAATCATCAGTGTTTTGCAGCTGAGTGGAGAAAGCAAAAACCTCTTACCTAGCGAATATGAAAAGAGCTTTAAATTACTATTAAGAACACTGATAAATGAAAAGTATCCTAAGTGTTCCCAGATACACAAAAGGAAAATAAATAATAACCAAAGACTTCTTTTGTGTGTGTATCTTTCATTATCAGTTTCACATGTTGCCAAATATTAGTTTGCGGGTAAATATCTACTGAAGTTAAGTTTATAAATGGCCTATTTAAGAAGTTGGGAAATGAGGTCTACAGGGTATTGAAAGTTAATGCACATCTCACCCTGTCAGTCCACAGCACCAAGGAATGCCATGCCAGCTCTCAGATTCACATACATCATCCAAAGTTATGACACAGGAATTCTTTTTAAATCTAAAATGCATTAAATGTGTTCTAGGTTTATATATTAAAACTCTCCCATAGAAAACAACACCATTTACCTTGATATTGTGATTTTTGGAATAAAGTTGCCATTTAAGCACAAATTAATGACTTGCTTAATTAATATATGTGTAATTCCTCACAAAAACCTCAAAAGATGGGCTATTTTTAGCTTAGATTTTGCAGATGAGAAAACAGGCTCAGAATGTAAGAAATGTTTGCAATATTACAAAGAGAATACATAATGAAGCTAGAATTTGAGCTCATACTCATTTTACTAAAACACTTTTAGAAGCAAAATAAACTTAGCTCATGAAATTATTCTTTTCTAATTATAGCTAAGTATGATACGTGAGTATATCTTCTAATAACTTCACATAAAGTTGTCTTTATAATGAAAAATTTAGCTACCAACATATACAATCAAATAGGTAACCAAACAAAGGGAGGAAGAAAAATCTAAAATTTAAATCAATGCTAATCAATGATAAATACTCTAGTCATTGTGTAACTCTTTTGGTTTAAATTTAAATAATGTCACGTATAAAGCCTGGTTTACACAATTCAGGAACAACTAAAAGTTAAGTTCTAGACAGCCCACTCAGGCTCTCATTAAATAGAAGAAACGAGTACAAAGGAACTAATTTTTTTTTTTAAATACCACTATTGGAATTCAACTTCAAAAAGATATTTCATGAAGAGACAGTACAGCTTGTAAGGTTCCTTCTATCTCAAATTACTCTGATGAATGCCTGATAAAACTTGAGATTTACCACTGGGTAACAACAAGAGGTAGCTAATAATTCTACATGAAAACTCAGAGTGGTCTTTTGTTCCCTTTGTTTAAGTATAGCCTCTAGTGAAAAAGAAGAATGTCTACTTAGGAAAAAGGAGGCTCTTGTCTGAGCAAAAATTAAATTTAAATATTCTGCTTCTTACCTGAATATTCCAAATCCTCTACACTCATCTACTGTTCACTAAAAGACTATAGAGGGCACTGTTGCATCAGCTTTGAAGCTTTACAATAGAAGCCTAGGAAAACTGTAATGTGCAATTTCTTTAAAGGGTCAAATGCATGGAAATCTACTAAGCCTAATATAAGGAAAAAATCCAAAATGTATGTTTTTCTAAAATAGGCTGGACTTCAATGGGGCAAAAAAAAAAAAACTTAACAAAAACAACTGTCAAATTGAGAACACTGCACTGCACACATTTTGCATTTCCCTTTGTAGTGCTTTCATGAGAAAGGTAACTAATCATTGCACCTCCTTATCCAATGGAAACAGCACCCCAGTGCAGAATCCTCTTCACAATCAATAGCAAAATAAATGTGGCACCTCATGCAGTCCTTCCACAATTCTATCAACAGAAAGAATGCAGTCTGTTTGCATACTTTTGTCTAAAAGGCCAATTCCATTTGTCCCCTGTTTGGGTAAAATGACAGCTACAGATCAATCACTCTCACATGAAAGTAAACACACTACAAACAAAACAAAACAAAACAAAAAAAGGATCAAACTGAAATCCTCACCATTTTTAAATGTAATTTTATTACACATAAAAACTCAAAGCAAAATAGAGAAAGCGAGTTTTATCTTATAAGCATGCATTTGTGCTGCTGTGCAATCTGGGATATGAAATAAGTAAGTTACATACAACAACACTCCCGAATCTTATAATTACATATGGAGAGCATTCTATTAAGCTTCCATATATTTCCCGTTCTTTCACAGAATTCCTGTTAAAATTTTTTCAAACTAAATTCAATTAAGCACTGTGGCTAAGATATTTTAAATTAATGTTTGCAATATATTATGTAAGACTAGTATATAAAATATAAGTTTCCTATTGGACAACTACCATTAAACTTTTCCACTTATTATTCACCAAAAGTTTAAATTATTGACACTACAAATAATACAAAAGTAAAAGGGAAATTAAATTATTCTATTTTGATAATTTAAAAATAATGTTCTGAATTGCTGAACCTTTGTAGAAACACTAATCTTAACCATAAAAATTATAACATCATGGCAACTAGAGATAATATGCAAAATGAGAAAGCAGGATAGTCCATTAATACACATGAAATATGAGCACCACATCACAAGTTAGGTAAATCAGTTTTAATACAGGTACCATCAGAAAACTAACGCCTCTAATAAAGAATCCCGAATTTCCTAGGAAAACTGTATACAACTCATTGCCACTCCCAGACTTCCAGAGAGATTAACACCTCTGAAATCAAAGTGCAGAACTGTAAAAGTGTTTAAAAAAATCTTCAATAATATATCAACCTACTCATAAATCAAAAACAGGGGAAGGGACTTCAGATGGTATGTACATTCCATTTTATTACAAAGGCCCAGTTTAACAAGTTATTTTCAACCAATAAAAGTCAAAAGTAAAGCACTGTTAAAGTGGCCAGCACTGGTGCTAAGGCTTCACTTATTAACCAAAATGCTACTTGAGTGTCAGTCCCTTAAATTATTAATTTATGAGTTTTGCTTAGCCTCTTCCCTAGGCAAGGCAGTTTGTAGGTATGTTGAATGCATGTAAATAAACAGAAAGCTTTTATAGTAGTCTAATAATACACTAAATATAACAAAACAACCCTTTTTAATGAACACTGAATGCACAATCTTATGAACCAAGTTTATATAAATGGGCTATGTAATTTAAAGAAACTGTAAGATCCTTTAGTAAGGAAAGGCACAAATTCAGAAAAATTAAACATAAGCCTATTGCTTTTCATTGAGCTGACAAAATGCTTACAATAGAATAGAAGCACTGCTGTGAGTATGAAGAGTGTCACATGTAATTTCAAAGAAATCTAAGAGAATATTTCTGGAACTGTGAGAAATTGTATTTGCAATACTGCTTTTCATCTACCATAAGGATGACTGCCCCAAAAAGAAAAAACCTAACTCCCAAAATCAAGTAATGTCCTTTTAATATTCAGGATATTTAACTTGATATTTTAGTTTGCTATTATAAAAAGAAACGTAGCATATTAAAATCAATTTTAGTTAACTCTATTTTATGCAAAGCTTGATTGTGAGCAATAGCTGCTAAAAGGATTCAGCGTTGTTGGTTCACATATAAGCATTTTACTTTAACTACATTGGATAATAGCAGTACTCCTAAAAGAGTACAAAAAGCAAAGTGATTAGCAGTCATTACTGTTAATTAGTGCTCATATTACATTCCTTGGGATGAATCTCCTTTAAGTTGAACATAGAAAGTTTATTTTTGAAGGATTGCCAAACCTTGCCTAGGTAAGTATTGAAATAAGCCGTCAAATACCAGTAAGCAGAATAGAAAACAGTGACAGATCAGAATCCAATTAGTATGTCGAACTTTTTAAACAGGAAAAGGGTTGAGGGGAATGAGTAAAACTGGAAACTCATACTTCACATTCTGCAATCTCACTGATAAAAGGAGGAAATGTGTGTTTATCAAACTTGCTGTGAGTGCACAGTTCATTTGGAGTCCTGTAAACAACCGCCCAACCGCCTGTTTCCAAATGCATGTGAAAATCTTGGAGAGTCAGAGCATCATATTCAGCAAGCAAGGTCATGCTAGTGATGCCCTGGAAATGGGAAATTAGGAAAACGTGGCAATCAGAGGTTTGGGGCTGACCAGAAAAGCCCTGAGGCTGGCTTACCATCTTTCACCACCAGTCAGGCTGTCTCTGCTTATTCAGTATTAACACAACAGGGCTGCAAGTGAATGAAAAGAACTCCACACACCTAACTGGGACATTGGCTTTCTTGTTTAGAAAATGATAGGCATTTGTCACAGGAAGAAAAGAAAATGAAAAACTCAAACACAGCTTTCAAGAACCAGCTCTGAAAGAAAAACAGGCTCCTGGTGAACCTTCAGAAAAGGACCTTGGGAATGGCGACATCCTGTTGATTACAGGGTTCCTTTCCTCCTATAGCATTCTGTGCATTTCAAAATGGAATTCAAATATTCAACAAAGAGGTTTCAAAAGCAATGCCTGTTTGCTATAAGAAAAATAATGTAAACATCCAAATGTGCAAAAATTATACACTCTTAATAATTTCCACATACAGACTTAATATATATCCTTCAGACATTTTCTACACATATATTTGTACAAATACACTTACAAAAATGTAGAGTTTTGGTAATCTATTTCCTTCTCTTAATAATAAATACAGATGGATTTCTGCAATTTTATTTTTGATGCAGCATAGTATGCCATTGTTTAGATACACCATAATTTGTCAATCATTTCTAAACTGAGTTGCACATCTTTAGTATTTTCCTTAGAATAAATTCCCAAAAATGGAACGGCTTGGTACAGACAGTGCATTTTTTGTATCTGATGAGTTCTGTGAAATTCCCCTCAGAAAGGCTGACCAGTTTACAGGGCTGCTGGCAGCACATGAGGGTATCCATTTTTTTTCTGTACCAATAGCATCTCTAGATCCGACCAAAGTGCTAAGTGCAATTTTGAGTTAGAGGCTGACCATTTTTTGGCTGTTTGGATTTCTTTTTCTTTGAAATGCCTGTTCATATCCTTATCTCATTTCTTTATTTGGAAGCCACTTGCTTTTAAACATCTATAAAATTGCTAGGGATTACTTATCAAGTGATATCCTGATTATTTTAAAGAGGAGATAGTGATTATATGGATATTGAAAGGCCCTATTAAGGTGGGTAACTTTGCATGAAACTATTTTACAATAATTATATTTCAGAGGGGGTGTCTCAACCTACCACCCCCCAAAAATTAAAAACTGAACTGGTGTTGCAAATATGATCTCACTGAAGCTACCTTTGCTTTCCTAAATAGGAAACCCGAGTACACTAAGCTAGTATGACCAGCAAGGTTTTGTTGCTGCTGTTGTGTTTTTTGCTTTTATATTATTCCAGGGAAAAGTTTAAATAAACAAAAATGCAAGATGCTTTATTAACCATTTTTATATGTCAAGGAAAGAGACTGTAATTATGGATGATTGACAAGTTCCTCACACTATTCTCTTTGATCAAGTATTCTGAAGAAATTACCCAGTATATGAGAAAAATTTAAAAATATCCCACACCCAAAAAAATTCATTCAATTTATGACTCCTTCTCACAGAAGAAACTGACAAAGTAACCAAATATACTATAGTAATTTGTAATTCACCTTCAGAAACAGGTATAAATTAGAATACAATTGCAAGCTGCAAATAATGTCTTTTCTTTTTTAGACAAACTATAACTTAAGAACTTGAAAAGCTGTTACTGAGAACAGTGCTTCTCAAACTATGTTAAGAACCATATTTTAAAAAAAATTCTAAACCTTTGCAGACTATAATTATGTAAAATACAATTAAAATGAATTACCAAAAATTAAGAAATTTTAAAAGAATATTATAAGATTCAACACATAATATAAAATTATTCTCAAGTGACTATAAAAGATCCTCAAAGCTTTGTTTCAATTTCTATAAATAGCTGAACTTGAACCAATAACAAACACTTCATTGACCAACACCAGCCCCTAGACCACACTTTGAGCAACAATGATTTAAAATTATTCTGAGAGCTCTCAAATGAGATCAAACACAGATACATCACTTTCATCTTAATAACCCCGTCTCCTTATCAAAACACACGCCTGCCCCTCTGTCTCACTGTTAAGTCACACATGTCTTATTCGTGTATATATGCATTATATATGTACTGTTCTATGGTAATATCTGTGTGAATTAACAAAAATGTAATGCTGGGAGGTAGCACGGTGTAGTAATTAAAAGTACATGCTCTGCCTGACCAGGCAGTGGTGCAGTGGATAGAGAGACCACCTGGGATACTGAGGACCCAGGTTTGAAACCCCTAGGTTGCCGGCATGAGCGCAGGCTTACCAGCTTGGGCACAAGAACATAGGCATGACCCCATGGTCGCTGCCTTGAGCCCAAGGTCACTGGCTTGACCCAAAAGTCACTGGCTTGAGCAAGGGGTGACTGGCTTGGCTGGAGCCCCCAGGTTAAGGCACATATAAGAAAGCAGTCACTGAACAACTAAGGTGCTGCAACTATGAGTTGATGCTTCTCTTCTCTCTCCTTTCGTCTTTGTCCCTGACTATCCCTCTCTCTATCTCTCTTTCACTAAATAAAACAAGCAAACGAAAAAAAGTAACTGTTCTATCACTTTCTAGCTGTGCAACCTTGAACAAATTACTCACCTTCTCTGTATCTCAGCTTATTTATCTGCAAAATAGGGACAATAAACCGAGATGATATAGGACAAATTATTATAGAATACACTGTATACAACATATAAAAGTAGTACTATATAAACAATAGAAATTATTATTATAATAGACAAAAATATTTGAAAAATTCACAGGGCTCTGGCCCTGTTATCAATCAATATAAAGAAGAAACCAAATATATTAAGTTGCGTAGTTTACAGTGTCCACACCAAAAAATACAAAGAACCAAAAAAACCCCAAACAAACTGAAAACAGAAAACAACAACAAAAATACTATCCAATATTTATAGTAAGGAAAACATTACAAAGACTAAGACCTGAGGACGGCAAGATGGCGATGGAGTAGGCGGACGTACCAACTTCCAACTCGCAGAGCCAAAGTGGATTATAACTTAATTTTAAGAACCATCATCTGGATAAACCAACTTTGAACTAAACTAAGTGGACTCTTCAACCAAGGAACAGAGAAGAAGCCACACTGAGACTGGTAGGAAAAGCGAAAACACGGAGAGGGCTGCCCAGCTCCCCAGAGCGAACGGCAACCCGGAGGGACCTGCGTGGCAGGAGGAGAGTTTGGAGGAGAAGGAGGGACCTGGGTCCCAGGAACAAAGCCCCAGCCTGCAGCCCCAGAGCCTAGAAGAGGCGTTTGGACAGTATTGATGTGTGAAACAAGTGAAGATACTGTTTGTGAGAAAGAGACAGTTTTCTCAGACCCAAGATTCTTCTTAAAGGGACAGCGCAGATAACCTCTCTCACAACCACGCACCCGGGGCTCCGGGGAAGGGGGACAGAGGAGAGGATCAGAGTAGCGGGAAGAGAGTGTGGACTGAAGGCACAGGGAGAAACACTCTGAGGGACAGCCACCCTAACCCCTGGGCTAAGTCACTTCCCTAATCAAAAACGAATATTTCCCCAGGAAGTAGCAATACCAGCAAAGGGAGACAGGACACCAGCCAAACAAGCCCTCCCGGGGCACTTAGAGCAAAGCTGCTTAGATGGAGGGAGCTTCCAGGACTACAGTATGGAGTGTTAGGGTCTGAGCTGCAGTGCCCCTACCCACACTGCTGAGGGTTTGCTGGAGGGACGGTGGGGGCGGGACGCTGAAACGCGGTTCTGTCGGCGGGGACGGAGGATCAGCCGGTGTGAGCTCGGTCTAGCCCAGCAGGGGTGGAGGGGATGCGTGAAAGCGGTCCGGCAGCTGTGGCCCGCCAGAAGCCCCACCTGCGGGAGGAAAAGCGAGAGGCCAGGAACGGGTAGAGATCTGCTCTGCGACAGCAGACCCTGCGCAAGCCGGCCCTAACAGTAGGGGTGGGGCTAGAACCAGGGACAGGTGGAAGCTTTCAGCTGAGTGCATGCCAGCAGCCCCGCAAGGCCCGAGACTGAGGTTTGTCCTCCTGAGTGCGGGAGTTGGCTCTGAATGCAGGGGTGGGGATAGAGCTCTGGATGAGCAGAAGCTCACACCTGACCACAAGGTAGCAGCCACACCCAGCCCAATAAAAAGTGGTTTGCGATCCAGGGCAGGCAGGCCCTGGCCTCGGGGACGGGGCTAAAGATCACAGCTGAGTGCACCTCAGCAGCCATGTCCAACCCGAGAAACTGTGGCAAGGAGGCTCTGACCACGAGGCCAGGGTGGAAGCCATGGAACAGGCTGGGTCCACAGCTGAGCAAAGGTGCTCACCTCTACCATTGGTGCTGAGGCTTGTGGCTTGAGTGCAGTCCACAACCAAACCCGTGGGGGCGAGGCGAAGGCTCAGGCAGCCTGAGGCTTGTAGAACCAGGCACCAGAACACAGCCTCTCCCACAGAGGAGAGGCGGAAATCACAGCAACAGCCACAATGGGCCAGCGCTGGCAACGCCCATACCCAACCGCCCTAGGCAGCAGCAGAGGGGTTAGCGGGCCTGCAGAAAGACCACACCTAGAGAACACAAAGGCAACACACATTGGACTCCAGTGGCCACAACCTTCTTATACACAGAAAAAATAGGCAGGCAGAGAAATGCAACCCAAATGAATCAAAGGAAATCCCCAGAGAAGGACCTGAATGAACCAGATATAACGAAATAACCAGATGCATTATTTAAAATAATGATAGTTAGGATGTTCAAAGAAAGTAGAACAACAATGGATAGTCATTACGAACACCTAAATAAAGAGATAACAAGTATAAAAAAGAAAATAGAAATAATAAAAAAGAATCAGTCAGAAATGACAAATACAGTATCAGAACTAAAGACCACAATGGAAGGAATTAAAAGCAGGATGGATGAGGATGAGGGTCAAATCAGTGAGTTAGACGACACAATAAATAAAGGCATAGAAGCAGAGTGGAAAAAAGAAGAGACTCAAAAAATGTGAGGAAACTCTAACTGAGCTCTAGGACAACATGAAGAGAAATAGCATTTGCATCATAGGGGTTCCTGAAGAAGAGGAGAGAGAACAAAAAATAGAAACTTTGTTCAATCAAATCAATGCAGAAATCTTCCCTAAATTAAGGCTGGAAAACATTTCACACGTTCAAGAAGCACACAAAACTCCATTAAAGAGAAACCCAAAGAAATCTACACCGAGACACATCATAGTTAAAATACCAAAGCTAAAGGATAAAGAGAAAATTTTAAAAGCTGCTAGAGAAAAAAAGGCTATCACCTACAAAGGAGCCCCCATAAGAATGACATTCGACTTCTGAACAGAAACACTTGAGGCCAGAAGGGAATGACAAGATATATTGAAAGTAATGCAGAACAAGAACCTATAATCAAGACTACTCTATGCAGCAAGGCTAACGCTTAAAATTGAAGGAGAAATAAAGACTTCCCAGACAAAAAAAGCCTCAAGGAATTAATTAAAACCGAATCAATTCTGAAAGAGATACGAAGGGGCCTGGTGTGAACAGTTCAAAGAAAGGAAAGAATATTGCCAAAGAAGAATACAGCTTTAAAGAATAAAATGGCAATAAACAACTACATATCAATAGTAACCTTAAATGTAAATGGATTAAATGATACAATCAAAATACATAGGGTAGCTGCGTGGGTAAATAAATAGGACCCATACATATGCTGTCTATAAGAGACACACCTTAAAACTAAGAATTTAAAAAGACTGAAGGTAAAAGGATGGAAAAAATATTTCATGCAAACGGAAATGAAAAAAAAGCTGGGGTAGCAATACTTATATCTGACAAAATGAACTTTAAAACAAAGGCTGTAGTAACAGATAAAGAAGGACACTACATAATGATAAAGGGAACAATTCAACAGGAAGATATAACTATTATAAATATCTACGCACCAAATATAGGAGCCCCGACATACATAAAGCAGACTTTGATGGATATAAAGGGCGAGATTAACAGCAATACTATAATAGTAGGAGATTTTAATACCCCACTAACATCACTGGATAGATCCTCAAGAAAGAAAATTAATAAAGAAACAGCAGACTTAAAGGAGACACTAGATCAACTTGATTTAATAGATATATTCAGAACTTTTCATCCTAAAGCAGTAGAATATACATTCTTCTCAAGCGCTCATGGTATGTTTTCTAGGATAGACCACATGTTAAGACACAAAAGTGGTCTCAACAAATTTAAGAAGATTGAAATCATATCAAGCATTTTCTCTGATCACAATGCCATGAAACTAGAAATTAACTACAAATGAAAAACTGAAAAATACTCAAACACTTGGAAACTAAATAGCATGATATTAAATAATGAATGGATTAACAATGAGATCAAACAAGAAATAAAAAAGTTTCTAAAAACCAATGACAATGAGCAAACATCAACTTAAAATTTATGGGACACAGCAAAAACAGTACTGAGAGGGAAGTTCATTGCACTACAGGCATATCATAAGAAGCTAGAAAAAGCTCAAATAAGCAACCTGACCCTGCATCTAAAAGAACTAGAAAAACAACAGCAAATAAAGCCCAGGACAAGTAGAAGAAAGGAAATAATAAAGATCAGAGTAGAAATAAATGACAGAGAGGCTAAAATAAATACAGAGGATCAATGAAACCAGAAGCTGGTTCTTTGAAAAGGTAAACAAGATTGATGAACCTTTAACTAGACTCACCAAGAAAAAAAGAGAGAGGACTCAAATAAATAAAATTAGAAAGGACAGTGGAGAAATAACATCTGACACAACAGAAATACAAAGTATTGTAAGAAAATACTATGAAGAACTCTATTCCCAAATATTAGACAACCTAGGTGAAATGGACAAATTTCTTGAATCATATAATCTTCCAAAAATCAATCGGGAAGAATCAGAACACCTAAACAGACCAATTAAAACTAATGAGATCGAAACAGTTATCAAAAAACTCCCAAAAAAGAAAAGTCCTGGGCCTGATGGCTTCACAAGTGAATTCTATCAAAAATTCTAAAAAGAACTAACTCCTATCCTCCTCAAGCTATTTCAAAAAATTCAAGAGGAAGAAAGACTTCCAAACTCCTTTTATGAGGCGAGCATAATTCTGATCCCAAAACCGGGCAAAGACAACACAAAGAAAGAAAATTATAGGCCTATATTCCTGATGAATTTAGACACTAAATTTCTCAACATAATATTAGCCAAATGGATCCAGCAATATATGAAGAAAATCATACACCAAGATCAAATGGGATTTATTCTGGAGATGCAAGGCTGGTTCAATATTCGCAAATCAATCAATGTGATTCATCACATAAACAAAAGGAAGGACAAAAATCACATGAAAATTTCAATAGATGTAGAAAAGGCATTTGATAAAATCCAGCACCCACTCATGCTCAAAACTCTCAGTAAAGTGGGAATACAGGGAACATTCCTTAACATGATAAAGGCCATCTACGACAAACCCACAGCAAACATCATACTAAATTAAAAAAATTAAAAGCAATCCCCTTAAGATCTGGAACCAGGAAGGGGTGCCCCCTTTTACCACTTTTATTCAACATAGTTCTGGAAGTCCTAGCTACAGCAATCAGACAAGAAGAAGAAATAAAAGGCATCCAAACTGGAAAAGAATAAGTAAAACTGCCATTATTTGCAGATGATATGATATTGTATATAGAAAACCCTAAAGGCTCAGTCAAAAAGCTACTGGACCTGAAAAATGAATTCAGCAAGGTGGCAGGATATAAAATTAATACTCAGAAATCAGAGGCATTTTATATACCAACAATGAACTGTCAACAAAAGAAATTAAGGAAACAATCCCGTTCACTATTGCAACCAAAATATAAAGTACCTAGGAATAATTTAACCAAGGAGGTTAAGGACTTGTACTCGGAAAATTATAAAACTTTGATAAAAGAAATCAGGAAGATACAAACAAGTGGAAGCATATACTGTGCTCATGGCTAGGAAGAGTAAACATCATTAAAATGTCTATAGTACCCAAAGCAATTTATAAATTCAATGCAATACCAATTAAAATACCAATGACATACTTCAAAGATATAGAACACATATTCCAAAAATTTATATGGAACCAAAAAAGAACACGAATAGCCTCAGCAATCTTAAAAAGAAAAAATAAAGCAGGAGGTATCACTCTTCCAGATATCACGGTTTACTACAAGGCCATTGTACTCAAGACAGTCTGGTACTGGCATAAGATCAGGCACATAGATCAATGGAACAGAACAGAGAACCCAGAAATAAACCCACACCTTTATGGACAACTGATATTTGACAAAGGAGGAAAGAATATACAATGGAGTAGAGACAGACTCTTTAACAAATGGTGTTGGGAAAATTGGACATCTACCTGCAAAAAAATGAAACTAGACCATCAACTTACACCATTCACAAAAACAAACTCAAAATGGAAAAAATACTTAAATGTAAGCCTTGAAACCATAAGCATCTTAGAAGAAAACATAGGCAGCAAGCTCTCCGACATCTGTAGCAGCAATATATTTGCCGATTTATCTCCAACGGCAAATGAAATAAAAGGCAAGATAAACAAATGGGACTATATCAAACTAAAAAGTTTTTGCACAGCTAAAGACAATAAGAACAGAATAAAAAGACAAACCACACAATGGGAGAACATATTTGACAACACGTCTGATGAGGGGTTAATAACCAAAATTTGTAAAGAACTATAAAACTCAACACTAGAAAGACAAACAATCCAATCAAAAAATGGGCAAATGAAATGAATAGAAATTTCTCCAGAGGGGACATAAGTATGGCCAATAGGCATATGAAAAAATGCTCAACATCACTAATCATTAGAGAAATGCAAATTAAAACCACAATGAGATATCACCTCACACCAGTCAGAATGGCGCTTATCAGCAAAACAACACAGTAGCAAGTGCTGGCAAGGATGTGGAGAAAAGAAAACCCTCCTGCACTGCTGGTGGGAATGCAGACTTGTGCAGCCACTGTTGAAAACAGTATGAAGATCCCTCAAAAAATTAAAAATCGAACTGCCTTTTGACCCAGCTATTCTACTTTTAGGAATATACCCTAAGAACACCATAGCACTGTTCGAAAAGAAGAAATGCACCCCCATGTTTGTGTCAGCATTGTTCACAATAGCGAAGATCTGGAAACAGCCCAAGTGTCTGTCAAAGGACGAGTGGATTAAAAAGCTTTGGTACATAGCTTATGGAATACTACTCAGCCATAAGAAATGATGACATTGGATCATTTATAACAAAATGGATGGACCTTGATAACATTATACGGGGTGAAATACATAAAATAGAAAAAAACTGAGAACAGCATGATTTCATACATAGGTGGGACATAAAAGTGAGACTATAAGACATGGACAAGAATGTGGTGGTTACGGGGTGGCGGAAGGGAGGAGAGGGTGGGACAGGGGGAGGGGAGGGGCACAAAGAAAACCACATAGTAGGTGACAGACGACAATTTAGCTTTGGGTGATGGGTATGCAACATAATTGAATGATAAGATACCCTGGAGATGTTTTCTTTGAACATACGTACCCTGATTTATTAATGTCACCCCATTAAAATTAATAAAAGAAAAAAAAATCACACACACACACAAAAAGACTAAGAGCTGAAATTTCACCCTGGGATCATCAAAAAGTTAAATGTGTGATATGGTGGAAATTCTCAACAGCTTCCCTAACACAATAGTGTACAACAAAATAATTCTGAGCACCTAACATGAACAAGGTACCATGATAGCCACTACAAAGTATCCAAAGTTGAAAAACACATAGTCCATGCTTTCTAAAGGTTATAAACTAACAATAAAGATATATTTTATACAAATAATTGTGTAAAGCAATCATAATGAAATAACTACCCAAAAGAGTAACTAAATGCAAGAAAAATTAAAATAAAAAAGTTATACTTAAGAAAATCAGGAGCCTGACCAGGCGGTGGTGCACTGGATAGAGCATCGGACTAGGATGGGGAGGACCCAGGGTTGAGACCCGGAGCTCACCAGCTTGAGCGCGGGCAGGCCCATCTGGTTTGAGCAAAAGCTCACCAGCTTGGACCCAAGGTCACTGGGTCGAGCAAGGGGTTACTTGGTCTGCTGTAGCCCCCTGGTCAAGGCACATATGAGAAATCAATCAATGAACAACTAAGGAACCGCAAAAAAGAATTGATGTTTCTTATCTCCCTCCCTTCCTGTCTGTCTGTCCCTATCTGTACCTCTCTCTTTCTCTCTCTCTCTCTCTGCCACACACACACACACACACACACACACACACACACACACACAAAGATAAAGAAAATCAGGAACAATCCCTTTTGCATCCCTATCCTTCTCTCCTTCAACATAAAATCTGAAGGCCTGATAAGAACCAGCCAGAATACATAGAGGATCCAAGCTTATTTTCTTTCCTTTGGTTCACATCACTTCTTAAGTGAATTTAGAAGTGAGTTTAAGATGCTACTTTGCACTATAAAGTGTGTCCGTAAAGTCATGGTGCACTTTTGACTTTTGACGGGTCAAAAGTGCACCATGACTTTATCGACACACTGTATTATCTTTGAGAACTTCATGTCCTTTCTGAGAGGGGCGTGGCATCCCAGCTGCACTCAGGGGCTACCTCCATGCTACTCTTCTCCTTCACCCTTTAGAAACACCAGCATGCCCTCTGACCTCACAGTGCACATAGCAGGGTATGCATTATAGGTTCAGAAGACAATTGAATCCGGACTTGAGCAATCATGAATATCCCAGGCTACAAAGGTTTCTGCAATTGATAGGTAAAATAGTAGTTCTTACTTAAGAGACCAGACCACTGAGATTATGATAAAAAATTGAACCTCTCCCCAGAAAAAATTTTTGAATAAAATTTTAGAGTTCAAAACACCTTTCCTCTCTAGATTAAGAAATACTGTCTTAAAGTATCATATTATCCTGCATTAAAGTCCACTACACTGATTCTTATTAGCCTTCTGCAATCGAGTCCAGGTTTTATGACCACTCAAATCAGTAGGTGAAGGTTGAGGAAGTCACAAAAATAACTATGAAACCAATAAATATTATTAAAGGAGCTAAATTGTGAAAGGTTAATAAGGGAGGACCATGGGTTATTTATCAAATAATGATGATTCACCTTCTCCTCTTCACCTCCCTGCAAAATTAATATGTAGAAAAGAATCCACAAGAGAACCAGTCTTAAACTAGACCACAGACCATTCCAATTGTTCTAGAACCAATCCTATGGTAGGTAGCAAAGAATTCTGCACAAGAGAAATAATGTCTAATAGATAGTTGCTGCTTCTTCTCATTTGTCAACTTATTTTTACAGAAATCTGTAAGGGTCAATATTAGCAGAATTTATCAAGGTTAGATTAGCTGAACTTTGTTCAGTAAGTTTAACAATAGCTCTCTAAGCACCCACTGTGTGCAAGTAAGTACATCAAGTACCCATAGGCCCAGCACTATAAAGCCTATGAATAAGTGTGGTATAATCTGCTGGCACTGAGAGGTAACACTTCTTACATACAGGAGTGAGCAAAATAGGCTGATTCTACTACCTCTAGACATTCAAAGAGCCCCTTTTTAAATCTCTTAATTTTTTATATACTCTGTCAAAATTCTAAATTCTCTAAACTCAGTTCATGTAACTTTCAATGGAAGTCCTTGCTTGAGGCTTTTTACAAATGAGTTAATAGAAAATATGCTGATTTAATTATAAAAATAAGCAGAGTTAAATCCTAAAAGAACATGTCAAAATAATTTTTAATAGAAAGAAAGCATCTGCTAATAAGAACTTTGCCATTTTTGAATTCATTTCTTTATCTGCTTTTGAAACAACCCATGCCTCAGTTTACTCATGTAGGAAACTAGATAAAAGTAATTCCTCATGTTTCTTGGAAGGCTGAATTACTGACTAGAAGAGTCTAAAAGAGACTCAGGAGAGCCCAAAATTATAGGCAACAAATGCCGAGGAATAAATTCAATCCAATATATAATACAGTATAAATTTACCCCCATTAAAACCTCTTTCACAATTTGAACGATTATCATTCTTTTTCTTCTCTGCATTAACATACTAATAAAGTCAAGAGGAATTACAGTCATCTCAATGCCAACTTGCAGTTACTATTTAATAGTAGTATACTAATGAAACTTTGTATGAAATTGCAAAAAATGACTTTATTCAGCTTTACTGGATTATTTTGGAAGCAAGGGAAAGGAGACCTGAGACTGCCATGAAATTGGCAAGCAAAGAAAAAAAGAAAAAACTAATTTATATAGCAGTTGTATTCTAGAAACCTAAAGAGGGTCTCATATGTTTTCTCATTTATTCTCACAACAGATAAGTGAAACAACAAGGAAGCTATATCTGCATTTTACAGATGGAATAACTGAATTCCAGAGGAGCACAGTACCATATACAATGTCTTCAGAGTCTAAGAGTTGTATGGAGTCCAAAAAAGAATGAAATTCAATCCCTGCTCCTCAAGGTACTTCTAATATTAACACACACACACACACACACACACACACACGCACACACCACAACATATATATATAGAGAGAAATAGAAATAAAAACAAACAAACCAGTAGTCCTGTCTGTAAAGACAAATTAAGTACTATAAGATATACAATATCTTATGAAGGTTCCAGAGAGGAAGACACTATACTCAGTGGGGGCAAACCAAGAAAGATATCAAAAAGGAGATGCCATGTAAAAGAAGAAACTGGAGTGTCCATGGCCAGTTAGCTCAGTCAGTTAGGAGTGTCCTCCCTAAATAACAATGTTGCGGGTTTGATCCCCAGTCAGGGCACACATGGGACGCAACCAATGAATGCATGACTGAGTGATACAACAAAGAATGCTTCCCTTCCTCCTCCACTCTCTCTCCCTTCCTTTAACTGAAAAAACAAACAAAAAGGAATGAGGAGAGAAATGGTGCTGTGAGGGATACTCCCAATCTTTCCCCTTGAAATTTCAACAAATTCAACAACTAAACACAGAGAAAAAATGTCAGGAGCACCTGAAATATACACAAACTAGACAAGGTATGATTAGGTGAAAAGGTGGCTGAAAATAAAATTCACTCAGGAAATAAGATGGAGGATGAGATATTTTGCTTTCATCACTGATCCGTGGAAGGGGCACTTTTGTTTGGAGCCAGGCAAAGTGGAGAGACTGAGATAGAAGGAAGGAGCTGAGTTAGGGTAGATGCTCAAACCAAAGAAAGAACACACCGGCTCTGCCTGAGATCGCGGATGCTGGATGCATGCACGGGCAGCTGACTCCACTTAGAATTACCAGCACAAGGTACTCGCGTAGGCCAGTGGGACCCTCTTTGTGCATTCCTGACTCCATCGTCTCTAGTGGTGCTGTGCGAGTGGCTCCAGCTAGCATCACAGGCACTGGGCCTGCACACAGGTCTGATTGCTTAACCTAAGATAATCGAAGCTAGGCACCTGCGCGGTCCGATGCGAGCATCTTTGAGCATTCCTGGCTTCACAAATCACTGGTGCTGGGCACGTGCACAGGCCCAAATCCTTAGCCTGAGACTGCCCATGCTGGGCACGTGCAAGCGTCTCTGTGTATTCCCGGTTCTTCCTGAGATCACAGGCACCGGGTGCCCGAGCAAGCCATTGCAAGTGTCTGTGTGCATTGCTGGAGTTGTGGGAGCTGGACACAGATGTGGCCTACCAGAGTTACTGAACAGTGCGGGTGAGAGAAGCACGTGGAGATCAGACTCACAGTGCACTGAGGTGTGCTAGATCTGCCCCCCATAGAATTTTGCTGGTGTGCAGCAGAAAGGCGCTTGATCTGCGATCTGCACCCAGCCCTGCCTACTCTTGCTGGTGGCTCTCATTGCCACTGCCTTGCCCAGAACTGTGCTTTGAGCAATACAGGAAGGATCTGACTATGCACAGCTCCCCTTGCTCTGCAAACAGTAGCTGATGTGAACTCTCACAGTTATGTCCAAAGTCTGCTAGCTCCGGTGGAATGGTCATGGGGAGAGGCACCTGGAGGACTGAGACTGCCATGTCAGAGCCTTAAAGCCCTGACAAGCCTCGCCTAACAACGAGACAGAGGCAAAGCCTACGTCATTACCACAGTGACACACCAGCAGACACGTGCCCAAGAGCCCCACAGAGGTAAAACTTGTAGTACAGTGCCACCTGCTGGAAAATAAGGAAATTACCTCTCAAAACCAGGAAAAAAAATTTTTTTAATGCTTTTTGTCATTTTTTCTTCCTTCCATTTTCTCCCCCCCCCTTTTTTCCTTTTGAACTTCATTATTCATAATTGATACATTTTTCATTCCTGTTTTTTGCAAGGGTTTCATTTCAGAAAACTTTACTTCTTTTTTGTTTGTTTTCCTCTTTTTCTCTTGCTCTTTCTTTTAATCTTCTTTCTCTTTCCATTATCTTTTTCTTCTTTGTTTCTATTTTATTTTTTTGCTCCATCCAAATGTCATTTATAATCAAATAATTAAATTTTGGACTCATATTTTTTGTGGCATTTGCTTGATTTTTACTTCATTATTTATCCTCTTTTTTCATTTTTCCTCAGTTCCTGCTCCTTGTTCTCTGTAGTTTTTGTTCCACTTATTATAAAATTTTCATTTTTACACTGTATGTTTTCAATTTTTTTAATTATCTCTTACTAGTGTTATTAACAATATCACTCATAAATGCCATTAAGGAAAAAGAAATCAAATATTGTGGATACAAAAGACAGAGGCATAACTCTAATAGGTGATGAAAAATCTCTAGAAAAAAATATCAATTACTTGGAAACCTTAGAATTAAATGACAGAGAATTCAAAATTGAAGTTCTACAAATACTCAATGAAATACAAGAAAGCACTGAAAGGCAATTTAGTGAGCTCAAAAAACAATGTAATGAACAAAGAGTACTTCACCAAGGCAATTGAAACTATAAAAAGGGCCCAAACAGAGATGAAAAGCTCAATACACGAACTGAAAAATGAGGTAACAAGCTTAGCTAATAGAACAGGCCAGATAGAGGAGAGAATTAGTGACATAGAAGACTGGCAACTAGAGATACTTACAGAGAGAAGAGGACAGAGACTCATGAATTTTAAAAAAAAAATGAGAAAACCCTACAAAAATTGTCTGACTCCATCAGAAAGAGCAATATAAGAATAACGGGTTTATCAGAAAGAGAAGAGACAGAAAAAGGAATGGAGAACATATTCAAACAAATAATTCATGAGAACTTCCCAAACCTGTGGAAAAAATTAAAGCCTTGAATCCAAGAATCAAACAGAACACCAAGTTACCTTAACCCAAACTGACCTACTTCAAGGCATCATAATGAAATTATCACAAATCAATGACAAAGAAAAAATCCTCAGGGCATCCAGGGAAAAGAATAATACAACATATAAAAGAAGGCCTATTAGGCTATCATCAGATTTCTCAGCAAAAACCCTACAGCCAGAATAGAGTGGACCTCAATATTTACAGTACTGAAAGAGAGAAACTTCCAGCCAAGAATACTATATCCATCAAAGCTATCCTTCAAATATGAAAGAGAAATAAAATCATTCACAGATACAGAGAAGATGAGGAAATTTATCACCAGAAAAAGCCCACTTCAGGAAATACTAAAGGGGGTTATCCGACCAGATAAAAAGAACAAAGCAAAACAAAATCACAATTAAAAGCTCCAACAAGATCACAATAAAAACAAGGATAATCTGTGACAACAAAAACAAAAAAGGGGAGAGGACAAAGATTAGCAGTAGCAAAGGAGGATGGAGTGCAGAAGCACTCATGAGATAATGGACTTAAATAAATATGATATATATTCTTTCAATTACCTAATTGTAACCACCCCTGAAAATACCATTATTGAAACACATGGCTTAAAAAAAGAAGAAACAGAAGAAAGAAGTATAGAATACAATCAAACAAAAACAAATGACAGTAAAACAAAAGAGAAGGGCCAAACAAGAAACAGAGCTATCAGAAAGCAATATATAAAATGGCAATAGGAAACCCTCAAGTGTCAATTACATTAAATGTAAATGGATTGAACTCACTAATAAAAAGGCACTGAGTAGCAGAGTGGATCAAAAAAGGAAATCCAACTGTATGCTGCCTTCAAGAAACATATCTATACTACAAGGATAAAAACAATTTCAAAGTGAAAGGTTGGAAAATAATTCTAAGCAAATAATATTCAAAGAAATGCAGGTGTAGCCATACTCATATCTAACAATGCTGACTATAAGACAACAAAGGTAATCAGAGACAAAGACGGTCATTTCATAATGATAAAGGAGTCATTGAATCAAGAAGACATAACACTTCTTAATATATATGTACCAAACCAAGAGGCACCAAGTATATAAGACACCTACTAACTAATCTAAAAATAAAAACAAAAATATAATCATATTTGCAGACCTCAATACACCACTGACAGTTCTAGATCACTCATCCAAACAGAAAATCAATAAAGAAATATTGGCCTTAAATGAAACACTATAACAATTGGATATGATGATATAATAGACAGCTATAGTACATTTCATTCCAAAACATCAGAGTATACATTTTTCTCCAGTGTACACAGAAAATTCTCAGGAATTGACCATATGTTGGACCACAAAACTAACATCAACAAATTCAGAAAGACTGAAATTATACCAAGCAAATTCTCTGACCATAAAGCTTTGAAACTAGAATTCAACTGCAAAAAAGAAACAAACCCACAAAAATGTGGAAATTAAACAACATACTTCTAAAAAATGACGGGATCAAAGAAGAAATAAAAGCAAAGATCAAAAGATATATACAGACAAATGAAAATGACAACATGATTTATCAGAATCTCTGGGATGCAGCAAAAGCAGTAATAAAAGTAAAGGAAGTAATAAGAAGAAAAATATCTCAAAATAATAAAGGCCATTTATGACAAACCATCAGCTAACATCATATTAAATGGCAAAACACTGAAAACTTTTCCTTTAAAATCAGGAACAAGACAAGGCTGCCCACTCTCTCCACTCCTATTCAACATAGTTTTGGAAGTTCTCGCCAGAGCAATCAGGCAAGAAAAAGAAATAAAGGCATTCATATTGAGAAAGAAGAAGTAAAGGTTTCACTTTTTGCTGATGATATGATCCTATATATAGAAAACCCCAAAGACTCCACAGAAAGGCTATTAGAAATGATAAACCAATACAGTAAGGTGGCAGGGTACAATATTAATATAAAGAAGTCTATTGCTTTCTTATATGCCAACAATGAAACTTCAGAAAATGAACTTAAAAAAATAATCCCTTTTATGGTTGCAACAAAACAATAAAATACCTAGGAATAAACATAACACAGAATGTAAAGGACCTATATTATGAAAACTACAAAGGATTATTAAAGAAAATTGAAAAAGACACAATGAAATGAAAAAATATTCCTTGTTCTTGGATAGGAAGAATAAATATAGCTAAAATGGCCATATTACCCAAAGCAATATACAAATTTAATGCAATTGCCATCAAAATTCCAATGCCATTTTTTAAAGAAATGAAACAAAAAATCATCAGGTTTATATGGAATCATAAAAAACCCTGAATAGCCAAAGTAATCCTAAGGAAAAAAAAAACGAAGCAGGGGGCATTACAATACTTGGCTTCAAATTATACTACAGAGCCACAATAATCAAAACAGTATGGTATTGGCTGAAAAACAGACACTCAGAACAACGGAATAGAATAGAGAGCCCCAAAATAAAACCATATGTATATGGTCAAATCATCTTTGATAAAGGAGCCAAAAAATTACAATGGAGAAAAGAAAGCCTCTTCAATAAAACGGTGCTGGGAAAACTGGAAAGCCATATCAAAAAAATGAAACTAGACCACAGTTCGTCTGCTTGCACAAAAACTAACTCAAAATGGATCAAAGACCTAAATATAAGATCTGAAACAATAAATTATATAGAAGAAAACATAGGGTACTAAACTCATAGACCTTGGCTGTAGAGAACATTTTATGAATTTGAGTCAAAGGCATGGGAAGTAAAGACAAAGATAAATGGATGGGACCACATCAGACTAAGAAGCTTCTGCACAACAAAAGAGATTGACAACAAAACAAACAGACAGCCAACTAAATGAAAGATGATATTTTCAAACAACAGCTCAGATAAGGGCCTAATATCCAAAGTATACAAAGAACTCACAAAACCCAACAACAAACAAGCAAACAATCCAATAAAAAAATGGGAAGAGGACATGAACAGACACTTCTCCCAAGAAGAAATAGAAATGGCCAATAGATATACGAAAAGATGCTCCTCTTCACGAGCTATTAGAGATATGCAAATGGAAACTACAATGAGATACAACCTCACACCTGTTAGATTAGCTATTATCAACAAGACAGGTAATAACAAGTGTTGGAGAGGCTGTGGAGAAAAAGGAACCCTCATTCACTGTTGGTGGGACTGTAAAGTAGTATAACCATTATGGAAGAAAGTATGGTGGTTTCCCAAAAAATTAAGACTAGAACTACCATATGACCCAGCAATCCCTCTACTGGGCATATATCCCCAAAATTCAAAAACAGTGGTATGTAAAGACACATGCAGCCCCATATTCATCGCAGCATTGTTCACAGTGGCCAACCAAAAAGCCCTTCAATAGATAATTGGATAAAGAAGATGTGGCACATATATACTATGGAATACTACTCAGCCATAAGAAATTATGACATAGGATCATTTATGACAACATGGATGGACTTTGAAAACATTATACTGAGTGAAATAAGTAAATCAGAAAAGACTTAAGAACTGTACGATTCCATACATAAATGGTACACAAAATTGACTCAGGGACATAGATAAGAGTGCAGCAGTTACCATGGGGAGGGGAAGGGAAAGGAGGAAGGGGGTGGGGTGAGGGTAGGGGCATAAAGAAAACCAAATAAAAGGTGACAGAGGACGATTTGACTTTGGATGATGGGTATACAATATAATCAAATGTCAAAATGATCTAGAGATGTTTTCTCTAAATCTATGTACTCTAGTTGACCAATGCAACCTGTTAAAATTGTCTAAATAAAATTAAAAAGATAAAAAAGCCCTGGTTGGAGTTTTCCCAGAACACAGAGGTTACCGGTTCAATTCCCCAGTCAGGGGCACACACAGGAGCAGATTGATGTTCCTGTTTCTCTCTCCTTGCCTTTCTCACAACAACAACAAAGAAGAAAGAAGGAGGAAGAGGAGGAAGAGGAGGAGGAGGAGGAGGAGGAGGAGGAGGAGGAGGAGGAGGAGGAGGGAGGAAGGAAGGAGGGAAGGAGGGGAAAAGGAAAAGGAAAGGAAAGGAAAGGAAAGGAAAGGAAAGGAAAGGAAAGGAAAGGAAAGGAAAGGAAAGGAAAGGAAAGGAGAAAGAAGGAGAAGGAACTGGAGAGAAAGGTTTTCTTTCACTAAAATGTAGCACTAAGCATGAAAGACAGAGACTATATGGGGGATTAACAGTCTAGTTTAGGGTGAAACACAGGTTCCATGTAGGGAAATACTGGGTGGGAAAAAAGAAAAAGTAAGTTGAAGTCATACTACAGAGCACCTAATGGATCAATCAATGGTGAGCAACAAAAATTCATGGAGACAAATGTGACTGAATCTATACTTCAGAAAGACTTCCCTGGCAGGAGTTCACAAGGTAAATTACAGAGGATGAGAGACTGGAGAAAGACCCTAAGAAGAACATAAGGCATCAATTAATTCATAGTTTTGAAGCCAGGTTTAATCTCACACAGTGTCCTAGAGCCTACAGAATTTATTAAGACTACAGTTTGTAAATAAGTGGGAGTACATCAAACTAAAAAGCTTCTGGAGAGCAAAGAGCACTATAAACAAAATGAAAAGGCAACTAAACAAGTGGGATAAAATATCTGCAAATCACATATCTGACAAGGGGTTAATATCCAATACATATAAAGAACTCGGACCTGGCCAGTTGGCTCAGTGGTAGAGCATCGCCTGGCATATGAATGTCCTGGGTTTGATTCCTGGCCAGGGCACACAGGAGAAGCGACCATCTGCTTCTCCACCCTTCCCCCTTCCCTTTCTTTCTCTCTCTCTCTCTCTCTTCTCCTCGTGCAGCCATGGTTTCATTGGTTCAAGCAACACTCCTTATCCCCCAATGGCTCCCAAGAGCCTCTGTCTCAGGCACTAAAAACAGCTCAGTTTCCCAGCAACCAGCAACAGGGTCCCAAGTGGGCAGAGCATGGCACGGAGGGCTTGCTCCGTGGATCTCAGTCCGGATGCATGTAGGAGTCAGTCTCTCTGTCTCCCCTCCTCTCACTTAAAAAAAAAAACAAACTCATACAATTTAACAGCAAACACCTCAATTTAAAAATGGGCAGAGGAACTGACTAGACATTATTCCAGAGAAGACATGCAAATGGCCAACAGTTCTGTGAAAAGAAGCTCAACATCACTAGTCATCAGGGAAATGAAAATAAAAACCACAATAAGATATCACCTCACACCTGTTAGAATAACTATCCTCAAAAAGACAATAGATACCAAATGTTGGTAAAAAAGATGTAGAGGAAAGGGAACACTTGTGCACTGTTGATGGGAATGTACAGTGTTAATGGAAAGAAGTCTGGAGATTCTTCAAAAGTAAAAATAGAACCAACATATGATCCAGTAATCTCCTTTCTGGATGTATATATTCAAAAGAAATGAAAACAGAATCTTGAAGAGATATTTGCAGCATTATCCATATTAACTAAGATAAAGAAACAACCTAACCCATAAGCAGATGAATAGATAAAGAAGATGCAATATAGATCATTGAATATTATTATTGAGCCATGAGAAAGAAGAAATCCTGCTGTTTATGATAACTTGGATGAAAATAAGGCATTACATTGAATAAACAAAGAGAGACAAAGAAAGTCAAATACTGTATAGTATCACTTATATGTAGAATCTGTATAAGCCAAAGTCAGAGAAACAGAGAGTAGAGTGGTGGGTGAGTGGCCTGGCGCAGAGAAAATGAGAAGATATGATCAAAGGGTACAAACTTCCAGTTTTAAGACTAATGAGTTCTGGGGACCTCATGTACAGCATGGGGACTAACAGAACAGATCTTAAATGTTCTCACCATAAAAAAGAAATGGTAATTAATTGGCAGAATGGAGGTGTTAACTAATGCTATGGTGATAATCATTTTGCAATATATAAGTGTATAAACTTAAACTTACAAACTATGTCAATTATATCTCAATAAAGCTAAAACAACTTTATATTTTGCTTGGTTACCAGTAAATAATTTTTCAATGTAATTACTATAATAATTAAAATCCTACCTACATGTTTGTTTGTTTTTTACAGGGACAGTGACAGAGAGAGTCAGAGAGAGGGATAGATAGGGACAGACAGACAGGAACGGAGAGAGGTGAGAAGCATCAATCATTAGTTTTTCATTGCCATTGCGACACCTTAGTTGTTCATTGATTGCTTTCTCACATGTGCCTTGACCGTAGGCCTTCAGCAGACCGAGCAACCCCTTCCTGGAGCCAGCAACCTTGGGTCCAAGCTGGCGAGCTTTTTGCTCAAGCCAGATGGGCTCGCGCTCAAGCTGGCGACCTCAGGGTCTCAAACTTGGGTCTTCCGCATCCCAGTCCAATGCTCTATCCACTGTGCCACCGCCTGGTCAGGCCCATCTACATGTTAAAAGCACTAACACCATATATTTTTCTTCCTAGGTGTTTTATTTAGTCAAGAAATAGGATAAAATATTCTAGTTGATGTGTATTACATATAACTCCATGAAGAAAATGTTAAATGTTCAATTAAAAGGATTATTGAGACTAACATTTATTAAGAGTTTATCTTGCCTGACCTGTTGTGGCACAGTGGGTAAAGCATTAAACTTGGAATGAATGCTGAGTCACCAGTTTGAGACCCTGGGCCTGCCTGGTCAAGGCACACATGGGAAGAAACTACCATGAGTTGATGCTTCCTGCTCCTCCAACACCCCCTTTTTCCCTCCTCTCTCTAAAATATTAATAAATAAAATATTAATAAAAAGAAAAGGAAAAGAGGTAATCTTGACTGAATGAACACAGAATGATATAAAACATCTATACCATTCAGTGCCAATTAAAGAGATGACAAAGAGTGCTATAAGATTTAAAATCACAAAACAGAGTAGGGCAAAAGTTGGTTTACAGTTGTGAGTATATAAAAGTTTATTCTTGTATTATTATTTATTAATTACTGTGTTATTTTCTGTATAAACAACTGTAAACCTACTTTTGCCCCATCCTGTATTTGTAATAATAGCTATCATAATTCACTCTGATCAACATTGCCCAGTGAAAGCTGAATAAATTAGCCATGGAATTGTCGGTTTATGAGGTGTCTTATATAGACTCCCTGTCACTTTTTATTTCAATACCACCATCAAGCCATATCAATCCACCCTTTAATGTCCTTTTTCTACCTTTCCCACTGCCACTCCTCTAGTTCCAGGTCCTTGGAATCTTTCAGCTAGCCTGGTATCTCAATTTTCAATTTGAATTCCTCATTTCCAGAGTTCCACTTTCCTAACCCATTTCTTACAACGTAATGAATGGTTCAACCTAATGATATTTAAGTTCCTTTCAGTGTTACCATTTTATATAATTCCTTTTGCAAAATCATTCAAAGTAATGGCATTCAAATTTACTTGACCATAACAATTGTTTAATAGTAAGAAATATATGTAACAGAACCTAGCATATGCATAACATACGTATACACACACATATACACTTTTACAAATAAACTCACTATGTACAATGCATTTTGATATTTTCTATTTTATTCTAGTTTCTTTCATTAAAAAGGTTGGGACCCATTAAACTGAGTTTGGATAACACTACCTTACGAGTTCTCCACTACCCTAACAATCCTTTGACTAAAATGTAAGGCACTTTTTTTTGGCTTTAATCAACCTTTCCAGACTTACTTCCAACTACTCCTTAAAGTCTGAGCTCTAGCCAAATTGAACCACTCTATTTCTCTAACAAATCACATGATTTCCTGCTTTCATAATGCTAACTAACCTGTGCCCTTAATCTACAAATTTCCTGTGGCCATTCTCCTATACCTGCTGTCATCAAAATCCAAACAACCTTCAATGATATCAAATGTAACTTCCCCCATAAGGCCTCTCCTGATCTCCTAACATGGCAGAATATTTCTCCTCTGAATTCCATAATGCCTCAGTTGTATATTCTAATGGCAACTCTACCTTGAGTTAGTTTCTTTGTGTATGCATCTTATTTCCTCAGGGTATGTGAAGGCAGAGATTGTTGCATAGATCTTTTTAATCTGCAGTTCTGGTATATTATAAACATCCAATTAATATTTTCATTATAAAAGACATAAGAAAGTCTCTATATGGTAGCAGTATCATTAAAGTTTACAAGTCATGGCCAAGTAACATATCCTTTTGATTCACTTCTATCTCACATCATCATGTCACAGAACAAGCCCCTACTGAATCATCTTTTACCAGTTAAAAAAAAAAACACTCTAAATATTTATTGATTTTTTTGGCTATTTTATGATTTTTATGCATATTTTATAATTTAGGCACACCAAATTTATACAATGAAGATGTTCCAAATTTAAAAGGGAAAGTCAATGTAAAAAGATCAAGATCTAGCATATTGCTATGTGGCCACCAATAGTCTTGTGCAACAAAATATGTAAGGACAATAATAAAGGAAAAAATAATTCATACTTAACAATCTTGATAATGCGTTCTTGATAATTAATGTCATCTAATAGAGAATATAACAAAGATAAGGTAAATTACAGATCTAGAAATGAAGGAAAAGTAGGACAGAAACATACATCTAGCATCTTAGACAACTACAGAAGTAGATACCAATAAACATTTCTTAAAAAAATACATACTAGCAGCCCTGCCTGTATGGCTCCATGGGTAGAGCATCAACTCAGTGTATGGACATCCTGGTTCAATCCCTGGTCCGGGCACACAGGAGAAGCAACTATTTGCTTCTCTCCCTCTCCTCCTTTCTCTTCCCCTCTTGCTAGTGTTTCAATTGGTTTGAGCATTGGCCTCAGGTGCTGAGGATAGCTCAACTGGTCTGAGTGCATTAGCCTTAAGCACTAAAAATAGCTTGGCTGATTCGAGCATCAACCCAAGACTGGGTAAACAGGGTAGATCCTGGTCTGGGTGCATATAGAGTCTGTCTCTCTATCTGCTCTCTTCTCCCTTAAAAAAATACATAGCATAGTCTAGGAAAAAGAAAAAATGTCAATAGGACAGGAAAGACTGAAATGCATATAGAAAGAAATTTGAAAGACAACTCAAACATATGGAACACATTTAAAAATATATAGAGTAGATGATAAGATAGAAAAAATCTATAGTTTGTAGAAGAAAGGAATACAAGGACATAAAAATAAGTCAGTTGTTGAATTTATAGAGGCACTAAATCATGCAAAAGATAAAAAGAAAGAGTATATATTTGCATGTGTAGGATACAATCACACTCATTGATACCAAGTGAAAAAGGTCAAGGTTGAGGAGACAGAATGATAGTTTGACTAGATTGAGGGAGTCACATTTTCTAGACTTTAGGGGGAAAAGTATTGATGAAGACTCTAGACTTGAGATAAGTTTGAAAACTGTAATAAATGACAAGTATGATCCAACATTTTTTTCAGACAGATCTTTCATCATGTACTTTTTCATGCACACTTGGGTTTATCATCTGCAAGGGCCAGAGATGGCACAGCCTCAATAAAGCCACACCTGGGAGTCAAAATGACACTGCTCAGTGCTAATTCCAACTCTTCCTGTTTAGATCTCCCAGAATCAATACTAGCAGAGCATTTCTTGTGCCAAGGGACCAGGTTTAGTGTCCAAAATCTTGGAAACTGACAGGGCTTGAGGCAAGCTGTGCAATGCTGAGGAGCAAGGAGCAATCTGTACAGGACTGTGTGCCTGTTTAATTAGCACTATATTTGGATCCTCTCTGCAAATCTTAAGGCCATCTTATATGTTCCTCCCACTCCAAATCCTTTGGATTTGCCTCAAGCCACCCACAATCTATGTACCCCCGCCCAAGATCCAAGGTGAAAAATAAAAATCAACAAAGCAATTTTCCACCACAATAAGCATGTTTCTAACATGCAGATACCAAAAATGATTTGAAAAACTATATGCTCAGCACTTTTATAAAATATTCCGAAGCTGGAAATTATTCTTGGTACACTGAGTGGTTACACTGCCAGTCTAATTGGATACCTTATTTTGAAAAGTTTCACTACAATGCCCATTCCACTTAAACTTGGAAATGGAAAAGCAAAAATAGAATAAATTTACCAATAGTTTTACATCATATTTTATAAGAATGTTATGGCTCCTCTGCACTAGATAAATTATTACATAAAATATAATTTGTTAAATTTTGGACTAATTTGTTCACCAATCCTTTAGAAGCTGGCCATATGCCAGGAACACTGCTGTACTATAGTGATAGAAAAATAAAGGGCACTGAGCATGTCTATGAGGGTCTCACAATTTAGCAAAAGATAGCCATATAAACAATCGTAGCAATGGCCTGCAAGGTACAGTGGAGGTATAGACAAGCTGCCATGGAAGAGACAGGAGATGCTAAATTAGAGCTGGTTTTATAGACGGGTATGACAGAAGAAGAGGTTTTTTAGGAGAACAAAAAGATAACTATAAAAAAAATCACAGGCAAAAGCAAAGATATAAAAAGCAATCTCCTAGAGGCTATGGTCAGTTGGCTCAGTAGTAGAGCATCGGCCTGGTGTGTGGATGTCCCGGGTTCAATTCCGAGCTAAGGCACACAGGAGATGCCCATCCGCTTCTCCCTCTCTCCCCCTCTCACTTTTCTCTTTCTATTTCTCTCTTCTCCTTCCCTTCTGTAGCCATGACTTAACTGGAGCAAGTTGGCTTTGGGCACTGAGGATGGTTCCATGGGCACTGAGGATGGTTCCTGCCCCCCAGTGGGCTTTCTGGGTGGATTACAGTCGGGGAACATGCAGGAGTCTGTCTCTGCCTCCCCTTCTCTTACTAAAAATTAAAATAAAAGAAAGCAACCTCCTAGAAACAGAATTAGCTCAGTATAACTTAAACCTAGAAGCTTGTACAGGAACGGTAGGATCAGAAAGGTAGGTAGGGTTGCAAAGACCTCTTCTTAAATAGTCTTGGATCAGGATAATGTGTTTGGACTTTATCTTAACAGTGGGCTATTTAAATTTGTGTGCAGATCAGCAGATAACAATGTGGCAGAAAGGCTAGAAGGAGCACAGGGCAATACTGAGGGCAAGTTGATGAGTTAAGACACTCCTGAACAGCACAGATGAAAAACCTGTAACCGTGAAAATAAAGTCAAAGAAAGTGTCAGATTTCAGAATTCATATAAATAATATCAACATGTCCTAAAGATTTCTGATGGTGTGGCAGGGGACTGATAAAAAGTGGAAATCTAGTTGTGAGGCCCAGTTAGACTTAGGTGATGGGATACATGAAGATGTTTTTAATTAAGAAGACAGGAAATGAAGCAAATTTGTGAAAATAATACACACACACACACATTTGAACTTGTTAAGTTTATCATGCCTATATAATATTAAGGTGAAGAAATCATAAGCAACTGAATCAACAGGTCCCAGAGTATATAAGCTTACTGTTGTGGTCCCAGTGGTCAACTATTTTTGAAAAGGAGTAAGACAGAAGAGAGGTAGAAAAGAAGGAAAAGATGAAAGGAGGGGAGGAGAGGTGGAAGGTAAGAAGGGAGGAGGGATAGGAGGGAAGAAAGAAAATACTAGAAGAAAAACCCTTTAGGAGGTTACCTAGTTTGTAAGTAGTTGGAACACATTTATTTTCAGAAAACTTGTTGCCTTTGCTGCCCTGCCACAGTGCACCCTTCTACCAGCAATAGCCTACTTTTTAATTTGCAGATTCACCCCTCCCACAGTGGGTTTTATTGTTTACACAGAACCAAGAGCCTCTACCTCTTGCTCCAAGAATGACATATGATCTAGACCTGCCTAGTCAAATGAAATCATCTCCCAACAATGACTGGGCTCATGGATGATAGAAGTCAGGACACTGGGTGACAGTGAAACATAACTAGATTTTCCTTTGAGCTATTTAAGAAGATGGAAGCTTTTCCTAGGAGAATGTAACTGGGAGCCATCTTCGCACTACAGGAGTCCTGACTGATAAAGAGAATAAATAGAAAGTAGAGGCAAGAAGTAAAAATAGGGAAATGAGAAGGAGGGAAGCTGTGATTATATCATTTGTGTCCTATATCTAGTCAGCATGAAACCAATTTATTGAGGTTACTGTCAAGAAATTCTCATTTTATTTAAACAAGCTTGAATATGACTTTTTGTTCCCAGTAATCAAAAGAATGCTAATGGATATAAAGTGACAACTGATGTTTACTAAACATATTAAATTAAAATGCTTCAAAAAGTCAGTCATTTATTTACAGACTTTTCTATCAATAGTAAATAACCCATTTAAAAGGGCAGCTATTTATTTATTGTTGTATTCAAATCACAAGTGTCCATCAAGTAGTTCAAGATTATCAAGACCAAGATACCAAATGAGAGAAAGAATATGAAAGAAGAAAAGTACCAAAGATTAGAACCAGAAAACTGAAATTGAAATTGAATATTCAACTTAAGGAAGAACATTATTACATTATAATTAAATTAACATAGATTTCTGGATTAAGAGGTTACATTAAATGTAAACAAAGATATAACCTAAAAAAAAAAAAACAATAAAGTAAAAGAGAACAGGGGAGATACAATTACAAAAAAACAAAAAAGAATTGTAATTAACTTCTTGAGTCAGAAAGCAGATAAAGAGGGAATGATGACTGCTAAATCACAGAGGAAGCTATAACTTATTGTCTGTATGAAAAAGAAAAAAAGCCAGAAAAGGAACCAAACTAGGCCACATTACCCTAAACTCAAGGCGTAAGAAATGTGAGGCTGGAAAAATTCTAAATTCCAAAGTGTCCAGAGTCAGCTACTAAGAGATTTTACCCTATAAAAGAGAACAAAAATATAAGAAAAAGACCACAAAGAAAATATTAATATTTCAGGGATGAAAGATAAAGTTTAAAATCTCTAATCTGTATGTTATACAATAGAAGGAAAAACAGTGTTATAAAAAAAGGAACAATCCATAAACAAGTCAAGATCTTGGCTATTAAAAATATGATTGCTAAAATAAAATCTGAGAAAAGACAAGAAACATGAAGTTTCCACTCTAGGCAGTCTAACATCTGATCAGTGAGAGTACCAGAAAAAGGGAACAGAGATAGTCAAGGGGGGAACAAATTATCAAACAAATAATGGAACATTTCCCTGAGCCATCCTCACACTGCAATTCTATTGGCTGCCATTTTTTTGTGTCATTTTTGACACAAAAGGTATTCTTCCCTCAAAGAGAAAAAAATGGCCATACAGTTCCAGGACCCACATCGACATTTCCTTGTCTTCTACCAACCATCTACCCATTATCTTAGCCTTCATTCTATTTGGTACAATGTAGGCTAACAAAACCATCCCTGATCCACTAACTATGGCCAGGAGAATGCCATGTTATAACTGGCTATCACTAGGATTAATGCCATCCTTGAACTGACAGTAAGGAAGAGAGGACAGGGATATGCTGCTACTCAATCAGAAGATGAAGAAGGGATGCAGGGGAAGTAATCTTCAATGTGCAATGCCTTGACATTTCAGTAGACCAAGCACAGAGACACAATCATAGAAATCAACAGAGAGAAACAAACAAGTTAGCTAAAAAGGAAGAAAATCATATCAGGAGCAAACTTCTCATCAGCAGAATGCTAGAGTACCATGAAGCAATGCCTTCAATAATTTGAGGAATAACTTTCAATCTAAAATTCTAAATTCAACCCATGTATTAAATATGAGGACAGAGGCCTGACCTGTGGTGGCGCAGTGGATGGGGCGTTGACCTGGGAACACTGAGGTTGCCAGTTCAAAACCCTGCACTGGTCTGGTCAAGGCACATATGGGAGTTGAGCTTCCAGCTCCTCCCCCCTTTCTCTCTTTCTCTCTCTCACTCTGTGTCTCCTCTCTAAAATGAATAAAATAAAAAGAAAAAAAAACTTTAAATATGAGGACAGAATAGAAACATTTCAAAATGTAAGAATTTGAAAGTACCTCTCTAAGGAAGTTTCCTACAGATGAACACCATTTAAATAAGAGACTAAACCAAGGAAGATCACAGATCCAGTAAGAAGTAGCTCCAAACCAGTGGAGAAAGAACATATTGATCCTTAAATATATTATCTAAAGAGATAAAATGTTTATAGGTACCATTCAGTAACTACTACATTGTTTATGTGACTTAAAAAGAAAACACCTAAGAATTTGAAAATTACTGTATTTTCAGGAGATAACACAGGTTATCTCTACAGGGGGTCCTCGGTTACAACAGTCTCTACATTCGATGTTTCGAGTTTACGATGCTCACTCTCATAAAAACTTTAAAAAATTGAGACATGAGTGTTTTGGCTTACACCATTAGCGTAGCACTTATGAACTACCTGGACAAATTAGTTTGACTACGTGCGGCAGAAGAATACACAGTAATGTGGCGTATGAGTGAGGAAAGTGGCATCCCCAATACACTTTCCTATGCCATTTTGGACTGTTCAAAGCACAAGTGTTCCATTTGTGTTGCTTGGTTTAGTGACATTTTGGCCCTTATGATTCCTAAACAAAAGTCAGAGTCTTCAGATGGCAGTGCTTCAAAGAAGAGGAAAGTCATCACGATGGAAGTGACATTAGACAGTGTAAGGAAATCAACATCAAACACTTGCAGGCCTTAGCCACTGTACTGTAGCAACAATTTATCAAGGATATAGACTGTATCCTAGAGCATGTAAATGGATCAGCCCCCATGAAATCAACTGATTACTAAACAGTGAAGTGACATAATGATTGAAATGGAAAGATTGCTAGTTTTGTGGCTGGAAGCCAGCATCAGCAGAATATACCAGTTAGTCTAATGTTCATTCAGGACAAGGTTAAATGATTGTTAGAGGCAATAAAAAGTGAAAAGGGGAAAGGGAGTGATGAGTTTGTGGCCAGTAGGGCTTGGTTTATGTGTTTCAAAGCTCGTGCCAACTTGCATAACCTTAAGGTGCAGGGTGAAGTTGCTAGTGGGGACGAGAAAGCAGCAAGCAAATTTCCTAATAGGTTGGCTGACTTAACACATTGCTGACCAGCAATTTACGCAGAAGTTATCTCGTCACTGGCAATTTTTTTATAATTGAGTATGAAAGTGAAACAATATAAATAAACTTCAGTATACTTTATATATAACAAATTTAAATGAAACTTTGTACGTATCTGTTACATATTATATTTTATACATATTATATATTTTAGTAATTTTTTTTTGGTATGGTATACTGTATAGTAATCACCTATGTGTAATGGTACACAACATGTTTTGCAAATATATCTGGTTTCGCTGAACTTTCCTTTTGAAACACACACTTTATACATTCTAGTTCAGTGGTTCTTAACCTTTTTTGAGGTACCAAACCCACCAGTTTCATATGCGCATTCACCGAACCCTTCTTTAGAGATAAATAAAATATGTTTTTTCCAAATTCAAGACATAGGTTCATTCTTTTATGTTCTTTTACTGGTGCACAAAATGAGCCGTGCATGAACATCACCTTGCTCAAAGAACAAAACCAACAAAGTGCATGAACTCACAACAAATTATGGTATTACTTTATTCTGGCCTCCGTGGCAGAGGCTTCTCTGAACCCGAGACCGACTCATCGAACCCCTAGGGTTCGATAGAACCCAGGTTAAGAACCACTGTTCTAATTGAATTGAACATGATGAAGAAAGCTTTTATAATAGCCTTGATATGTATGTACAAACTGCAAATGGTTAGAAGATAGTCCAAGTTTAGATGGCTCAACACTGATAGTTTTTGTTTACCATACTTTCGATTTTACAATCTCATACCTGGAGGAGTGGGAAGAAAAGGAGTCCGCATGAGAATATAGAAGGGTGTGCTGTTTTTCGAACTTTCACCCTCAGGGTGAAGAGTCACAAATACAGTAATCCTATATTACCAAGTTTCAAAAATTGAAATAGCTAATGCAAGTGCAAACACGAGTTAACTCGTGAGCGGTGAACAATTAATTAAAGAAGGGGACGACTATGCTGAACAAGTGTTTAATATTGACGAGACAGGCCTTTTTTGGAAGTGTATGCCTAACAGGACCTACATCACCAAGGAGAAGACAGCATACGGAGAGGAGCTGTCTGCTGAGGACCTCGTTCATCTGGAGAAGCAGCTGATTAAAGAAGAAGAAATAGAAACACCAGAATCCAAGAGATTTACTACCAAGGGTTTAACAGAAGGTTTTTCTATGGTAGAGGATGGGTTGGCAAAATTTCACGCTGAGGATCCCAGTGATGACAGATTCAGTAAGATCTCCAGAGCTGTTATGGATGCCTCACAATGCTATAGGCAGATTTTGGAACAGAAGTAATCAACCTTCCAGACTAGCCTGGAACAATTCTTTAAGAAGGTAGAGGCCTGCAACAGATCCTGTACCCTCCACATCAGCTGCTTCTCGAGATGAAACACCTGTCGTGCAGGTAGAATCATCTCCAGCATCTCCTGCATGTTCCTTAGGCAATCCTGATTCACCTGACCCAGTATCTCCAGCACCTTCTGCAGGTTCTCCTGCCTCTCCAGCTTCCTCCTCCCAATAGCTCACTTTCTCTCACCTTGCAATGTCCCTTCCTGTGTGCAAGTAAACCACAGGAATAAGGTAAGGAATTTTTTTACACTTATTTTTTGTCATTATTTCTGTTACTATAGTGCAGTATACAATACAATATATTTATGTCCTTTTCCTTTTTGTGTGGCTTAGTTGTTTTTATTTTCTAGGTTATGATTTTACAACTGTGTTAAGATAGGTACATGACTTAGGCTAGGTGTACTGCAACTTAGACCAAAATTTCGGTACATCACTGTTATAGGAATGGAACTGTGTCGTAATCCGAGGACCCACTCACTGAATGCCAAATTACTCCATATGAGAAATGAAGTGACATTTTAATATTAAAGAAATTATAAAGAATAAAAGACTAGCTATATGAAAACCAGGTATTTTACAGAAAGCTTAGGATATATACAGTGTGTCTGTAAAGTCATGGTGCACTTTGAACCGTGTGACCAGTCAAAAGTGCACCATGACTTTACGCCCACACTGTATATATAAACTATAATCACCTAATTAATGACATATAAAGGCTTATTATATTTCTAATAGTTTTCATGCCTTCTACAAAAGTTAGGAAATTATTAATTCTAAATTCTGTCAAATCTTTCCTACTTACTTTTGGTAATTAGTCAATTAAACTCTACAAAAAGGAACATCTCCTACTCAAAAACTAGCTCTAATATTTGGGAGAGAAAAGAGCTACAAAAACAAAAGACTGACTTATATGTGAAATCCACAGAAATGCTATGTTATAAATAAATGTTTAAAATTAAAAGGAATATAATGCTTTCACTGCTCCATTAATATTCAAAGGATTAAAAAAAAGCAATTCCATAACTTTCTAAAAAGTGAAGACTAACTTGAAGAATTATGTCTTCAAGATTCACTTTTTTTCATCATTATTCAATTACTCATTAGAATATGTAAGACCTTTATTGGACTCTGCACCAGTGTTTTATAAATGGATTTAACTATTAAAGCCTGGTTATAAAATATCTTGGATAAAAACAATATGCTTGTGATATTTATGTCCTTATAATATCCCAAAGTAAAATTAACATTTCTATACAGGAAAAAAAGAGAAACTATTTTGTCCCAGACAACTTGATAACACCTCTTTCAACTACAGTTATAATTGTGATCTCAAAACTTCCAAAGCAGAAGTTGTCAAGATTTAACATTGGCATTAATGTATATCATAACTGACTTTAAAAAAATATATCAAAGCATCCATTTCTCCAAGGACAGCATGAATTGAATGAGAACTTTCTTCTTAATTACTGCTAGTTTGGCCATTTTTAATTAAATTGATGAGTAATTTATTATGTTTCCCTTTCTTAGAAGGCTGTTATTATCACAGAGCTTCTCCAAAGTTACCAGTTGTGAGTGATTTTTAAGCAATCCAATTACTTCTCATGTGAGTCTCACCATTTTGTAATACTAATTTATGCTAACTTAATATTGAATTTCTTTATATGCTGAGAAAGAAATTTTAAAAATGTAAAATATGCAGAGTATTTCATACCTCAAAGTGAACACTGTCAAGATGTTAGTTAGCTATCTGTATGGAGAAAAGACTATCAAAAGTAGAACTCATATGCTTTTTCCCTTATTTGAAAATCAAAATAGTGTTTATTAGCATGTATCTTCCCAAGAGGAAGAAATCAGGTCCCTGTGATTTCCTTTGAAAAGTATCTACTTCTTTTCCTATCCAGAACTAAGCAGTAAATAATAAAATTATTCTAAGAGTTTCCATATCAGTTTAGTTTTTTAAAAAATAAAAATGTTGTGAGCAAGCAAACTTTAAAGGAATTTAAATACTTTATATATATATTTTTATTAAGATCCTTAATTGATATTAAGCTTTGACTAGTATCAAGTTTAAAGTATAGCAGTGAAGTAGTTATTAGGACTGGCAAATTTACATGACATGGGTTCATGACTAATAACTTCTGAAAAGGTGAACTTCTCTGGAGATTGAGAAAATGAAATGGAATGTCCCTTGGTACAAGAAGAGGCAGAAATCTTCTTTCTTTTCCTTTGTAAAAAAAATTAAAAAGTTAAGTCATCCAGGAAATACTGGTTTTACTCTCCATTTCATTTGATATGCTTATCTGAATTGACTATATGTGACTGGACAAAAGTCATATTTAAGAAGAATACTGAACTTTATTCAAATATTTGGCTCTCAAAAGATCGAAAAGGTAATCTCCATTAATTAACACTTACTTAGTAGAGGGCCATTAGATAAAATGGGCCCCCCACCTTCTCTCTTAGATTGTCTGCCTAGAGAAGTTAACAATGAATATAAAATAGCTGCCAAACTCTCATGTACAGAGCCTTAGGTCTCTAGTTCATACCTCTTCCACTAGATTGAAACAAAGCTCAGTTGCTTGCTTTCGTTAGATCAAGTTACATTTCACCCTATCAGAAAGGCCCTGCCTGACCACTTCGTCCCATCACTCCTGTCGCCTCGCTCTGCGTCACTCCTCTTCACAGTGCTCTTCACCACCAAGCATGTTATTTATTTATTTTGTTTGTTTATTGTCTGTCTCCTTCCCCTGGAAAGTAAGTTACAGCAGAAAAAGACTTTGCTCTGTTCATTGCCCCATTCCCCAATTCACAGAACTATATATCAAGCACAGGGTATTCAAAAAGTATGTATTTACTTTAAAAATATGATTGAAAGTTCATCAGTTTCAAAATTCTAAAATAAGAAATACTTAGGTAAATATCATTGGACAATCTTGGCTGACAAACTATATTGAAAGTTTTATTTTAAAATACTATTTAATAAAAAGGCAGAGTAACACTTTTCTATTCAAAAAGACAAAATATCCTTTCACAAACTAGTTGGGCTACTAGTAGTTACAAATTATTTATTACTAAGTAAGTCAATGTAATTTTCTAAATTACACATTAAATTCAGTAAATATAATGGGTCACTCCGCATACCTTAACAAGTTCCAAAAGCTCATAGAGATCTTCAACCTCATCACCTTCACATTTGGTGTACAAGCGTCCTATTTCCAAACTCCTTCCTCTTATGGTACGGCGGTAGAGGGGAAGAGCCATTGCTTCTGCATACAAATCGATGGCATGGTGGCCCACTGTTTGATACATGTAGCTATCTAGTTCATCTGACTCCCCTGTAACAATTACAGTGGAAATAATCAGTAAAACAGGGTAAAAAAAAAAAGTGGATTTGAATGTCCATCTATGTTTTACTGCTTAGAGAACAGTTAACACAAAACTTAAAAGCTTACTATACTCTCTCTGCATTCATGAAGTAAAATAAAAGAAGCTGCACATTTATCCTTAGCTACTGAAATTTCCCATCAGCTCTAGTCATTTCTAATGCTATTTATAAATACAATTATACATACATTTTAAAAACTATATACGATGAATGTTCAAAAAGAAACCTATCCAAAAAATTTAATTATTCAATTAAAGATTTTATTACATAAATGTTTTCTAAATCAATTCATGGTTAGTCACAAAGTCATTGAGTTGTAGCAGAAAACTTTCTTAATTAAATATCTACTTAGTTAATAAGTGACAAATATTTCTAAGGGAAAAATTTAGATGTTCTTGCCACATTTTATATTCAGCACTTCAACAAAACTTTTAAACATATAAATTCAATGTATTTAAGATAGTTATAAACATGTACAGAACATAAGCTAATTAGTAACATAATCACTATTTCCCACGAGATTCCACAAACATCAATACAGGTAAAATATTCAGAACAGATGAGTCACATCACAGTCTCTGGTGATACAAATGAACTTAGACTATAATGGAATAGACTTTGTGATCTCGTAATTTTACTTTTCAGAAAAAAGAATCTTGCATAAACACAAAGATTATATGAAAAGAAATTCTAGTATATTCATTAAATACCATATACCATTAGCATAATTTTTTAAATTATTTATTGACTTCAGAGATGAAAGGAGAAAGAGAGATGGGAATATTGATTTGTTCCTGTATGAGCCCTCATTGGGGATCGTACCTGCAACCTTTGTGTATCAGGACAATGCTAACCAACCAAGCTATATGACCAAGGATTATCATTAATATAATCTGAAGAGCATTTTCTACAGTACATTGTGCAGAATAGAAAAACCATAAGATATAAAAAGGTATTGATAAAAAAAAGGATTCCATGGTCAAATAGATTTTTAAAAAATGGAGATAAACCATATTAAATAGGTATGTTTGCTGCAATTCTTCCTAGGCTACTGTATTTAAATTGCTCCACAAAAGGGACAAAGTATGAACTATCTTTCAAATCTATCTATTCACAGAACACATCCATTCCATGTGTTACTTGTATTCCAAACAAGATATCTAGAAAATGGTATGTAAAATAAAACTTAATGACATGGAAGATGTTCACAACATATTAAGTTAAAAAACAAAAGAATACAAAACAATTTGTCATATACATATGTATGTGTGTTTGTATGTATATATGCCAAGCAGGTCCAGGCTTCCCAGTGAATGTGAAAGCATCCTATCAAAAGGCGTAAAAATGATATAGTGAGGAAGGGGCCCTTCAATAATGAAAACCGTCAATCAAATGCCATCACAATTTGGCTCACCAGTTTTCTGTACCCACACAGCACACTGGCTTTCATATACTCACATCATTATAATTCCATCTACCCCCAGTCCCACTAGTAATTAGTAGCGATAGAGCCAAAGTTATCTAAAAATTTTTCAGCCTAACTTCATCTCAAACTTAGACTGAATCTTTAAATGTATTAGTTTTAAAAAATATCAATACAATCTAAAAAATGTATCTAAAGAAATTTGAGCTGCTTAGCAAGAAATTTCCTAAAGTTAGCACAATAATTAAAACATTTTACTTACTACAAAAACTTATAAGACTATTTTCCTTTAAGGATCCATTTACTTCTAACCAAACTGTAACTTTTATTAATGGAAGCTACATAGTAACAATGGCATGAGATCAAATAAACCAAAAGGCTCCACTGCTATCTGAAGCACCTCAAATAACATGCCATAAAAGTTTCTTCTACAAGTTTAAAGAGATGGTTTAAAAATTTTATGACAACATCACATTATCCTCACTGATAGAGATAAATTCCTTTCCAGGCAACCTATTTAAAATGCAGTACCATGAATTCATTCTAACCAACTTTACACTGGAGTTACTTCCACCAGTCATTCCTCATTAAAGTTCCTTTAGCAACATGTTTGGGTGAAAAAAGAAGTCAATCAATGAATCGTTCAATAATCACCAACTTCCTGCTGACTTTAAATAAAGATTAGCTAAACCCACTGTCTCCTAACCTACCGCTATCTATTCTCTTCCACTATAATTATTACAGTTTTAATTGGCTGTTTCCAACTTTTCCTTCATAGTATTCCAATTCCATTTACTATTTTTTTCCCTCGCTAACAATATTTTAAATAAATGTCTCCATTCCATTGTTAAGTATAAAAATATAATTTGCTTGTCATCTTACCCACCCTTCCAACAAACCATTAACACAGATGATTATACAATAGTGATTCAGGGCAAGGTAAACTATAACAATTCACACAGAAAAGTTGAAAACAAGATAGAAACTCCAGGGAGGAATATTATGATTACATAGAATATGTATTATGTTATATAAATATCTGCTTTTTAACTACTCAAATTTCTCATAATAGTTTTTAAAAACCCACTTGCCTGACCAACCACAAGGAACAAAAAAGTCTCTTTTCTTTCATAACAGTGCAGACTAAAAAAATAAAATCTGCTTCTTCTTTTATAATACAAAAGTTTAAGTATGGTTTCCATTCATCCTTAGTCAGAGTTTCTTTTTATTATTTAAAGTACAGAAATAAAAAGTTATTTTCAAAACAAAAATGATAGCTTCTAAAAAAAGCTATCATTATTCATCATCAGAACCCCAGTACAAAATTCTAGAGTGTATGCATACCCCAACCCTCTATAGAACCTGTTCTATTTATTCCTATAAAATATCTTTAATCTCCATCTTCCCACTTCACTGTCAGCGTTACTTGGGACAGAAAATTCAAACATCTGACCAATAGCTGCTGGCTATCCCAGGGCTAATCCTAGTTAAGTCATTCATCTATCTACCAATAAACTGAGTGAATGCATAGCAAAAGCACAGAGATGTCCCAAGTGCTGAGGACAAATAAAAAAAAAAACACAGAAAATATAACCTCTCCTCTCAAGAAACTCACAGGCAATCTATTTGGGGATAAAAAGCGAAGACAGACAACATAAATAGAAAACAACTGTAAAATGATATAAAAACAAAAATTCAATAGACTGGCAGCTTGAAGAAGGAAGGAAGGGAGAAAAAAGGGAAGGAGGGAGGGAGGGAAGAAAGGAGGGAAGAAGAGAGGAAGGAAGGAAAGACTAATTGATTTAAAGCTAGCTTCAGATTAAACTACATTTCCTGGATGCCTACTTCATGCCAGAAACAATAATATATATCTATAGTTACATGCATATAATAAGAGTATAAAATTTTCTTTTATAGTACTAGTTGGAAAAAGAATTGTAACTATGTGTGGTGATGGATGTTAACTAAACTTGTGGTTGTCATTTCACAATATGTACATATGCTAAATCATTATACTGTATACCTAAAACTACCACAATATGTCAATTACATCTCAATTAACAAAAGATATTGTTGAGAGTTGAAAGTAACACTTCCAAATTCTTATTTTGAAGTCCTAACATCCAGTATTTCAAAATGTGACTTCAGTTGGATATATGATCATTGCAGGTGTAATTACAGGTATTGATCGACTTACAACCTATGCATCTTACGACCATTCGACTTTACGACCACTGTTGCTAGCCACAACTGCTCCGCATCTGGAGCAGTTTTTGTATGCACCTGTATTTTGTAATTTTGTATGTTTTGCAAATATTAAACCAGTTGTACTGGTAATGCAGTGTTTTACTTAAACCTGACAAATGTAAAAATAAACAAAATTGAGTAGAGATGATACAAATGGCATAAATGAACAAAGAAAATTATGATATATAACAATAATGAAAGAAAATGATAAAATATGACTTAAAGATTTCTATAACATCATTTCACAGTACTGTACATATAGCCTACTCAACTTACGACCAAATCGTGTTACGACCGGTCTGTCAGAACCAATCGTGGTCTAATTCGAGCACTAGCTGTAGTTAAGATGTTGTCATTAGGGTAGAACCTTAATGCAATATAAATGGACTTATTGAAAGAGGAAATTTAGACACAGACATGAACACAGAAGAAAAAAATGTTCTAATTGGGGAAATTTTATTGGTGAATAATCTGAGAAAAGCCGCTAAAATGAGATCTGTGGATTAGTTATGGATGTCTTTGTTACCAGACCAAAAAAGCAAAAAAGTGAAAAGTGAAAATATATTAATTCATACCTCTATCAAGTCTCACACATTTAGCTTACATCTAAGATGGCTAAACTAGTTCTTTTTAGTAATAAAATTCATGCATTATCATTTATCAATATATATCTTACTTATATGTTAATATAATATGCCCCAAACTCCTAGAGGCTCTATCTTATTTACCTGTGTAGTCTCTGCAACACTCGGAAATGTGTTGTGGTGGAATGGTCGTGCATTCTGAAGTAAGAGAGTTCAAGTCTCAGCTCTGCAAGTTTGTTCTAACTCTTTTATCTAGGACAAATTTATAAAACTCTGAGCTTCAGTACCGCTGTTGCATAAACTTTCTAGGAGTTCTTGTGAGGATTAAAGAATATGTCATTGAAAACACTTAGCATTTAAATTAGCATGATAAAGATATATTAGTTCCTTTTATGTTTTTAAATATTATATACAATAGATAACAATAATGAAGTTTCAGTCATTTAGAACTATGATTTTAACCACCATTCAGCCAGAAATTTTGTGCCAGTCCACAAAAGAGTTAACCATCCTGATGTATAAAGATTATAGACCCAATGAGCTTAGTTAAATTTGCTTATGTTCCGGGTGACTGCTACTTATCCTGTATCATTGATGAAAATACTATTTAGGTTGTCTTAGATATCTTTGGAACTTGTAGGCTCCTTCGGACAACCTTTTGCACCTTACAGATCATTTACAAATCATGTGCAATTAACAAAAAGCACTCGGACAAACGTATGTAGTAGTCAATGCATCATACATATGGAGTTTGGAAATCAAGCACCAGCTTGTACTGTGTTGCACTATTATATACAGTAAGATAAAACTTTATTTGTGAGTGTTTCTGTTCCTGGCCGACTAGGTCACTGGTCCCAAATGCAAAAAGATTGAAAACCACTAATTTAGATACACTTACCTTGGATTTTAGGTGGTCTTAGATTGGCTAAAGCAACAATTTGATGCCCGGCAGCAACACACTGCATCATATTGTAACAGCTGTCCTTCCCACCACTAAAAAATAGAGATACATAGCAGATTACTATTATTCAACACAGAATCATTAGCTATCAAAATAGCACCCATGATTTATTCAGTTTTTCAGAATATTTTAGGGACTACCTTACATTTAGAATGCAAAGTACAGACAGTTACCATAGCCTTAAGCAAACTGAGCAAATATGAATTTCTAAGGTAGCTGCTCACAAGCTGTTAAGAAATTATATCCATTATACCAAAGACCATTCTATACAAAATATAATTTTGGTTTGTGAGAGTAGCTTTACTTAATATACAAAGTACTTTGCAAATAAAATGATTTAAGTTTACATTCGAGCTAGAAACTTATTATATATTCTCTTTAGGTGAAATTCTCTATGAAAAAGTAGAAAAGCACCTGTTCTACGGTAAGAAATCTAACAAGTGGCCTCCATCAACAATTAAAGGATCAAATTAAAAATCTGAGATCCAACCTAATGACAAAGTATGACACACTTGGTGAGTTCAAATTTTCAGATGTAGAAAGCAAAACTCTGAATGTCACCAATAAAGTTAAAGATCAGTACTGTCAGTACTACAGCTTTCGGCCATCACTACATGATGGCAGAATAAGGCTTGAGCACAAATCTAAGTAACAGATTGAAGAGAATTTCTAATTCTGGTACCAAACCTAAGGTATAGGCAAAACACTTAGTCAAGTGTTACTTCAACTATAACAAGACTGAGTGACAAATTCTATGCTGTTTGGGTCTCATGCTCTAGTTTCTCACTACACCTTTCTTCCTTTACTTTTGCATTTCTTTCTTTTTTCCCTTTTTTCTAGTTTTTGCTTAAGATCTACAAATGTACCCTCAAGCAATACTTAGACCTATTCATAGCCCAAGAAACTAAGAGACTTTTTATTTTTGAAGCTGTCCTTTTTGCCCCTTTAGTTCCCAACATTTGTCTGCCTCTACCACATTCTGATCAGTAACAACTGTCATTCCAGAACTTCTCAAGGGGACAGATTGTAACGGACAAAGTGAAGTTAAACGTCACACTTCCTTTCCTCAGATTCTAATATTCCCATAAGTCCATCTTCCACAATTTCCCCTATTGAACTTCACTGCTCTAGTTCCATAGGACAGTGGTTGCCAAAACCGTGGCTTGCAAGCCACATGCGGCTCTTTGGCGCCTTGAGTGTGGCTATTCCAAAATACCACATGCAGGCACTACCTCGATAAGGAATGTACCTACCTATATAGTTTAAGTTTAAAAAATTTGGCTCTCAAAAGAAATTTCAATCGTTGTACTGTTGATATTTGGCTCTGTTGACTGAGTTTTCCAACCACTGCCATAGGACAAAACAATCTAATTCTTTAGAATATATAGAATAATTAAGATTAAAGGGTATACTTCCACAATTCTAATTCCTTACAATATTAAAAATTAAAGGTTATACATCTGTAATGAGAACTTAGCCTTATAATTTATTTTAAAATTCTAAGTTTTCAAATATGGTTTTAAAGTAGTATTACCCAAAATGTGTTCTGTGGAACACTACTTGTTCGACAAGTACTCTAAGAACAACGATTTTCAAGGTCAAATAAGTTGGGAAATACAAAGCTTCTTACTTCCCTGAAATGTCACAAAGTATGTTAGAATATAAGAAAAGTTCAACATTTCAGAAATTTAGTTTATAACTGTGGGTACTAAGTTAAATTACTCAGTGTGTTTGTGTTTATATACTTTATTATAAAATTGAATAGCCTTGCCAATCCTCAAGGTGTCACTCAACCATAAAATTCAGTGATTCAATCTTTTTGTATTAGGAAAATAATGTTCTTTATGGTCAAGAGATATGTAATGATCTTGGTTTCACTTATTCCCTAAAACACACACACCTATCCCATCTCTTATTTTAGTATATACACACACACAATATATTGCAAATACAGTAGTTTGACTGTATTTAACTCTAGACATATTCATGCAAAAGTGCACATAAATGCACATATAGGTACTATGTATGTATTTATATTCATATACATGTAGTTATGTATTCATACCTACAGTATGTCTCCCAACATTTATACAGATCTTAGAGTTTAGCAACAAATTCCCATCAATGGCTTTTGTAATTTGCTATTTTATTGTAATTTGCTATAATGTTGTAAAAACATTATAGAATATTTAGTGCAATGGATTACACCGATTATAATGCCAGTGGCCAAGGCCAGGCAGGTTCACATTGGATTTGGGCAGAAGGTAGAGGAACTGCGCAGCTGGAAAGGGTTGGGCCATTCCATTTAAAAAATCTCACGTCAGACAAGTACACAGGCAGGGGAAACCACCTCTCAAGCAAACGAACAGCAAGAATAGCCCCTTAGTGTTGGGCACGCAATCCACCATCCACAATCCCCCCATCTCTCTCAAGTACAAGCACCCATAGCCTTATATAGGCTATGCACACATGCCTCTGCCAGGTGATCATACACACACTAATGAAGCTCGTGCTTGTATCTGGTAAACCCGGTAGCAAGCCTAACACAGCTGTCCGGCACTGATCTTCTCACCTTCCCTCTCAGAGCTCCCAGACTTCTGAGTCTTTAGTTGGTGTGTTTTTAACAGTTAAACTTTTAGCAAACTGCATATGGATGTGAACTGATCATTTCCTGGGCTACGTTTTATACTTATCTATCTAGACCAAATGGAGACCACAATGATCAAAACTTAATCAGTCACTTTACAGAAGAAAGTCATTGAATAACAATACATTGTGGCATTACAGTCTCCTAGAAATGGCACTGAAAGAAACTGGAATATTCCAGTGACTCCAGAAGGGGTTGATGTTATGTCAAGACCTTAATATTATTAAGAGGTCAGTAGCAACTAGCTAGCTTACTGAACAAGAATATAAAATCGTCAATAGTTTAGAAAAAAAAATGGCATGGCTGCAATGCAGTTCAGACACTCCAGAGATGCAAATCTCATCAAACAAAATTGAAATACCTTAAATTCCCTTTTAAATTTTGTTATTGTGTTCCCTTTTGCTTCAGTTTACAGACTGAGTATGGAAACATTTTAACTGGCCTGTCTTTGGTTGTTACATGACTTAGACACCTAAATATGATGAGATACCATAAATTTTAAACTCCTTTTGGAATATGAAGTGCTACCATAGGTCACTTTAAAAGCAACTAATATGTGTCTGAAACAACAGCAACCAGATATAGGATAAAACTGGTACAGTTCCACCTCTGTCCCTGAGCGCCGAGGTAAATATACTGCTCAAAAAAGTTAGGGGATATTTCAAAATGAATATGAAGCAATAAAAAAAAAGCATTTGATTTTTTTTTATTAAAGAACATCAGAAGAGCAAATGACAAGTCAAAGAAAGTTGTTCGATTGTGCAAATGAGTTAGTTGCAAAACCAACTTTTATTTCATTGGTGAAAATGCACCATTCAAAAGGCTCAAAGTACTGGAATATGTGCACATTGCCTGATCCCCTAATTTTTGTGAGCAGTGTGAATAGCCATCTGCAATTCCACACATGGCGGTGGGGGTGTGGGGATTCAGGGGATCTAGTGAGGGAGAGGTGGACGTCTGTAGGAAGGGGGCGGGGGATATATATGGCCTAGGGTGGAAGACAGGACCCAGAGTACCAGACGGAAAGTCTGAAGGAACTACATAAAAGGATGAAAATAGCACGGAATACAGTTAGGCAGTGAGTGGCTGTCAAACTTCACTGACTTAAGAATCAGATCCCGGGCCGCCTCACGCTAAATAAACCAGCGTTCTGGCGGTGAGTATCAAGAGTTCTTAAAGTTCCACAGATGGATCCAATGTGAATCCAAGCTTGGTGGCCAGGAGACTAGAGGGGCAGCAGCCGCAGAGAGGGGCGCAAGCCGGGGACCTTGGAGTCCCGGGTTCCGCCCCTTCCTCTGGCCGGGAGGGGCCGCCTAAACCCCGACAGGCGGCTCCTGCACAGACAGCTTCTTTTCGCCGCCAGCGACGGAGCAGCGGCAGTGGTACTTCCCTCATCAATATAGACAAGGACTGCAGTTGGCAGCAGAGGAAGAAGTCGGCACCGGTACCACGTTACCTGATCAGAGCAGCAACCCTCATGCCGTCGCACTACGCGTGCGTGCGTGCGTGCGTGCGGTGTACGGGTGACGTCATCGCAGCTGCGTCCTCGTTGACGCGCCGCGGGGCCTCGGCCTGGTGTTCGTCCCCCTGCCTGTCTGTGTACTGGCAGTGCGCCCCCTACACACCCCACCGCCGCCACTTCTCACTGCGGCACGATTGGCTGAGCCGGGGTGGGGGTGGCAGTGGAGGGGTAGATATGGCACATTGGCGCCTTGTCCCTGTGGCAGGGACATCTGGGCTCAGAAAATACAGTGTTTAGGCACGGCCTGACCACCTAAGTGAGGGCACTGAAAGTGGAAGAAAAAGGGCAGAGCCCTTGTTTAGGTATGAGAATGTGCAGTCACTTATCCTGCCAGTTGAAGCACTTGCAGATGAGCAAAGGGAAAGGAATATTGCCCTTACTTCCTCATCCAATCCACCCCCCTCCGCCACGACCATTGCCCCCCCCCCCCGGCTCCCGCCGCCGCAAGGAACTGACTGCACCCTTTAAGTTTTTTTTTAGATTATATCTCCTCTGTTTTACAAACCTAAATCTGAGGCTAGCCCGTTGACCTCGGGGCTCCCTATGATTTTTCACTCCCTGTGGTGTAATGTGGAAGCCGAGAAGCTATTAAAAGCCCACCACCAAAGTGCAGTGGCCTTGAAGAAAGAAAATCTAGCTTCTAAATTCCTTTACTAAATACTGAGTACCTTTCATGTTCCAGCCACTGTTTTAGGCTCTTGTGATACATCCGTTAATAGAACAAAGATCGCTCCTCTTGTGAAGTTTATATGTAAGTGGGGAGAGCAGACAATATACAGCTAAAAAAAAATATATATATATATATATAGTGTAATGCCAGTGGCTGAGGCCAGGCAGGTTCACATTGGATTCCGGCAGATGGTAGCTGCGAAGTGGGAAAGCCCGTTTATAGGAGGCTCACAAAGAGACGAGCAAATAAACGGGACAATCTGCTATTTCCAGTAAGGGCAAGGGAGCAAGGAAACCTGCACCTCACTTGGAGCTAGCAGAGAGCGATCTGGGAGAATCGCTGCCCAGGGAAGCACCTATAGCCTTATACAGTATAGACTAGGAGCAGGAGCCATGTGCTAACGCTCTAATCAAGCAACGAACGTGCTTGCAGAACCGCCAGCAAAGCCTAACAGGGGGCTGCCCCACATAGTGTGTTTAAAAATGGTAAGAGCTAATTAACAAAAGAGAGATACTGCAGTGAATCAGGAAAAAGAAGGAAAGGCAAGTTGCAGAATTAAATAGAACACCAAGGTAGAACTTACTAATAAGGTGAGAGATGGACCAACTTAAAGGACCAGAATTTGCTTTGTAAATGTGGACATGTGCTCTACATAGAAGAAAATAACTAGAGCCAAGACTCTAGGTGCTGTGGGGGAGGAAGAAACTTTCCTCTACCCCTGACCATTTTGGGGGGGTTTAGTAATTAAATCTATGTGAGATATTAAGAAAAGAAATTTAATTATATTCCTACATATGGAAACACCACATCCATGAGTGAGTTGGAGACCTACATACATGAGAGGTTCAGCGACAAAGAAAACTGAGGTATATATAGTATTCTGAGCTAAGGATGAGTTAAGGCACCTTGGGGTTTCAGAGTGTCATTTTAGGACAATTAGGACAGCAAACATTCAGTACTTAGTAGTTAGCCTTGCCATATAAATAGTTCAAAAAGGGTTCTCTCTGATAATCTCATTTTGGGCAATGTCTTTAGTTCAAATTTTTCTGGGAGTTAAAGGGGACTGGGAAGAAATTTTTATTGTCCAGAGGACATCAGTTGCCTTTAGCTCAAAATGATTTGCATACCGTATAGCGTATCTGGGGGTAATGTATTCTGAACCCCAACAGTGCATTATGTTTTTTGTGAAAGAACAAGGCCAGTGTGACTGGAGCACATAGTGAGCAATGCCAAGAGTAGTGGAAGATGAGGTTCCAGTAATGGAGACAGGAGGAAGATCAGAGAGGGTCTTAGAGGCCATAAAGGACTTTATCTTTTACTATGAGTGAAGTGGGTGGCCATTTCAGAGTTGTTTGAACAGAGGTATATGACTTAAAACTGAAAGGATTATACAATACTGTCTGTCTTGAAAATACAACTATTAGGAGGCAATTGCAACAATCCAGGAGACAAATGATGAGGCTTGGAACCAGAATCTTATTAGTGGATTTGGTGAGAAGTGGGAGGATTCCAGCTCTATTTTGAAGGTAAAACCAATAAAATGGATTAGAGGACTTTAGAAAAAGAAATCCATAAAGGATGGTGCAAGTATCATGAATTAAATTAATATATATAAGAAACCTAGAATTGAGCCTAGTATTATTGGAAGCATTCAATTTTATAATACTAATACATAACGTTCTCATTAACTCCAGTACTCTTACTTAGTATGGGGTGACTAGAGCAGTGACTGACAGTCTGCATACCAGTTTCAGCATCTAAAATGATGCAGTTTTATAATTCTGCAATTGTTGATATTTACGAAATGAGTCAAGTATTTAAGGAGTTTGTAGTCTAGTTGAGGAGATAAGATGTATATTTAATAAAAATTTACAATGCAAAAGGGCATATTTTTAAAGTAGCGAAGATGTAATACATATAGCTAGAGACCCGTGAGGTGAGTCCACAGGGTAAATGACAGAATAAGGATCAAATTTGAAAGGTTGGGAGAAATGAATAGGAGAAACAGGTGGACCTTACAAATAAAGACAACAGACATGTGAAGGAATTCACAGCATGTCCCCTCAAAACCTGCGGCTTTGGCATATTGATTATTTTAACTCACAGTCACTTGATAAACAGATACAAGAAGAACATTCTGACCCTTCTTTTTGTTCCTGAAAGCAGGAGGTAAAATTTCCATGTAAAAGGTGTCCTCCTTCTCCCCGGAAGAAAGAAGATGTTCTTATTACCAGAAACAGAGAATCTGGGAATTGAGGCAGAAAGAAATCTGTTAACAGAAGTTGTTAAAATAACTCTTAGCCTTTCCACATAATTTAGTTACTTTTCCACAATTGCTTCTCTTTGTTCAACCTACTATACAAGCATTTAGCTTTTACCATTTATTTTTTTCTTTTTTTGAGGAGGAGATCTTGATTCTCTTGTGAAGGCTCCCATGTACATGTAAGAAATTTTAATAAAACTTACATGCTTTGTCCTGTTAATCTGTTTTATGTCAGTTTAATTCTTACATACAGTTAGATAACCTAAGAGGATAGAGGAGAATTTTTCCTCCCCTACACAGAAGTAAGTATAGTGTGCTGAGCATCAGTGATGAGAACAGTCTGATGAGTGATGAGGGCATATTGAAGAGAGAGAAAGATAAATTGAATGGATGGGATGCTGCCAGGTTTTTCAGGGTCATAGAAAACCAAAATGAGATTTTTCAAAGCCACGAAGTTTACTCTGGCTATGTTAGCCGTCATTTCTCAGGAGATTGTATGAATTAGAAATAATTAACATGGTGCATGATTACAATGAATAGATTTAGAGCACACCCAAAACCTCCTCTTTTTCTTGTCACTTGCCAAGAGTGGATGGGGAGAGGAAATACTAAGATTCTCTTGTTAAAACAACATCTCCAAGATTATAATGTGTTTTTATTTCCTCTGGTAGCTAGGCTTTATAAGCTTTATTTTAAGACTTTCTCAGTAAATAAATATATTACCATGTGTATATCCTAAAGCTAAATTGTATGGTAGGAATCATGCTGAGACTGTTCTCCAAGGGCATCAGAATTTGGCTTAATGGTGTTGCTCCCCTCTGGACTCATTGTTTTTATTTAGCAGCTCTTCTCCAGTACCCCTCCCACCCAGAAACGATTATTTTTCTCACCATCTCCCCCCACCCCATTTTGAAGCTTTTTATTTGAATTTTGTCACTCAATGGATTTTCCTGGTTGCCTAACGTGACATTACAAAGTGTATTGTGTCTTCTTAAAAATGTTTATATTTCTTCTCATTATTAGTGTCTTCCTCTCAGAGTTACCATATAAGTCTCTGTGCTTGAATGGACCATCAGGACTAAAGTAGAAGTGATGGGTTCAATCTATTCCAGCTGAATAGATGTACTTGCAGTTCTGAAATTAACATATATCCAGTTGGCCTTAACCCAACCACCAGAGTTATTCTTAGATTCATACTTATTTTGGAAGGAGTTTTAAAACTATCTGACCGAATAAAATCAGAGCAATTCTTGACCCCTAAGAGTGCTATGATAAACTAAGGGTTAGGTTATATTCTAACTTTTTCCATTTAGGATCTTTCTTAAGTCATTCTAATTGCTTTATGTGGGCGTGGGAGTCATTTTGTTTTGCTGAAATTGAAAAACAACACTGTGTTGGTTAAGTCCTCTGAGAAGCAAACCCCAAGAAAGGGTTAGATGTGCAAGAGATTGATTAGAGAAAATGACTTTAAAGGACAAAAGGAAAAGAAGGAGGAGTGGTCGGGAGACTCAGATCAGAATTCACATTGGAATCTGGGAAAGTAGACCAGAAAGGAAGAGCTAGTGGAAAGATCTGTAGGTTGCTGTGTAATTCCGAGGGTCTCAACTAGACCAACAAGGAGTCCTGGGCTAAAGTTATTAGAAAAGTCTAAAACTGGACAGGCACAGCTGAATTCTAGTACTTGTCCTGGGCTCAGTCATTGTCTGGGGACAGTGCAGGAAAAGCGTGGCCTGGTACAAACTCAGCAGTGGATCCCAAAGTGCTTCAGCTGGAAACTATCAATCAGTTCATAATAATGCTCCTTCATGAGTCCTATGAACCCCACTTGCTAAGGATAAACTTAGAAAGGGGAGATTAATGAGACAAGCTATAGTCCCCATCATTGCAGTCTGTTTGGAGTTATTGTGGTATTTATTCTGTCCTCTACTATGCAATCCATATTCCCCTCTCTCTCAGCTATGGCCTCTGCAGATCTTGTTGACTCACCTGGTCATACGACCTAAACATTCATTCCTAAGGGGGCTTAGACCTTGATCATTATACCCTTCTTACTCTGGGGTTTCTGCATGTTTCCATGCGGGACATTTGAATAAATATCTATCCAAAGAGGTTTGCTTTGCCTGCCTTTTAAAATGTTACAGAAATGTGACAAACAAATGTCATTAAAAAGTGATGAAGCACGACCAGTTGAAACTTTTTGGGGGTGTTTCTTCTCAATGAAACTTAAAACCTTCTTCCACATTGCCAGCATGTCTTTAATTTCACTTGTAGAAAAAACTTCCTCGGACTTTACGTCCTCCTTACTACTAATCTCTTGCAGAAGCTCCGTATGTTGCATCTTCTGTAGCTCCTTCAACTCCTCAGTTGAGAGTTCCTCCTCTTGTTCCTCGATGAGCTCATTTACATCACCCTCATCTATCTCTAGACCCATCGACTTTCCGAGAGACACAATCTCCTCCAACACTTCTACCTCAGTCTCAGTCTCTGGTTCGAATCCTTCGAAGTCCCTGTCAGCAACAACATCAGGCCATAACTTTTTCCATGCTGAGTTCAAGGTTCTTGTAACCTCTTGCCATGCCAAGTCAATAATGCATAAACATATCATGATGTTGTAGTGATCTTTCTAAAACTCTCAAAGGGTTAGAATTGTATTCTCAGTCACCTCAAAGCAGCGGCAGAAGACGTGCTTTGTGTAAAGCTTTTAAAAGTTGGAAATGATCTGCTGATCCATAGGTTGCAAGATTGAAGTCATGTTGGGTGGGAGGTAGAGAACTTTCACGAATTTGAACTCATCAAGAATGTCATCTTTAAGACCAAGTGGGTGGGCTGCAGCATTATCAAGGATTAGTAATGTTTCATCGAGAGTTTATTTTCTTGAAGATATTTCTTCACTGCAGGACAAAAGACAAGATTTACCCATTTAATAATAAACTGCCATGTAACCCATGCCCTAGCATTGGCATGCCACATAACCTGCAATTTTTCTATAAAAATCTTGTGAGCCTTAAAGGCTCGAGGACTTTCGGAATGATACACTAGCAGTGGCTTTACTTTACAGTCACTGCTAGCATTTGCACACAATGCAAGGGTCAGACGGTTCTTCATGGGTTATGGCCTGGCAGCTTCTTCTCCTCAGTGGTGATGAAAGTCCTCCGGGGCATTTTTTCCCAAAACAATCCTGTTTCGTCACAGTTAAACACCTGTTGGGTGATGTAGCCTTCCTTTGCGATAAGTGTAGTACAACGTGTGATGTACTCCTCAGCTGCTTTAACGTCAGCACTCGCAGCTTCACCATGCCTCACCACAAAGTGGATACCAAATCTCTCTCTCTCTCTCTCTCTCTCTCTTTTTTTTTACAGGGACAGAGAGAGAGTCAGAGAGAGGGATAGATAGGGACAGACAGACAGGAACACAGACAGGAACAGAGAGATGAGAAGCATCAATCATTAGTTTTTCATTGCCATTGTGACACCCTAGTTGTTCATTGATTGCTTTCTCACGTGTGCCTTGACCGTGGGTCTTCAGCAGACTGAGCAACCCCTTGCTGGAGCCAGTGACCTTGGGTCCAAGCTGGCGAGCTTTTGCTCAAACCAGATGGGCCCGCGCTCAAGCTGGCGACCTCGGGGTCTCGGACCTGGGTCTTCTGCATCCCAGTCTGACATTCTATCCACTGCACCACTGCCTGGTCAGGCTCTTCTTGAAATTTTGAAACTAGCCGTGTCTTGCCTTAAGCGTATCTTCTGCTGCCTTTTTTGAGGTTGATGGTTCTTTCTTCTTCAAGTCGCCATAAATAATACATGCCTTTTCGCATATTACAGTCACTGTAAATCGTGCCAGCTCTTTCTCTTTCACCCACACCAGCAGAAGCTTCTCCATTTTTTCATGGATAATTGTCCTTAATTGGGACAGAATTGTAGTTTCTTTCACTGGATTTGTGCTTTTGATGGCATCCTTTTGTTTAAGGATGGTACAAATTGTAAATGTATTGCGGTTGTACAGCTTTGCCAGTTCAATCACTCATACACCATGCTCATGTTTTTCTGTTATTACTTGCTTTACTTCTATCGACATCATTCTCTTCTTCTCACCACTGTCCTTTATACTCACTTTCTTCGGCACCATGATAGCACACCAAAAATAAGTTAGCAAAAAATGCAAAAATGATGCAAGAACAAGCACAGCGCATGAGATTCAACTTGATTCTGTGGGTAACACGTGAGAAAGAACGAGATACTGGTGTGCTGCTGATACTGGACCCTTGCGCCAACGCGCCAACTAGTGGCAGCTTCCCGAATCACGACTCATATCTCAGAATTTTGCTTGAATCTCGAACAAAAATATGGACCGAGTGGCACCTCGTATCTTAAAAAAAAAAAAAAAAAAAAAAAAAAAAAAATTGTATGTTGGTCTGCTCATATCTTGAGGTACCACTATACTATATTTTTTGCTTTATTTTTAAATCTGGCAGTTTGTTATGTTTAGGCCTTATATCCCTTACAATATCTACATATATATTCAATAATTTAAAATGTAAGAATAATTCAATTTTAGCTTATGTGTGCTTTTTATGGACTTCTAAGTATATTAAAGTTTGAAAAGTTATTCCAGTATTTTTATGTTTTAGAGTGTGGCAAACCTGGGCTTGAATTCTGGTTTTGAGACATTAATTTGGAATTTCAGCAAAACATTTTTTTCTTCATCTGTAAAACAGATATTTATACTCATGTTATCAGATAAAGATTAACTATACATAAATACACAGTTCACAGTATTTATCACATGTAAACCCTGAAGCAAACACTAAAAAATTATGAAACAAAGGCTTATAGCTAATAAACCAAAAAGGAGATAAGACAGAATTCTATATAAATGCTCAATTAGTCCAAAAGAAGGCAGAAAAAGGAAAAGGAGAAAAAATAACTGAGACAATATAAATATCAAGATGGTAGATTTAAATTAAAAAATATCAATAATATTAAAAGTCAATGGCTAAAACTTAAAATTCATGTTGAAAGACTGGTGAAGGAGAAACACCCAACTATTTTCTGTCTACAAGAAACTCACTTTAAATATGAAGACACAGGTTAGAAGTAAAAGGATGGATAAAATGTACATGGTGTTACAATGAATTGTACACTTGAAAAATGTAGTTTGGCAAACCATGTCAACACAATAAATTTTAAAATATATATTTTAAAACGTTATACTATGTGAACTATATTTTTAAAAAGCTAGAGTGGTTATTTATGTATAACACAATGTAAATTTCAGAGCAAGGAATAAAATTATTCTCTCTCTCTCTCCTCAGACTTCTAATCCCCCAGATTCCTTCCAGTGAGGTACCAATTTTTCTGTATTTTTCTAGAATGAGTTTATGAATACATAACCATATATCACTTCTATTTGTCACTCAAGGGAGTATACTGTATTCAGTGTTGTATATGTTGTTTCCTCAAGTATATCTAGGACATTATTCTTTATCATTACATATAGATTTATCTTATTCTTTTTAAACTATTCTATAGAGAAGAGTAAAGTTTTTTAAGGTCCTCATCAAGAACACCAAAGTCTTTGAATTTTAGTAAACAGGGTTAGGTAAAACCTTTGCAAATTATAATTGGAATGTAATTAATTTAAGAACACTGGACCCCTGTATTTCCAGCACATTAAATACTAACATTAATATCTTGATATGCCACATTCGTACTCCTATTACCCCAAATCACACCTCTACCAATGTATTGTTTTTTGAGGACTTTATCCACTATTTAGTCTCTATTGTAATCCTTAACTTTCTCTTCTTCCTTATTCTTGCCCCATCAGTAACCAAGTCTGATTCTCTTTTCAGTAATCTCAAAAATTTGGGGATGGATGGTGAAATTCTTTCTGAAGTTTATTGCTACCTATTTAAAATACTGGAAGTAAGGCTAATATCTGCACCCAATTCCAAACATCATTGCCAGATGTTTTGTTTATGGAAATAGTACCATAAAAGGAGCTTTATATTTAATATTCTTCTTAAATATAAAGCTCCTTTTATGGTTTCAGATTTTTGTTTTCAGATTTTTTTGCTTAATATTTGATTCATCATCCTTCTTATTTAAAAAGATATTTCAAGTCTGAGAAGATGTATAGTGCTGCATAACAATGGGGAACAATTTTGTTTTCATTTTCTGTTCCATGAGGTTTTAGAACTATTTTTATATACACCTGCATGGCTGATTCCAAATCAGAAATTCGTTTTTTGGTGCGTGCTCTAGTTTTTATGCAATTTTAATTTCTTTTTGTTGCAGTCAATGGCATGCTCTGGTTTTTAAATTGGAGTTAAAGGGCAACAACTCTTGGATTGAACATAACCACAAGGCAATTAATGTTTTATAAACATTACTTTTACATATTTGTAGTTGTTTTTAAATGTAAAAAAATATTATCTGATAAAAACACCCTCTTATTTTGTTTTAAGATTGAATCATGGCTTCTTCAAGTAGGCATAAATATAAGAATAGTCCTGACACCTTTTGTTATATATGTGGCTGTTATACACTTCAACATCAAAGCGCAATATTTTCTCATTTGTGAATACATGCATATATTGCCTATTTTCAAGTTCCCCTTGGTGATCAAGACAAGAATTGGGTTACTCATATAGTGTGTTTTAATTGTGAGGAAATGCTTCATGACTGGACAAAAGGAAAACACAAAGGAATGCCTTTTGGTATTCCCATGGTTTGGTGTGAACCTAAGGACCACAACAGTGACTGTTATTTCTGTCTGATCCATACAAAAGACATTGGCAAGAAAAAATGACATATGATCACATATTCTAATATTTCTTCAGCAATATGACCTATCCTGCACTCTGAGACACTCCCAGTTACAGTTTTCAATGGTTTTATTTCTTCAAAGGATGAAGAAAGTGAACATGATGATCAAGTGTATTTTGAAAAGATGCATGAGGAAATGGTTGTAGAATCTGAAGGGTCTTCCTCTGATGCCAAGCAGTCATTAACCCGTCAGCAGTTAAACGACCCAAATTGAATGATTTAGCAAGAGATTCGGGCCTATCAAAGAAAGCAGCTGAGTTATTAGCCTCCAGGCTTTAAGAAGAAAATGTACTTCACCGGAGAGCTAAAGTATCTCATTTCAGGAAGCGTGATCAAATTTTTGTGGACTTTTTGTCCAAAGACAAACACTTTGTTTACTGTCATGATAACAGTAGTCTTCTCAGCCAGCTAGGTGTTACCACTTACAGTCCAACAGAATGACGGGTATTTCTTGACAGCTCTAAATGGAGTCTGAAATGTGTTCTACACAACGGTAATGTTTATGCAGTGGTTCCAATTGGTTATTCAACTCATCTGTGAGAAGATTATAATGACATAAAAATTGTCCTCAATTTACTGAAGTAGGTGGGGCATAACTGGATCATTTGTGTGGATCTTAAAATGGTAAATTTCCTGCTAGGACAACAGAGAGGTTTCACAAAGTATCCTTGCTTTCTGTGTTTGTGGAACAGCCGAGCTCGAAAGAAACACTGGATACAGAAGGAGTGGCCAAAACATGAAGCTCTGGAAGTAGGGATACAAAATATTGTGAATGAACATGTATTTAATCGAGATAGGATCACTTTTCCCCCACTTCACATCAAACTTGGTTTAATGAAGCAGTTTGTTCAGGCTTTGAATAAAGAAAGTGAATGCTTTCAACATATTATTTCTGCTTTTCCTACCTTGTCTTTCGAGAAGATAAAAGCAGGTGTATTCGGTGGACCTCAAATTCGAACCCTCCTATGTAACGAAGAATTTGCCAGGAAGATGAATAAGGAGGAGAAAGCAGCAGGGCAGTCTTTTGTGGCAGTTACAAAGAACTTCCTTAGCAACAAAAAAGCAGAAAACTATGAACTTCTGGTTCAAAGAATGCTGTTGGCTTTCTGCAACATTTGATGTAACATGAGTGTTAAGATTCACTTTCTAAACAGTCACCTTGATAAGTTTTCCGAAAATTTTGGAGCTGTTAGTGATGAGCAGGGAGAACACTTTCATCAAGATCTGAAGACAATGGAAGATCGTTTTCAGGGCTGAAGGGACAGAAATATGATGGTGGACTACTGCTTGAACATCAAACGAGATTTTCTTCAATAAGTACATAAACGCAAGAGCTACAAATGTAAAATTTTGCCTGAATAGAATTTAAATAAGTTTTGTGCAAATTTTATGATTAAAATAAATGTTTTTAATATGTTCTATTTTGAAATTGTAGACAAATTCTGATGCAATCATATCTTTTAGTGTATTAGTGTATTTACTGCATTATTTAAATTATATTTTCATAAAGATGATGCCCAAGAAGACATTCTACTTCCTTATGTTAAACTAAATGTTGAAAATTTTACAATAAGATGAAAACTTAAAACCTTGAATTGCAAAAAAACCTGTTGCTTACAGAGAAAAACTAATTTCAGATTTGAGATCACCACACTCGAATTAGTTATGAACAAGTGTTTTTATGGTTGCAACAAACATTTTGTTCCCCAGTGATTGTTAGGTGGATTTGTGGATTATTTTTCTTTTGATAAACTGTAAATACTTTAACAAGTTCTGTTTTGTGTGTGCTAATAATATCACTGTGACATAGGTTAAAGAAAATATTTTCTTTCCATTTACAAATGAAAGAACAGAAACAGAGATACATCAGGTAATTTGTGCTTGGCTACACAGGGTGTTGTGGGCAGAACTGGGATGAGAACCCAGCTTTCCTGATTTTCAAGCCAGATTACAAGTTTCAGAATTATCAAATTGATTTTTCTGCCATTTTGAAAAATATTGGCACATGCTCGTACACATTCTGAAGTTTGAATTCTCTAATAATAACCCATTAAAAAAGAAACAATGTCTTAGAGAATCTCATTGGAAAAGATCATTTCTAAATATGTGTAGAGAATATATATTTTAATCATTGATTCTCTTCATTGAGAACCCTGTAAAATGAGCTTAAAATGTGATGCCATCAGGCTCAATGTCATACCTATTTTTTCCTCGAAAATATTATCAAAATGTATAAATGCCCTAGATTCTAAATGAATTATTTGAAACTGGTTGACTACAGTTTTGAAAATATTAGGTGCATCATAAACATTATGCCCATCTGTCATTTCTTTTTCATCATGGAGCATGCATAGGCTGCAATCATTCATAGCAGTATCCATGGCTCTGCTGAAAGCATATTAATAACCTTCTCTGTCCAGCTGTGTATTGCTGAGTAATTAGATGAATTCATAATTCCAACAAACTAAATTTTAAATGGACACTTAATGAAAACAGGAACATTTAAGTGAACTAGTTTATTTAAATGGAAAACATATTTCTCTGAAGTAGAGCAGTTTGCTAGATGAATTGAAAAAATGAGCCTGTGAAAAAAATAATTTAAAATTTGAAAATTGTCTTATTGCAATTATAATAATATGTTAGAATTTGATTGAATAACAGTTTGATTATGGTCATTTTAAATTTGAGCTTTTATTTTATCAGTAAGATTTCTGTGCATTGGCTTAGTTCTTTTGTAAACCTCAATACACTAAATTTAATTGTGTTTATCAATTGTGTATTTTGGATTATATTATACATAATTCTATTATTGTTCTTCATTTCTCATTTATTTAACTGAGCATGACAAGTACTCTGAGAATTAGTGATATTTCAAAACTATTAAGTTATGAGGAAAGAGAACATATATTTGGTATCATTGAATTTATCCACAATAAAAAGTATGACAGAAATGAAACAGGCACAATTTTTAAGCAAGCAAAATTTAATATGTAAGCATAGATGAAGTTAAAATAATTGAGGATATTTGATAAATAATAGACAATTAATGCTTAATATTATTTATTACATAACTGTTATTATAATTCCAAAAAATAAACAAAAGAACATTCCTTTGTATCTCCTTATAAATACTAATTTTAATTTTTACACATTTAACTTTTGTTAGTACCTATATGCACACATAATTTTAACATGATTTTTATTTTTAATGAATGCAATTTTATATTCTTTTTGTGTGTGTGACAGAGACAGAGAGAGGGACAGATAGGGACAGACAGAAAGGGAGAGAAATGAGAAGCATCAATTTTTACTGTGGCTCCTTAGTTGTTCATTGATTGCTTTTTCATATGTATCTTGACAGGGGCGGGGGCCGAGAGCAGGGCAAGTAAACCCTAGCTTAAGCCAGCAACCTTGGGGCTCAAGCCAGTGACCATGGGGTCATGTCTATGATCCTATGCTAAAGCCAGTGACCTCATGGTTTGAGGTCAAGCTGGTGAGCCTGTGCTCAAGCTGGCAATCTCATGGTTTCTAACCTGGGTCCTTTGCATCCCAGTCGGATGCTCTATCCTCTGCGCCACCACCTAGTCAGGCTGTACTTTTATATTCTGACTTTCAAAAATATACACTTTTTACAGATAAGCAACCTTACTTAAATTGTAGTGGTATTAATTTTATATTTTAAAATGTTGATAATAAAAATAAGAAGACTCTGAAATCCCCTTAAATATTTTTAAAATAAAGAATGGAGCTATAAATTAATAAATAACAAATAAATTAACCTACCAGGTTTGTTTATAGGACTTTCTTTCAGTTCTTCATTACTGACTTCTTTTCTCTCACAAGCACAAAAAATTTATATGCCCTTAATTCTGCTCTCTTTTGAAATGTAGAGTTATTATTGTAAATTAGTTGAAATATTCTAATAGTATTGGTGTGGAATACTAATGTGTGGATGGATAAGAACATTTGCTCATATCAGTTAGACCTAGTTAAAAACTCAACCTTAATTTTGCATCTCATGAAAAAAACTTTGGCTTCCTATGACTTTTCGAGACTAAATGATTTTGGTATATTGGGAAGATCTTATCTGACAGATGTAGTAGCTTTTATTGCTATTCACCAAATTTTTAATTTTTCTTTTCTATGGAGAAGACCATGTTTCTTTGCCTGGTGATCATGTTACTTGTTTTAGCCAATGAAACAAGCAGAGGTGACAGAAGTCACTTTCAAGAATAACCTTTAAGAGCCACAATATGGTTTACTGGTTCTCTTTTCCTTCTGCCAAGAGACTGGCAATCATTCAACCATTGCTCTACCAGCTTAGGTCCTGAAACAGAGACCTTCTCTGAGAAATAAACCTTTGTTCTTTCAAACCACTGAGATTTTAGAGGTCACTGAAATTTGGAGGCCACTGAGCTATCTCAGGGAGGAGATAGCTAAATTTGCATGGACAGAGACCTGGCAGGCATGCTCAGGAATGGCTTCTAAGGGTTTTAGGTCAAGGAGTATTAATTGTGAATTGAGTTAGGCAAAATTTACCTTATCCTAACTGACACAAATATAGCAAAATGTTTGCTTTAAAGTCACTTTTCAAAAATTTTAAATAGTTTTAGTTCACAGACCTCATGTGTGCTAATAATATCACTGTGACATAGGTTAAAGAAAATATTTTCTTTCCATTTACAAATGAAAGAACAGAAACAGAGATAGATCTCTGATACAAAGACAGAGATCTCTATTTGCCAAAATATAACTGTACACATACTTGCCTCTCTACTCTTGGTTAGGATTTCACAAAACACACCTTCCTGAATGTCGCAGGCTAGGCAAGAGACTCCTCTATGTGGTCTCATGGCACTTTGTGCTTTCCAGTCATAATATATTAATATTCTATATTATCAATTTTATAAATTCAGTAAATGTCCTCTTCTATTGTACCAGTGAAGCTGAGGGCAGGATTCGGGATTTGAAAGAAATTTAATGAAAGGACTTTAGAGTTGTAGATAAGATCAAACAATCACCCATATATGTGAGACATCCAAAAAATAGCAATACAAAAAAGATAATTGTACCTGTAAGTCTGAATAGCCAAAGGGGAGTGTCATTGTACCTTTCTAGAGGCTGGAGAGATAGAAAAGAAGTCACTCAATAGGAGCTGTAGTACTAGAAAGATGTAGCCACTATCACAATAGTGTGCCAATAAAGGGAAATCACAGAGGAAAAAATACCCTAATCTCCTTCTCCATCTGCCCTGCCATCCCCTACCAATGCCTCCCACTGGCTGAATCACTCAGAAAGTCAGAGAATAAATAAATCTGCTGATAAAGTTCACAGGGTTAAGCCCCTTAGGCACAGAGAAAGGCAGAGAATGATGAGAATGAGTTCTGGGAGGGCAAACTGAACCTACCCATCTCCTTATTTCTATATTTCCAGTTCAGGTTTGTTTGTTTGCCTGGTGCATAAGAAAAGTTTAAATGTATTAGATGGGTGAAAGAAAAAGCAACAGACATTAAAAGCGAAGTAATTAATCTGGATGTTAAATTCTAGTTGTTTTTATTTTCTTAGGAAATTATTTTACTTCAAAAATTGTTTTGTCATTGAATATTGTCATAAGAAACTTTTAGCTATTTATATTAAATACTTCTAAACCACATTTTGAATTTCTATGAAGAATACTAAGATGAAAAGTAATTGAGGAAGCAATTATAAGAGACATCATATTGGTATGCAAAACTGAGGTGACTCAACTTGAACAATTTCACTGAGAAGATAATTAAGTGAAGAATATAAGTTATAATTGTAATTCATGGCATGAAGTTACAATGCAATTACTCAAATTATCACTGGTATTGATATTGGGTGGAGTGTCAGCTGGGGCAAGTCATTAGATTACAGGTGAATTTGATTACTATGGCAACAATGATGAAAAGATTGTGGGATAGTTTGACTATATCTACACTGTAAAACTTATAAAAGAAAAATAAATGATACTTAGTGCTTGAACTCTTTCCTACACCAAAGCATGAAGGGAACATCAGGGAAGTTTGTGTGAAAGTTTTAAGCAAGATTTCCTAACCCAGGCTCCACATTTTAAATTCATGTTATTTTATGCTAATATGGGGTACTTATTGGTAACACATAAACACTAAGGTTTGGAATGGGGACATTTAGGCAGACAAAAAGGAATGCAGAGCGGTTCTAACCTCCAAATCTTGAAACTGCCTTAAGAGAAGAAGCAGCTTTCTCCCATTGTCTGAGAAAACCGGTCCTTCCTTGCAGAGAAACTTTTCAATAACTTCACTTGGGATAGTTGCCTCTCAAGGTGGTATCTGTTCTCCTCAAGATAAATCTATCACCTTCTTCATCACCACCCCTTCTTGCCTCCAAGGCCATAATGAGAATTAAATCCTAACATAACCCTGAAAGAAAATTGGAAGTTCTGTCCTAGGAGGAGAGGAGATTATTTTGCCAAATTGCATAAGCAAAAATCTGACATTAATAAATTGGATTAAATTCTAAAAAAGATTGGGTCAAGGCAAATGAATGGTACAACTGAATTAAGCCAGTGGTTTGCAAAGTGTGGCCATTGAATCAGTCAGCCTGGAAATTTGTTTTAATGAATCCTCCAAGTGATTTTAAAGCATGTTAATGTTTGAGATTCACTGTTATATATCATAAGCAAAAGTAGGTTTACAGTTGTTCATATGGGAAATAATACAATAATTAATGAATAATGCAAGAATAAATTCTCATTTGTGTACTCACAACTGTAAACCTATGTTAGCCCACCTTGTGTGTATATTATATAGCCTCTACTTGGAGTTGAGATTTAGTATTTTAGCTAGAACAATTAGGCATGAGTTTAATAGTTGGTTATTGAAAGACAGAAACCACAGGCTTAACTGAAAACACGAGGCTAGTGTATTCCAAAAAAAAATTTATTTTAAAAGTTCCTGGGTGCAGGTTGACTGAGACCTACAAAGGGTGTTAGCCTAGAGGAAGAGATACAGCAGGTTTATGTGGATTAGTCAAAGGGCCTAGGGCAAAGGCAGCTGACTTGCTGCATCTGATTCAACTGTCCTTTATCAGCATCCAGCTGCAGGAAGGTCTGAGCCGAATTATTGAGTAAGCAAGTCCTTCAGGCCTTCGTTGTTATTAAGATAGTGGCTGAGCAGCCCTTTTATTATCAATTATAAGAAACCTGGACTCAATAGTTGCCCATGGTCAATGAGTTTGCGATTACAGAATTTTCCTGACACAAAGTAGAAAAGGAAGCTTGATGGCATAGAGAAATGAGAATGTTAGAATAGATTTAAAATATGTAATTTGCTCCATTCTTCTCTCATCTTTCTTACTCCAGATCATTTTTGAGGACACTTCCATCATCAAACATACTAAAATGCATTGGTGAGTGGAATAGCAGCATCCTTGAAGAACTCTGTGGTGGCTACCCCTATCAGCTGATGGAGGACTTGGGAGATATTGCCATGAAAATGAACTCCCTGTTTTGTATAGAAAAATAAAAATGGGATCGGGATCCTAGAGTATTAGGGCCAAGTGTCAAAGAAAAGATGGACACAGTTATCCTTATAAGACATAACTTACAGAGTGGTAATCAAGATGTTTTGACAAGCATGGATATGTGCCAGTGATCGATTCAGTATAATTTCAGTGGGAATTAAATAGATGGACAATCATCAAGGATGTTTCTTGACTTATATAAAAGACTGGCAAGTTATTATAATTGGAATTCTTAGCTTCATACCTAGTTCCTAGACTTAAGTCAATTCACAGACCTGAAGCACTTTAATTAAGTAGAAGGCCATGTTGCTTTGAGGAAGAATCTGCCCTACAATATGGACACAAATGGCCTCCATGGCTTTTCTGGATGAATTTGGTCACTTACTAGGATGATTTTTACTGGGGAAGGGGAGTCTCTCATTCTTCTGGAAGTTTTTACGTAGTAACTCTGACATAATGCTAATCCTTAGGATACAAAACACCATCACGGTCCAGTGTTCAGAGTATGGACTTATGAATTTCAGATGATAAATGAAGTCTTGACTCCATTCTATCTGACAGCAGCTCCAATAGGTTAATTGACCCATTCTGTGGTTATTCCACAGCTTCTGAATATATTTAAAAATAGACATTTTTATCAGCTGAGACTGATACAACAGCTAATGAACTCAGATTGCTATGCTATAGTGTTCGGCAGATAAAATATAATATGCTCACTTTGTTAAAGATGGCGCTGCCCACATGGAAGCCCGTCATCCAGGTGATATTATTTGCCCTTATGCTTGAGATGGCTATGGGGGAAAAGCTGTAATGTAGGCAGGCCAGGTCATTATAGCCTAAGGCTTAGTTTAAGAGTAAGCTCTTCCCCACACCCTTGACTGATTGGATGAGGTAGGGTGGTGCACTCTCCTGAGGAATCCCATTATGCCTCAGATGGGTGGCTTTGTATCAGAGACTTTCTTTATGTATAATTGGATTAAAGATTTGGATTTTCTATGCTATAAACTGGGGCAGTCCGGGAGCTTGCTCACTCTCTCGGTTCCTGGGTTCCTGGGATTAGTATTAGAGAGGAGAGCAGAGTAAGGCCACGTGAAGGCCAGGAGAAGCAGCCGAGATGGCAGAGTGCTGAGGAAGAATCCAGTTTATTAAGAGTTCGTGCAGGAGGAGATGGGAAACAGAGGTGAATAAGTCTGGTGAGCTGGAAAGCTTTGATGCTAGGAAACTCGGATAAGTCAGTAGCTTTGTGAGCACTGAATGTGTGGGTTTTGGAGCCCAGTGTGTGTTTTTGCTTGCCCGCTGGGTGCAAGCTAGAATTAAAGCTGATGGCTCACCAGTTTTTGGCTCCTGTGTTTCATTATGATCTGTCCGAATCTAACGCGAACCTGCACGGGTCCCGTACTGGCTTTACATATAGAATGTATTATGCCTTAAACTAACAGTAGATATAGTGCCATTTTCCCATAGCCAGAATATAGAGGTTCAGGAACCAAACAGTACAACTGGAAGTTACCTCTTTTACTAATTGTTTTGTATTTCACGTAAGGGTTTAAAAGAGTCAGAGTTTTAATTTTCAAGGTAAAACAATTTTTCCCCCCAGGAAACGTGGTCATTATCCCATTTAATTAGAAGTTGAGAAAGTTCTTTGCTATTTGGAGCTCCTCTTTTACCTCCTGTTCCTTCCAACAGGAAGAGAAGAAGGATTACTTTATTAGCTAAGGTAATTGAAGCCAATTCCATGAGGAAGTTGGGTCATTGTGACATAGTAGTGGCAAGGAGAACATATGTGGCACTCAGGTTTCTCTGAGGATCCTCTATGATTCCATAAGAACTGTCAATGGGGAACTGTGAAACCTCACTGAAGATACTGTATTTCCCCCTGTATAAGACACATCTTAATTTGGGGCCCAGAATTTGAAAAAAAAATGTATTACATAAAGTTAATGAACTCAAGTTTTATTCATCATAAAATTCATACAACTTCTTATCACTGTCAAAACTCCCATCAATTAGCTTGTCCTCATCAGTATCTGGTGATGAATCCTGTCTTCATATATTATTGCCTTGTCCTCAGTTCCATCTATGGCATTTGAAATGCCACAGTTCTTAAATAACTTGACAACAATCCAATCTTGATATTATCCCAGGAAGTTTTTCACCCAGATACAAACTTCTATAGTTGGTTTCTTCACTCTTCCTGCTGGTGTCAAATTGTCCCCAGAAGATTTCATCCATTGGCTCCATTCATCTCTCATGGCAGCTTTGATGAGTTTGTTAATGCTAACATCAAGTGGTTGGAATTGTGATATCAAGCCTTCAGGTATGATGGCATTTTTGTCTTTTTCTCTGCAGCAAACTTCTTTGTGTTTTTTGTTATGTGTACGCTGAACTGGTCAAGGACCAATAGGGCAGGTTTGCATAAGAGCCCACCTGGTCTCTTTCTCCAAAGTTTCTCAAACCAGATTTCCAACCCATCTTGATTCATCTAACCCTTGTCATGAATGTGGACAATCACTCCTTGAAGAATGTCTTCTTTTGGCATTGTTTTGCATTTGAAAATCAGCATAGGAGGCAGCTTGGTTCTGTTGGCACAACGAGCTAGAACAACTGTATAATGGTTCTTTTCATGTCTACTTGTCTTCACAGTTACAGTTTTCACCACCTTCTTATCAACAATTCTGTTACTTAGGACATCAAATTGAAGGGGGACTTCATCCATATTTTCAATCTGTCCCAATTGAAACTGATGTGTCTTCTGACATTGAATGACAAAATGATGAAATTCAAGGACCTCCTGCTCATAGCTTTCAGGAATCTTTTGGGCAAGTCTGGTGCATGTAAACAATGCTTAGTCCATTTTGTTTCATGAACCTGAAGAACCAGTTCTGTCCTCCTTTGAAATCAGTAACTTCTTTATCATCAGCAATTCTTCTTTATGCTGAACCATCTTTGTGGACACAGAAATTCCAATTGTCCTTTGCTCTTCAATACATATTTTCAATTCCCTTCCTAAATCAGGCCATTTTGCTGACTTGCCTCTCATGGCCTTCTTCTGCCATGGTGTTTTCAGTAGGGTTTCTTCTTCCTGTAGCCAGTCTCAGATTGATTTCTCAGTTGGAAGAGGACCAGACTTATGTCCAGCAGCACAATTTTCATTCACTTTTACAAACTGGATCACTTTTAACTTGAATTCAGCACTGTGCAAAAGTCTTTTCTGAGCCATTTTTGGGCAGAATGTGGCAAAATGTAACCTACTGTAATATACCGTAAGAAGTGTAAAACAATGAGTGCAAAGACAAGTGTGAAAAAGAGAGAAATGCAAGTTAAAAAAACTACAATCACTATGAAAGATGCACCCAGTTGTTAGACCCCAAAATTTTTGAAAAAGGGTGCATCTTATAAGTGGGAAAATATGGTAGCATCTTTAAGAATTTTAAAATGAAGAAATAAAGTGCTGGATCTCTCTATCAGGTAAATTACTCCAATCAGAAAAAATATATAGGGAAAGAAAAGAAGTAACAATATCATTTTAGGTCTCATGATCTGTTATAGAGGCAGATATTATAGTGACTATATATTTTACATTAATTTATATTTTTCTTTTCCCTTTTTTCTGCTACTGAATAGAAAAAAGTTCTGATGGTAGCTTAATTACAATTTATGTTTAGAAAAGGGCACTATCGAACTGAGATCAGTCATGATTATAGTATAGCTGAGGTGACTTAGGGTCACTATTATATGTTGGGCAAAAAAGAGTTTCTTTATGTGATGGAAAGGTGAAAATGAATGCCATGAGGTAAACATGGTGGACTATGATGATTATTCTACATCCTCATTTTTTCTATGTATTTATATATTGCTACCTAACAGATTGCATACAAATCTAGCAATTTAAACAACAATCCTTTATGATCTCACAGTTTCTGTGGGCCTGCAATCCAGACATGGCTGAACTAGGTCCTCTGGCTCAGGCTCTCTCACTGGGATAAAGTATCATTCAAAGGCTTGACTTCTAAGCTCATTCACGTGGATATTGGCAGGATTCAATTCCTTATAGTCCAACCAAAGGCTTTTGGATTGAAGGCCTCAGTTCCTTGCTAGGCTGGAGACTTTTCTCATTTTTTTTTTTGCCATGGGAACTCTCCATAGGGTAGCTCATAATATGGCAGCTGGCTTTCCAGAGAGTGAGCAAGTGTGAGAGAAAAAGAAAGTGCCCAATGTAGAAGCTCCAGAGGGAAGCCAGAATGGAATCATGTCAGAGAAGTGACATTCCAACAGTGCTATCATAATCTACTCATGATAAATATGTGACTCTGTTTGTTCCACCTTCCAGGGGAAGATATTATACAAGCAAATGAATACCAGTAGGGGGAGAATCACCTAAGTGGCTGCTTCTCATACCCTCAGTTTATTTTCTGCTCTGTTCTGCCCTGATATGAATCCCAGTCAGACTGCATCACTCAGTCTTGCCCTCTGGCTTTGTGTTGGACTTGCCAATAGAGAGGTCCAAACAGAAGAATAAGAAAGATACAGGGGTCCTTGGGTTAGGACAGTCTCTACATACAATGTTTCGAGTTTACAATGCTCACTCCCATAAAAACTTTAGAAATTGAAACGTGAGTATTTTGGCTAATGCTGTTAGCATTGTACTTTTTTTAATGCTCATTCTTTCTCATTTTTTTCTATTACTACAGTATAGTATGTAGTACAGTATGTTTGTATCCTTTTCCTTTTTATGTGGCTTAGTTTTGTTTTTATGTTCTAGATTATGATTTTACAACTCTGTGAGGATAGGTAAGTGACTTAGGCTAGGGTGTATTTTGACATACCAAAATTTGGGTTACATCATTGTCATAGGAACAGAATTGTGTTGTAACCCAAGGAACCCCTGTAATACAAAATATTTATTTTTCTGCTTTCTTTCTGCCTTCATGCTGTGGTTAGGGAGGTGTGTGAACTCTCCCACCTCATGGCCCTGTTTCCCTAGCTCTAGCAGTTGATGAGTACTAGTAATATTCTCTCGCCTTCCTTCTTCAGGACTACCCGGTTTCCCCAAAAATAAGACATCCCCCCAAAATAAGACCTAGTGCAATTTTTTTCAAGCTTAGAAATATAAGGGGTCCCCTGAAAATAACACCTAGCATGTCTTTAGGAGCAAAAATTAATATAAGACACTGTCTTATTTTCGGAGAAACAGGTAGGAATGGTTTAGTCTCCCCACAGTGGCCAGTCTCTGGATACCTCAACATCCCTTTCTGATTTTTCAATTCTACACATACCTCTGTAGGTGTCCTTTTATTAAATTCTTTTTTTCCTTGTTAGCACCTTGAATGATACACTTAAGAGAGTATACATATTTTACATATATATATATATATGTTTTGTCCTAGTGCCTAACACAATAGGCATTTAAATCGGTATGGAATGATTGAATGGATGGTGAACCTAGTTTGAGTAACCTGAAAGAAAAGAAAAGGAAAACATTTTAAATTATAAAAAAAAGTTCTTTACTAACACAGAGACATTAGGCCTCTTATATTTTGTGTGAGAGTATAAGGGAGAAAAGAATTAAGTGACCTCTAAATACAAATGGCAATTTTAAATTAATCTATTTTCCCTTGATAGAGAAGGATAAAAATAAACTTACATCAAGCCACCATGTCAACAATAGTGTAATGAGAGTTTTTCAGAATGTTACTATTTTTATGGAGGCAAAAGACATACTGAGTTGGCTTAATGTTAAATAACCAATAACCAAAGGGTATGGGTGATTTTAAACCATTCCTAAACAGTTAGGATGTTTACAACCAGATGGGTCATAAAAAAAATTTACTAATGATTTTTAAAGTTCTGTTAATAATCAAAGACAATTATGCTGGTATTGGAAAGTATTTAAGAGTTTTAGACATAAAGTACTTCACAACAAACCATACTGTGTTCTAAATATTAATACATATCAAGTGAGGACCCCTAATCTACCAAAGAAAGACAACTAAAAGAACGTACTGTGCTAGATTACTTCATCTGCGAGATGTAATGGTGTGGGAATCTGGCATTTTCACAATTTACTTTGTCAGGGCAAAGTACCATATTCTCTGAGATGTTGGCTGCTATCTGTTTGCCACCATAGCAAAAATTACCCTTAGTGTTCCCTATCATATAATGCAAGTCCTTGAAGACCTTCCGTTTTCATTCTACAAAGTGTGTTATATCAGGCTTGCAAATAATTTTCAAAAATGGATTTTCTCTGTATTTTTCCCACATGCCCTCACCTTAGGAGACAGACACACGAACAGTAAACTCATAGTCTTTATTACCCAAGGCCCACATGGTTATTTGCAGTGGGCAAGTGAAATAGGGGGATATTTATAAGGCTGGTATAGAGATGTTGAGGAAGAGCAAAATTTATAGGTAGAATCCAGTTGGCTCAAAAGCACTGCATTAGCAGGGAATTTATTTTTTAAATGTATTTTATGTAGCTCAATTACCTAGCAAATTTATGTTAAAAATATCTAAGAGTGTCTTCTCTTCTCTTAATTGGCAGTTTTATTGGCATAGTATTAACAACAGTTCTCATTAATACAACATTCATTGCACTTAAAGAAACCTAAGATGGTGTGCTGCAGGGTATAAAAATATCTTGAACAACTCTGCACCTTCTTGTCAACATTTGCAATAAGAAAAATCAAAAAGTTGAGAGGGAAATTAATAAAGTAACCAAAACCAATAATGTTTAAAAAGAAATTCCAACACCAAAGACCTCAACTTTTTAAATAGATCCTCTCTTCCTATTCAAAACACACATGCACAGGCATACATCTATCTTAATAACAGCATATTCAAGAATATCCTCATTTTTGCATAGTTGAACTACCTTACTGATCCCCAAAGAGGCAAAGGTGTAGACAACTGTCCAGTTAATAGAGAACCAGGAATTCTTTTACATAAAAATATTTATAATCAACCTCCCAAGTGGGCAATACAATATGTGACTGAATGTAGAGCGGGCAAAAGAAAAAAGTCACAAGTTCATGTATTTCTCAAAAATCAAAACATTATATCAAGAAATCTATTACTCACTCACCTGCCAAATTCTAAGATTAGAAATGTTTGTTTTCACTGCATTAGTTGATGCTACTGAAAACTTGTAAGTTATTTGAGGAACCTGCTTCCTATTCTATTTCAGATGTTTCTTCTTCAATAACTCTTTAATTAGAAAGCTTTACAGATCATCCTCAACTTAGAGTCAGAAGAAGAGTGCTTTCACGTTTTCTTTCTCTTGTGTGTATATATAGCTGTAATTCTCCAGATTTACTCAAATAAGTGCTATTCTGCAGACTGATATAAAACTACAAGTATAATATCTGTCTTGGGTCTTTACTTAGCTCATACATTTCTACCATTGTTTTAATTAACTTCTGAACTTCATGACTCTGTTGACTGCCTTCTTTCAGTATCATCTGCTCTTGGTGTTATTCCTAGTTAAAAAATTAAACCAGCCTTTTCCTATAGGTTTCATTTGAACACAACCTGACCAGTCACCGCAGCCAATTAGCAACAATTTCATTAAGATACCACATCTTTATACATAATATTATCATGGTATATTCATTTCTTTGTTTGGGATAGAGGGAAATATAATAAATCAGTAATAGTATCATGGGCTTAGAGGTATTAAAAGCCAGCATCTTCTGAAAATCATTCTTCCTCCTACATGGTATAGTGTATGAAACTCTCACCATCAGGGTCACTCACTCTACTTAGTTAAATTAAAAGGACAAGGGCAGTTGTATAATCTGATAATGCTACAAAGGAAATGATTCAGTGACATAGCAAATCTTGCATGACTGGGGTAACTCAAAACTTATCTAAACAAAATAGCCTGTAATCATTATCAATGGATTAAGGACCAAACAATTTGAATTAGGTCTTCAAATTCTACAATTTTGTATTATTTAATGTGCATTTTTCAAAAATGCAGAAAGAAGTTACAGTAAAAAAAAATCTTTTTCTGCACATACCATCATATAGGTGAGGTTTAGAGAGAGCTCCAAAGATTAAGGAATGTGTGTAAAAGATCTTAAATGACAGAGCTGCTTTTTGATCACCCTCCCTTCCCCTGCCACAAAGGAAAACAGGAACATGTTGACCTGTAAGGATAAGGGAAACAGACTTCCATATGTAAACCTATAAGGGGCCATTGGAAGTAAGGTATGAAAAGAGGTGAAAGACAGTCAGAGAAGACTTTCAAAAGAAAAGCAGTTAATGAGTTGGGGAACAACAGAAATTGAGCGTATGCCAGGTCCTGCCATGGCTTGCTATCTATCTCATTCCTCTTCCTTTGTTTTACTTTGTAACCATATCCTAAACTTTGTGACCTTTGGTGGAAAGAAAGGTGCTCAGAAAATAAAATTAGGGTTATCATTACTGGTAGCAAAATAAGAGATTAATGGATTTATTGTTTAGAAATTATCCCAAGTAAGAATACCAAAGCAAGGAAATTAAAGTTTGTCTGAAAATAACTTTAATACAAAGAACATATTATAGCTGTAAGTCTATAAAGTACTATATAATGAGCTGGAATAACTAAATGAGCCAAATAAAATGACATTTTAAGAGGTTTGTTTATACATTTAAATACTTAATCTGGATAATTTAAAGAAGTAGTTGTGACCTTGAACAAATTTGGCAATTTCATTTTATGTTCCTCAGTTTCCCCATCCTTAATCTAGGAATAGCAAAAAACTCATCTCTTAATTTGTTTTGTTGCTATATATTAACTTGTCCAATATTTACGGCTGCGGCTGGTACAAAGGAAGCCACTCCATAAATATTATTACCGCACCCTTAATAACATATAGACTTATTGCTTAAAATATCTGAATAAGTGCTTCAATTCTCCAGTATACCTCAATAAATACAAGTTTTAAATGAATGCCTGTAACAAGCTGAATAATATCCCCCAAACCTATCTGGGTGAGGACTCATCTCTGAAACCTGCGAACATTACTTTAAATACCAAAAGGATCCTGGCAGATGTGATTAAGTTAAGAATCTTGAAATGATGAGATCTTTCTGTATTATCTGGGTGAGCTTCAAATGTCATTACATGTCCTCATAAGACAGAGGCAGAGAGTGATTTGGTACAGAAGAAGACCAGGTGATGACTGAAGTTACCAGGTGGTAACTTCGCTGACAGTGGAGATGGAGGAAGGAGCCAAGAGCCAGGGCATGCCAGGAATGCAGCCGGGAGAGGCAAGCAAAGAGACACTACCTGACTGCCAGCCACTGGAGGGAGAGTGGCCTTGCTGACCCCTTGATTGTGGCCGTCAGCCCTCTAAAATGATAGAAGAATACATTCATGTTGTTTTCAGCCACTAAATTTGGAGTAATTTTTACAGAGGCAATAGGAAACTAATACAATGCTATACCATCTTTTCTTCAACGAATTAATTGTAGTTATTTAGCATGTTTTACAGAGTGAAATGGGTATGGGAAAGTGTGATGCTCTGGCTGCCACAGTCAAAATATAAAACTATTTGATTGAATTTTATAAAGTGTCAAGTTTTCTGCACCCCTGCACTCCCTTCCTGTCCTGACAACTGTTTTATTTCAACTGTTTAGACAGAACTGTGGGCATTTAGTGCGAGGCCCTTTTAGCTATCTTTTTATGCTTAATTTGCCACCTGAAGCATGCACTCTTTAATTGACTTACCTGAGGAGTGATGATATTACTTTTTCGGTAGGTGTCATAAATATAGGCATAGAGACCTGCCAACTTTTACAAACATGAAGTGGATGGGTCAGGCAAGAAAGCACGGTGTGTGTGAGAGAGTTGGCTTCAGAACCAAAGAAATCCAGGTCTGAATCTAGGGTCTCTTATGAGCTTTGAGACTGTTACTATCTGTGAGCTGTCATTTATTCCTGGGTAAAATAAGAATTTACAACAAGTGCCATCCGTGGTAAAAATTGTCTCATTTATATTTATAATCAGAGCACAATGCTCCAACTCCACATTCCTTTTAGTAGCAGAGATTCCAATATTTTTTCCAGGAGTTTCCCTTATAAAATGTTTGTGAGACTGTGTCAGCAAATCAGGTGATGCCTCTAGCTGGAGTTCAAAACTGCTGGCCCCTGAAAAGACCCCATCATCTAGCAGTCCCAGAAGCCCCCATGCTGACTCCGCTGTGTGCTCCACCTCTGAGAGAGACTACACCCTACGTGGGTGCCCTCTGAGCAGATCTATGATGAGTCTCCAGTCCAAAATAAATAAATAAATAAACAAATGACAAGGATGGATTCTTGAGGTGAGGGGCTAGGCAGAGTATAAAAGATGTCCTTTCTTTTATGTTACACTAGGGTATGTACCATAGCAAATAGCTGGGTCACAGAACAACAACCTGGAGATTTTACATTTCAGCTTTTTGGATTCTCCCACACATGACGTTTTTCACCAGGGCCTAATCCTCAGTACTAAATTTGATGAAGCCAGTGGATGGTGGCAAGAAGAATTGAGATAAACGCACAGTCAACAAATTGGACAACTTTTAGTTGGGAGATGTCAGCTTTGTTTAGGAGAGCTTTTTAATCTGTTGTAGATGATGTCAAGAAGGAAATGTGACCTTCTAGGAACTATCTCACAGTGTCACTCATTTAGGCACAGCACTTGGCCCAGGTTAGAAAAATAATCTCAGGCTCTTTTCTGCATAGAGCAGAATTCACTAAATTTGCAGCTGTTTTCCTTAGAACCTACCATATTGCAAATTCTTCCAAATTTATGAGCTTGGAAGCTCAAGCCAGTAAAGTGTCTTGGAAAACATTTGGTTACAAAAAAAAGAAAGGTTTATTTGGTGCTCTGACAAAATTATCAAATCTTATGATTTTCTTCATTGAGTAAACAAGCCAGCTTCTTCATTTACTAATATCTCATAGTCTATCTAAATTGAAATAAATAGTATTAGATTTTATTTCTTACAAAAAACATGCTCTATTACCTACTGATTGGTCAAATAGAAACTGTATCCCAAGATTTAAGTGGTTCTTAACTTTTGGGAATGACACACGTTTCCCCATTACATTGAATAGATGCAAAGCTCATATAATGTGGTACATAATAAATAACAAGAGGCTTTTGTGGTCTGTGGACCCTAAGTTAAGAACTCATGAGACACAAAGAATTTCAAGTATGAGGCAAAATTTCATGCATCTATTACAGCATAGAATTAGGGGACCAGGTTGTATTTTTGTTATACCATGAGCCTGAGTTGCTAACAGTCAGTTGGCTTGTGTGCTTTTGATACATTGGGTGGTAGAATTGGCCAAAATCAATACTGTGTTTGATTTAGTGGCACAAGTAGGTTTTTAAAAAAATTCTTATTTGTAATGCATAGTGCATTAGTTTGCTAGGACTGCTATGAGAAAATACTACAGACTGGATGACTTCAAAAACAGACATTTGTTTTCTTATAGTCTGGAGGCTACAAGTCCAAAATCAAGGTACTGGTAGAGTTAGTTTCCTCCAGGTCTCTTTGGTTTACAGATGGTTGGCCTCTTATTGCCTCTTCATATGGCTATCCCTATGCTGGTGTGCACCTCTGATTTCTCTCCATGTTTCCAAAGTTTCTCTTCTTAGAAGAACACCTGTTAAAGTGGATTAGGACCCACCCATATGACTTCATTTAACCTTAATGACTTCTTTAAAAGATTTATTTCCAAATACAATCACACCCTGAGGTATGGAGGCTAGGCCTTCAATATATGAATTTTGGGGTACACAATTCAGGCCATAACACACAGTGTCTGAATTTCATTGACTTTATTTGCCTAAAAAGGTTTTATGTCATGTGTCCAAATTTTCATAGTTCAATTATCCCTCAGATTAATTACATGGTATAGAAATTGTACCTCATTTTCTAAGGTTACTGTGATGTCAAAAAAAAAACAAACTGGCAATGGTTAATTTGTGGTTCAAAGCAAATAAGCATAGACAAAGGCTTTGTAAAGTAAAACTAGTAATAACTGGAGTTTGAAGAGCTTTTCTTGATTTTAAATGTCATTGTGGAACAAGTAATGTAAATACTTAAAATGTGGTTTTGAAAAGATTTCTAATATTTGCTTAACTGTTGTGCTTGCTATTTCCATAAAAAACCGGTGTGCCGGTTGGTTGTTCCTGGCAATGTAAGGACTGTACAAGTGATATTCAAATTCTCACCATGCTGCTGATTTTGCTATGTTATAAATATATCAATAATATATTTGCAAATCTGTCATCTAAGAATGGAAATTACAAGGGAAAAAGAATTGGTGCGTTTATATTACAATAGGCTAAAAGATCAAACATTACACATTTATTTAGAAATAATACATTTATTGTTAACTTCCACTGTTAAACTAACCTTCTCACATAAAACATTTTATATTGGTGTGCATGCAGAAATGACAAAACGTGAATACAAAGTGGGGCAACATTATACAACTGAAGCATGGACACAGATCCAAAGCAAATAAAATTAATATCGGGTATTAAAATGGTAAATATTTAGGCAATAAATCTTAGAATATCAAGGTTATCAGTAGGTCAACTTCCACATTTATGCAATAGGTATCAAAAAGAGGTCAGTAATCCTTTTACTTGACAAAAAATCTGTTTTACCAAAAGGAAATCAGCATTTTGTGAGAATTAGATTTTTTTATTTTTTCAATGTTCAACCTGTTTTGAGCAATATTAAAGTCATTTAAACCCAGAAAATATGAAAAATACAAAAAAAATTTTAACCCTATTGCACAGTACATCAGATGAACAACAGAAATAATTGCTGTCAGTTTGTATTTTTTTGACCAATAATTCTCTGTATTTCCTGCAAGTAACTTGAGTGATGCAAATGACCTTATTTTTATAGCATGCTTTTATTAAATAGTTTATTATTTTGGCAGACTAATAAAGATTTTGGTATTTGCTTTTATTTGCAATAATATTACCACCACATAAAAAAGAATTTTATGTTCTTTTTGAGGAACAAGGAGGATAAAAGTGGTGATGGATAGCGCAACTGAGGCATCAGCAATGAGCTGGAAATGAGACACATAAATATGAAAGCAGAGCTAAGAAAATAGAACTGCACCCTTGGCCTTTCTTAAAAGAACATGCACACTTCATGGTTCATTCACACTTATGGAAACTTCTTTTGTTTCCAATGAACCAGGGAATGTACGTGAAGTCTGAAACACTATTCTTAATCATAGCTGACTGACTCCTTCTATTTAATTAGACTCATTCCAGAAGAATATTTTCCAAGCTTTCTGAAGATGTTTTGATTTGCAAGAAAAATAATCAATTGACTGAAAAGCTGGTAGATAGAGGGGCTGAACAGGAATCAAAACAGATTTTCTATTTTCACCATTATTTAGCACAGAGCAGAGAGATGAAAAGATTCCACACTGCAGCATCTTTAGAGTTGATTGAGCAATTGTGTAGTATTTAAGGACATTTGAAATAGGTGGCTAGACAATTGAATGTATGTTTAAGGACAAAGAATATTTAACATATATATAGAAATATTGAGCAGACTATATTAGATGGAGGCTTTGGGACTTATAGTGTTATATTTTGCCAGTGATGGTATGTGTTGATTTAAAAATTATAATTTCTTGTGTGTTTTGTCATTTATTGTCAGTATATAAATTTTACATGTTGAATATTATTTATTGTCAACAGAATGTGTTTAGTATTAATTTTATCTTTTCTTAATAGCTTGTTTCCTTATAGCAGTGTTTAATTGTTACTACTAATGAAAACAAATTGTGATGAGGAAACCAAAGGGAAGGCAAATTTTTATTTAGGGCCAGAACCTGAATTGGCTCACAGTAGCACTTAGATCAGTAATAGTCAAACGAGGAGCTATTATTCTTTGCAAGTGAAAGTGCAGCCAATCAATGAAAGTAAGAAGAAGTAATATGTTGTGAGCTGAGAAACCCGCCCCTTCCTTATCAACAAGACTCGACTCTTATCTTACTGAGGGAGAGAGCTCTATCTACCATTTGGACTGTTGTCGCAAAGGTTTACAATAGACACGATTCTGACAAGAGGTTTGTGGTAGCAGAACAGACTTAACAATTAATGATATGCCAAGGCTGACTTCAGAGAATTGCTTTACCCAATGCCAATCATTCATTCCTGGCAGTAGCACTTCACATCTTTCCTGGGAATCCATCCAACCACAGTGGCATCTAAAATACATCAAGCAATGTTGTTACAGTTGGAGGTGAAATTGAAATTTGCGCCAAACAGAAGTGACAAATTCACATGGCTGAGTGTTGCCTGGCAATCAGGTCCAAGGCAGACATGGCAATTCTGCCTTTACCCGTGGGGCTGTGGAAAGGAGCAGAGAAACATTTACATGAGAGCCTGGGTGGTCTCACAAGTAGAGCCAGGTATATGAGAAACTGCATGTCACTTCCAGGTGTACAGAGGCAAGGTATGAGAGTGCAGAGGGAAAAAAGGGCAGCAGCTGAACTTGGAAGAATAAGCAGCTTTCAAGGCAGACATCCTCAAGCAATTAACCTGGGGTGGGGGAGAGCAGCAAGATGCAAGACGCCAGACTTGCTGCAGAAATTCATGGCAATTGGCCATCCTGCTGCCTTTTGACTGCAGGCCTCTGACGCACCTCTGTTGAGCTGACACTGGCAGCTGGGTGGCCCCAGGGTAAAGCGAGCAAATGGTGGCTTTCTCTTGTCAGAGATCCTCTTGGGTGCAAAGCTCCCAATGGGCAACCAGACTCCAGAGATTAGTGGAAGGAATGAAATGAGATGAAATTCTTGTTTGCTGTCCTCGTTTACTATTTCCTTTTAGGGTTCCCCATTTCACCCGTTTTATTTCTATCTTTTCTTTAACTGGGGAATACTGCTGAAACTCCCCTTACCATATCCTCTAAGGTGTGAAGTGACTATAAAATTAATGATTAACATATGAAGCAGCAAGTGGGTATCTTAAAATACCGATTCTGGGGAAAGAGGAACACTGCTCGGCCTATAAAATTTTCTCATTTATAACCTGATAAATTTTGTGCAAATAATTTTGTTTAGTGTTTTCCACTGCTCCTTATTTGTAAGAGCATAAACCTGGGTATTTGCAGAGTGGATTTAACTGTTTGATGCCGGAACTCATTGAGATATTACAGCCACACTGTAGATTGTTTTCCCCTTTGGCTCCTTTTTCTCTTTAACTGTTGGGGCGTTGTAACTTGCTGAGTCTGGTCTCCACAGCCCCATCTGAGAGAAGAACCTCGTGCAGGCTGAGAGGGTAGATCATTCCCTGGGGTGTTGCTCTCCACTCCATAGGCCCACTCTTAATGAATCTCGGACCTGAGCCCTGAGCGACTGTCTGTTCTCAAGGCTGTGAAACTTCAATACCTTGCCTAGGGTGTTGGGCTAGATTTGTATGTAAACTGTTGTTTTCTCAAAGAAACTGTAAGTTCCAAAGGGCAGGAACCATTTCCTTTAAATAGGGACAGATAAGATAAACATGGAAAATGAAGAGCTATCCAGTTGTAAGGCATTTTAGTTATTCCTATTATGTGTATGATGCTACTGATTTTCAAATATATGTTCAGTAAATGTTGGTCTATCAATGGATGGACTTGAATAAAGGGATGAATTGATAATGACTGACGACTATGTAAAACCACACATATATTTAACAGATGATATAGATCATAAAGCTGGCTAATAATAATAATTAAATATATGGACAGCTAATTTTGTGCCATCCTAAATGTTTTGCATAAATTAACTCATTTAATTCTTACAGCAACAATATGAAGTATATACTGTGGTTTTCATTAAAGTGAGGGGATTATTACAAAAAGATTAATCAACTTCCCAAATTGTTAGCAACTGCTAAAAAGTGGAAATAAATTTTTAACGGGACTTCAGAAGTAATCCCTAAGTAATACTAATAATTACCATGTATATGAAAATGCAAAATTTGGATTTCTTTTATTTGAGTTCTGTAAGCATGGTGAGCTAAAGCAGAATGCAGTCAGTACATTTATTTTTGTGGTGAGTAGAATTGCGGCCCTCCAAAAATTACCATATTCTAATCCCTGCAACCCTTGAATATGTTAGGTTACATGGCAAAGGGGAATCAAGGTTGCAACCATTTGCTAATTATAGTTGCTAGTCAGCTGAGCTTGATCTGGGGCAAAATTTTTGTGGGTTATCCTGGTGGGCTCAATATAATCAGAGGGATCCTTAAACATGAAGAAGGAGGCAGAAGAGTCAGTGAATGTTAAGGAGATGCAATGTGAGAAAAACTTGACTAATACTGGCTTTGAAGATGCCAGAGAGGCACCATAAACCAAGAAATGCATACAGTCTCTAGAAGCTAGAAAAGGTAAGTGAATGTATTTTCCCCTAACTCTGCTCATACCTTGGTTTTAACCCAGTGTGAGATATTATAAATATATATTGGTCTTTGGCCCAGGTCCTGGCACAAAGCTCTTACAACCCTTGTAATTTCCTAAGATAAGAGCACTAAAAGTCTCTTTAGTTCAGAGGAGGTGTCCCTGGGTGGGCTCTGGATGGCTTCTGTTTGGGGGCTGGCACGAGAAAAACCAAGCCATGAGGAGAATCTTGGAATTTCCTGCTTCATCCTTCATCCTCCATCCTCCAGAAAGGAGCTGTAAATGGAGTGACTGGTTAATCGTGCCTCCATAATATCCCAAAACTATGTGGTTTGGAGACCTTCTAGGTTGGCAAACACATTCACACTGGGAGGGTGACAGACCCCAACTCCAAGGGGACAGAAACTCCTGTGCTTGGAACCCTCCCAGATTTCGCCTGATATATCTCTTTGTGCTCATCTCTGTCCTTTATCATAACTTTTAATAAGCTGATAAGTTTAAGTGTTTTCCTGAGCTCTGTAATCTGCTCTAGCAAATTCATCAAACCCAAAGAGGGGGTACTTGGGACTTTCATTCTATAACAGGTTGGTCAAAAGCACAGGGTGGGGTTGTGATTGGCTTCTGAAGTGTGTGTGTATATGTGGGTATAGGAATAAAAGTGGCAGACTCGTGAGACTGAACCCTTTCCTCGTGGGATCTAACCCTACCTCCAAATACAGATAGTCTCAGAATTTACTTAAATTATATGACACCCAGCTGGTGTTGCAGAGAATTCCTTGGTATGGGGCAAAACCTCCACATGTTTGGTGACCAAAAGTATCAGAAAGGAAATGTTCTGTGTAAATAGTAAAGGAGATAGTCAGGTGAAAGAAAGACACGGAAAAACCACTTTTTTAATTTTCTTTTTGTTGGGAAAACAGCTGTGTTAGGCTTGCTCACTTGTACTTTGCCTGATCTGTGTGTGAGCAGCGCCATATGTGTATAGCCTATGGAACGCTATGACTGCTTGGGTGGATTGTGTATTGCCTGCCTGCCACTGTGAAGCTCTGTTTCTTGCTGTTTGCTTACTGCCATGAGATGCGGTTTTCCCCTGCTTGTTTGCTCATCTGCCATTGTGAGACTCTATTAAATGGGAATGACCCAATGCTTTCCCGCTCGGTAGTTTCTCTATTCAATGTGATCCATGTTAGATTTTTTACCTCCAAAACTGTAAGATGATAAATTTGTGTTGTTGAAGTCATTAAGTTTTTGTAACTTGTTACAGCAATAATCAGAAACTTATGAGCTTTCATTCCAAGCTTACAAAATAAATTTCGATTTCTTGCTAATCCAACACTATTGTTTAGTGGCATAACTTCCAAGAGTTAAAACTTGGAAGTCTTGGTCTGACTTGAATCCTTATGAATCCTTATTATTTTTATCTTCATTTGAACTATGGGCAAGGAAATCTCTACATTTCATTTGATAATTCCTGAGCATAAGCATTGTCTGTTAATTCCATTTTAAACATAGTAAGATGTTTAAAATTATAAACATATATAATGCCAGCAGCCGAGGCCAGGCAGGTCCACATTGGATTCACGCAGACATAGAGGAACTGCGGAGCTGGAAAGTGTAGGGCCACTCCTATATATTATATTCTCTTAACAGTAGACAAGCAAACAGGCAGGGGAAAACCACTCCTCATGGCAGCAGGCGAATAAACAGCAAAACAACCCTCTCAGTGGTGGGCAGGCAGTCTGCAGTCCACCCAAGCAGCCATAGCCTTACATAGGCTATATACACAAGGCAATGCCACATGCTCACGCACTAATCGGGCAAAGTGCAAGTGAGTAAACCTAGCACAGCTTTTTTCGCTACAACATAGTCACCAAGAATTACCCCCCAAAGAGATTCACCAAGTCCTATGGTCTATAACTTAAAATTTTCTGCCCTGTTGCCTTACTTAGTCATTGCTTCTCTTACCTGTCATTGCTTCTCTTACCCATTTATCTGCACCTGTTTTTTATTTAACTCCCAAAACAATAACCTTAATAGACAGTACAAAATACAGCAAGGTTGGGTACATTGCTTCCCACTTTCTGTGTGTGTGTGTGTGTGTGTGTGTGTATGTGTGTGTGTGTGTGGCAAAGAAAGAGAGACAGAGAGAGGGACAAATAGGGATAGACAGGGAGAGAGATGAAAAGCATCAATTTTTTGTTGTGGCACCTTAGTTGTTCATTGATTGCTTTCTCATATGTGCCTTGATTGGGGGGCTACAGCAGACTGAATGACCTTGGGCTCAAGCTGGTGAGCCTTGCTAAAACCAGATGAGCCCACGCTCAAGCTGGCAAACTGGGGTTTTGAACCTGGGTCCTCTGCGTCCCAGTCCGATGCTCTATCCACTGAGCAACTGCCTGCTCAGGCTATTGCTTCTGACTTTCAACTTTATCCACCCACTCCCAAACCCAAATCATTGTGATTTTCTCCAAACAGAGCTTAGAGTCACTTGTCCTAGTGACTAAGGAGGGTGTGTGTGTATGGGAGTGGGTTTAGGATGGGCGAGGGCTATGGGCTCCTGGATGTCATAATAATGTGTTAGTGCTTTGGTTTCTCTCACAGCTGTGAGCCTGATGACAACCAGTTTAGGGAACTACCTTTTCCTTCTGTAGCAGCCCCCAGGGCAGAAATTTTCAACCTTTTTCATCTCATGGCACACATAAGCTAATTACTAAAATCCTGTGGCACACCAAAAAACATTTTTTTACCATGGAAAAAAAAATAGGTATGATTTTGATTTCTTCACACTGGACCGCTGTTGTGTTGGCTGTTGTCATTTTTTTTATTTGACATTGTAAAGGAAAAGAGGTCAGTGCCCCTGACTAAATAGCCGAGCATTACTAAATAGCCGAACATTGCATGTTTCAGAATTTCTTGTGGCACACTGGTTGAAAATTGCTGCCATAGGGCTACCCTGCCCCCACATCCAAGTGCACTCCAAACAGGGTCAGGATACGGAGGCTCTGGCTTAAGCTGCTCAGCAGCAAGAGGAAGATTGCTTTAACCTTCCGCTCTCTAACAGTTGGGGAAAACAAGAGCATGTGGCTACTGACAGCAAAGGACAAAGTGGGAGAGCAGTAGAAAGACAAATGAACATGAGGGCGGTGAGAAATCCAGGCAGGTATTGTGTATTCAAAGCCAAGGTTGTCAATGTCATAAAGAAGAAAACCTTAGCATAGTTAGGACGGGCCCCTGGTTTATTTAGCTTCATACCCTTAGCACTAAGCACCAAGCTCTGTGTACAGTGAGTGCTCGACCAGTGATTCTAAACCTTGGCTTGCTCTAGGGATATGATAATATTGAGAAATCCATATGTTTTACAGTGAGTATTCCAAAATGTCAAGGGAAATTATCCATCTACAATGATAAGGCTGCACAGACTGTTTAAAAAGATATATATATATATTTTTTTTGCTGTTGGCTAGAATTCTACTGACTCAGTAAGATTATGGTACATACTGGTTACTTCATGACAACTGGAAGTTTTGATTATGAGATATGTGTAATAAAATGTAAAACCAAATACTGTTTAAAATGAACTTTATTTGATAAAATATTTCAAACATGAGGGCCAAGGAGTATAATGAATTATAAAAGCTTTACTTAATGGTGAAAAAGTTGGGAACTGCAACGTGTTTTCAAGTTTATTAAAGTTGAATAAACATATTCACGTCTTGTTTCTCCAAATATACACAGTTATAACTAATGCTTCTGTTAACAGATCAATGCATTATAACTTCTTTTTTTTTTTTTTTTTTTTTTTTTTTTAGGTTCTACCATTATTTTATTTTATTTTGTAAAATTCTATCATTCAGTTTTAATTACATATATATATATATATATACACACACAAATGTACATTAAAAATTTTTAATTTAGACAATTAATTTTAATGGGGTGACATTGGTCAACTAGAGCACATAGATTTAGAGAAAACATCTCCAGATCATTTTGACATTCGGTTATATTGTGTAACCATCACCCAAAGTCAAATTGTCCTCTGTCACCTTTTATTTGGTTTTCTTTATGGCCCTCCCCTCCCCCACCCTGACCCTTTTCTCCCTTCCCCTCCCCCTGGTAACTACTGCACTCATCCATGTCCATGAGTCTCAATTTTGTGTCCCACCTATGTATGGAATCATACAGTTCTTATTTTTTTCTGATTTACTTATTTGACTCAGTATAATGTTATTAAGGTCCATCCATGTTGTCATAAATGACCCTATGTCATCATTTCTTATGGTTGAGTAGTATTCCCATAGTATATATGTACCACATCTTCTTTATCTAAATCTTCTATTGAAGGGCTTTTTGGTTCTTTCCATATCTTGGCCCCCGTGAACTATGCTGTGATGAACATGGGGCTCATGTATCATTATGTACCACTGTTTTAGAGTTTTGGAGGTATATACCCAGTAAAGGGATTGCTGGTAGTTCTATTCTTAATTTTTTGAGGAACCACCATACTTTCTTCCATAATGGTTGTTCTACTTTACATTCCCACCAACAGTGGATGAGGGTTCCTTTTTCTCCACAGCCTCTCCAGCACTTGTTATTACCTGTCTTGTTGATAAAAGCTAATCTAACAGGTGTGAGGTGGTATCTCATTGTAGTTTTGATTTGCATTTCTCTAATAGCTAGTGAAGATGAGCATCTTTTCATATATCTATTGGCCATTTGTATTTCTTCCTGGGAGAAGTGTCTCTCCATGTCCTCTTCCCATTTTTTATTGGATTGTTTGCTTGTTTGTTGTTGAGTTTTGTGAGTTCTTTGTATATTTTGGATATTAGGCCCTTATCTCAGCTGTTGATTGAAAATATCATCTCCATTTAGTTGTCTGTCTGTTTGTTTTGGTGTCAGTTTCTTTTGCTGTGAAGAAGCTTCTTAGTCTGATGTAGTCCCATTCATTTATCTTTGCTTTTACTTCCCTTTCCTTTGGAGTCAAATTCATAAAATGTTCTCTATGGCCAAGGTCCATGAATTTAGTACCTATGTTTTCTTCTATGTAATTTATTGTTTCAGATCTTATATTTAGGTCTTTGATCCATTTTGAGTTAATTTTTGTGCAAGGAGACAGACTGTGGTCAATTTGTATTCTTTTGCATGTGGCTTTCCAGTTTTCCCAGCACCATTTATTAAAGAGGCTTTCGTTTCTCCACTGTATGTTTTCGGTTCCTTTATCAAAGATGATTTGAACATATATATGTGGTTTTATTTCTGGGCTTTCTATTCTGTTCCATTGTTCTAGGTGTCTATTTTTCTGCCAATACCATACTGTTTTGATTATTGTGGCTTGTAGTATAATTTGAAGTCAGGTATTGTAATGCCCCCAGCTTCGTTCTTTTTCCTTAGGAGTGCTTTGGCTATTCAGGGTTTTTTTATGGTTCCATATAAGCCTGATGAGTTTTTGTTCCATTTCTTTAAAAAATGACATTGGAATTTTGACAGGAATTGCATTAAATTTTTTATATTGCTTTGGGTAATATGGCCGTTTTAACTATATTCTTTCTATCCAAGAACAAGGAATATTTTACCATTTCATTGTGTATTTTTCCATTTCCTTTAATAATGCTTTGTAGTTTTCATTATATATCCTTTACATTTTTTGTTATGTTTATTCCTAGGTATTTTATTTCTTTTGTTGCAACCATAAAAGGGATTATTTTTTTGAGTTCATTTTCTGAAGTTTCATTGTTGGCATATAAGAAAGCAATACACTTCTGTATATTAAGTTTGTATCCTGTGACCTTACTGTATTGGTTTATTCTTTCTAATAGCCTTTCTGTGGAGTCTTTAGGGTTTTTTTTTTTTTTTAATTTTAATATATATTTTATTATTATTAATTCTAATGAGGTGACACCAATAAATCAGGGTACATATGTACAATGAAAACATCTCCAGGTTATCTTATCATTCAATTGTGTTGCATACCCATCACCAAAAGTCAAATTGTCCTCTGTCACCTTCAATCTGGTTTTCTCTGTGTCCCTCCCCTCCTCCCTATCCCACTTTTCCCTCCCTCCCCCCATCCCATAACCAACACTCTCTTGTCCATGTCTCATACCCTCACTTTCATGTCCCACCTATGTATGTAATCTTGCTGTTCTCAGTTTTTCTTTTTTTCTGATTTACTTATTTCACTCCGTATAATGTTATCAAGGTACATCCATTTTGTTATAAATGATCCGATGTCATCGTTTCTTATGGCTGAGTAGTATTCCATAGTATATATGTACCATAGCTTTTTAATCCACTCGTCTTCTGACGGACACTTGGGCTGTTTCCAGATCTTCGCTATTGTGAACAATGCTGCCACGAACATGGGGGCGCATTTCTTCTTTTCGAACAGTGCTATGGTGTTCTTAGGGTATATTCCTAAAAGTGGGATAGCTGGGTCAAAAGGCAGTTCAATTTTTAATTTTATGAGGAATCTCCAAACTGTTTTCCACAGTGGCTGCACCAGTCTGCATTCCCACCAGCAGTGCAGAAGGGTTCCCTTTTCTCCACATCCTCGCCAGCACTTATTCTGTGTTGTTTTGCTGATAAGTGCCATTCTGACTGGTGTGAGGTGATATCTCATTGTGGCTTTAATTTGCATTTCTCTAATGATTAGTGATGTTGAGCATTTTTTCATATGCCTATTGGCCATCTGTATGTCCTCTTTGGAGAAATTTCTATTCATTTCTTTTGCCCATTTTTTGATTGGGTTGTTTGTCTTCCTGGTGTTGCGTTTTATAAGTTCTTTATAAATTTTGGTTATTAACCCCTTATCAGATGTGCTGTCGAATATGTTCTCCCATTGTGTGGTTTGTCTTCTTATTCTGTTCCTATTGTCTTTAGCTGTGCAAAAACTTTTTAGTTTGATATAGTCCCATTTGTTTATCTTGCCTTTTATTTCAGTTGCCCATGAAGATAAATCGGCAAATATACCGCTGCTACAGATGTCGGAGAGCTTGCTGCCTATGTTTTCTTCTAAGATGCTTATGGTTTCACGGCTTACATTTAAGTCTTTTATCCATTTTGAGTTTGTTTTTGTGAATGGTGTAAGTTGATGGTCTAGTTTCATTTTTTTGCAGGTAGATGTCCAATTTTCCCAACACCATTTGTTAAAGAGGCTGTCTTTACTCCATTGTATGTTCTTTCCTCCTTTGTCAAATATCAGTTGTCCATAAAGCTGTGGGTTTATTTCTGGGTTCTCTGTTCTGTTCCATTGATCTATGTGCCTGTTCTTATGCCAGTACCAGACTGTCTTGAGTATAATGGCCTTAGAGTAAACCTTGATATCAGGAAGCGTGATACCTCCTGCTTTATTTTTTCTTTTTAAGATTGCTGAGGCTATTCGTGTTCTTTTTTGGTTCCATATAAATTTTTGGAATATGTGTTCTATATCTTTGAAGTATGTCATTGGTATTTTAATTGGTATTGCATTGAATTTATAAATTGCTTTAGGTAATATAGACATTTTAATGATGTTTATTCTTCCTAGCCATGAGCACGGTATATGCTTCCACTTGTTTGTATCTTCCTTGATTTCTTTTATCAATGTTCTATAATTTTCCGAGTACAAGTCCTTAACCTCCTTGGTTAAATTTACTCCTAGGTACTTTATTTTTTTGGCTGCAATAGTGAAGGGGATTGTTTCCTTAATTTCTTTTGCTGATATTTCATTGTTGGTGTATAGAAATGCCTCTGATTTCTGAGTATTAATTTTATATCCTGCCACCTTGCTGAATTCATTTATAAGGTCCAGTAGTCTTTTGACTGAGACTTTAGGGTTTTCAATATACAATATCATATCATCTGCAAATAATGACAGTTTTACTTCTTCTTTTCCAATTTGTATGCCTTTTATTTCTTCTTCTTGTCTGATTGCTGTAGCTAGGACTTCCAGAACTATGTTGAATAAGAGTGGTGAAAGTGGGCAACCCTGCCTGGTTCCTGATCTTAAGGGGATTGCTTTTAATCTTTGTCCATTTAGTATGATGTTTGCTGTCGGTTTATCGTAGATGGCCTTTATCATGTTAAGGAATGATCCCTGTATTCCCACTTTACTGAGAGTTTTGAGCATGAATGGGTGCTGGATTTTATCAAATGCCTTTTCTGCATCTATTGAAATTATCATGTGATTTTTGTCCTTCCTTTTGTTTATATGGTGAATCACATTGATTGATTTGCGAATATTGAACCAGCCTTGCCTCTCCAGAATAAATCCCACTTGATCGTGGTGTATGATTTTTTTCATATATTGCTGGATCCGGTTGGCTAATATTTTGTTGAGAATTTTAGCGTCTAAATTCATCAGGGATATAGGCCTATAATTTTCTTTCTTTGTGTTGTCTTTGCCCGGTTTTGGGATCAGAATTATGCTCGCCTCATAAAAGGAGTTTGGAAGTCTTCCTTCCTCTTGAATTTTTTGAAATAGCTTGAGGAGAATAGGAATTAGTTCTTCTTTGAATTTTTGATAGAATTCACTTGTGAAGCCATCAGGCCCAGGACTTTTCTTTTTTGGGAGTTTTTTGATAACTGTTTCTATCTCATTTGTTGTAATTGGTCTGTTTAGGTGTTCTGATTCTTCCAGATTGATTTTTGGAAGGTTATATGATTCAAGAAATTTGTCCATTTCACCAAGATTGTCTAATTTTTTGGCATATAGTTCTTCATAGTATTTTCTTACAATGCTTTGTATTTCTGTTGTGTCAGTTGTTATTTCTCCACTGTCCTTTCTAATTTTATTTATTTGAGTCCTCTCTCTTTTTTTCTTGGTGAGTCTAGTTAAAGGTTCATCAATCTTGTTTACCTTTTCAAAGAACCAGCTTCTTGTTTCATTGATCCTCTGTATTGTTTCCTTAGCCTCTATGTCATTTATTTCTGCTCTGACCTTTATTATTTCCTTCCTTCTACTTGTCTTGGGTTTTATTTGTTGTTGTTTTTCTAGTTCTTTTAGATGCAGGGTTAGGTTGCTTATTTGAGCTTTTTCTAGCTTCTTATGATATGCCTGTAGTGCAATAAACTTCCCTCTCAGAACTGCTTTTGCTGTGTCCCATAAATTTTGAGTTGATGTATGCTCATTATCATTTGTTTCTAGAAACTTTTTTATTTCTTCTTTGATCTCATTGTTAATCCATTCATTATTTAATAACATGCTATTTAGTTTCCAAGTGTTTGAGTATTTTTCAGTTTTTCTTTTGTAGATAATTTCTAGTTTCATGGCATTGTGATCAGAGAAAATGCTTGATATGATTTCAATCTTCTTAAATTTATTGAGACCATTTTTGTGTCCTAACATGTGGTCTATCCTAGAAAACGTACCATGAGCGCTTGAGAAGAATGTATATTCTACTGCTTTAGGGTGAAAAGTTCTGAAGATATCTATTAAATCAAGTTGATCTAGTGTATCCTTTAAGTCTGCTGTTTCTTTATTAATTTTCTTTCTTGAGGATCTATCCAGTGTTGTTAGAGGGGTATTGAAATCCCCTACTATGATAGTATTGCTGTTAATCTCGCCCTTTATATCCATCAAAGTTTGCTTTATGTATGTCGGGGCTCCTATATTTGGTGCATAGATATTTACAATAGTTATATCTTCCTGTTGAATTGTTCCCTTTATCATTATGTAGTGTCCTCTTTTATCTCTTACTACAGCCTTTGTTTTAAAGTCCATTTTGTCTGATATAAGTATTGCTACCCCTGCTTTTTTTTCATTTCCATTTGCATGAAATATTTTTTTCCATCCTTTTACCTTCAGTCTATGAGCATCTTTTGTTTTAAGGTGTGTCTCTTGTAGACAGCATATGTATGGGTCCTGTTTCTTTATCCATGCAGCTACCCTATGTCTTTTGATTGGATCATTTAATCCATTTACATTTAAGGTTATTATTGATATGTAGTTGTTTATTGCCATTTTATTCTTTAAAGCTGTATTCTTCTTTTGCTCTATTCATTCCTCCCTTTAAACTGTTCACAAGAGGCCCCTTAGTATCTCTTGCAGAATTGGTTTGGTTTTTATGAATTCCTTGAGGCTTTCTTTTTCTGGGAAGCTCTTTATTTCTCCTTCAATTTTAAACGTTAGCCTTGCTGGATAAAGTAGTCTTGGTTGTAGGTTCTTGTTCTGCATTACTTTGATTATTTCTTGCCATTCCCTTCTGGCCTCAAGTGTTTCTGTTGAGAAGTCTGATGTCATCCTTATGGGGGCTCCTTTGTACGTGATAGCCTTTTTTTCTCTAGCAGCTTTTAAAATTTTTTCTTTATCCATTAGCTTTGGTATTTTAACTATGATGTGTCTTGGTGTAGACCTTTTTGGGTTTCTCTTTAATGGAGTTCTGTGTGCTTCTTGATAGGAAAGTTTTCTGCTATGATTTGATTGAACAAAGTTTCCATTTCCTGTCCTCTCTCCTCTTCTTTAGGCACCCCTATGATGTGAATGTCGTTTCTCTTCATGTTGTCACAAAGCTCCCTTAGAGTTTCCTCACATTTTTTAAGTCTCTTTTCCTTTTTCTTCTCTGCTTCTGTGCCTTTGTTTATTGTGTCCTCTAACTCGCTTATTCGATCCTCAGCGTCATCCATCCTGCTTTTAATTCCTTCCATTGTGGTCTTCAGTTCTGATACTGTATTTGTCATTTCTGTCTGATTCTTTTTTATTATTTCAATTTCATTTTTTATACTTGTTATCTCTTTATTTAGGTGTTCATAATGACTATCCATTGTTGCTCTAATTTCTTTGAACATCCTAACTATCATTATTCTAAATTCTGCTTCCGGTAATTTGGTTATATCTGGTTCATTCAGGTCCTTCTCTGGGGATTTCTCTTGATTCATTTGGTTTGCATTCCTCTGCCTGCCCATTTTTTCTGTGTATAAGCAAGTTGTGGCCACTGGAGTCCAGTAGGTGTTGCCTTTGTGTTCTCTAGGTGTGGTCTATCTGCAGGCCCCCCACCCCCTCTGCCGGTGCCTAGGGTGGTTGGGTATGAGCGTTGCCAGCGCGGGCCCACTGTGGCTTTTGCTGTGATTTCTGCCTCTCCTCCGTGGGAGGGGCTGTCACTGAAGCCACAAGATCAGCACCAAGGGTAGAGGTGAGCACCTTTCCTCAGCTGCGGACCCAGCCTATTTCCGGACTTCCGCCCAGAACCAGCAGTCGGAGCCTGCTCGCTACAGTTCCGCGGGTTAGGCGGGGCTTTTGACGTGCTCTCAGCTGTAAGCCTTTGCCCGTCCGGAGCTTTAGCCCCGCCCTCGAGGCCAGGGCCCTTTGCGCAGGGTCGGAAACCAAGGTTTATTGGGGCGGGCGTGTTTGCTGGCTTCCGCCGAGCTGCGTACTTCCGCTCGTCCCGGACTCTACCCCGCCCCCGTGTTCGGAGCCCGCTCGTGCACGTATGAATGCTATTCGCGTTTTCTCCGGCCGGATGGGGATAATAGCGTGGGCTCAGCTGCGAGCCTCCACCCGTCTCGGGGTCCACCCCGTTCTCATGCTCGGAGCCCGCTCGCGCACGTATACTGGCCAACCGCGGTTTCTCCGGCCGGGGGCGAGGGGACTGGTAGTGTCAGCTCAGCCGCGAGCCCCTGCCCGTCCCTGGTCCTAGCCCGGTCCCCACGGTCAGGGTCGGCTTGCGCAGGGCCTGCCTGTTCCTGGCCTCCCGCTTTGTCCCCGTAAGTGGGATTAAAGGCTGGCCCGCAGCTTCCGGACTGCTCTCGCGCTTCCCCTCCTACCCTCTGAGCTAGACCGATCTCCCACCGGCTTGGCCTCCGCCCACGCCGACAGAACCGCGTTTCAGCGTCCTGCCGCCCCAAAACCTTAAGCAGCCCTCAGCAGAGTAGGAAGGGACCTAATACTCCACACTGTAGGCCTGGGAGCTCCCTCACTTGTTTCACATCTCAAATCTGTCCAAACGCCTCTTCTAGGCTCTGGGACTGCAGGCTGGGGCTTGGTTCCTGGGACCCAGGTCCCTCCCTCTCTGCCAAACTTTCCTCCCGCCACACGGGTCTCTCCGGGCTGCCGTTTGCTCCGGGGAGCTGGGCAGCCCTTTTCGCGTTTTCGCTATTCCTACCAGTCTCAATGTGGCTTCTTCTGTGTTCCCTGGTTGAAGAGTCCACTTAGTTTTGTTCAAAGTTGGTTTATCCAGGTGATGGTTCTTAAAATTGCGTTGTAATCCACTTTGGTTCTGGGAGTTGGAAGTTGGTACGTCCGCCTACTCCGTCGCCATCTTGCTCCGCATTATAACTTCTAATCATCATATTCTTGTATTAATTACCAGGTCAACTCAACTTCTGTGACAGGTGACTTACAGCTGAGATCAAGTCAAGAAGAAATGTGAGTTTTCATCTGAGGGAAGTCAAATTTCCTAGAAAGTGCTATAAGTATTTGGGAGGAAGGGGCTAATTCCTTTTGGTTGGTTGGTGTAGCCCTAGAAGAGGATAACAATCAGGAGAAAATATTGAAAGAGGAGAGAAGAAAATACCGCTAGAGACAATCAGTGTCTGTTGTACAATTTGCCTATTCCTGGCACTTTCAACTAAAATAATACATAATTAATACATAATTAACATATAATACATAATTATACAATAAATACATAATTTCCGAGCGTCTACTATAAAGAAATGGGCTGTAAAAACTATGGTTCTTGATCTTTGTCCTCAAGGTGAAATAACACTTAAACATAAACTGGTGCTGGTAAGAGGAGATTGAGGCATTGCATCTAAGCATATGAAAACATGAGGAGTGACAAAATAAATCATGATTTCCTTTAACTATACAGTACATATGATGAGGAAGCAGCAAAAGAATTAACCAGGGAGCCTTGGCCAGTTGGCTCAGTGGTAGAGAGCATCAGCCTGGCATGTGGAATTCCCAGGTTTGATTCCAAGTCAGGGCACACAGGAGAAGTGCCCATCTGCTTTGCCACCCTTCCCTCTCTTCTTCCTTTCTTTCCTTTATCTCTCTCTTCCTCTCCTTCAGCCAAGGCTCCATTGGAGTAAAGTTGACCTGGGTGCTGAGGACTGCTCAATGGCCTCCGCCTCAGGCACTAGAATGGCTCCGGCCTCAATGGAGCAATGCCCTGGATGGGCAGAGCATCACCCCCTAGTGGGCTTGCCGGGTGGATTTTGTTTGGGCACATGAGGGAGTCTCTCTGCCTTCTCACTTCTCACTTCAGAAAAATGAACAAACAAACAAACAAAATAATTAACCAGGGATAGGAAATGATGCAAAATTTAAAGGAGGAAGCCATCATTATGGATTGGAATAAAGACAATCTGAGCCAGGGATTTGGGGTATGGAGGGGATGTCCATATGATTTTTAACATCTGTATTCCTACACACATTTTATCTTGGATTTTTCTTACTAATGTAGATGTTTTTACTTTGTTTTGATAAATAGAAGAGAGATGCCTGACCAGGCAGTGGCACAGTGGATAGAGTGTCAAACTGGGATGCGGAGGACCCGGGTTCGAGACCCTGAGGTCACCAGCTTGAGCACCGGCTCATCTGGCTTGAGCAAAAGCTCACCAGCTTGGACCCAAGGTCGCTGGCTCCAGCAAGGGGTCACTCGGTCTGCTGAAGACCCATGATCAAGGCACATATGAGAAAGCAATCAATGAACAACTAAGGTGTTGCAACAAAAAACTTATGATTGATGCTTCTCATATCTCTTCGTTACTGTCTGTCTGTCCCTGTCTATTCCTCTCTCTTACTCTCTCTCTGTCCCTGAAAAACATAAATAAACAAACAAACAAACAAACAAATAAATAGAAGAGAGCAGCTGAAGCTCAAGGGACCCTTTTCTTCCCATGACAGTCCTAAGATCCTCAACCTAGTTGGCAAATGCTGTAGAATTAATCAGAGTACTGGGCCCATGGATCTACTTAATAATTACTTACTAATTGTATGGTAAAGCATAAAAAACACTTAACTTACAGAAGAGCTCAGTAAATGGCCACTCCACAACTTCTTAGCAATTTCAGTGTGGGTTAGAAAATATTAATTTTACTTTCCTTATCTATACAATGGGACAGCTACCTTGTTAACAAGAAAAGTTTAACTGAACCACAAGCATAACTGAAATAACATGTAAGTATATCTGACTCTTATTAGACACTCCAGTGTTGACTATAAATTTGAAATGTGACCACATGGCTATAGGCAGATGAAAACTGACCCCTGCAGTTGAGGGAAGTTATGTGGTATTTAGAGATTGGGTCCCATAGGTTATCAATTTTCTTATCTACAAAATGAAGTCCCTTGAACAAGTAGATTTGGAAGGTCACTGAAATTCTAATGGTTTTTGTTTCTGAGAAGCAGGATGTTGATGAACAATTCTAACCACATTCTTTCTAGACCCCCAGACACTGATATCATATTAATTAGAAAAGAAATAATGAACAACTCACCACTGACTCAAAATACAGCATCTCTTCACTCACTGGGCATATTCTTATATCTTGGGTATATATGTTAATGCTAACTGTTGATATTATTGAGCTGGCAAAAACAAAAAATAGTGTTATATTAAGCCAAATTTGTCCAATTCAATAAGAAACTACATCATACTCAGAAACTCTTCCTACTGCTTTGCTACCAAACTGATATGGAGATGATGAAAGATAGTAATTGTTTATTCAAATTACCTTTTGTGAGAAAATAAAAAGTTAGCAACTCCATATCAATTTGCCAATTTTTTATTATGGTTAATTTTTGGGTTCATAAAATTTGAAAGTTTAGAAATCACTGACCAACCAATAAATAGTTTTTATTTTTATCACTAGCATTACCATTATCACTAACAATGCTGAGACTAAACTTTCTGAAAAGAATAGCTGTTTGTTAAAAAGTACCGAGGTTTTATACCAAGTTTTTAAAATCTCACTTGCCTTTCTCAGCATTTAAGTCTAGAAAGGAAAAAATCCCTCCCCCCTACCTTTGAGGAAGAAAAATTGTGATAAGAAGAAAGGAGCAAGTGTCAGACTTTTTTTTCCTTTCCCTGTGGGATCCTTCTGACTAAAATATTTACAAGTGTGGAAATGGTACAGCCGAAACCCACTTATTGTTGGAGAAGGAAGGTCAGAATCTGGCTCGCACGTCAGTCATTTGGTTCAGAAGGCTTCAGTACCCTGACCTAGCTCCAGGCGAGTAGCTATCAGGGCTGTTTGGGGTAACTGATACAACAAAATAAAACAGCAACAACTGTTCTACTGTCAGAGCTGCTATTTGATTTGCCACACTCCCAGCAGAATAATACAGCCACATTTTGGAAGATTTTCATGAGATGAAATATTAACAGAAATATTACAAAAACTGAAGGAAGTAACTCTATAAAAATTTAAAGTCCATGCACAGTGGTGGACTTAGAAGCCATAGGAAAGGCTTGGTTTTGACCATCTTCAGACTAACTTTTGAAGACAGTTCTACTGTAAATCAATAAACAAATTTTTATAATAAATGAAGATATTTTCTGACAGCTCAGTCATAAAATTGTCAATCTATATGTCATTTGTCAAATTTAAAAAAACCTGCTCTTGTTGCAATTTTTAAATTGCAGTACTTTTCCTTCATATTCTCTTTATGGAATTTGACTTGAGCAATATTGTTCCATTGTATATGTCATCCGTGTGTGTTATGATGAATTATATCTCACATGTTCAGATATGTTGACATTAAGTAGAAAGAAATGAAGGGAATCTAGGAACTGACTCTGGGAGTTCATCATATTAATCTGTTATTGTTCAAACAATAACAGTCCTGATTGATAGTCCTAGATATTTATTTAGTTTGACCATAGATTCATATATGAGGAAACTTGCCAAACAACTTTATGTCAACAATGACAGGAACAGTTGCAATCATATGGACAGATTTAGCAACAAAAGTGATAGTATCACAGAAGTTCATCTCCTGGAGAGAGAACATGCCCTCCAACATGGTGGCATTATTTGTTCTTCGGTTAGGATAGATATTTTAGGAGCAGGAGAACATCTCGCCCTTTGACCTCTTGTGAGTTGAGAATTGTTAATTGCTCATGTTGTGATTCTCTTTATCTGTTAGAGAAGACAGGAAGGAGTTTCATCTCTTCTCCACTTCTATGCATCATTTGTGACTGGATATCCTATAGTAAAGCAATTAATTTGCGTCAAAATACAATGAATGTGTGCACCTGTCTTCTTCAGGTTTATTTTGATGGTATGTGTTGGGTGATATTGGAAGAAAGGGTCATAAGTATAGCCAGGTATATTGACAAGACATTTGAACATCACAAAGCAAAACTTAGTATTTTTTTCTTTTAAGACAATAAAACCATATATATAATCACCCTGTTAAATTTAATTTTCTAAATAAAATTTAAAAATCTATTACCCGCGAAGTTGATTTGAGAAATATATTTTGTTTAACTGTTTATTTTGAATTTTGACTTCGAAAATTATTTCTAAATTCTTCCCACATCCTTACATGCCTGTAATGTTTAAAGACACTCTTGCCAATAACAGTGGGCCTCCAGGTGTATGCTGTAGGAAGGATGGGGAAAGGTAGTACATGTAACCTGGATGTCTCTCCTGCATCTAAATTTATTGAAAAATTCTCTATAGGACATAATATTATGTTTACTTGCATCATAACACAATCCAAAAGTTTAAAAAATTATTTTAAAACTAGAACATTATGCTCTAAAGAATTCTTGACCTAATGCTATACTTTAAGAACACAAGGCCGGACAGTAATTCAAGTGTGGCTCCTGCCCAGGTCATGCAGGGTAGGGTTTTTACTTCTAGACTTTCAGAGAAGAAGTTTTAGAGATAGAACATATAGTTAACCTCTAAATCAATTTTTCTTGGAATCAATATGTGTTCTTCTGGGAAAGTAGAGACTGCATTAATGTGCACGATTTGAATGGACTACTCAAACAACAAGCAATGTATTAGTGTGTAGGTATGTGTGTATACATGCATTTAACAGTCAAATATAAAAGAACTCACTGATGTAAGTGTACGTACTCATATTTTGTGCTCAAGCACAATTCTGACATTATAGACACTTTGCATTGGAATAGGACAAGCTGATACCACCAAACAGGAAAATTAATTCACTCAACCCTTAATATGCTCATGGAAGCCATACAATTTATTATAAGCATATTGCCAATACAAAGACAGACAAACATCACGTGTATCCTATTAGATCTGAATCATAGCAGGGAGCCAAGCTAGTGAAAAATATAGTGTATCCAGCTTTGAGCATTATCTGTTGTACTCATGCATGACATACTGTATATCTCGGTTCCACTCTAGTTCCTTATAATTTACACAGGGTTATTGTACACTGGCCCTCTTCTCAAATCGGCTCTCTCCATAAGAGGCTCATGCCTAATGGAGCCCGGGAAGCACTCGGGACTGGTTCAGAATTCTGCGTCCATGGGGGGAAAAGGCAAAGTGAAAAATCAGTGCTTATCTAAATGCAGAAAAAATGCTGGTTCCAAAACATCCGCTCTTCAAACCCCACCTATGGAAAGTCTAATGGCTGGTCCTAAAATGTATGTGAGTAGCAGTTTGGAGTAGATGTGAGCTGTCATAAAGTTGGGAAGTCTGGCTAGTTAAATCTTTTGCCAGTTTGCCACTTCTCCAAACACTCCTTATAATGTCTGACAACAAACACATTTTATTGATCATCAGGAAGGGCTGTCTTCCACCCACCCTTGCTACACTATTCAGACAAATACAAGAATTAAGACCAATAAAAAAGGAAAAAGGTAAAACCCTAGGTATCTAAAATTTCTTTGCTCAGACAAGATTTAAAAGAATTTTTAGATATTGCAGAACTTGTTCATGGATTCTCTGCTTTTAAATTTTAGCATGAATTTAGTAATATTTTTCACTCTAGAGATTATATTCTTGAACACATATAGAATAGATTATTTGAGTTCTATATTACACCAGGGTAACCAGTTGAAAATTGAAATATTCAGTCAATGCCACTTCAATCAATGACTATGTTTCTCTGAAAACAAGGTATTTTTTGATGAAAAATAGATATAAGGTCTAATTACAGACAAATTTTATATATTGTTTGCCATTGTATCACTAGTGACTAGACTATGGTAGGCATTCCATATATATTTGTGGAATGAAGTATAGAAATTAATGCTTTGTGACATGTCAGAGAGCACAGCTCTGAACAGGTGATCTGTTTACCACAGTGGGGGTCATTTCTCTATGTGTTTATGCTCAGAAACCAGAAGAGAAAACTTGAAGCAAGTTTTAATAAGGGATATTCTGATATCTGTTCTGATCTGATATTTGTGTATGGTCAGAGGTTAAGGGGGCCTGTTGAGGTTTTTGACTGCACATACAGAGAACTTCCGGTGGCCTTGACTGACAGTGCTTTGTCTCCCATAACAAGAATTTTGGGAGTAGGTAGCACAAGGTAGGTGTGGCAGCTCAATAATGCCACTAGAAACCTAAATTTTTCTGTCTTTCTGTTCTTCCAGACATAGTTTGCAGGGTTTTGGTCTCAAGTCTGGCATCTTATGACTATAAGAATGGTGCTCACTGCCACGTCTAATTTATATATTTTATTGGACAAAAGGAAAGATAAAGGAGTGATGAGGTAGTCAGGAATGGATGGTACCTGCATCAAGAAAGCAATGGCTTTCCCATCAGTCCCTTCAGAGTTCTGTTTACATTTCACAGAGCAGGACTCTGTCACATGATTAAGATGTCACGGAGTCTGGAAAAACAAGTGTTTTTGATTGGACAATTTGCTGCATCTCCAAAAAACTCAGAGTCCTACTGACAAAGCAGAAGTGAAGAAGGACACTGAGTAGACAACTAGCCATGTCAGCCCTAGGGCTGAAGTGAGAAATTAGTTTGTCAGAATATAAAATTTGAACAAGTCGCCTCTGATTTCATCCTCTGATGGCTTTTCCCCCTTAAACTACAAATGCAGGATTTTTATCCTATATTTTCATCCTGTATTTATGGCTTAGGGAAAAAGTATTATTGCCTTTGTACTTCCCTAAATTTAGGGTCTTTTTTAAAAAAATCAACTTCTTTATTTCTCCTTTCAAAATCATTTTCTCTAAACAGCTCTCTGAGAAAGGGTATCAGAAAGAAGATTGTACCAAAGTGTAAATGTTTAACAATGTCTTTCTATGTTGTTCCATTTGAGGGCTGTTTGAAGTTTAATGAAATAATTGCTGAAAAGTCAATCTCTAATTCTAGAAACCATTGAAAGAGTGCCCAAGAGAGATACTTTTCAATAGATTATCTTCATTTTAGTTATGTATTCACCCATGTGGGCAATTGTTTTTCTTATCTAAGTGTAGGATCTTCTGGTTATTTACCAAGAATGGTATAAAAGTAATGATAATCTTTTCTTTAATACTTGACAATGTGGCAATGAAACAGTGATTGTTTTTTAGCAGATGACCTATGGGAATCATGTAATTCTATAGTTCTTTTTCCCAGAAATTTAAGCAATTTAATAGCAATCAGAAGTTGGAGGTTTTCAAATCTTTAATAAGGTTCTAGTCCTTTCTTTGTAGTCATTTTCTTTTATTAGGATAAACCTTTTACTATCATATTGTAGGGGGATGTTTGGCAGAAAGGTATAATGTAAACTGATCCTTTGTAGATTTAAGAAAACTAGGAAGAGAGGCTGGAATAAGTTGTTCATGAATAAAACAATGGAGATGGTTGTTGTAGGTGTTCATGAATGTTGTATGTATACCCAACAACTCTTTATAGTCTACAAAACAATTTGTCTTCACCTACAAACCGCATAGCTTTATCATGTATTTACTGCTTACCACCTCACTTGCTCCTATAATTTTCCTTCTCTGCCTGCAGGCTTAACATTCTTGGCAAAGAAGGACTTATGAGAAATATTCATTGCCTTCTCATTGAAGCAATTTTGTTTCTGCCTGGGAGCCAGGCTCAAGGACTGTAGTTGCAGATCCCAAAACAACTTCCCCAATTTTACAAGAAGGGCTCTGAGGGACCCTTATACCTCAATAATATGAGCAGAAACTCTCATTCTAAGGTTTCACAGAAATGTACAGCCTCCTCTTTACTCATATTGCTGGAAGACTTTTGCCTTTGAGAATCAGAAACTGGGCTGTAGGCATATCTGGACAAGAGACCTCTGAGGGGGCGTTGTCTCTACTGTTATTTGCTCTAGAATACCTATTCAGCCCCATCCTATTATTTCTCACGCAGGCCTCCTTGGAAGGCTCTGGCGGGTCTGCCTTTCTTTTAGACTATATAACCTCCCCAAACTTTCTACCTTAAGACAGGAATAGGAGATGAAAATATGTAGAATAAATGTAAATGAATCTTTTTAAATAATTGAAAAAGGGACGCGGAATGTTAGGGAAAGATGTCTTTGCCCACACACAGAGCATATTATTCCTGACTGTCCAAAATAAGCCTATCAGTCTCGGAGAATCCTATCCCTTAGGAATGCAGTAAGAATAGCCTCAATTAGCAGAATGTAATCACTTTGGTGGGAATCATATACTTAATGATGAACCTCTCCTCCCAAATAGCATGAGCTCTTGAATAATTTAGAATGCAAAGACAATTAAATATAAGGAGACCCTCCTTAGAGTTAGGAGATGTTTGTGTCTGTCTGTGTTCATGCGCAAACATGCTACAAGAGAGCATTAGAACTAGAGCAGTCTAACTAGATTTAAGGTGGAAAGGAGTTGATATTTATAACCTCTAAAAAATTCATTTAAATACACAGAATAATATCAAGACCCCAATAGAATAATGGACATAGATTATGAAGAGGCAACTTATCTAGGAGAAAATAAAACCAGTAAACAAGGAAAATGTTCACCTTCAGGAAGAATCCAAGACATGCAAATAAGGCCCATTTTATATCCATTAAAGTAAGTAAAACTTTTAAAGTGATACTATGTAATGTCGGTGAGATTACAGGGAAGCCAGTACCTATATTTATTGCTGGCTGCATTGTAAAACTCTGAAAACAAATTTTATTATTTTATTATGTCAAAAGCCTTGAGAAATGTTTATGACCAGTGATTTTAAGAATAACTCAATAAAATCATAAAAACTACATGAACTGACAGTAATTTCTATATTTTCTATAGTAGCAAAAATTAGAATTAGAAACAGATATTTAAAAATGGAAAATATTGACAACTTATAAAAATAAGAATTCAATTGAATGTAGTATATCTTTTACAATGGAATATTAAAATATGCTAGAATATAATACAGAAAACAAAATACACATTTTTAAATTAAATTACATTGTGGATACATATGGGTATGCAAACTTTGTAACTATATAAGTATATGGGCAAACACTGAAAAGAAATTTATGATATAATATCAATGTGTGAATATGGTATGAGTTTCAGGGATTTATTTTTATTCTAAAATTTATTTTAATATACATTTTTTAAAAAATTAGTAATGATTTTATTAAGGAGCCTCAACTTGTTAGGGGTAAACTTGAATTAGATTTATTTCTCTGATAATGCTATACTGTGCTGACCCCTCAAAATTTGCTGAGGTACTATACTTCCAATGCTGTCTATGACTTTTTAGTCATTCTAATTATTGGGATAACCAGTCTCTGTAGTTTTAAAAGCTAAGTCCTGTATGTTTTGCAACTTCAGTTTCACATTCAGTTAAAAACTCTCCTTTCTTCCTCTAGCTTCAGTTAGATTTCTGAGTTACTATGGACTTCCTATTTGCGCTCAGCCAAATGTGTATGTTAAAATCCAAACCACTCATTCTGATAGAGTTCAGAGATGAGACATAGGAGAAGAAATTCAGTTAAGATGAGGTCATGAAGGTGGAGTCTTCAAGGTGGGACTAGTGCCCTTGTAAGAAGAGAATAGAGGTCTCTTTTATTCTATGTGAAGATACAATGAGAAGGTGGTTGTTATAAACCAGGAAAAGAGCTCTGACCAGAACCCAACCATATTTGCACCCTGAACTCAGATTTCTTAGCTTACAAACTATGAAAAATAAATTTTTGTTGTTTGAGTCACCCAGTCTATGGTATTCTATTATAAGAATCCAAACTGACTAAAATATGACTAATTTTCCTTCCTTCTATCTTGCTTCTACTCTGATGGACATGGTTCCTTTTCTTAAGTTAACATGTTTTCCTCCAACATTACTATATTCCATCTAATGTTGACTTGCCATTATTCTCCTTTGATTTTCTGGAGGGCCCTGGGAATAGCACTCCATAATCTCCTGGATTGGAAGGTTCAGGTTGGCTTTAATCTGTTCCTTCTAGCTTCAACCTTTTCACAAGGTGTCCATCCTAAAGATTCTTACTGCTGGTATGCAATCTTAGTAGATGGCTTTCTTGGGAATGGGTTGATACTAGTAAGATAGCTCAAGCCCAAACATCCTACTGAAAGTCTACCTAAAAATTATGATCATGGTCAATACCTAATAGTGGACTGCAGGCTGTTTTCACTGACCTCTCTCTCATACAATCTTTGTCTAGTCCTTTATCTATTCTCAGCATCAGACATTCTGTCGGCCTAGTAGCCTGAAAACTCTTAAATCAGTTATCAGCAGTTGCCAACTTGGTGGGGCAGGACTGTTTAGTCATTGATAGTAATTATGGAACTTCTCTCTGTCTAATTTGGCAAGAAGAAGAATGCCATCTCTTTCCTCTCCTCTTCCTTCTTCTCCTCCTTCTCCTTCTTATAAAGCAATAGCCTTAATTTTCAGCTTTATAAACCTTGCACTATCAAAAAGGGAAAACATGCCCCATTTGCCATACCCAGTCTTTCTTCCATATTATCAGGGTGGTGTTGACATTTATGGCTATGTTGAAAGAATGTCTCTCAAGCCCTAGAGGAAAGATGCTGGCTTTAATTATAGTCATGTGTTGCTTAACAACAGTGATATGTTCTGAGAATTGTGTCTTCAAGTACTTTTGTTATTGTGCCAGTATCATAGAGTGCCCTTACACAAACCTAGATGATATAGCCTCATGCTCCTAGGCTACAAACCTGTACAGCATGTTACTGTACTGAATACTGTAGGCACAATGGTCAGTATTTATATACGTAAACATAAAAAAGGTGCAGTAAAATTGCAATATAAAAGATGGTACACCTGTATGAGAGCACTTACCATTAATGGAGTGCAGGACTGGATGTTACTCAAGGTGAGTCAGTGAAGACTCACTCAAAATCTGGGGGAGATAAGTGAATATGAAGGTCTAGGACATTACTGTACATTAGGGTATACTACTGTAGATTTAGTAAACCCTGTTCCACAAACTCTTCCTTCTCATGCTTCCTTGGTAGGATCAGAAATAGAACATCAAAGCTGTTCATGCTTTTTTCTGATATGGGCTAAACTGGTTGGAAATACCAAGGAGATACTGTCTGGATGAAGTATAGATCACTAAAATAATAGTGACTGTTATAAGGGAGTGAAAGGTGGTTTGGGGATCAATAGGGAAAAAAAGCAAGATGGAGAGACAAAGGAACACAGGGATTGTCATGGCTATGTGGTTTTGGCCATTGCATGTTGGAGCAGTGGTCAGATTAATTAACTTTGTAACATTCATTTAAAAAAAGAGAGAGGGTATTTAACATGAATAGGGTGTAAAACTGAGGACTCAATATTTTGACTTTAGAAATTTGTTTTTGGTACCATTGACCCTATGTGGCACAAAGAGCTCTCTCTGGCATTAAATTGATGGAAGAAATAAAACTAATATATGTTTTACATCATTACAGCCTGAAAATATTTCCAATATACAGGGACAGTCTGGTCCCACACTACCACAGAAAGCCTTTACTGAAGTGGCAATGCTACTTAATATATGTTAAGGTCCCTCCTGTGGACCTATGTCTTACACAGGACCTTAGGTTTCCAACAAAGAATATACAACAATATACTTAAGACCATCAAGCTAGATCTGGGAGGCTGGAGCACCATTTATCTATGTAACAATGGGAAACAGGCTCCTCTGTGCTGAAACAGGTCCATGACTGACTTATTGGGGTACAATTTCTGTACTCACAATTGAGGTGCTGTGAGTGAGAAGAAATCTATAGCCAAGACCCATAGATATTATTTCTGTCAGAAAAAAACAACTTTTTTTCTGAACCACATAGCCCTTCATTTCTTACAAGAAATTCAACCCCATTGTAGTCTTATGGAAAACACCGTTAGGTAAATGGTCAGTAATTGAATGAAAGATTGTTACACAGAGCATGGCTGTCCTGGCATGTTCTTTGAACTTGGAATGTGAAGTATTTATATGTCAGTTTTGGCACCCAGCATCTAACACCATTTGATTTTAGTATATGTGCTGCCGAAGCGAGCAGTCTAACACCATTTAAAAACAGAGAATTATCATTAAATGATATTTCGAGTATAGTTAATTTATAGAACCCAAAAAATAAGATGCCCTCTTAATAGTAAACATAGTTGGTGCCATTCACATTTGTTGTCTGAATGATTAAATGCTTTTTTGAAAAATAATTGGGACAATAATTTAAAATGTTTTAGAAAGCATTCCCAAACTTATACAGATGTTTTATTTTCAGAGCTACTAACATCAATTCCTATATGATGGAAATCCTTTCTTTTTCCAAAATACTTGTGTTGTATACATTTTCTTCCACTTGTGTTAAAGTTGTCACTATTATGGGCAGAGAAAGAAGTCTGAGGTGAGGAGAACTGGAGTGGTAAAGCCAATGAGGAAATGGGAGTTTTCCAAACCAACTTTACTCACTTTATATTTTACTAGGTTAGTATTGTCACTCACATGATAATCAGCAAGAATTTTGTGTTTTCCTTTCATATCTATTTTATGAGTACAAGCAGTCCCAGGGTTATGAATGAGATAGGTTCTGTAATGTGTGAAAATGTTTATATATTTATATGCTCAGAAAGGTAATAATAAATTCCATGTTAAGACAAACATTTGTCTAAATAGTATTTAATATGTAAATATATCTGTTCCAGCTTACATAAAAATTCAATTTAAGAACAAACCTACAGAACTGTTCTCGTTTGTAACCCAGGGACAACCTGAATTTATAAACTCATAGGCAATTAAAGGCCTGAGGTCAGAAAACCTTTGTCTCATCAGTAAAATGCTCAAGTATGGCCTAACATTAAATAATGTGGATACTACTACACTACTCATAAAAATTAGGGGATATTTTATTACTTTATATGAAGCAATAAAATATTTCCTAATTTTTGTGAGCGGTATGTTTTGAATCATTCCTTGAATTAGAAGACAATGGTACAAACTTCAATGCCATCAATTTTTCGTGGCTAACAATGAAAATACTAGTTAGAGCTGACCTGGGGGGGGGGGAGGGAGGGGGAGAGAGAGAGAGAGAGAGAGAGAGAGAGACTGATTGATTTTCTTTTATTGTGTCTTGTTAATGACCTTTTAAAAGTTAGAAAAATTTCATCTAAAGCTAAATCTTTGGGATGCTTTTGAATTTAACCCAAAATGTTATTCTAGTGGGGTTATTTATCTAGGTTCCAACAAACACTATTCATATTTTCTTATGGATTTTGCTTGAGATATGTATCATGGATATATTTTTAAGTTGATCAATTGACATAGCAGTCTAAAATACATATCACTTAAGACCCAGGACTTTGAAAATAGAAAGCTTGCGGTTGAAATAGCTTAAGGCAGAGTAAGAAAAATGGCCTATATTACTATCAGTAAGCTTGTTTTGCTTTTGATCACACACAGACAGAAATTATGTCTCAGAGGTGAAATTGTGAATTAGCAACATGCCTCTCCATTATTCTTACATTCTGCAGGGGAAGCTGCTAATAATGATATTTTTTATTTAGAACTATTGGTTCAGTTTTACTAGACTATCTTTGAAATAACAACTGGATATATAGAATCAATAAAATATAAAAAATATATGTTAGACAAATCTATAGTAGCTACTATAGTAAATTGACTCTGGAAATACAAGAGCCAAATGGTCAGTCAGTTGACTGTAATTTTGGTCTATACTACATGATGCCTACCTTCCAAGAAACAATAGCCAAACAACATTATTGAATATAAGCTTCAAATGGGCCAAGTGAAAAATATTTGACCTTTCTTGAAAATTATGCAGGCTCAGTTTTTGTATGTTATCACCATACACTTAGCTGTAGTCTCGTTTTCTATTTAACTTTATATGTATATAAATTTATAGATTTCTTTTTCATTTTTTACCTGGGATCAGTTTGCATACCAGTAAGATAAAGAATATGGAAGACAACACTCTACACTCCAGGAACAGTCTCTCCTTGTGTCATTCTTCTTATCTGTGTTGGACCTTGACCGTGGCAGAACACTTGAATGTCTGACTTTTCCTTCCTGAAAACTTGTGGACTCTTGTTACATCTTTGGTGAACTTCTGGTACCCAGACATGACTTCTCTCCTAGTTTCAGTCTCACTGTACTCTTTTGCTCACTCCAGACTGTGGGGCTACAAGTAATAAATTAATAGCTTATTGATTAGAGATAAACACTGATAGTCGCCCACATGCTTTTTTTTTTTTTTTTTTTTTTTTACTGGAAGTCAGTAGACAGAGGGCTACAAGTAGCTCAATTATGTCAAAATAATTAGAATTAAGTCATGGTAAATAAAATCTGGTATTTCCCCACTTCCTTCTTGGTGAGCAATTTTGGATTTCAGAAAGTATTGAATTTAAATAGTAAAAACTAATGGAAGCCACATCTATGTCTCTGAGGACAATGATTAAGTATAGAGGTTCTAAAAAATCCAGTTCCAATCTATGTTATGAAAGAAATCTTGCTGAAATTAGATTTTTTTTTTACTTTAAGAAATCAGTCCATAAATTTCAAACTTTTTTTAAGTTATGGTCTTTAAAACCACATTTTCTATATGTTTTACATTGTCACTACATGAGTTCTCTGTTCCTTTGATGTACTCAGTGATTTATTAACTTTGCATTTTTCTTGTGACACAGATGAGAGTTATAAGAAACTGACCATTTTATATGATTTGGGTTTAAGATATGATATAAAAAGAGTAAAAATAGTCATTGTATCCCACTACATTATACAAGGTATTCTGTAAAACAGCTTATTCCATTTCTCTGAGAAACAATGATCTTGTTATAACAAATTTTATATAATAAATACTTTTTCTTCAGTAAAGTTCTCCTGCTTGTTTGTTTTATAATCACAATCACTAAGCCACAGACTTATTTGCTGCTTACAATATTGAGATATACATGCATTCATTACAATTGTTTTATCCTGCCATCAAACACCAATTACACATCAATTCCCCTAAAGTTTTCACTCCTTTATTACCAAAACCAGTTCAGTCAGAAAGAAGATCCCATTATCTAAAGTTTGATATTGTTATCACTGACTCCAAATAATTATAATATCTAAAGCTTAATATGATTGATATTGCATAACATCTCCCACTTTTCCTCACCATAGACATTTTTTCCCCCCAAAAGCTAATTTGGCCTATGAAACCTATCAGATTCTTTTCATTTTATCACCAGCAGACAGCAAATTTAATCTCAAGTAAGACACTGTTGTGAAGCAATTGGAATGCCTCATACAGTTTGTTAGAATGTGTTTGAGCTATAGCAACCTAGTAACCCAGGTAAAAGCCCATTATAATTCTGTATGTGTGTGTGTGCGTGTGTGTGCATGCATGTATAATTTTGTTGTCGTAGCAGAAAACTGGGCAGATATATAATACCCCTATAACTTCATAAACATTCATACCTTCTGTGAATAGTTAAATATAATCACTCATCTGGACTAATAGAAAATAGTAAAAAGACTCTAATACTGGAAACTCGATCAGATTCTATCTGCTATCTTTCAACCCTTAAAATAAATAGGATGAAAGTAACATATGAAGAAATAATAAATTATATTTTATCAAAGTCAACCACAGCTATTTACTTGAAGATAGACATAAACCTATCACCCCTGGGCCTTCCCCCCCCAATATTTTCTAATATAGGGGGTTCTCAGGTTACAACAGTCTTGACATAATGATGTTTTGAGTTAGCAATGCTCACTCCCATAAAAACTTAAATATTGAGGTGTGTTTCAGCTTACGCTGTTAGAGTTGTACTTATGGACTATGTGGGTAAACTAGGTTGGTTGCCTGCAGTGGAAGAAAATGCAGTATTTTTCTGTGGCTTAGTTGTGCTTTTATGTTCTAGATTATGATTTTACAACTATGTTAGTAGAGGTAAGTGACTTAAGCTAGGGTGTGTTTTAACTTACGTCAAAATTCAGGTTACGTCATTGTTGTAGGAATGGAACTGTGTGGTATTCCGAGGACGCCCTGTACTGAAATTCCATGCAATAGAAGGCAACCATGACAAGGGTCTTAGCATCCTACAACTACTCTTGAACATTTATTCTCTTCCATTTATTATGGCATTTTAAATTTTTATTTTTGTCATTTTAACAAATTATTAGTTATGGTCTATAGTTATTTTTTTATTACCAAAATTTTGTTGGTTTTTGTCCTCACAAATTCTAAAGCACAATGTCCCTTTGGTGTTTACTTTCCTTTGTTGCTGTAGTGTATCCCTTACTAGTATTTATATGAGGGTCTTTTTTTTTTTTTTTTTTTTTTGCTGGGACAGAGAGAGATTCAGAGAGAGGGATAGATAGGGACAGACAGACAGGAATGGAGAGAGGTGAAAAGCATCAATCATTAGTTTTTTGTTGCCCTTGCGACACCAAGGCATGCGGGCCTTCAGCAGACCAAGCCACTCCTTGCTGGAGCCAGCGACCTTGGGTCCAAGCTGGCGAGCTTTTGCTCAAGCCAGATGGGGCCGTGCTCAAGCTGGTGACCTTGGGGTCTCGAACCTGGGTCTTCCGCATCCCAGTCCGACACTCTATCCAATGCGCCACCTCCTGGTCAGGCTATATGAAGGTCTTTATGTGGTAAACTCTTATGACTGTATGTCTAATAATAAGTTTACTATTTTGAAGTAATAGTTTAAGCAGATATTAAATTCTAAGTTGACATCTTTTCTTAATATTATGAAGCTATTGTTCCTGTTTTCTGGTTTCTATTGCTTTAGATATCTTTATCAATATATTTTCACTCACTTGTATGTAAATTTTTTTCTGTAGTAGTTTTATCTCATTTAGTTTAATCCACCCATTGTGTTTTTTTAGTGGCTATATTTCTAATACTAATTGGTCATTTTGACTTAAATTATTCTTTTTCATAATTAATTTTTAAATAGAAGTTAACTCACCTCTATAAGCATACAAAATACACTTATTCTGAACTCTATTAATCTTTCCTATAAATTTTATTTACTATGAAGCAAATTCATGGTCTGATTGTTGTTTTATGGTTTCTTTCTTATTGGTAGATACCTTCATATGTTTGGAAACATTGATGTACAAGTATATTTTTAATGCAAAGTTGTTTGTTCCCTCTCTCTTGGTTTACTCCCTTCTCTAGAAAATTTAGGAGCTCACCCACCTGGAACCTATTCATGTAAGCTCCTACATTTTCCAGCCTTCCTTATATTTACCTTAGGGTTATATGACTAGTTCTGGCAAATGGGCTATGAGTACAATTAAAATGTATCACACTTAATTGAAACATAGGTAAAGGCATATGTTAGATACCACACTTTCTGTCTTATCATGGATGTGATGAACACTGAATTGGCAGAGATGGTAGATGGAATCATCTCAGATTCCCAAGTAACTGCTGGGGGACAGTTGCCAAGGAGAATCACCTCACCCATGTTAAACTGTGGTATGAACATTGGATAGAACATTGTTGTCTAAATCTGTGGATATGTTAGGTTCACATTTTTCTGCAACATAACTTAGCCCTAAGTAACATATCACATGCCACCCTACCTCCTTCCCCAGCCTCCAATCCAGAAACAGGTTATAAAGTAATGGCTCAAAGTCCCTACCCTATTATGATAGTTGAACTGTTGAGGGTTAATTCACCGAGCCAGCAGGCAGGTTTCAGTTCTTATTATAAAGTTGGTTTTTTTATTCCTAATTCCCTTGGCCTGAGGCCTTGTTTAGTCTCAGGCAGAAATCAGCAGACATTCCCCTAACGTATGGCCACGAGTTGTGAAGCTGACTCTGCTTCTTCATCTGGAGCACTTCATTCTCCTGAGGCTGAACTGCCTGCTGCCCGTCTGTTTCTGGGTCTGATGCAGCAGGCCAGCAGCTTCAGCCCTACTTACCACTATGAATTCTGATCCTAGTAGACTATACACACACACATACACACACACACACACACACATATGGCTTTGTATCTTTTTTTCTTTTTTATACTTGCTATATGTTTGGAGTAGAGGGGTATGTCAACTCATGAACTTACTCCACTGACTTAACTAAAGGATGGGATAAGCTTGAAGGGAAGGGGGAGGGTGTTATAGGGAGGGGGCAAGGAAGATGTGGAGGGAAATATGGGGGAGGGGTGATGCATTTGGGGCGACACTAGAATCTATGTAAACACAATAAATTAAAATCAATAAAAAATTTTTGGAGTGTAATTCTCTAATCTAGAATTTAAAGATTGGCATTCATGCCTGACCTGTGGTGGCGCAGTGGATCAAGCATCAACCTGAAATGCTGAGGTGCCAATTCAAAACCCTGGGCTTGCCTGGTTAAGGCACAAAAGAGACTTGATGCTTCCTGCTCCTCCTCCCCTTGTCTCTCTCTGACTCTCTCTCTTTCTCCTCCCTTTCTAAAATAAATAAATAAATAAATTCTAAAAAAATTTAGTAAAGATTGGCTTTCATGAAAAGCTGTGATTATTGATGTAGGCCTTCTCAGAACACTGTGGTGGGAGAAGAATGTACCACTGTTTTCAGCTCTGGTTTCTGAAGTCATAACAGACTTTATAAAGTTATTAGGTTTCAGTTCACATTCACTATCAATTGACCATTTTACACTCTGACAATTTTTATGATCCTTTCAAGAGATGTTTTGGAAGCTGTGTTGGAAGCAATAACCTAGGTTAGTCATTCTCAGATTTGAATGATGTATGGCCTTCTTTTGAAGGAGAAAAGTATTTGAGAACTCCTTAATGACATGATTATTATTTTATGATTTATTAATTTACTTAAAAATATGCAAGCATAAAACCAGGTGTATGCTTCTAATGATTAGAACTCAGATATAACTATAAACAAAAACAAATTAATAAATACAAATGAAACTATAAAACCAAAAGGATTCAGGATAACACATTTATTTTACCATGACAGATAATGTTGCTTTGCTGAAACCAAATTGATGCAGGTAATACAAACAGAGTAATGCCATTGAAATGTATTGGATCAGATGGATCATGGCAGACAATGAAGGCATTTATTTTAGAAGTATTTAAAGAGCATTTAATATAGGAAATACAGGGATGGGCAAAAGTAGTTTTACAGTCATGAGTTCATGAAACATAGAGTTTATTCTTGTATTTTTATTTCTTAATTAGTGTTTTATTTATTTTTACAACTGTATAACTGCTTTTGCCCACCCTGTATTTATGAAGGCGAAGACAGGCTTAGAATAAACTAAAAATAATAAAGAGCCATTATCATCCTTGAGACTGTAGAGAAAATAAAAAAGTAATAGAGACTTGAGAGTGTGGTTGCAGTTACTGAAGAACAAACAATAACTTAGAGAAGCTGTGCTTTTCATAAGAGGGACACAATCAACTTGTAAGAACCCAGCAGAAATGAAGCCATCAATATAAATACCATGACCTTACTCTTCTCACTCTTCAATCTCCTGCTATCAACTCACATTTGTTGAACCTAATCAGAAATACCAGAGGGCAAGGAAGCCCCTTGATGAAGGTTATAGACATAGAACAGAGTGTAGAAAGGTACAGAGACTATTCTGGAGAAGCAAAGGAAAATATTCACTTAAGTTCTTTGGAGCTGAGTATGTGCTATCATGTATTTGTGATAACATCCCCATAACTATTTTAAAAAATTCAAATGAGTATAAAAAAGTTTGACTTTCCCTTAGAGTGAGTATAAATTTACATTTGAAGTCCTCATTTTTTTTTTATTACTTTATGACAACCTAAATGGTTATTAGTGCCCAAACTATAGTAAACAGAAGAAAAGCCTAAGCACTGAAATTTGTGGCAATATTCTGTTATAATGTGATCATCCAGCTGATGCTAAATTGTATTTAAATATCATCACAATATACACTATTTTTAAATGGAAAAAGAAAACAAACAGGGAAATAATAAAATCCTTAAAGAGAACTGAGATTGTGCCAGTAGACCTACCTGAGTTCATAGACCCCATTTGAGAATCATTGAACTAAGCCATTTTAAGCTTCAATCTGGAGAATTTCTGCTCCAAAACAACCTTCATGTAGCTGCTGGAAAAATTTACCTAAAGCTCTGCTGTGATTTTGTAATTCTCTTCTTGAAGAAACTTCTATTGCTCCCCATGTCTTACCGAATTAAGTGTAAGTTGCTCAGACTGGAATTCAAGCTTATTGTCCATGACTGTTCCCTTTTATATATCCTATACTCTAGCCAAAGTACAATGTGTATTATGACCTAAATTTTCTACTTTTTTTAAAAAAAAACTTTTACTTTCTAATTTTTCTTTGTGATCTCTGTATTTATTTTTTTCCCTCTGCTTGGATTGTCAGCTGCTTCATTTCTGCCTTTAAACATCCTAAACACCTTTCAAAGCTCACTTCAAATTCCATCCGCACAATGAAGATTGAGGTCACACCAGGGATCAGAGTGTCAAATCAGACTCACATGAATACGATATCTCAGCCAGCACCAAGCTTTCAAACTATGGAGAGTAGTAACACTTAAAAGACACACACAGGACAGAAAGAAGGCTAGAACACCCCACAAGACTTCTCATTCTTGTGTTTTCTAGACATATGCCCTCCAATCTAGAATTATAGATGAGGTTTCTAGTGAGGATAACCTCACACAGTGGTTTATATTTAAGTTAGAAAAAATCTCCATTTCATGCTCCAGAGAGTTGTATAGCTTATATTACATTATACCCACTGATCCATGTATCACAAATGCATAGAATATAGGCTTGTTTACCCTAAGCAATTCTAAAATAAACTAGAAACAGCCTGTATAATCAACCTATTTACCCAGAATTCCAGTTATAATTGTAAGAATATTACACTGAGTCAGCATTTCTGGAGGCATCCCCATGATAATTGAGAAAGGAATGGATTACAGGACAATTGCTTTAACTCCTTCCTCACAAGACACTTTCTGATTAATCTTATAGAAACTTTTCTTGCTTTCACTTTGTGCCTTTATCATATCACTATTTTTCTGCCTTGTGTTATACTTGTTTAAATTATGTTCTCTTCTTCTGCAGCCCAACAGAAGAGACATGATTGATTCATTTGGGGATCACTAAAAACACAATTCAAATTACCTTGCATATAAAAGTTATTTAATATATATTGAAAGAAATTAGGAGAAAGAGGGAATTTTCTATACTTGTTATTTCCTCCAGATATCACTGTTGAGTCCTGGATGGTCGAGAAGAATTACACCAAGTTAGAGTAAGTCTAAATATTTGCCTGTGAAGATAACTTAATGACAACACCACTGAATTAGGCAAACTTGTGCATTAAAGTTACTTTTCCTTCTCATTCCTGAGCACTGTTTGCCTCTCTCCTTTGGTCCCTATATCTGGATCTTGTATGTAGGGACTTTGCCCAGATGAGATGCTGGTTAAAAGATTACTTCACTATTGCCAGGGAAGGTCCTAGGGGATGGTATTTAGAAATCTATTTATGGAGTATCAGAATTAATGGTGGAAACAATAAGAGTGACAATGGAGCTTGGAAGTGTGGGGAATTGGAAATTAGTCAATCAAACTGTCAACTAGAAGAAAAAGGCAAAGACATTAACCAATGAAACACAATGAGGAAGAGAGAGGACAGAAAATGTACTAACTGTTGAAGTAAATGGTTTAATAACCAGGTCTGAAAACCGGGAGCATTCTTGTGGGTGTTGCTTTCTGTGGTTTTAGAAAGCTTTGCTTGGTTAAGGGCAGAGAATTCAGAGAACAGAGCCGGCTTGACCAACAGTGTTCTTGTGCTCTCTCCCACTCATATAAAATTTTATTCTGAATATATGAAAATGATTAGTAAAAGGTTAAAATGCCTTCCTTCCAAGAAATACATACTACATATGCCTAGAAGCCAAAGTTTTAGCCTAAAATGATAAAGGGCATGTTTCTGTTATTGGGTTGAGGAGAATCGAAGACATAGGAACTTTTCTAATATTACTTAAATTGCCTGGTTGGATATAATAATGTGACAGTTCTCTTATTTGGCTCCCTTACATTGAGAAGTTATAGACATTTCTAAGCCTAACCTCTCTAATTAGTAATAAAATAACAGATTTCATACTATTTATTTTTCCCTGCAGAAAAAGTAAAAAAGCCCATAGCCATACTTATTTAATTCATGTCTCTGTTGTTTATATGAACTGTATGTTTTTTCTTATCTGTTTTACTTCTTGGAGGTTGTATTATTTTCCTATTACTACATAGCAAATCACCACAAACTTACTAGCTTAAAGCAGTGCATATTGATTATCTACTACACCTTCTGTGGGGTGAGTCTGAAGGTGGTTTGGTTAGGTCCTCTGTTCAGTTCTCGTGCAGCTGCAATCAAGTTGCTGTATGGAGCTAGGTTCTCACTGGAGGATCAAATGGGGAAGGAGCTATTTCCATGCTCCCTTGATTATTGGTGGATTAATTTCCTAGCAGCTGTAGGATTAATGGTAGCTTATTTCTGTAAAGTCAGCAACAAAGAGACACACTGCAAGTTGGGTGCTATATTAGTACGCAGTCATATAACACAATCTTCTATAGCCCATCACATTTACCAAATTCCATTGGTTAGAAGGAAGTCACAGGGCCAGTTCACATTCTAAGGAAAAAATTATACAAATATGTAAATACCAGAAGGCAATTATTGTCAGGGGTCACCTAGAGTCTGTCTGCCATAAAGGTTATAATGCTGTTTATCTAACTCAAAGTGAAAATCAGTCTGCATTTAGGTAGATAACTGTGCACTGACAATGACTCTAATGATGAAGATCATGGAGATGAAGAGTCAAGTATCAAAGATTTGTGCAAGGGCTCTAAGGGAGAAAAAGCAGCTTAAGGTCAAAGAGCTTCTCTAGCAACATTCAATTTGATGTGTGCCATGTATGCTGATAAATTATTTTCCAATGAGGAGCTAAATTTCTATCTTATGTATCTCATAAACTTGCAGTCATTAAATTTTATATACCTAAAGTGTCTATGTCCTCTACTGTGATTTAGATAAATATGAATTAGATGGTTATATTTATATTCTGAAATAACGGAAAGGAGAATAATCACTCTGATACCTTGTGCGTGTTTTGGGTTTGGTAACTGACAAAGCTATAATAGGGAGGCTCATGCTGCTTGCCAATGTTTAGAATTTTATGCCCAGCAAAAAACCTGTGTGGAAAGACAAACCATGGTTTCTTCACTATATCAAGAACATTTTGTAGTTAATGGTCTTCTAAATCTACCCGAGATAAAAAGAAGAAGGAATATGGGGGTGGGCATAGAAAGAACTTTAAATTTATACATATACTGTGGGAATCATTTCAAAGATCTGCATTTTAGACCTGCTTCAAAGAATGTGCTGTCACTGTTTACTGCCAAGAAGAAATGTGCCTGTAAGAAGAGAGGGCAGTGCTTGATTTCCCAAACTACAGAGGACCCATTTCTTTTTTCTCACTATTTTTACCTATCCTATGACTGCAAACAGGATTATCAACTGATCTCTGGACATGACCTGTACATCACTGCCCTTTTATATCCTACTCTAAGTGTTCTCTCTGTTTCTACTGCTAGTCTTCTTGTATCTCTTTGCATTGTAAATTTTAGCCAGTCCTTAAGGTTCAGCTCAAATACCATCACTTTCATTAGTGTTCTGGTCACTCCATTCTCCTTTATGTTCTCATAGTGCTTGGGCACTTTGTTATGGCTCACATGGCTTATCACATTGTATTCCATAGGTCTTTCTTTAAAACTTAAAATTCACCTAGCATAAAATCGACCATTTAAACTATTTTAAAGTGTATGATTCAGTGGCTTTTAGTACATTTACAATGTTCAAATATCACTACTGTCACATTCCCAAACATTTTTATCAATTTCCCCTACAAATAAACCCTTGTAGTCATTTAGCTGTCACTCCTCATTTCCGCACCCCTTTAACCCCTGGTGACCGACCACTAATACTCTGTCACTATGAATTTACCTAGTCTGGATATTTCATATAAATGAAATCATCATACAATATGTGGCCGTTTGCTTGGACTCTTTTCACTCAGCATAGTGTCTTTAAGGTGCATTCATGTTGTAGTATGTATCAAGACTTTTTATAACTGAATTATATTCCATTGTATGATGACTACCTGTTTTTTGTTTGAATATCTGTTTTCACTTCTTTGGGGTATCTACTTAGAAGTGTAATTTCTGGGTCATATGGTAACTCTGTGCTTAACATTTTGAAAAACTGTCAAACTGTTTTCCACAGATGCTGTACCACTTTATATTCCTGCTAACACCGTTAAGGGTGGTTCCAATTTCTCAACATTCTCACCAACATTTTTATTTCCTCTCTCTCTCTCTCTCTCTCTCTCTCTCTTATCTTCTTAGTGAATGAAAAGCGGTATACTATTGTGTTTTTGATTTGCATTTTCTGAATGACTAATGATGTTGAACTTCTTTTCATGTGCTTGTTGGCCATTTGTATATCTTTTTTAAAGATATTCCATAGATTTTTATGTTTATTTTCTACCTCAAGAAACTATATTTTTAATATTTTAATCTCACAGGGCACCTATTAAATCGATTTGGGCACATTAAGTGCACAACAAATGCTTACTGACCTGATGTCCTGAGTTACAACAAAACATTGTATTGCCTGAGAGTAAGTTCTCATAGCATGTATTTTTAGCATGAAACTACTCTTACTCAAGACATCAGTAAAATCTTTGTTAATAAACCAATTGGACTTTTCAGTGGCATCTGAACTGTTGACCATATACTCCTTCCTTAAATAATTTCTTTTTTTGGCTTCTTGGGCACCACACTTCTCTAGCTATATTTCCTGCTTCTCCATTGGAGTCAGTCTTCTGTGTGGACATCTCTTCCCTGATGAACATTTTAAAATAAATTGTCCCTGGACATCTGTCCTTGGTTTTCTTTGTTTCCTGATATCAGTATTTTCCAAATGCTTGTCTCCCAAATGCTGTCATTTAATGATAAAGTAATTTTTTATGAAGGTAAATATATCAATTAATTAACCTTAATTGGTTAATTACAAGCATTGTTTTATTGTTTTTTATTTTAAGATTATGCCATCCATGCCTGACCAGGTGGTGGCGCAGTGGATAGAGAGTTAGACTGGGATGTGGAAGACCCAGGTTTGAGACCCCAAGCTCGCCAGCTTGAGCGCAGGCCCATCTGGCTTGAGCAAAAGCTCACCAGCTTGGACCCAAGGTCGCTGGCTCCAGCAAGGAATTGCTCAGTCTGCTGAAAGTCCGCAGTCAAGGCACATGTGAGAAAGCAATCAATGAACAACTAAGGTGTCCCAACGACAACAGAAAACTAATGATTGATGCTTCTCACCTCTCTCTGTTCCTGTCTGTCTATCCTTCTCTCTGACTCTCTCTCTCTATCCCTGTAAAAAAAAAATTATATATATATATTATCCCATCCATACTTCCATACTTTTTTTAATCTTTTTTTTCTTTTATTCATTATAGAGAGGAGACACAGAGTGAGAGAGAGAGAGAAAGAGAGAAAGAGGGGAGGAGCTGGAAGCATCAACTCCCATATGTGCCTTGACCAGACCAGTGCAGGGTTTTGAACTGGCGACCTCAGTGTTCCCAGGTTGACGCTTTATCCACTGCGCCACCACAGGTCAGGCTACTTCCATACTTTTTAAAGTAAAAATGTCTTCTACTTCTATGAAATAATAGTAATATATAGGGCTACTTAAATAACTTTTTAATGTCCTTAAAAAAGTAAAAATTTAACAATTTTGTACTGGCTCCCCTTCCCCCCAACCATTTAAAAATATGTTGGACAGTGATATAATGTTCTATATTTGTTCCCAGGGTAATTTTATTTATGGACATAACTTTAATGATCACGAATATAATGAGAACCTCCAAGTCAAAAATGTCTCTCTTAAGCTCAAATATGTATTTCAAATTTCTTACTGAATAAATTGCCCTTGATTTTCACAAGCTCCTTAGCTCTAGTACCTGTGATGTAGAATTCATTTCCCACTCACTCACCTATTTCCCATTCATTATGTTTTCTTTCTCACTGAATGACATCTAGTCACCTAAGTCAGCAACCAGATATTCTCCCTAAATTCCCCTTCCTTCAACACATTTTCCACATCCAATTACCAATTGCTTTCATGTTTACATTTGTAATACTTTTATAGATCATCCTCTTACTCAATTTTCCATTTTACTGCTGCCTCCTTATTTAAGACTACCACCAGCCAACCATCATCTATTCAACATACATTTGAGTCTATACTATGCACTAAGCACTAGGAGTTTAACAGGAAAACAGTGTGAAAGCCTATTTTGAGAGGGCAGTCTTTTAGGTATTACAAATTAGTCTAAGTTATGGTTGAGTCATGAATATTTTGAAATTTTCCCATACCTGGTGAGAGTTTCGTATATTTTTTGAATTTGCATAGAAAATTTTTTCATTTGGGGAGTTATAAAGTGAATTATGCATGTTGAGCAAAGAAATTATTCTCCAAACCTTGACTGTAGCCTAAGAAAATATCCTTAATTCCTGTTTTAATTTTCTACTTGGAAAGGGTGATGGTTGTGTAGGAGGCTAAGGGAAGTTAGTTGTTTGTTATAACCCAAGCACTCTATGGATAAAAATTTTAAATACAGTTTTTCAAATTTACTTATTAGAGAAAGCTTTAGCTGTGAGTTCCATGTCTGAGTATAATGGATTGTAACCATTCATGTATATTTAAGTGCTTTCAAATGTTGCCAATTATTCTCTTCACAATCAAAGGAAAATAGAAGCATGAGACTAAGGGGTTGGAGAAAGGGTTCTGACCCAGGTAGCATACCAGGAACATGAAGTCAGAGAAACAGCAGCTCTAGCTTCTATACTGTGGCTCTGAGCAAGGGCTATGGAATATGATGCTTATACTGAGTAGATTGCAAAAAATACAGAGATCCCAGACTAGGGCAAGAGTCAGTGACCTAAAGAAACAGAAAATTTCTTGCTGGATTCCAAAGAGGCAAGTGGAGAAGATGCAGAGCTGACTATCTGGAATGGATGATTCTACCATCTTCCTCCACAGTCTTAACCTGGAGCAATGTCCAGTACTTTGATGTTTTCAGGACAAAAATATTCTGCTACCTTTTATACTTTTTACTTGGTAAATAATTCAGTTTGGGAAACTATTTTTCCTACTACCTTTATTTCAGTATTCTACTCCCCCCTCAACTCTGAGACTTTATTCTTTCAGATTCCTTAACTAAAAATACAGCTTGAAATATATTAATGATGATATTTATTATTTAAAAGGTTGGGAGGCATGAATCTCTTAAACTTGCAGATAATAAAGCTGCTCTGCCAAATTTGGTATTACAGAGTGCCTGGAATGTCTAGAAGGGTTTGCAGAAAGAGAGCCAACACTTCATATACCCTAATGGTCCTGAGATGTATCACTAGGATTTATATTTTTATTACTGTCTTGATTTTTGTTAGCTGTTTCACCTGTATTCCTGGTAAGAAAGTGGACCAGAGAAATCAAGAAATAGAACAAAAGAAATACATGGAACAACTTCCTTTATAATCCTTAACTCTAGGTGTGGGCCATCATGATAACTAAGGTGCTGCAGATTCAGAAAGTTACCTTGCATTTCAGCATTTATTTAGGGACTTTAAGGGAAAGTTTTACTTCTGAGTTGATGGTTTGGGACAGCATGTTTTTGAACAACATTCTCCAATCAGAAGAAAAAGGCAGTTTATTATCAATAATTGTAAGAAAATTTCCTAGTATTGCCATCCATGGCTTTGGGGTAATTTTATAGACACATAGAATTTTTGTCTGATAATAGCTAAGAGATGATAAAATCAAACTTCCTCAATGTTGAGTCTAGTCATTACCCTCAGAAGTTCCAATTCTCTATATTATTAAAGGTAATTAAGTTGTTAATAGCACAACTGTCCCTAGAACCAGGTCCCTACTCTTTCCTATCCATATTCTTTCCTTTACCTGATAACAATGTTATTCTTTTTTTGTAGATAATTTTCTTCAAAACTTCCTTTGAAGAAACTGAACAAAAGCCATCTAGAATGACTGCTTGCTGAGTGTTTCCTCACTTAACCTCAATTTTTATTCTTTTACAACAGTGAGTTTCTCTGATCAAAAGAACCATAGAATATTGGAACTGGAAAGTGTATGTGCGTAGTCTAATCTCCTTACTTTCCAAATAGGGAATCAAGTTGTCTGAAGCCACACTGGGATGTGGACTCAGGGTTCCTGTGAGTTTAGTGACTGGCAGAAAGCTTCATTAACTTGAAAGAACCATTTCTTTTTCTAAATCATATACATTCTAATTAAACACATGGTTATTAATTAAAATTAAACAATGGAAAACTTAGGTCTCTGGATTCTGTGAAATTCAGTTGCTTTAATATACCATGTGTCTTAGAGAATTAGTGAGAAAAGGAAATAGCAAATATTTAAAGACACAAATTGTAAATAAAATCAATATTTAAAAGGGAGCTTAAAATTCCAGAGATAATAAAGAATGATTTGTGCTTTTAACAATCATGGGTAAATTAATTAGCAGCTTTACTGATGTTAAAG